>OY728166.1:848348746-849598746 GCA_963277665.1 Viscum album | reverse complement strand
TATATATCTACATTGCTTCTGATGTTTGGTTTCTGTTTCTATGCATGTTGTTTACTGCTTCCGCTGTTTATTGTTGTTTTCTTACCTTGTATACCTTATCGAATGAGGGAATAGTTTCCCCACTGACTCACCAAGGCCCTCGCTGCTAGTCGGCAGCCTCTGTCGTTCGGGGAAATGCGCTTGAGGTCATGTGGCGAACCGGGTACGAGGCACCAGTGGAGGGGCTCCAGACTCCGGTCGTTACAAAGTGGTATCAGAGGCGTTCTTTTCTCTTGCTTTACTGTTTGGAGACTTTAGCCAGGGATAGGAAAGATTCGGTACTTGGTGTTAAGTTGTGCCCGGGAGTAGCTAACCCGTGTATAGGGAAAAGTCATACTACCTCGTTAATTGCAGTTTTTTTTGGTTTTGAGATTTTATGGTTGGTATGTTTTCACCTAGAGTGATTTGTATGACTTGTGCGATTATTGTTTTGATATTTCGGTTCTATTTCTGTCGCAACCCGATGAGATGTGGGTATTCCATCTCATGCATCATATAGGCACTTGTAGAAATCAATTGCCACGCATTCTTACCATACCATCTAGGGTGCATTAGTGATTTCATGATGTTGTGATAGTCTTTGTGTAGATTATGCATGCTGTTGTGATAGTTGTTTTATAGATTCTCTGTTGTTGTGTTAGAAAACTGTTTCTTTGTTCCTTGCTTAAAATGAACACCAAATTTTGGTTCTTGAGGTGTTATGGGCCCTCCCGGATTGGAATTTGGCATCTTTTTCCCTATTTTAGTGTTTCTGGAATTCTGTGCAGTTTCTGAGCTACTGCCCAGAAAAACTCAGAATACACAGCGTGTACTTTTCAGGCACACGCCGTGTAGTTTTCAGGTCGTGTCACTGACCGTGTGAGAAGAACACGGTGTTGTGGGAGTAACTTCGGGAACACACCGTGTACCATTGGTACACACCATGTGAGTTCGGAGCCGTGTACCCGACCGTGTCACTAACAACACGGACTGGGGCAGCTCGAGTAGAACACGTCGTGTCCGTAGGGAACACGCCGTGTAGTCCTGTCCAGGTACCCGGCCGTGTCACGAACAACACGGGCCAGCGTGACCTTCTTTTCCGCACGCCGTTTTTGTTCGGAACACGCCGTGTAGTCCTATCCAGGTACCTAACCATGTCATGAACAACACGGGTCGGCGTTACCTTCCTTTTTACATGTCGTGTTTGTTCAGGACACGCTGTATAGTCTTTCCCAGGTACCCGGACGTGTCACGAACAACACGGGATGGTGTCGCCTTTGCCTATACACGTCGTGTTTGTTTGGAGAACACCGTGTAAGGTCCAGCCGTGTAGATGGCCGTGTACTCAACAACACAGACCTCCGAAGCCTTGTCTAGTGCATGCCATGTTTATTTAGAAAACGTCGTGTAGTCTCGGGTTGAGTCGGACCGTGTGGGTTAGCCGTGTAAGGAAACTCAGGCAGTGGAATAGTTTTCAAGTACACGTCGTGTGTGGGGGTCAACACGCCGTGTGGTTTTAAGTGTACACGACTTGTAGGGTGAGATTACACACCCATGTTAGTGGTTTAAGAAGACACATCATGTAGTTTGATACACACCGTGTAGTAGTGTTTTGCAATCTTGTGTGTTTTTCTTCCCCTATTCCCATTTTGTACTCTTGTGTATTTTGATACACACCATGTAGTAGTTTTTTGCAATCTTGTGTGTTTTTCTTCCCCTATTCCCATTTTGTACTCTTGTGTTCTCTGTCCTTGTTTTCCTGATCTAAGTTGTGCTTTTGATCTTTCAGATCTATGCCTCCGAGACGTCCTTCGGTCGTATTTCTATCGTTAGGCAGTGATCAGACGCTAGACAGGGTTGATCAAGGACTTCCTGTCGATCCCCCAGCCGAGTCAGCCTTGGCACCGGTTGTTGTTCCAGTTGTGGGTGCTGATGCACAGTTCAGGGAGGGTTTCATGAGGATGATGCAGGCCTTCCAGGGAGCACCACCTCCTTCCTCGTCTATGGAAGACTTGACGCGTGCCTTTCAGCAGCAGCATCCTCCCACGTTCTCGGGGGAGGGAGGACCTCAGGATGTAGAGTCATGGTTGGAATCCATGCTGACTATATTCGAGCATCTGGAGATGCCTCCAGAAAGATGGGTCAATATCGCCAACTACATGCTCCGAGACTCTGCCAAGAGGTGGTGGGATGTGATCTCACAGACGGGTCAGCAGTAGGCTATGACTTGGGAGGAGTTCCAGCGCGTGTTCTAAAACTACTTCTACCTGGAGACCCTGAGGGACGATCAAGCCCAGGAGTTCATGAGCTTAGAGCAGGGTACTCTATACATCATGGAGTATTCCTCTCGTTTCACTGAGCTTCAACGTTTTACACCCCTTCGGGATGGGAGTGGGGTGTTCTTGGTGAGGAAGTTTCAGGATGGAATCAAGTGGGAGATCTACTCGTAGGTGAACATCTTCCAGCTGACTTCCATTACTTCCATCGTCAACTAGGCACTTATTGTGGGGCGCAATCTGAGAGACTCTGGAGCTGCGAGTCAGGGCGGTTCTGCTTCCAGAGTTAGCTTTCCTCCATATGACAGCAAGAAGTGTCGTAGGGAGCCTACGTGCGGTGATTCGAGGAAGCGAGATGCATCTTCAGGTAGCCAAGTGACATGCTATCAGTGTGGACGGACAGGGCACACGAGGCTGCAATTCCAGAGGGACCCCGTGGAGTGTCGATCTTGCGGCAATATGGGTCACCTTCAGTGTTTCTTCCAGGTTTTCTCACTAGAAACAGGTGACCGAGGTTCTTCCATGACTCCTCATTCAGGAACAGCCCTACCAATTTCTCACCAGTCAGGGAACTGGAGTTCTTTCATCCGTTCGAACTGAGGTGGAGGTCGAGGCTATGGTGGTCAGCCACCAGTCCCTCAGCACCAGCAGGGAGGTTCAGCTCAGAGTGGTCAGTCAGGGGCGCAGAGCTGCGATGCAGGCCAGTATTTTGCCGTGGAGCAGACTTATCATGAGTAGGATCCCAGCCCTTCTACTGTTCAAGGTATGATTTTAGTAGCCTCAGTTTTATCTTCATCCCTTTTTGATATTGGTGCTACGCATAGCTTTATCTCTATTTCCATTGTGGAGAGACTTGGACTCTGCATATTTTCTTCTTCCGACTTGTTGACACTAGACACACCCTTGGGAATGAGGACATCTAGTGTACACCAGTGTAGAGAGTGCCCTCTCGAGGTTGCAGGGTATCACTTCTTATGGGATATCTATGTCCTAGAGATGACAGGATATGATGTCATCCTCGGCATGGACTGGTTGATTCCCTTCCAGGCAGTCGTTGACTGTTATCTCCACAGAGTCAGTTTCATTTCACCAGAAGGTGAATCTTTCCTTCATAGAGGCGAATGGGATGTTCGGGCGAGTCGGGCGGGACTCGAGCATTTTGGGCTAGAAGGGGTGATAGCCCAGATTGCTAGCCTTTACCTGGATGATAAGGGGACTCCACAATTGGACTTTCCTCCAGTGGTATATCGCTTCAGGGATGTATTTCCAGAGGACTTTTCGGGTTTGCCTCCGTAGCGTGAGGTAGACTTCTCTATTGAGCTCATGCCAGGAGCGACATCGGTGTCCATTCCTCCCTATAGGATGGCCACACCTGAGTTTCAGGAGCTCAAGAAGTAGTTGGAGGAGCTACAGGATAAGGGTTTCATCTGACCCAGTACTTCTCTTTGGGTTTCTCCTGTTATGTTTACGAAGAAGGCAGATGGTACCCTTTGGCTTTATGTGGATTATCGGAAGCTGAAGCAGTTGACGGTCAAGAACTGATATCTTTTGTTGAGGATTGATGACCTTTTCGATCAGCTTCGAGGAGCCCGGGTGTTCTCGAAGATCAACTTGAGGTCCGGTTATCATCAGTTGCGCGTTATACCATCTGATATACCTCTGAAAACCTTCAGGAGCAGGTACGGTCTTTACGAGTATACAGTCATGCCTTTCGGACTCACGAACACACCTGCAGTTTTCATGGAACTGATGAACCGAGTGTTCCATCCTTACCTCGATTCCTTTGTCGTGGTCTTCGTGGACGATATCTTGGTGTACTCTCACACTCGACACGACCATGACACACATCTTGAGATCGTTCTGAGTACACTGAGAGAGCGTCAGCTTTATGCTAAACTCTCGAAGTGCCACTTCTAGATGGATCAGATTCACTTCTTGGGTCACGTCATCTCAAAGGCAGGAGTATCTGTAGACCTAGAGAAAGTGAGATTTGTAGTTTCTTGGGAGCATCCAAAGAATGTTTTTGAGGTACGAAGCTTCCTAGGGATGGCTGGATACTATAGACACTTCATTCGGGACTTTTCTCGTCTGGCAGCACCTTTGACAGGTCTGACCAAGAAGGGGGAGAAGTTCTTATGGTCAGATTCTTGTGAGTCATCCTTTCAGGAGCTGAAAGGGAGGTTGACGTCAGCACCGATACTAGTCCTACCAGAGCCAAGAAAGATCTACACTGTTTACTGCGATACTTCGGGTATCAGGCTGGGAGATGTGCTTATGCAGGGAGATGGAGTCGTTGTGCATGGGTCTCGGCAGTTGAGGCCACATGAGAGGAACTACCCTACGCACGATCTAGAGTTGGCAGTTGTTGTTCATGCCTTGAGCTAATGGAGACACTATCTTCTGGGAGAGCACTTTTTGGTTTTCACTGACCATAAGAGTCTCAAGTATATCTTCACTCAGCGTGATCTGAATCTGAAGCAGCGCAGGTGGGTCGAGTATCTACAGTCTTTTGACTTCGAGCTTGCCTATACACTGGGAAAGAGCAATGTTGTGGAAGATGAGTTGAGAAGGAGGACTCAGATTCAGGTAGTTCAGGAGGCTAGTAGTGAGTGGCAGCTGATGGCTCTGTTCTCTGAGATGCATCTGGATGTGCACGAAAGACGGGGACAGACCTTTCTATCTTCTGTAGCTGCTACCTCCACGCTACTTGATCGGGTACGGATGAGGCAGCTATCAGACTCTGAAGTCTTAATCCTGCGGGAGAGTGTGTCAGGAGGGGACCCTCTTCCTAGATGGACAGTGGGCGAGGATGAGATCTTGCGTTTCCAAGGACGCATATGGGTGCCGGCAGACATACATGAGGAGATGATGCGGGATTTCCATTCCTCTATTTGGGAAGTTCATCCTGGTGTCACCAAGATGTATTGGGACCTTAATCGCCAATACCGGTGGCCAGGTATGAAGAAGGATGTTGCTGGTTTTGTCATGAGATGTTCTACTTGTCAGCATGTGAAAGCAAAGCATCAGCGACCAACGGGGCTCTTACAGAAGTTACCCATTCTGGAGTGGAAGTGGAACGATGTTGTGATGGACTTCGTGACCGGGTTGCTGAGATCACCTCGAGGGAACGATGATGTTTGGGTTGTCGTCGACAGACTTACGAAGGTTGCTCACTTCTTGCCGATCAAGGAGACCTTCAATGTTGATGATCTGGGACGACTTTACATCAGGGAGATCGTTCGTCTTCATGGAGTTCCGCACTCTGTTGTTTCAGACAGAGATGCGCGCTTTACCTCTCGGTTCTGGCAGGGACTTTAGAAGGCCTTGGATATACAGGTACTTTTGAGTACAGCATACCATCTCCAGACTGATGGCCAGTCTGAGCGCACGATTTAGGTGCTTGAGGATATGCTCCAGGCTTGCATCCTTGACTTTGGCGGTTCTTGGGAGAAGAATATCCCTCTGGTGGAGTTCGCCTACAACAACAGTTTCCAGGAAACCAATCAGATGGCGCCATACGAGGCTTTGTACGGTAGGCCATGCTGATCACCATTATGCTGGCTGGAGGAAGGAGAGGAAGCTTTGCTGGGACCTCATCTTGTTCAGGAGACTTCAAAGCAGATAGAGCTGATTCGGAAGAGGATGGCTACAGTGTAGTCTCGACAGAAGTCTTATGCTGATTAGCGGAGATGACCTCTGTAGTTCTAGGTCGGTGATCAAGTTTTCCTGCGTGTCGCATCAAGGTTTGGACACAAAAGGATTCAGAGATAGGGTAAGCTTTCACCGTGGTACGTCGGACCGTTTGAGGTCTTGGAGAGAGTTGGGTCGGTCGCCTATCGGTTGTAGCTACCTCAGAGGTATTGGGCCATGCATGACGTCTTCCAAATCTCTCAACTCTAACGTTACTTTTCAGACCCTTCTCACATCTTTCAACCCGAGGAAGTCGAGGTTGAAGCAGATGCATCGTTCGAGGAGCATCCTATTCGGATTGTCGATCGTAGTACGAAGGTTCTCTGTAGGCGGTCTGTTCCTTTGGTACGAGTGCTATGGCAGCATGGGTGAGTACAGGACGAGACCTGGGAGAGGGAGGCTGATGTATGATCGCAATGGCCGGAGCTGTTCGGGGTTTCTTCTTCTCCGAATTGTTAGGGAAATTCAGGGATGAATTTCTTTAAGGTGGGAAGTTTGTAAGAACCCAGATCTTCTTTTCAGGTACATTTTTCCTTTTTCTGGAGTTTTTGAGAAAAATGAATTTTCTGGAAATTTCAGAAGTACACGCCATGTACTTTCTAAGTACACTCTGTGTGCTCTTCCCTGGCCCAAAGTTGTGTGTTGGCCATGTCCGGGCCACACACACGGTGTGCAAGGCTGAGGTAGAGGCCGGTTAATTCAGAGTACAGAAAAATTGAAGTACACGCCGTGTACTCAAGAAGTACACGTTGTGTACTTTCTTTTTTTTCATTAAACGGACAGGGGTCGCACCTAACCCCCAAAAACATCTTCTTCTTCAGTTTTCCTCCGTCCGAGAGCGACCGTATGGCCGGATCTTCGATGAACTCCTGCCTCACCGTCCGTTCTCTGATTCGATCACGGTCGATTGCGTTGGAATCATAGCGGTGAGTTCTTCCTTCTGCTTGAGCCTTGTTTCTTGATTCCTCATCATTTCCAAGTTATCACGGGATGAACGTTTTGTGTGTTTTCTCAGATCTACGTTGTTATAAGGGGAATCTATCTTCGAGGTTCACATATATCGATATCCTAGGATCGAGGTAGGTGGTTTGTGCCTTCCGTAGAAAGTTGATGAATATTTTGTGAAAATTCCACCAATACCCTTGAATGGGGTATTGTGTGTTTCTTGTTTTTTCCTTGTTACTTGCCTGATTTGCTTGATTGCTTTAGTAGAGGTTATTGCTTGTGATTAGAGTAATTTTTTTGTGCTCAGATTACTTTTCCATGCTTGTTCTGCCTGTTTGGCGTCTTGCCAGTTGCCATGCCTAGTTGTAGGATAGTGGCTCTGTTGTTTTACTATTGTTGTTGAGCCTTGGTTATTATCCAAGTAGTTCTTGAGGTTTACTTGGATGATACACGCGCTCTGAGCATGTTTAGTTATACTCAGGACTGTGAGAACCTAGAGTAGTAGACCAAAGGGAGAATTGACGGAAGGGCTTCTCCAGAGTGTCTTTTAATCACGATGTGAGACCAAAGGGATAATTGACTAAAGGTCTTCTCCAGAGTGTCTTTTAATTGCGACGTGGGCCACCGGGGGAATTGACGTTGAGTGCTTCCCCAGAGAGCCTTTATCACGATACGAGACTATAGGGGGAATTGACGGTGAGTGCTTACCCAGAGATTCTGCTTAATTACGTAGCTGAGCCAGAGGGGTGAGACTGTGTGTGCTTCTCAGAGGGTTTCCAGTACTTAGAGGTTGAACCATAGGGGTTAGAGTGTAAGAGATACCCAGATGGTTACCTGTTTTCTTCCTGTTGCTGACTATTTACTTGTGTGCTTTGTTTTCCAGAACTGTGGATTGTAGTTTCTTGTTCTTTTATGTTTACTGCTTCTTTTTTTATTACTGCCATGTATTCATTGACTGTTAGGCACAAATCTTTGGGTGATTTCCTACTGAGATTTTATCTCACACCCTGTTTGGGCCATGCTTTTGGGCCCAAGCAGACTATGTTGCTACATGTATAGATAAGGGCAAGTTCCCTTCTACTTCAGGATCTTGATTGCACCAGGAGCTGGGGAGCATGGGACCAAGCTGTGCCTCGCGATTCTGAGGAGCTTACTTTGTTTCTTTTGCACTTGGTTTCAGTTGTATTTCAGTACGTTGTTGTGTTTGATGTTTCCTTAGATACTTGTACCTGCTGCATCATTGTCATCATAGTTATATATCTACATTGCTTCCACTTTTTGGTTTCTATTTCTATGCATGTTGTTTACTGATTCCGTTGTTTATTGTTATTTTATTACCTTGTATACCTTACCGAATGAGGGCATAGTTTCCCCACCGACTCACCAAGGCCCTCGCTTCTAGTCGGAATCCTCTGGCGTTCTGGGAAACGCGCTTGAAGTCATGTGGCGAACCGGGTACGGGGCACCAGTGGAGGGGCTCCAGACACGGGTCATTACAGATGAAATGGTTTGATTATGAAATTGTGAAAAAGGGGTTGGGACTTATTGAGACATGTTTGGTTTTAATGGTCCGTTGGAACTTTGGTAAATTGTGAATGATTAAGGGTATTGAATTTTGATAAATGATGTGATAAAGATGGAAATTATTGATAATGATATGGTTTTGGGATGTTGGAATGACGCTCCACTCCCTGGTTTTGGGTGGGCCAAACTGATGGTCGAGGTACCCCAGTGCTCCATAGTTTGTGCAGTATGGACTTATGATCCTGACTCAAGGGTATGGACATAGTGTTCCATATTATGGTTGGGATGGTCGGACATGACATTTAGAATCTTGGTTAGATACTTGGATAGATGCTCCTTGTTTGCCAACCTGTGACCCCTATAATAAATGATTACGATGGTCGAACATGATGTTCTGAATCCCTATTGGATACTTGGAATTATGCTCCTTGTTTGTCGAACTCAAACCTATATGATGTAAGAAATTGGTACCTGGACTGATTCTCTGTGGTAAGAATAATTATGGAAATGATAAATGAATTCCCCTTGTGAACTAAAATGGTTAACCCCTATGGTATACGACTTATCCTCTCAACATGGTCGGTGAAAGTTTGATTGGTTGGATGACACATTGGGATTAAAAGGTTTAAATGACTAATTAATAAATGTTTAATTGAGAAACATGTTTATTTTTCTGCATTATTTATTCATCACACCTCTGGTTATCTGCATACATTATTGTTCAGACTAGTATTTGTTTTAGACACCGTTGGAGGTTCCCTACTAAGTTGTACTTACACCCTGCTCGGGTCACTATGGTACACTTGGTTATCCGATAAGATGCTACTTTTTTGTGGTACAAGTTCAAGAAATGAACTTAGTGGTTGCTTTATGCATGGGTCGATGGATTGGAGCATGGGATGTCATGAACAGGTTAGGACTCGAGACCATGTTCAGAATCTTTTTATGGTTCTGGTATTGGAGGTTTTATTTGTATGATTTCTTGACATGTAGAGTATACATATCATTGTTGTATCATGTTTCCCTTTGGTTATTATTGGCACTTTCCGTTTGATATTTCATTTTTCGCTTATACTGGTTGTTATATCTATTGATATTATTTCCTTTGTTTACTCTAATAAGAAGGTATAGTCTCCCCATTGTACCTCTATAGACCCGCATTGCTAATCGACACCCTCTGGCATATGGGGAGGCGCGTTTGAGTTCATGTGGCAATCCAACTCAGGAAACTAGTTATAGTGGCACCCAAGTCAAGGCATTAAAGTTAAACCCAGAGAAAATGGTCACAGTTTCCCTTAGTAAGTGTTATGACATGGGAGAAACCACATCATGGTTATAAAAAATGGAAATAGTTTTTGTTTTCAAAAGAAAAATATTTTTTCCTAAAATTTGCAAAAAACCTTTGACGACACAGGCCCACTAGGCCCATGCCAAATTTGATGGGGGATTTAAACCGTACCAAAAACGTTTTGGTCAATTTGATTTGGGTTTAAGAGTGTATTTACATAGTTAATTAATTTATAGTGGTCACAAATTATAAAATAAGGTAAATATAAGTGTTTATATGGTAATATGAAATGTACATATTAAAGGATTTATTTTGGAAAATTATTTAAATCATTCAAAAATGAGTTTTGGTTGATTTGATCAAAGGTTTAAATAAAATAAAATATTTAATCTTTTGTTTATGTAAAAAGTTTGCAGAAATATGTAAAATGTTTACAAAGATTATGAAATGTTTATATAATTATTAAATTTTTCATAAATATCGTATATTTTAAAATATGGAACTATATTAAAAACCATGTAAATGGTGAAATATGAAATGTTCGTATTTGTTATATAGATATAAAATGTTTATATTTATATGTTATGGAATGTCCACAAAGCATGTTAAAGTATAAAGTGTTTATAATTGTTAATTTATGAAATGTTCATAAATGTTTCTCATGTCTAAATTTATTAATTATTCATTTATTTAGTTTATTTCAAGCGTTATTGATCTAATTTATAAGTGTTATGTTATAAATGGATTATGATTTAGTTTAAAGTGTTAAAATGCATCTAATAAATTTTATACCATGCATTTAAGGAGCTACATGATAGGTACGACATAATATTTAATTACATTCAACCATGAATGTGATTTGTTTGTGGGTTATGAACTTACCTCGAATGGAATTGAGATATCCCTTGATTAGTGATCCATGGATAGTGTGACTTTGGGTTGGATTTATCACTAGTTTGGGGGCTTAGGCTCTGTCTAGAAATTCTTACTTTTGTAGGGATTTTGGTTTTGTATGATCCTAAGTTTTTACATGAAATGGTTTTATATACCTTATACATGGGATGAATTCAAATATGTATAAATATAATTGATTTTTAATTTTTGATAAGTAACACAAATCATGATTTGTATAAAGAGTTGTAAATTAATATGTTTTGAACATACTAATTTGATCGAATGTATAGGATATCAAAAACTAAATCCTTAAAATTATGTATACATAAATGGAATACATGAGATAAGAGTGTGAGATTTTAAAACCCCTTAAATATACTAAGTATTAGATTTCCTCTAATGCAAATGTCTATCAAGACCTCAATCTTACAACTGGGTAGGTTATGCTAAATCAAGGTGCTCATTGATTATCTTGTGTAAGGTAAGTAAGTTATAGGTGACCCTAATAGGATTAAGTTTCCGTATTTGACATACATTGTGAGATAAACTTAGTTGGAAACCCCTAAAGGTTAGGATGCCAGAGGAATAGATGGATTGGGCAAAGATTTGTCCACTCAACAATCCAGAAGTCATATATATGATATGATTGAAATAGTGGTCTACCTAAATAAATAATTGATAAGAAAAATGTCAAATCAGACTCAAGGATTCACTGAAATATAAATCTTAGTCTAATAATGGATATGAAGTAAATAAAAGGGGTCATAATTTTAATAGTAGCACATTTAATAAAGTTACATATTAAATTACTGTAAAACCTGATACTCATTTGATAAAAACTTCTATTCTGGATAAAATGGAATCATCATCATAAAAATTGATGTTGAGAAAAATATTGGAGAAAGAAAAACTCAATGGAAATAGTTTTCTAGACTGATATAAGAACTTAGGAATGGTTCTCAAGAAAGAAGAAAAATTATGTGTTGGAGCAAAAACTTCCTAAGAAAGCTCTTTTTGATGAAGCAAGTCAAGAAGAGAAAGATGTTTTTAGTAAGCGTAGTAAATATTCTCTTCAAGATTCAAAAGAAAAATGAGAATATGAATACATTTGGGATAAGAGGCAACCTAAAAATGCTTTATCAAGAACATGCTATACATGAGAGTTATGAAGTTTTAAAAACAATCTTTTGGTGCAAGATGGTTGAAGATACTTCAGTCTCAACTCACATACTCAATATTATTGGGTATGTAAATGAATTTGAGAGACTAAAGTAACCACTAAAGATTAATCCGACCACAAACTTCATTATGATATTAATTCCAAAAAGGTTTTTAGAGTTTATTATAAATTACTAAATGAATGAGTATAAAAAAAGTTACTCAATCTTCTTAATATGTTATGCTGGAAAAAATCTCTCTTGATGGTGGTTTTGGATTGATTGTGTTTTTTGACAAGGAATGATGTTATTGGTGAAGGTTGGTTGTCAAAGAAGGTATGAAGAGTTTTCGCTAATGTCTAAACTGATCACGTAGAGTGCAAATTTCAAAACTGATCATGAGGAGCACAAATTTCAAAACTGATCACGCGGAGCGTGAATGTCTGAACTGATCACACATAGCATGAATGTCTAAACTAATCATGCAGAGCGTGAATGTATAAACTGATCATTCTAAACACCTAAAGACACCACGCATGATTGTCGGTTGATCTTTCAAAGAGATCACACGAAGCTCATGAAGAAAGATGCTGGAAATGACAGAAACTTATTTCAGTTGTTCCAAATCACACAAAGCATGCATGATTATCTTTGCATCTCACGATAGGATCATGCGATGCGCTTGAAGACAATGGAACTAGGAACATGATTGTCTTTGAATCTCATTATGGGATCACACGAAGCCCGCATGATTTTCAATTGATCATGCGATGGGATCATGTGAGATGCTCAAAGACAATGCAGGTGATCACGCAAAGCACTAGTGAAATTTGGTAGGTGATCATGAGGAGCGATCACAAGAAATGCGTAAGTATGACTGTTGAGGCGGTTGAATGAATGATTAACTAAAATTTGTAGAGTTAAGGTAGTGGATTTATGCCTATAAATACCCTTAACCTTTCCTTAAGAAGCTAGAAAAGTTTTATTGCTTGTTTTGATTGGAAGAAAAGTATTTCACATGAGAAAAAGAAGGTCTTGTGTCGAAATCACGTGATCTATGTAATCAGAAGAAGGTCTCATGAAGGAGTCTCGCAGAGAGATCTTGCGAAGGAATGATGCTAAGTGAATTATGTGTAGGATGTTTGTGTGCATAGGTGGACCCATTGATATCACACTAATCACATAACCTTAAAAGAGTCTCACGCCAGAGTCACGCGATTCACATGAACAGAAGGACCCATGAAGGGATCTCATGGAGGAGTCTTGCGGAGGGGTCTCATGAAAGGATTTCATGAATGAATCTTGTAGAAAAGACTCACTGAGGGGTTTCACAGAGGATTCTTGCATTGGGGTTACACACTACAAAGAAGAAAAGTCTTGCACAAAGGTGATTGTCATATCTTTGATGAAACAAGATCATAAAGACACATACAATGTGAATAAACTCAAAATTTATTGTCAAAAGATTCTACTAGAAGATAATTGTGTTCACTTCAATAGAGAGAGAGTAGTGAGCTTTCAAATTGTGAATAGTTATAAACCAAGAGTGATAGTGAGTTCACTCTGAACCTTGTAACAACACTGCGCTTTAGTGGATTTGGTACATCGGCACAATACCTTTGTATGCTCCTTGTACATAGCCCAGTGAGGGTGAAACAAGTAAAATTGTTGTCTTGTGCATGTTTTAATTTCCATTTATTATGTGCTACATGGATACGGAAGAGAGTTTTGATGTTTGTATACCTATTTCACCAGAATAATGGCATGGGTTTCAATTATCACCCACAAGTATAAGGTGTTTAGTTGTATAGCACGTTATCAGAGGGAAGTTTAAAAGACGCTATATCAAAAAATATGAAAGTTTCGTACTCAAAATGGAATAGATTTCATAGATAGATAAGTGGGGGACTATCTCGAGAAAGGAACCAAGTTTCAACAGTAAGAACTCCAAAGAAAAATGGAGTGGTTGATAGAAGAAATCGGATTTTCAACAACATGTTCAAAATGATGTTTATCAAGAAAGACCTTCCAGAGAAGTTTTAGAAAGAAGTAGTGTTGACATCGGTCTACATTTCTAACATGGCCTTATTGTGTCCAATGGAAGAAAAGACTCCATATTAGTTGTGGTGTGGAAAGAAGCTGACATTGAATTACTTTTGTGTCTTTGGAATTAAATGTTTTATTCTCAATAAGGAAAAATATAGAAAGTTTGAATCTTTTGGAGATAAAGAAATATTTCTTGGTTACTCGAGAAAAAAAGCATATAAATGCTTCAATAATTAGCTTGGAAAAGAAATTGAGAAATGAAGTTGTTGTAGTAAAAAATAAACAGAATATTCAACAAATTCTTGAACACCCCCAAGGGGATAGTGATGAAGAGGTGCACATATCAGGGGGAGAGAAAAGACTTGACAGACTTAGAAAATGATTCAGATGATGGGAAGAATAAACCTAAAGATAGACCAAAGAGCTGAGCATAAATCAATATGCATAATATCATCAGAGATCAGACAACACCAGTACAAACAAGGAGGATGAAGACTCTACAACAAGCATCTTTCTTATCACAGGTAGAGCCAAAATGTTTTGAAGAAGCTTCAAGATATGAGAATTGAGTTCAGCTGATGAATGAAGAGTTTGACCAAATTGAAAAGAATCAAATGTGAGAGATTGTTTCGTGACCAACAGACAAAAATTTCATCAGGACCAAATGGTTTTTACATAACAAGATAAATGAAGATGGTACAATAATTCAAAAAAATCACGGTTTGCATTCAAGGGATAATCCCAAATTGAGGGTATTGATGTTGATGAAACATTTTCACACGTTTCATGGCTGGACATAATTCGATTATTCTTGATCATAGTAGTGCAAAGGAAATTCAAAGTTTTCCAGATGGACGTGAAATCAACATTTCTGAATGGGGTTCTAAAAGAAGAATTATATATTGAACAGTCGGACAGTTTTCTCATTCATGAAGATGAGAACAATGTTTTTTGGTTAAAGAATTCTCTATATGAGTTGAAGAAATCACCAAGAGCATAAAATTAACGACTTGATCAGTATTTCAAGAAGCTCAGTTTCCAACGTGGAAGAGTTTATTATAATATTTATGTCCATAACAAGAAAAATAAAAGGATTATGATGTTGGTATATGTTGATGAAATAATCTTCAGTGGATCGAATGGAGTGTGGTGTAAAAAGTTTGTAGAATTCATGAAAATCGAGTTTGAAATGTTAATGATTGACGAGCTAATATTTTTCTTTGGTTTAAAAGTAACACAAGGAAGACATGGAACATTTATTTCTCAATAAAAATAGGCCAATTAGGTTAAGAGAAGATTTGGAATGGAAAATTCCAAATAAATTACAACTCTAGTTTCCACTTGGATGAATTTGTCTAAGGGGTGATGGAGGAAGAGTGGTCAGTATCACACAATACGAACATATCATTGGCAGTCTATTTTACTTAACAACGACATGACTCGATACTATTTTTTTCACATGCCAAGTGGCATGGTATCAAAGTAATCCCAAATAAATCTACTTGCAGTAAAATAATATTTCAGTATATCAAAGTCACGGTGGATATTTGTTTACTGTACAATGAAAAATCTCAACAAGAGTTACTGGGATTTATAGATGAAAATTGGACAGGTTCAATGGATGATCTAAGGTCAACATCAGGCGGTGCATTCTATCTCGGTGGACTGTATTTCTTGGCCAAACAAGAAACAAGATTTTATTTTTTTAGCATAGAAGAAGTTGAATACATTGAGGCTACGTAAGTTTTCTCATAGTTATTGTGTATGAATCAACAACTTGAAGATATGGGAGTTAAAATGAAGTCTTTGATCAGATGATGAGTACAAACTCATACTGAAGGGTAGATCCTTGGTTGGGTTTAGAGGACCCAGTGGACGCCCTCTTGAGAAAGGTGAGAATGCTGAGAGGATAGGCATATTGTGCGTGGGCTGGATGGATGACGAGGTACGTCGAGGTGTGGGGCTAGGTCCCAAGTGACTAGCACCCTAGTGGCGAGCTAGTGAGCATGTGAGATGGGTTTCATGCCCTGATTGTTGTTACATGCATGTGCGAGTCATGTGCATGTGATAGGCGACAGATATCGATGTGGTCAATGACATATCCCAAGGCCCGGACTCACCTTGAGTGACAAGGTGTTGGCATAACCCTACATTGAGTGATAAGGTAGAGGCTTTGATGTGATATCAATCCTACCTTGAGTTATAAGGTAGTGGTCTAGATAATGGTATTACCTTGAGTGAGAAGGTATTGCCATGGGCCGTCTTGAGTGAGAAAAATGGTCCAAGTTGTGACGTGACATCAGAATCTATCGTGAGTGATTAAGAAAACGGTTGGGGGAACGACCTCATCTTGAGTGAGAAGATTTTGTCATGGACTTCCTTGAGTGATAATGTTGATCCATGGGTTGATAATGGGACCTAAATTGAGTGATAAGGTAGTGGTCGTGATGTGGTATAGGGCCCTAACTTGAGTGATAAGGTAGAGGTCGGGACTTGATGGACAATCTCCCTTGAGTGACAAGGGA
This sequence comes from Viscum album, assembly GCA_963277665.1. Taxonomy (NCBI): domain Eukaryota; kingdom Viridiplantae; phylum Streptophyta; class Magnoliopsida; order Santalales; family Viscaceae; genus Viscum; species Viscum album. The sequence goes on along the minus strand of OY728166.1, from coordinate 849,582,383 downwards.
TGGTCCAGAACTTGAAAGTCGGACCCTTTCAGGTAGTGGACATGACTTGGTGGAACCCTACCTTGAGTATTCGGGTAAAAGTTAGATTGGATGGCATAATGCAACTAGATTTCATTTTAGACCTAAACATGTATAGTCGGGTGCCATGGTGGCATAGTTAGCACATGATAACCCGACATGTGCACATGTGGTGATGGCACGAGGTGGATTTCCAATATGGGATAAAGTAGGTATGTTCAGGTGTTGTGGTGGCTTGGTTAGCACATGGAGACCTAACATTCATGTTTATTTTCAGTTATTTATCTTCTTTGTGCATACACACACATGATAGTGTAAATTAAGGGAACTTGGTGAGACCCTACTGAGATGTATTTTCCACACCCTACACAAGCACCCTAATGTGTGTGCAAACCTTATATTTGCTTTTAGGTCAGAGAACAGGTTTTGAAGTTTATTGATTTAGAGTAAATCGATGGGGATTTGGAGACTGGGTTGATCAGCCCAGTGGGCGATCTGTATATATATGATTATATGCTTCCGCATTTCATTTTTATATAGCATGTTTTTTTATTTGATTAAGCGTACTCTGATTTTTAAGTATATTATTTGGTTATTTCCTTTGTATGACTCTGATTAGAGATCACAGTCTCATCGATGTATGATTTAGACCCTCATCGCTAGTCGACAACCTCTAGAATACAGGGAGACACGCTTCAGGCCATATAGCTCTCCGACTCAGACGGGTGATCTAGGAAAAGGTGTTACAAAAGGCATGCCTTTTGACAACTAGTAGATGAATCAAATGTATATTTTCAATGGTTTATTAGTAACTTTATATTAAAATCCTTTATTAACTCAATATCAAAATAAAAAAAATATAGTTAATAATAATTTGTAATTTATTCAACAAAAAATACAAAAGAAAACATTTTCATGAAAAAAAACATGCATAGGAATGAATCATTCGGTTTAAAAATAAAGTGAATCCTAAAAGGTAATTTCTAAGGTTCAATCAACTTATTACAAAAAATAATTAATAAAAAAATATCAAAACTTTGTCACACACAATGAAACCTAAGAGTCAAGAAAACACCTATAGGATGAAGTTATGATTGTGTTTACTTATCGTAACTTCATAAATGCTCAATAAAATACTCATCAGACAAATTACTCAATAAAATTAGAAAAATAAATCAAATAACCAACAATCCAATGAAATGAACTAAAGGCCTGTAGAAAGTGATGCTCAAGGAACTCAAAAAAAAGTTAATAAAATGAATAAAACCATTGGGGTTCTATAAACTATTACATGAAAATAAAAAAGATTTCATCTTCCTTTATGATGTTCCCATACATGTCATATAGATGAAGTTCATGAATAAATTTTTATGTAGTGTTGGATTTATTGTCGATAATTGATGAACCCATACAAGCTTGATGGATTTGGAATGCATTAAAGTGAGTGATATACTTTGGGAGATTCATGTGTTCATGTCTTAGAAGAAACTCTATAGAGATTCGAGAACCATTCATGAGATTTCATATTATCTAGGATGTTCAACAAAGATGTTTGAGACTACTATTTATCTTGGTTGACTCATTTAGGAGATTCATGAAAGGGTATATAGGGTTTTTTTGGAATCAAGATATTGAAGATCACATGCCTTGACTATATCATGAATAACTCTTTGAGGAATGAAGAATCACATGGAGTATGAAGGACAAGATAGATCATGTGACTCCTTGTGATGATCAAAGAAGTTTTCATTAGCCGCGTGATTACATGTTCACTGAGGAATGGAGATATCTCAAAAACACTATCCAACCTGATGGTGTGGTGGCATGAACCTTCAAATGGAGTTGGCTATGGATCTACCCGATTGATGAGGAGTTCATGACACACTAATATATTTCATAAATACATGTTTGGTAGCGTTTTCTTGAAGGTACTCTTAAGAAGATGTCTGTGAGATTAGAATGAAGCTTGACATATCACATGTCTTTTCACTTGGATAAAGAGAATGAAGATGAAGGAATCAAAATGAATGAAGGATATTGAGGTGATCTAATAGAATTATGATAGATATTTAAGAACATTATGGCTTTTGAAGAAGACTGGAGAAGAAGCGGGGGCTTGGAATTGAAGGATTATCTGAATTGGAGGATATTACGGTGCAAGGGGTGATCACTACGCCGTGATCAATTGTGTCAGGAAAATATTTTACTCTCACATTCAAAGAGTCACGTAGCAACACATGTTGTTTGAACCATGAAGGTCGTTCCATAGGAGTTGCGGAATGCAGTGTGCATCGTGATGAGAATCCATAAGATTTTTATGTTGCACTATCTTTGGAACATGAGGACATCATGCTGCAAACTATGTTGCCACACCGTAACTCGATGCCTCACAACATGATTGTATTGGTCACTCCATAGAGTTGAGGATGAGATGAAGTTAATATTATGTAAAAATAAAGTGGTTGCATCCTAAAGAGGATCACATAGTAGCAACTTATCTATGAGAAATTAGTGATAAGGAATTGAAGACTCAACATCACAATTCATCTGGTCATGCCACAACATGCCTGAAGAATATACGAGAAGATGTAAAAACCACTCCACACAACTTTTCCATTCCAAAATGGTGGAGCGGATCTTGTGGATCTTGAAGAGAGATTTCAGCCCAGATTTTTGGATCTGAAGTTCGACCAAAGCCTAAGCCATGATGGAATATATCACACTGCATAAAAATATATCGTGTTGTCATTGCGTTTGTCATGCCGTAATATTGGATAGATCCAAAATACCTAGAAATCATATGCCCTATCTTTTAGGGATAAAACAAGGACTAAATTTGTGACATATCCATGATCAAACAAACACTCCGGATTTAATAAACATATCTAATTGAGAAAGAAGAGGATATCTAGGATTTTTAGATTGATTAGGATTTTCAATTGGAGATATATAGATATGAAACATCTTTATAAAAGAATCATCTATGGTGTTATAATAAGTTCACTCAGTTTGAAGCGCACATCTATGTGCAGTGTATGAGTTCAAGATGACGAGAGATTCATTGTGAGATCATTGAAGAGAGTCACCCCACTAGGTCGTTCCTGAGAGAAGAATGAGGGTACACACCAAGTCCACATTTTGGATACACTTGTGGAAGATGTTGAAAGGATCACATGTGATAGAGATATTATTGTTGCAAATATATTTCCCTTGTAATTGTATTTGAAAATTTTTTAAGAGTTCAAGGATATCCCCTTGATCCATCCATCAATTCATTCATTGTTGATAACAAGGTAGTGAAGTGGTCAACGGTATGATAACCATTGATTATCAAGGACGTAGCCACTTGATGAAAAGAGTGTTTCTAACCTTGTAACCACTATGTCATGTATGTTCTATCTCTCTCCTCTCATCATCATCATCTCATTTTTTGTTGGAATTGTCCCATGATCCATGAACTAACCAAAAATTTGGGAAATTAGAGTAGAAAGGATAAAAAGGATTAAGTTCTCATTAGACTTCGATCACTGATTCACCCCCCAGTGGTCGGGCATCGATCTTATAAGGTACTATCAATTGGTATCAAAGACAGTTTTCCCATGCAGATCACAACTCCAAATTTTCAAATATCATAAAAATGAAATCAAAGTTATCGTGACCATGAGGATTTCAAACTCTGGTGAGCTTCATGGTAAAGGTTCCAAATACGCCCAGACATGATCATGAGTTTTTAAAATAGTGACTGCATCTTTTGTCATTGGATCTATTAGACCATTTCATATTTTACATTGATATTTGCATGCACCCAAGGAGTTTGAAAACCAAGGTTGAGTTTGTAGCTAGATTTTCTTTGGAGTATTTCGTTTGATATTCCTATTATTGGAGATATCTTGTTCTTAAAGTTTTATTATTCTACTTCCAAGAATTTTTTATTATTCCTCTACATCATAAAGTGCAATTTTAATGAGTTTACACTAGTTTTTTTGAAGAATGTTACCAATGGAGTAGTGGAGGTTATTCACAGCAAGGATTTGAGAAAGAAAAGGAAAAATAAGGCAAAGTAGTTGAGAAAATTGATGAGTACTGCTGAATATTCTCATATGGTTACTTCTAAAAAATTTATGGAGATTTAGAAATAAAACAAGAAGCTACACACAGAGATCTCAAATCTAAAGTGGATGATTGATTTGGCTCAAGAAGATGCAGATTTCATGAGTAGATACACCTCACAAATCTAAGATGAAGTATATTCCTACAAGTCTAAATTGATGACTCACCAAGTCTTCATTGAAGGATTATGAGATGGAACTCAAAGAGTCTAATATGAGTTCAATTAAAGATCTGTATCATGTTGTGGAATTAGAGCACTCTAATTCCATAGAGACTAATGGAATGGAGTCTAAAATTTTAAATATATAGGTTTTTTAACTTTTTATGATTATTTTGCAGCAAGAGATTTTTGGGAAATCTCAAAACAAGAAAAAAACTTTTACATTTGTTGCTAAAAACAAAAGGACCTCTAGAAGAAAGAAAATTACTTCTAAAAGGGACACTCTCAAGTAGCCTTTGATGATTCAAAACAGTGGAATAAGTTCTAAGGAAAGTGGAAGTGATTCCAAACCGGACACTGCAAAGAAGAATAAACCCAAGGGTAAATCATTTGAAAGAAGAGATATCCTCTTTGAGAAGAAAATTCTATTATGAGCAGTAGAAGAATGAGAAGAATGGTGGGAGATACATCCTACAAAAGGAGAATGGCCAAGAGTCTATGGGAAAATCACCCATAAAAAGGATAGGTCATCAAAAACTACATTGAGAGAGGATGATTCTACTGAGAAAAAATAAAAAAGAAGGACATCAACCCTTGAAATCAGATAGAAACACTAGTTTCATGCAGGAATCAAAGACACAAGGTTGTTTCTCCTAGTATTGTTTCTGTAACAGCCCAAGATTTTATAAAAAAATATATTCTTTTTAATTTTATTAATGTCTTGTGTTGTACGCTACACCAAAAGGAGCTTCCACAACACACATCCTTGACTTGCCTTGCATTACACGCAATCGCGACCTTCCTCGATAGCGTGTGTAGTACGCAATACCGAGTTTCACTAAACAACGATATGCTATAAAAATATTATTAAAACTAGCCATTATGAATAGTAATAACCACTTTTTGAAATCCAGTAAATCTTATTTTTCAAAATGAATTTCATTTTTGGATTCGGAGTATCGAATTTAGCCTAAGGTGAAATTTTGGTACTTTTCGGATAACTTTCATATTTTGATGAATAGTGAAAAATTACTAAATTATAATTAAAAACAACTTTTTTAATCGAAATAATTAATAGTGATAAATTATTAATTTGAGTGGTTTTAAAGTATATTTAGAATATATTTTTACAATTTAATACAATGTTGGTCATTGGATGTAATTTCACATTTAAACTAGACATAAACAAGTGTCAATCTTTTGATAGATATTGTTTCTTAAAAACACGCTATTTGTTTTAACAGCGGGATTTAATTATAAAATTAATTAATGCAACTTTTATGTTATGAATTTGGTAAAATAGACTTCATTTTTGAATTCAGAATATGAAATATAGCTTGGGATGAAATTTTGGCATTGTTCTGAAAAACATCAATTTTTGATGAATAGTGAAACTACTAAGTGGTAGGTTAAAAACTGAATTTTGCATAAAACTTAATTTTACCGCTTCTGTAAATGGAATTTCAAAAATCCGAGAGACACGGTTAATATCAAGGACTAAAATTTGGTTCAATGAGATGAAAATAATTTTTTGGTGAATAGTAACTTTTTACCTTTTTTACCGCGGTTAATAGTAAATCGGGTAACTAAGGGTAAATATGATATTACTATTACCCTAACACATGTCCTAATTCTATTGGACAAGTGTAATTCGACCAAAAACAAACTTAGGAATAAAATATGACCATTTAGGCCCACTTGGATTAGATTAGGACATTTATTATTAATTTATTTAAAGAAGGGTTAAAATAGTTAAAATCAAAGTTTAATAAGTAAATAATTTTTAATATGGGGTTATACATAAGATAAATTCGATTGTAAATATTCATTAGAAAGCTAAAACGATTTCCTACATGATGGTATTTTATTTGTAATTTTTAGACATCAAATAATTTAATTTATTTATGACACAAAGATGATGTAGTAATTATCTTATTAATGAAATATTCACATAATTGATAATATAAATACCAAAATAAATGTAATTTAAGACTTTTTATGAATTACACTAATTTTCTAGGTTACTATGATATATTAGTGTTGATTTAATCAACTTGGTTCGAACATATAATTCTGATATGACTTTCACAAAAATCATATATCAAATAGTGTCAAAATTGACACAAAATAGTTTTTAAATCAAATATTATATTATTAATTGTTATTTTATTCCTAAAAATCTAAGGTTCGGCCAAATGACTTAGATAAGGATATATGTATTAATAATATACAATTTGGGGTTCGTTTGGCATGTTATAGTAAGTTTATTAACCATATAGTGAAAGAAAACAAAAAGACACGGTAAAAGTTAAATTATTTAACTTAGAGTTAAATCTAATTGATAAGGTTAAAATAATACCCTAAACTTGTCTAAATCCTATTGGTTGATAGGATTTCGACCCATACCCACTTTAGCTTCGAAATAAGACCCTTTGGAACCATTATAAACCGATTTTGACTTTAATATAAAATAATATTTTGAGATATTCCTAAGGTGCCCCTCTCCTCCCCTATAAAAGGACACCTCCTCCCCCTCCTCCTCACACCAATTTGAGCACTCAAGCTCGGCCAACCCCTGCAAAAATCTCTTCTCCACTTCCCTAGAAACATCCTAGAGGTTCTGGTCTTACTCAAAGACCAATTTTAGTTCCCTAAGAGGAGGTCTCCAAAAGGCGCTTCAAAGAAGAGGTAATTACCGTTACCAATTCTTTCATCTTTATTTCTTCTTCCACTTCTTCTTCTTAGGTTGTTTCATTATGAAGTAATAACATCAGTATCACTCATATACTGATATGTTATTATAAGTATGAAACAACCCTATTTCACCATCTATCCATCCTACGGAAAAAGAAATCACCGCGCGTGCGTACGTACGGAATACCGTCTCCACGCCGTGGTGTAATCTATTTTCCACCACCACCTTACATGGATGGGTATAATGGTGTAAAGAATAACTATACATATTTATTACAACATCATATTGATTCTGATATATTGTATAATCCACTCCAATTCAATTCAATATTCATAGAAATGATATCATCGCTCGTGCGTACGTACGGACTACCGTCTCCACGACGCGATGAGATTAATTCTCCATGTTAACCATTTAAGAATGATTATAATGTATATATAAGAAATAATAATGAAATACATGACATTATAAAGCTACTGGATTTATGTATATATATATACATATGTATGTCATCTACTTACTTCCATTTCAAGACAATAAGGAAAGAAAAACAGCATTCATGCGTACGTACGGACTACCGTCTCCATGAACGGTGTTTTTCATTTTATTTATCTATCTATTATATATATATATATACTGAATATATATGATATATAAATCATATTTTATATTCTGGAAGTAAGTAAATCATGATATAAGTAATAATGATGTCAAGAACAACAAGTCAAAACACCTACGATAAATGAAACGATTTTACCCAAAACGCTTCTATAACATGGAATTTACAAAAGAACGGATAATATAAAGTCATAAGTGAACCATATATGATATCATAACAATTAATATGATTCTGTAATAAGTCAATGACATTATTTAACTCATTATACAGGAGGTTCGGACACTTACAAAGCAAGTCGGACCTAAGGTAAGGGAAATATCACAATCTCATTTTTATCCGAGATTGTTTATTCGTAAGTATTTACTGGGGTGTATTTTATCATCCACATCCATGTTCCCTCAATATGTAATATTATTTCCATCCACCTAAAATTTTTTAAATCCAATTTTACCCTTCTATGAGTTTTTAGTAAAGGATATGAAAGGAATCTTTTTTCGTTTTTTCGTACGAGGTACTTTTTGACTTTTCCGACAAAAGTACGAAGAATGTTTTTTTTTTTAACTTATACGGCATGAACGGATTTATACTATTTTATAAAGCCTTATTTTCATGAAGCTTCCTCTAAAAGATTTCATGACTATTTTCAATAAAATCTCTTTCTTTTAAAATTTCATGATGTTTTGTGAAAAGAAATTGATTTTGAAGAAGAAAGGATATTTTCCTCAAGAATTCAATTCAAGTGTTTTAACAAAATTATTTTCCCATATAAGATAATAAAGGGTTCTGTTTCTATCCATATTTTTACATTGATTTGACTATGTTGTGATGGAATTATGTTTATGAATTCCTTTATCTTATATGAATGGTTTTATGATGTCATGTTGTTTAAGAATCCCATTTTTATTACATGGGTTATGCAATGATGTATGATTTATGATTTTGTGGCACACATAAGAAAGGATTCATTAAGAGATGGGTGGGACCTATATCTCCCTCCAATGCATTGGGTAAAGATTTCATATCTCATGAGATAGACATGGCTGTAATGGTAGGTTATACCGGTTCAGTGAAACAGGACTGAAACGAGGATTACTCGATTCAGAAAGGGACTTTGTCCACTAAGATAGTCTTGGCAATGAGTCTTTACTAACAAGAAATGATTCTCTATGATTATGTGTGTATTCCACAATGAGTAATGTTTTAAGTTATGGTTTCATTTTCACTACTATGATTTATCCCATGTTATGAAATTATGCTCTCTTTTGCAGGTTAAGATTTCCAAAAATGTTATGTTCTTATGAAAATTATGTGATTGATATTTCTTTTGTTTACCCTTACTGAGCATTTGAGCTCACCCTTTTATGTTTTCTTTTCCCCAGGATATAAAGAAAGGTTTTAGGTAAAAAAAAAAAAGGAAGATCTTTATGGGAGATTTTGAAGATCTTTCACCAGGATTAGAAGATTACGTTCCGAGTTTCCAAAGACACTAAACTATTACGATCCTTGTGTGTGTATTTTTGTTATGTATTAAGTATTCCGCAAAAGTAATGTAATGTTCATGTACGTTAGGCTTCGGGTCTCTACAGTTGGTATCAGAGGAAAGGTTTAGTCAACCTTTGGAAACTAGGACGCGAAAACGTTAGTAAGATCCCTAGAGATATTTCTAAGGTATGTCTAGGGATGCCCCTAAGGATAAGTATACGTATAGGATATAGTTCTAGAACTATGGTAACGATATTAGATTAAACCAAAGATGATAGATATTTAAGTTACTCCCCCTTTATTACGATTTTTGCATCTAACACTATTCTGTTTGGGTTTTAGAAAATGGCTGGAAACAAGATGATTCACAATAATGGAGGATATGATGGACAATGGAATGATATTCTTCATGAGAAACAAAATGAAATGGGATTTGGATGTCCAAACATCATTATTATGCCGAATCAGCAATCTCACAACATGATCAATAAAGTAAAATTTGGTAAGTTTCCTGACTCGACTAATAAGAGAAAGATGGAGTTCCATGATGATCATAGAGGAAAGAAAGTTCAATTTCCCCTATGTAAATCATGTGGGAAGAGGCATCAAGGAGAATGTTTCAAGGGAACTGGAAAATGTTTTGGGTGTGGAAAAGAAGGACACAAAGCAAGTAAGTGCAAAGGAAAAGGGTCGGTTAACACCATGGATGAGGATAATGGTATTGCTACGACTTCAAAGATGGTTAAGTGTTTTAAATATGGAATGTATGGGCATTATGCAAACAAATGCCCTAAGGGAAAGACTCATGAAGAGAATCAGTATGGTCGTATGGGTAGTATTTATGTGGATGATGATGAAGAGACTACAAATGATATGTGAGATGAAAGAATTTTTGAAGCTCGGTCAATGGTTTGAGAATGTAGTGGAATGATTACATGTTTATCATGTGTAATTTTGGAATAAAGAGACATCTATGGATTGTTACACTGTTGTCTTTCCTTGTGTTTTGAAAGTGTATGATTAATGTTACCAGTATCCATGAAAGGTTATTCAGATATTTTTGGAATGTAGATGATATGCGCATAATGAAGGGATAAGGAGAAAATGAAATGTTTAACAGTATTCATGAGCTCATGATTGATATAAGGACTAAGTGATATCATGGTTTGAGTATATAGAATTTTGAGGATTTTGGTATGTGGAAAGTGTTAACTTTTAACTGCATTCATGTTTTCACTAAGGTATTCAAGAGAATACATGATTAAGGACTTTTAATGTTTGGAATGTGACCAACAAAACATATCTTATGATATATGGGGATCGATGATGGTGTTAAATCTCTGGTAATAATTTTCACTATATTATGAGAGTCGACTGTAGTATTATGTATAAGACTAAAGATTAGACTGGATTATGTTGGACATAAGTTAGTATTGTTTAAGGATAGAAGATTTTCGATATTATTGATGGAATGTTATAGTAACGTAGTTTTAGAAAAAGGGACAACCTGCAGGACGGGCGACAGCCCATCACTTCGGACAAGGCTGTAGGAATCGAACCCACAACCGAAGTGCGACTGGCCTTTATCGCCTACCACTGACCTACAGGAAGTCCCTGTTTAGTAGAAACTAGTTTTATTATATTAAGCAGTATGATATATGAAGTATAAGTCCATTTTAGGAACTATATATGATTAATCTCACTATAGAATGACTTATGTAATAACTTTTGCTTACCTTTTGTTTGAGACAGATGGAATGACCCGTCATTCTATCACATGATCTGCTAACACTTCACGAATAACAAATTCAACTTCATTTATTTAAGAGATGAAGTGGAAATTGTTCAAGGCACAAACAACAGTGATATTGTATCAAAATAAAGTAAGTATTTATTCTAATTCAAATTTTCAACTTTAGGGAAATGATCTTGAAAACCAAAAATGTTGTCCTAGTGATCTTATACCTGATGAATCAGATGGTACCTTAGATCGTCACAAATTTATGGATTTGTGATTACTGGCTTTTCCATAGCCATGTTCTCTACCACTCTCCATCAGAACATGATGGTTAGATTTCTCTTCCATATCTATATTTTCACCTATGTGGAAACCCAGTGATTAGTTTATTTGGGTAATCGTTACATTTTAATACTTTAGTTTTTAAAGCCAAGTTTTGGTATTCCCTTTTACGATGTGGGTTTCTATTAAAGAAACTTTCAAATAGTAAACCATTTATAACCCCGACGAATTTCGAGGGCGAAATTCATTTTAAGGGGGGTAGAATGTAACAGCCCAAGATTTTATAAAAAAATATATTCTTTTTAATTTTATTAATGTCTTGTGTTGCACGCTACACCAAAAGGAGCTTCCACAACACACATCCTTGACTTGCCTTGCATTACACGCAATCGCGACCTTCCTCGATAGCGTGTGTAGTACGCAATACCGAGTTTCACTAAACAACGATATGCTATAAAAATATTATTAAAACTAGCCGTTATGAATAGTAATAACCACTTTTTGAAATCCAGTAAATCTTATTTTTCAAAATGAACTTCATTTTTGGATTCGGAGTATCGAATTTAGCCTAAGGTGAAATTTTGGTACTTTTCGGATAACTTTCATATTTTGATGAATAGTGAAAAATTACTAAATTATAATTAAAAACAACTTTTTTAATCGAAATAATTAATAGTGATAAATTATTAATTTGAGTGGTTTTAAAGTATATTTAGAATATATTTTTACAATTTAATACAATGTTGGTCATTGGATTTAATTTCACATTTAAACTAGACATAAACAAGTGTCAATCTTTTGATAGATATTGTTTCTTAAAAACACGCTATTTGTTTTAACAGCGGGATTTAATTATAAAATTAATTAATGCAACTTTTATGTTATGAATTTGGTAAAATAGACTTCATTTTTGAATTCAGAATATGAAATATAGCTTGGGATGAAATTTTGGCATTGTTCTGAAAAACATCAATTTTTGATGAATAGTGAAACTACTAAGTGGTAGGTTAAAAACTGAATTTTGCATAAAACTTAATTTTACCGCTTCTGTAAATGGAATTTCAAAAATACGAGAGACACGGTTAATATCAAGGACTAAAATGTGGTTCAATGAGATGAAAATAATTTTTTGGTGAATAGTAACTTTTTACCTTTTTTACCGCGGTTAATAGTAAATCGGGTAACTAAGGGTAAATATGATATTACTATTACCCTAACACATGTCCTAATTCTATTGGACAAGTGTAATTCGACCAAAAACAAACTTAGGAATAAAATATGACCATTTAGGCCCACTTGGATTAGATTAGGACATTTATTATTAATTTATTTAAAGAAGGGTTAAAATAGTTAAAATCAAAGTTTAATAAGTAAATCATTTTTAATATGGGGTTATACATAAGATAAATTCGATTGTAAATATTCATTAGAAATCTAAAAAGATTTCATACATGATGGTATTTTATTTGTAATTTTTAGACATCAAATAATTTAATTTATTTATGACACAAAGATGATGTAGTAATTATCTTATTAATGAAATATTCACATAATTGATAATATAAATACCAAAATAAATGTAATTTAAGACTTTTTATGAATTCCACTAATTTTCTAGGTTACTATGATATATTATTGTTGATTTAATCAACTTGGTTCGAACATATAATTCTGATATGACTTTCACAAAAATCATATATCAAATAGTGTCAAAATTGACACAAAATAGTTTTTAAATCAAATATTATATTATTAATTGTTATTTTATTCCTAAAAATCTAAGGTTCGGCCAAATGACTTAGATAAGGATATATGTATTAATAATATACAATTTGGGGTTCGTTTGGCATGTTATAGTAAGTTTATTAACCATATAGTGAAAGAAAACAAAAAGACACGGTAAAAGTTAAATTATTTAACTTAGAGTTAAATCTAATTGATAAGGTTAAAATAATACCCTAAACTTGTCTAAATCCTATTGGTTGATAGGATTTCGACCCATCCCCACTTTAGCTTCGAAATAAGACCCTTTGGAACCATTATAAACCGATTTTGACTTTAATATAAAATAATATTTTGAGATATTCCTAAGGTGCCCCTCTCCTCCCCTATAAAAGGACACCTCCTCCCCCTCCTCCTCACACCAATTTGAGCACTCAAGCTCGGCCAACCCCTGCAAAAATCTCTTCTCCACTTCCCTAGAAACATCCTAGAGGTTCTGGTCTTACTCAAAGACCAATTTTAGTTCCCTAAGAGGAGGTCTCCAAAAGGCGCTTCAAAGAAGAGGTAATTACCGTTACCAATTCTTTCATCTTTATTTCTTCTTCCACTTCTTCTTCTTAGGTTGTTTCATTATGAAGTAATAACATCAGTATCACTCATATACTGATATGTTATTATAAGTATGAAACAACCCTATTTCACCATCTATCCATCCTACGGAAAAAGAAATCACCGCGCGTGCGTACGTACGGAATACCGTCTTCACGCCGTGGTGTAATCTATTTTCCACCACCACCTTACATGGATGGGTATAATGGTGTAAAGAATAACTATACATAGTTATTACAACATAATATTGATTCTGATATATTGTATAATACACTCCAATTCAATTCAATATTCATAGAAATGATATCATCGCTCGTGCGTACGTACGGACTACCGTCTCCACGACGCGATGAGATTAATTCTCCATGTTAACCATTTAAGAATGATTATAATGTATATATAAGAAATAATAATGAAATACATGACATTATAAAGCTACTGGATTTATGTATATATATATACATATGTATGTCATCTACTTACTTCCATTTCAAGACAATAAGGAAAGAAAAACAGCATTCATGCGTACGTACGGACTACCGTCTCCATGAACGGTGTTTTTCATTTTATTTATCTATCTATTATATATATATATATACTGAATATATATGCTATATAAATCATATTTTATATTCTGGAAGTAAGTAAATCATGATATAAGTAATAATGATGTCAAGAACAACAAGTCAAAACACCTACGATAAATGAAACGATTTTACCCAAAACGCTTCTATAACATGGAATTTACAAAAGAACGGATAATATAAAGTCATAAGTGAACCATATATGATATCATAACAATGAATATGATTCTGTAATAAGTCAATGACATTATTTAACTCATTATACAGGAGGTTCGGACACTTACAAAGCAAGTCGGACCTAAGGTAAGGGAAATATCACAATCTCATTTTTATCTGAGATTGTTTATTCGTAAGTATTTACTGGGGTGTATTTTATCATCCACATCCATGTTCCCTCAATATGTAATATTATTTCCATCCACCTAAAATTTTTTAAATCCAATTTTACCCTTCTATGAGTTTTTAGTAAAGGATATGAAAGGAATCTTTTTTCGTTTTTTCGTACGAGGTACTTTTTGACTTTTCCGACAAAAGTACGAAGAATGTTTTTTTTTTAACTTATACGGCACGAACGGATTTATACTGTTTTATAAAGCCTTATTTTCATGAAGCTTCCTCTAAAAGATTTCATGACTATTTTCAATAAAATCTCTTTCTTTTAAAATTTCATGATGTTTTGTGAAAAGAAATTGATTTTGAAGAAGAAAGGATATTTTCCTCAAGAATTCAATTCAAGTGTTTTAACAAAATTATTTTCCCATATAAGATAATAAAGGGTTCTGTTTCTATCCATATTTTTACATTGATTTGACTATGTTGTGATGGAATTATGTTTATGAATTCCTTTATCTTATATGAATGGTTTTATGATGTCATGTTGTTTAAGAATCCCATTTTTATTACATGGGTTATGCAATGATGTATGATTTATGATTTTGTGGCACACATAAGAAAGGATTCATTAAGAGATGGGTGGGACCTATATCTCCCTCCAATGCATTGGGTAAAGATTTCATATCTCATGAGATATACATGGCTGGAATGGTAGGTTATACCGGTTCAGTGAAACAGGACTGAAACGAGGATTACTCGATTCAGAAAGGGACTTTGTCCACTAAGATAGTCTTGGCAATGAGTCTTGACTAACAAGAAATGATTCTCTATGATTATGTGTGTATGCCACAATGAGTAATGTTTTAAGTTATGGTTTCATTTTCACTACTATGATTTATCCCATGTTATGAAATTATGCTCTCTTTTGCAGGTTAAGATTTCCAAAAATGTTATGTTCTTATGAAAATTATGTGATTGATATTTCTTTTGTTTACCCTTACTGAGCATTTGAGCTCACCCTTTTATGTTTTCTTTTCCCCAGGATATAAAGAAAGGTTTTAGGTAAAAAAAAAGGAAGATCTTTATGGGAGATTTTGAAGATCTTTCACCAGGATTAGAAGATTACGTTCCGAGTTTCCAAAGACACTAAACTATTACGATCCTTGTGTGTGTATTTTTGTTATGTATTAAGTATTCCGCAAAAGTAATGTAATGTTCATGTACGTTAGGCTTCGGGTCTCTACAGTTTCTATGGCCACAAATTGAAAACTACTTGAAGACGGTGTAAAAAACTTAGAAACATTGGGAAAACTTGTCTCACATAGTTGTCGGAGCAACTCGAGTTACATTGTGAATTAAATCCGTATAAAAAGTGGAGTATTAATGATGTTTTTGCAAAGGTGGTTAAGGAAATTCAATAAGATATTTACAAACACATGGTGGGTCACAATGAGAAGAATCTGGTCACCGAAAGATCTGCTGAAACTTGTCTTATGGTTTAGCGTAATCAATCCACTTAAAAGAATCAATGGAGAGTTGTTTCAAGTGGATGCCCATTGTCAAAAATACAAAAGGAGTGATGAAACAACTCTATACATGGAGAGACCTATTGGAACCTCTCTACATTATTAAGGGATGAAGAATACAATGGCGGTGGCTAGCATGGTTAAATGAAGAAAAAACACGCTATTGATGTTCCCGAGGAATAAAAGGAGGGGCTTGATAAAAAAGAAAAACAAGATGTGAAAAAGGCTAGAGGTAAATCTGAAAATCTTTTGAAGCCTAGTTTGTTCCAAGTGGTACAGTATTCTCCTTTAAAAAAATAAGGTATAGATTAATGAACCCCTTCAATTGGATAAAGCTTGAATTACTTGATAATAGTTTAGGCATGAAAGGGGGTATTTACTTGTTAAATCAAATAGGGCATCACAAGAGAAAAAATTCTACTAGAGGATCACTTATGGACTGCATAGTTTATTGATTGATTACTCTTGTTTCCCATAAAAAGTTTGCTCATGCAGGCTTAGAGTGATTGATTTATATTTCTATTGTCAAGTATTCTATGTTACGGATTCTCTAACTTGTGTTTGAGGACTGTTAAGAGTTGATATTTCTGAATGACAGTCATGAGATGGATTACCCTCCGTTATTGTGAAGATGCTTCTCTCATTTACCCGTTTCTTTTGAAAATAAATTCATATCATGGGGGGAGAAATATGATGATGATTATGTGTTAAAGAGGGTGTAAATCTATAGGGGGTGTTCTTGGATCCCCATGAAGCTGAAGAAGTCACCCTTGTCTAAGGGGGGAAGAAAAATCTTGAACCCATCAAGGGGGAAGAGACCAAGGTATAATCCCATTCACCTAATCTCTATTTTTACTTTAGATTATGAGATGGATTACCCTCCATTATTGTGAATACACTTCTCTCTTTTATCCGTTGATTTTCCAAATACATTCATATATGAAAGGGGGAAATACAGTGATGATTATGTGTCAAAGAGGGTGTAAATCTGTAGGGGAAGATGTTCTTGGATTCCCATGAAGCTGAAGAAGTCACCCTCTTTTAAGGGGGGAAGAAAACTCTTGAACCCATAAAGTGGGAAGAGACTGAGGGATAACCCCACCCACCTGATCTCTATTTTTCCTTTAGATTATGAGATGGATTACCCTCCATTATTGTGAATATTCTTCTCTCTTTTACCCATTGCTTTTCCAAATACATTCATATCAGAAGGGGAGAAAGACAGTGATGATTATGTGTCAAAGAAAGTGTAAATCAGTAGGGGGAATGTTCTTGGATCCCCATGAATCTAAAGAAGTCATCCTCATTGAAGGGGGGAAGAAAAATCTTAAACCCATCAAGGGAGAAGAGACTGAGGTATAATCCCACTCACCTACTCTCTATTTTGTCTTTAGATTTTGAGATGATTTACCCTCCGTTATTGTGAAGACTCTTCTCTCTTTTACCCATTGCTTTTGCAAATATATTCATATTAGAAGGGGAGAAAGATGAAAATGATTATGTGTCAAAGAGGGTGTAAATTTGCAAGGGGTGTGGGATGTTCTTGGATCCCCATAAAGCTGAACAAGTCACCCTCATCTTAGGGGGGAAGAAAACTCTCGAACCCATCAAGGGGGAAGACAATGAGGTATAATCCCACTCATTTAATCTCTATTTTTTCTTTATATTATCTTTTCAAAAGAGGATAAAAAACACATAAATCCACAGTGACTATTGAAATTCTAGAGAGGATTTTGATCACTAAAAGGGATTGATTACTTTGTACTACTGCCTTTGGTTTAAGTGCTTTCATGGTGTTTCACAAATCAATACACGTTTTAATTGATGGATGATTTATGATGATCATATTATCAACAAATCCAAAGGAGGGGATTTATGTGTTCATACATGTTATAAAGATGAAGTCCATGCATGATGTCACGACCTGACCCAACGGGGCTCGAGCCGCGACTCCCCAAGCCCGCCTCCAATAGGCCAGGGGCTGGCGACCAGCGCCGAGTAGGATATCACACACATGGGAGACATTAACCTAAGGTACCTGTACACACACACCCACACACACCCCCATGAAACAGTGCAGAGATATGTAAAACTGAAAATAAAATTCATGCATACACTATCCCACAACCAGAGTACAGCAGAAGTACAAAGGAAAAAACAAGGCCCACCAAAAGTAAACTACAAAAGTGCGTCCAACCTGCTCTGAAGAAGGGGAACACTACAACAAAAACCAACGGAAAGCTCCCTCGGCACCGCACCGGCAAACACCCCGGTTAGTCTCACTCACTCAGCTTCGCCTGCTCCAGGTCCTCCTGGGACTCCGTCGAAAGGCTTGTGGTCTGCACAAGACACAAACATGTGCGGGAAAATCTTGTGCAGGGGTGAGTATAAACATACTCAGTAGGCACCCCAAAAACCCAAAACCAAAGAGAGAAACTGAAGGCAACAGTCCGCTCATCCCAGCCAGAGGGAACTCAGACGAGAGAGAAACTCCATCTCGTGACCATCCTCGGCTAAACACAACTAGTCAGCTCAGCTCAGGTGTATGCCCATACATACACCTTGAACAATCCAGATATACACAGCTCACGCCACAAAGCCACAAGAGGTACCGACCTCATCACCAGCAACTGTCCCCAACCAGGAGAGTACACCACACGAACATTGTCATACTAGATGACACTCATTCGAGAGATACACTCCATCGGGTTTCTCTCAAACCTCTCAGACGCTCACCCGTGAGATCACGCTCGTCGGTTGGCATCACAGAGGATAACTCACCGAAACAGCATAACCACCTAACTCCTCGGATATGGGATCGC
The DNA here is from genome assembly GCA_963277665.1 of Viscum album. Classification (NCBI taxonomy): domain Eukaryota; kingdom Viridiplantae; phylum Streptophyta; class Magnoliopsida; order Santalales; family Viscaceae; genus Viscum; species Viscum album. The sequence goes on along the minus strand of OY728166.1, from coordinate 849,563,683 downwards.
CGCTAGGGTCTGCTAGGGGATACCAAGACCCACTCCGGTATACGTAGCTCATAGATAGGGGATCACTACCAGGGTCTGATAGGGGATACCACGACCCGATCTAGCATACGTAGTTCTCATAGATAGGGGATCACACCCAGGATCCACTGGGGGATACCACAACCCGATCTGGCACTCGATAGAAGCTTCACACTCAGATAGAGGATCACCGTCCATATAAATATGGTCACGACGATACCGGAACCCTATATGGTATAACTCGCGATGTAGGGGATCGAACCGACGATGCCGCAACCCTACCGAAACCACGCGCTGAGTAGGGGATCGCATAACCAATGATACTGCAACCCTAAAAACACCAAGCGCTGAGTAGGGGATCGTATAACCAATGATACCACAACCCTACTATAAACATCATGCTAAGTAGGGAATCGTAAACCCGACGATGCCACAACCCTATTGAGCACAACCCACCGCGTAGGGGATCATATTTCCGATGATACCACAAACCCTACGGGGTTAACCTGCTAGATATGGGATCACTGCCCGTGAATAAGCGGTCACAGCGATACCAAGAACCCGATCTAGGGTAAAGATGCTAGAGGATCCGCTCCGGCCCACCGGAGGGATACCACAACTCTAACAGTTTAAACATCCCATCGAGAGGATCACAAACCCATATGAAGGTTGTGATGCCACACGAACCCTCATAGGAATGAACAAAGGGAGAACCCTCAACCACTGCTGGTCCAAACATCGCTAACCCGAGCGACCCGCCACAACGCCACACTGCACACCTCCTAGGCCAAAACCGAGGCCACCATCGCGTTCCACGCGGAAAAAAATGCAGGATAAGCTGTTTACTCACCTGAAACGGAGCACCGGTGAAAAAGGCACTATTCACCGTAGCTAGCTCGTGTGGGGCCCACACAACGATCCTGAAACCCATCGAGCGGACCATACCACGGCGATCCCCTCGGAAAAACAAGCGGAATCGACTACTCGCTCGTCCGAAACGGGCACCCAGTGAAAAAGGTACTATTCACCAAAGGCCAGCTCGGGTGGGGCCCACACCTGGATTCCAAAACTCATCGAACGGATTACACCATTGCGATCCTCTCGGAAAAACACACAGGATTGACTATTCATCCGCCAAAAACGGACTCCTGGTGCAAAAGCTGTGTTTCTCCGCAAACGCCAAAACCCAGCCTCGTGGGGCCCGCACCCCGTTATCAATCCCAACACCTGGAAACCATCTCAAAAATTCCGTCGTACCATCAGGGTCTCAACGCCATTGACGGCACGTCAATCGGATGCTCCGGGTAGAAGTTACAACTGCCTGAAGTCGTAAAATAATAAAACAATATTATTTTTTACGACGTTTCTAGCTCCCGGGCCATGATCCCGAACCTTTAAACCCTCGAACCTACACCGGGGGGTTCGCCTCGTCGTCAGGGTCGCGTCGCCGCAAATGGCGCACGAATCCGACTCCCAGATTGAAAGATACGGGGGTTTAAAGAACCCTATATAAGAAAAGAGGCTGGACCGGCCTGGACCGACCGCCGCCGTCGGCCCGCCCTGGCCGGCGGCCCTCCGCCGCGCGCCGCCGCGCCGGTGGATCTTCCGCGGACCGTCGGGGGAAACCCGGTGGTCCGTTTTGTGATCCGGAGGCGTCTACACGACCCTCGGGACCCGATCTATACTGCTATGTCTTCAATTTGCAGGAAAACACAGCAAAAATGGGATCGGGGTTTAAAACTCAAACCGCCTACCTCGCGGGCGAAACGCCGACGTTCTGCCTTAGATCTGCGCTCCAGAGCTTCCGATGCACGCTCCTAGAATTTCCACCGTCAAATTCCGAGATCGTGGGTGCTTTGTTTGCTCGATTCGGTGGAGCGGCGGCGAAGAACGGCGAAGAAGGTCGAGAGGACCGATAAAGGGGGGGGGGCGCTGATATTTATATCAGCCGCCCGCCGGCGCCAAACCCGCCTCAGACCCGACGCCCTGATGCGAACAAAAGTAAGGTCACCCCTAGGGTAAACGCGCCATTCTGAACGCAACAGCGGTCTCATATTTTCCATCCGAGACTCCGTTCAGAAGTTATGTGAGCCGACGATCGCACACTAACTTTGCTACTTAATTATGAAAACGCCCCTGGTAGCGTTTCTCACCGCAGGACCATGCCCGCAAAGTTTACACCCCGCCTAGAGTAAAAGGCACGTTCCGGACGTAACTGTGCCATCAGATTTCCATTCTGAGCTACCGTTTAGGATATATCACACCCCCGCCACGTGCATAGAATAAAAATACTTAATATTTTTATAAAATTAATTCAGGGCACACCGGGCCTCGGAATCGCACGCCGTCTTCGCGCCTAGCTCTGGAATTATTCATAGAAATATTCCAAAGTCTGACAGGGCCAAAAACTAGGGTCTCTACATCCTCCCTCCCCCCTTAGAACTTTTTTCCCCAAAAAGCCTTAAGCATAAGGAAAGCGACTTGACACTCAACTGGGTCTCACACACCAGCGAGCTCACCAACAAACACTCATGCTTGAACGCATAACTTAGAGGGACTCATCCACCACACCTCAATACTATCCGTTTTGGGCGGCACTGACTCACCCGCACGATTTTAATTGCATCACAAAAACGCGTCTCGGTGGGGGAATGATCCCTCTTCCTCACGCATTCGAAGCATGTGGAACAACTCCCACACAGGGTCTTACCAAAGCCCTAAACAAATCTCGAGCAAGCAACAAAAGGAAAGTGTACCGCTAAACAGTGTCTGACAAACTACTGCAGAGTAGAAAATACACAAGGCATACCTCTATCCATCCACGGTGCCTCTGGGTCGACTGCCTCCAGGGCATGCAGTTGTCCTCGCCCTCGGCCACCAGCTCCCTGAGCTTGGCGTGGACCACCTGGGGGTTGGGGTGGTGGCAACTGGTACTGCCTACCACCGTCTCTTGCTGCACCAGCTCCGCCGCCCTGCGGTCCTCCTTGCTTGAGACGCTGCCTCTGCCAAGGCGGTCCATCGACCGGCTCCCTCTCAGCGGCATGTCGGGTCGAACAATCTCTATCAAGATATCCCCGACCGTCGCAAGCGTAACACCGCCTAACCTGCGGCTGACCAAAACTGGCCTGCGAGCCCTGTGATCCCTGAGGCTCAGATCCTCCATCCTGGGGTCGCCTCCTGAAACATCGACCACGTCCTGACCCCTGAGTCTGTCCTCGGCTACCAGATGTCGATCCGACTGACGAAGTCTCAGCTCTCGAGTGCCCAGCACGAACAGGGGGAATCTGCTCAGTCAGAAAACTCTCCACCACCAACGCTCACTCCAGCACTCCATCATAGGTGGGCAGGCATAAGGAAACCACACCTGCTCGGATGTCCCTGCGTAATCCCTGCTCGAAAGTTCGAGCCCTAAAGAATGGGTCTCAAACCATATCCAGGGAGTAGCGCGATAGGTCTATAAGCCTCGCTGAGTACTCTGACACAGTCATTCTCTCCTGTCGAAGCTGTAGAAGCTCCTGGATCCGCACTGACCTCAGCGTCACCAGATAGAACTCCTCCCTGAAGAGATGCTCAAACTCTGCCCACGTGAGTGTCTCCTCATCATGGGACTACGTCACCAAACTCCACCATCGCCCGGCAGAACCATGCAGAAGGCTCGCTGCTAGGACCACCATATGATCTGGAGGTGTCCTCACTAGGCAGAAAACTCGGGTGAATGCCTCAATCCAGTCATCAGCTTCCTGGGGGTCTGGATCACCCCGGAACCTCAGAGGTCGCTGCCTCTGGAACTCGTGCAGTGCACTCAGCCTGCGCGCAACCTCGTCCTACACCGCCGATACAACCAGCTGCTCGACAGGTGGTGGCTCAACTGGAAGACCACCTAGAGGTGCAACCTCAGAACCTGCGCCCTTCTCCACAACCACTACACGGGGCGGGTCATCAGCACAATCCTACTACGGAACCCTCACTGGCTGTCTTCATGGAGGCATCCTGAAATACATTCAAGACACACCACATTCAAAGAGTATATCTGGAGAGCTGTCTCAAGAAGGACAAGGAAAACCCAAAAACCTAGTCCTATATGATGCATGTACCATTATGTCCCTGCGACCAGTGTACAAATGTCCCGAGTCAAAAGGCAAGTTATCAGAGTCTCGGTGCATGGATACGTTGGCGGCCGCACCAACACTGGAGTCTCTGGCCTGAAAGCCGAAATCAAAACATCCTAACACTGCCGCTATGCAACCCGAACCAAGCTCACAGTTAGACCAGCTACGCTATGAGATACCAAAGGTGAAACCTCCTCTGATACCACTCTGTCACGACCCGACCCAACGGGGCTCGATCCGCGACTCCCTAAGCCCGCCTCCAATAGGCCAGGGGCTGGCGACCAGCGCCGAGTAGGATATCACACACATGGTAGGCATTAGCCTAAGGTACCTGTACACACGCACCCACACACACCCCCATGCAACAATGCAGAGATATGTAAAACTGAAAATAAAATGCATGCATACACTATCCCACAACCAGAGTACAGCAGAAGTACAAAGGGAAAAACAAGATCCACCAAAAGTAAACTGCAAAAGCGCGTCCAACCTGATCTGAAGAAGGGGAACACTACCACAAACACCGCCAGAAAGCTCCCTCGGCACTGCACCGGCAAACACCCCGGTCAGTCTCGCTCACTCAGCTCCGCCTGCTCCGGGTCCTCCTGGGACTCCGTCGAAAGGCCTGTGGTTTGCACAAGACACAAAAATGTGTGGGCAAAGCCCGTGCAGGGGTGAGTATAAACATACTCAGTAGGCACCCGAAAAACCCAAAACCAAAGAGAGCAATTGAAGGCAACAGTCCGCTCATCCCATCCAGAGGAAACCCAGACGAGAGAGAAACTCCATCTCGTGACCATCCTCGGCTAAACACAACTAGTCAGCTCAACTCAGGTGTATGCCCATACATACACCTTGAACAATCCAGATATACATAGCTCACGCCACAAAGCCACAAGAGGTACCGACCTCATCACCAGCAACTGCCCCCAACTAGGAGAGTACACCACACGAACACTGTCATACCAGATGACACTCATCCAGGAGATACACTTCATCGGGTTTCTCTCAAACCTCTCAGACGCTCACCCGAGAGATCACGCTTGTCGGTTGCCATCACAGAGGATAACTAGCCAAAACAACATAACCGCCAAACTCCTCGGATATGGGATCGCCGCTAGGGGATACCAAGACCCACTCCGGTATACGTAGCTCACAGATAGAGGATCACTCCCAGGGTCCACTGGGGGATACCACGACCTGATCTGGCATACGTAGTTCACACAGATAGGGGATCACACCCAGGATCCGCTGGGGGATACCACAACCCGATCTGGCGCTCGATAGAAGCTTTACACTCAGATAGAGGATCATCGTCCATATAAAGATGGTCATGATGATACCGGAACCCTATCTGGTATAACTCGCGATGTAGGGGATCGAATCAACGATGCCGCAACCCTACCGAAACCACGCGCTGAGTAGGGGATCACATAACCAATGATACCGCAACCCTACTGACACCAAGCGCTGAGTAGGGGATCGTATAACCAACGATACCGCAACCCTACTATAAACATCATGCGGAGTAGGGGATCGTAAACCCGACGATGCCACAACCCTACTGAGCACAACCCACCGCGTAGGGGATCATATTTCTGATGATGCCACAAACCCTACGGGGTTAACCTGCTAGATAGGGGATCGCCGCCCGTGAATAAGCGGTCACAGCGATACCAAGAACCCGATCTAGGGTAAAGATGCTAGAGGATCTGCTCCAGCCCACCGGAGGGATACCGCAACTCTAATAGTTTAAACATCCCATCGAGAGGATCACAAACCCATACGAAGGTTGTGATGCCACACGAACCCTTGTAGGAATGAACCAAGGGAGAACCCTCAAGCACTACTGGTCCAAAGGTCGCTAACCCGAGCGACCCGCCACAACGCCACACTGCGTACCTCCTAGGCCAAAACCGAGGCCACCATCGCGTTCCACGTGGAAAAACACGCAGGATAAGCTGTTTACTCGCCCGAAACAGAGCACTGGTGAAAAAGGCACTATTCACCGTAGCTAGCTCGTGCGGGGCCCACACAACGATCTCTAAACCCATCGATCGGACTATACCACGGCGATACCCTCGGAAAAACAAGCGGAATCGACTACTTGCTCGTCCGAAACAGGCACCTGGTGAAAAATGTACTATTCACCGAAGGCCAGCTCGGGTGGGGCCCACGCCTAAATTCCGAAACTCATCGAACGGATCACACCATTGCGATCCTCTCAGAAAAACACACAGGATCGACTATTTATCCGCCAAAAACGGACTCCTGGTGCAAAAGCTGCGTTTCTCAGCAAATGCCAAAACCCGGCCTCATGGGGCCCGCACCCCGTTCTCAGTCCCAACACCCAGAAACCATCTCAAAAAGGCTGTCGTACCATCAAGGTCTCAACTCCACTGACGACACGTCAATCGGACGCTCCGGGTAGAAGTTACAACGGCTCGAAATCGTAAAATAATAAAACAATATTATTTTTTACGACGTTTCTAGCTCCCGGGCCACGATCCCGAACCTTTAAACCCTCGAACCCACACCGGATGGTTCACCTCGTCGTCAGGGTCGCGTCGCCACAAATGGCGCGCGAATCCGGCTCCCGGATTGCAAGATACGGGGGTTTAAAGACCCCCGTATAAGAAAAGAGGTCGGACCGGCCTGGACCGGCCGGTCCGGCCAGCTTGGACCGGCCACCGCTGCCGGCCCGCCCTGGCCGGCGGCCCTCCCCCGCGCACCGCCAGCCCACCACCGCGACTCCGCCGCGGACCGTTGGGGGCACCCCGGTGGTCCTTTTTGCGATCCGGAGGCGTCTACACGACCCTCGAGACCCGATCTATACTACTACGGCTTCAATTTGCAGGAAAACACAGCAAAAACGGGATCGGGGGTTAAAACTCAAATCGCCTACCTCGCGGGCGAAACGCCGACGTTCTGCCTTAGATCCGTGCTCCAGAGCTTCCGATGCGCGCTCCTGGAACGTCCACCGTCGAATTCCGAGATCGTGGGCGCTTCGTTTGCTCGATTCGGCGGAGCGGCGGCGAAGAACGGCGAAGAACGTCGAGAGGAACGATAAGGGGGGGGGGGCGCTGGTATTTATATCAGCCGCCCGCCGGCGCCAAACCCGCCTCGGACCCGACGCCCTGATGCGAACAAAAGTAAGGTCACCCCTAGGGTAAACACGCCGTTCTGAACGCAACGGCGGTCTTAGATTTTCCATCCGAGACTCCGTTCAGAAGTTATGTGAGCCGACGCTCGCACACTAACTTTGCTACTTAATTACGAAAATTCCCCTGGTGGCGTTTCTCACTGCAGGCCCGCGCCCGCAAAGTTTACACCCCACCTAGGGTAAACGGCACGTTCCGGACGCAACCGTGCCATCAGATTTCCGTTCTGAGCTACCGTTTATGAGATATCACACCCCCACCACGTGTATAGTATAAAAATAATTAATATTTTTATAAAATTAATTCCGGGCACACCGGGCCTCAGAATCGCACGCCGTCTTCGCGCCTAGCTCTGTAATTATTCGTAGAAATATTCAAAAGTCTGAAAGGGCCAAAAACCCAGGTCTCTACACATGACCTGTTATGCATGTTGGATTTGTTGTCAAGTAGTAGATGAAACCATAAAATCTTGTTGGATTTGGCATTGTATAAATGGAAGAGTAGACCGAATACCCAATGTTTAACACTAAGGGAGGCATTGAGTTTATTTTATAATGAATAAAAGAGATTACATGATACATCAAGTCCGATGTGGGACTTACACAACCTAATATCTAACACTCCCCCCTCAAGCTAGGTGTTCCTAGATTGGATAATAAAACAAAAAACAAAGCACAAAACTCCCCCTCAAGATGGGACATATATATTTATCATTCCCAGCTTGTTATAAAAAAATTGGACTCATGATCTAGGCACCCCTTTTGTGAAAACATCGACAAGTTTATTATAGGTGTAAATGTGGCCGAAGGAGATCTTCTTTACAAATTTTTATCGAACTAAATGAAAATCAACTTCAATATGATTTGTCTACTCATGAAAGACTAGATTTTCAACAATATTGATAGAAGATTGATTGTCACACCAGATATGTGCTGGTTTATTGGTTATATACCCAATATCATGAAGAATTTTGTGTTCCCAAGTAATCTCTACAATCAAATATGCCATGGCATGATATTTTGACTCTGCACTTGAGTGGGAGATAACAGTTTGTTTTTTTGATTCGCCATGAGATCAAATTTCCTCCAATAAAAACTTCAAAACCAAATAGAGATCTCCTAGAAGAGAGAAATCCAACATAATATGCATAAAAAATGCCTCAATGTTTGTATACCCATAATCAAAATATAGAAGATCTAAATCTGGTTCCTTTTTCACATAACAATGCTAAGAACAACCTCCCACTACGTTTTTGTTGGATATTTCATACATTGACTCACTTTGTTAACCACACAAGAAATATCGGGTCGAGTCATTGACAAGTAGTTGAGCTTCCCAACAAGTTTCCTGTATATGTCAAGTGATGAAAACATCTCACTTTCAGAATGTAGTGCCCTTTCTCTAAGTTCGAGGGGAAAGTTAACTGAGTCAGTTTGAGTCATTCTAGTCCCTTGCAAAAGATCAAGAACATACTTCCTTTGAGATAGAAAAATAATTTTGGTACATCTGGAGACCTCAATCCCCAAGAAATATCATATTGGACCCAAATACTTTGTATGAAAATGTTGATGAAGGAAGGATTTGAGTCGATCAATGTCATCCGTATCACTTAATTACATCCACATAGACAACCAATAGAATTTTGTCTATTGTAGACTAGTGATAGAAAATAGAGGAATATTTTATGCTTTAACACATGTCAAATATAAGAACAATGGTGAAAAAGTGCCCGAACTGAGCATGAGGTGACTGCTTGAGGCCATAAAAATATTGATGAAGGCGAAAAAACTTGGAAGCCTCCCCCTGAACAACAAACCCCGATGGTTGCTCCATATAAAATACTTCATCAAGAAAAATATGAAGAAAATCATTTTTCACATCCAGATAATGGAGAGGCTAATGATAAGAAGTGTAAAGATAGATAAATAAGCAAACTGATTCCATTTTGGCCACTAGATAGAAGGTTTTGAAATAATCAATGTCATAATTCTGTGTATAACCCTTGGAAATAAGTCATGCTTTGAGATGATTTAGAGAACCATCAGCACTAACACACATAGTATAGATCAAATTGAACCTGAAAACCTATTTATCCATAGGGATAGGGACAAGATCCTAAGTGTGGTTAGTTTTCAAGGCCTGAAGTTCATCCTGTATAGAATGTAACCAACTGGGATGAGAGATGGCCTCCACAACAGTGTGTGTTGAGTAATCATCTAGTGTCTTAATAACTCAGGAGGTAGACACAGATAATACCTAATAAGACTGATAATAGTGTGATCATTTGCAGAGTGTAATAGGCAACTCTAGTGATAGATCATTAAGAGATGATGAGTCATCAGGTGTGGAAGCATGTAATGACCCATATTTCCTCGGGCCATTCCTTTGTGAAAATCCAGTGTTTAGGGTGTTCTGGGGGGGAATTGGTAACTCATTATGAGAGTTTGACAAAAATCTAATTTGAACTATCGGCATTGGTGAGTCAGGGGTCTCGGCATCGGTGAGTCAGGGGTGTCAGTGTCGGTGAGTTAGGGGCGTCAACATCGGTGAGTCAGAGGCATCGGTGTCATCAAATCAGGAGTGTCAGTGTCTGTAAGTCGAGGGTGTCGGTGTTGGTGAGTCAGGGTGTCGATGCCAGGGCGTCGGTGAGTCGTTGCGTCGGTATTTCAGCGTCGGTAGTTCGTTTCGGTAGCTTACCCATTGGTGGCTCAGCATTGGTGACTCACCCATCAGTGACCCATTTTCAGTTTTTCCAGTTTCATCCCTCTTACATCTTATTTGACATAAACTGATTTTAAAGCCCTGTTTGGGAATTTTTAAGGGTGTTTCAAAGGATATTAATTATATCTTTAATATCCTAACACTCTAAGGGATTTGAGATACTCAAACCACGTGATCTTGACCATGATCCCATGATTAATGGATTTTGAAACCGTTCTTCCTTTAATATAGGATCTGGCTCTTCAAAGCCAAGATCTTACCTTCCCAGTGTGTTTTTTGTTCCCTCTTGGTGTGACTAAAGTGTTCCTCTCTAGATGAGTTGTGTTCCTGTGTTATATCCCCCTCCTTCTCAGTTTTCTCTAGGTTTCCTTCTGCTCGCGCAATCCCCTGTTATTGGCGTAAAGAGGAGCTTTGATCGCTGGTTGTTCCATATAGGGATTCTTCTGCCTCTCACTTTTGTGCATCATGCGGGTGGGTGTACTAATGTTTCCTTGTGAAGAATGGATGAATAATTTTCTTAAAATGAGAGATAAATAAGAAGAAAATATGATCAAAAGATAATGGGTTAAATGAAATAATGATCTGGGAGTGGTTTGAAATTGATCGCCTGCTTTAATTGTTATCTTTGATTCTATTTATGGTTTGTTTTGGTTTTATACCTTCTGAAAATCATGGTTGTTGTTGGTATTTTCTTTCACACCAGTGATGTTCTGTTTTTTCGCGATTCTTGATAAATGGTTGTAACATAAAATCTACTTAATCATGTATACTTGGTTAATTGAAATGGATTTCCCATGATGAAAACCCCTGTGCAATCACCCTTGTTTATCAAAATGTACATAAAGAATAGTGTTTACCAAATCTGAATATGTCATGGTTGATAGGTGTGGCTGAGTGCTATGATCTGTTGGGCTTTGTAACCTTGTGTGAGTTGTGTGGTGTTGCTGTTGGGAGCATGGTTATGGGTACAGGGGTGGGCAAGGGAGATGGTTCTGTGAGAAGGGTGTGGTATGTGTGTGTAGTGGGGTTGTGGTTTAATGGTAGTTGTTGTGGGATTGGTGTGTGGGGAGGTACGTGTGGTGTGTTGGAATCTCAGGTTGAGAGACTGATTGACCATGGAATGAATGGACTTGTAGGCAGTGGGACTTCTTTTGTTTGTGTTGTGGTCGTCAAGCGATGTTGGGTAGTGGGACTACAATACGGGTATGGACTTGTTATATAGTGAGAGTACATTTGGGAATTGTTTGGGCAGCGGGGCTGCAGGTTTGGGTTGTGTCATGACTTCATGTAAATAGGTGTTCCAGGTGTGGTGTTTTTGTACAGCGGGGTTTTCGAGTTTAGTTGTGAGGGCATGATTGTGTGGTATAACTTTGAAGAATAACAGTTGGCAGTTCTTGAATGGGTGTTTAGGGAAAAAAGGAGTGTGTAGTGGGACTGCATGTTGGTTTTCCTCAGTTGTTTTCATGAATGGGTGTTAAAATTGAAATGTTTTATCTTGGTCCCTCTTCCCTTGTTCAATGTTGTGCTTGATAGTTTCCCCAGGTAATGCTAGAACAAATTAAATTGAACCCCTTAATAAATGAATGGAAAATGGTTGAATGAAAAAAGGGGTTGGGATTATGCTTTGGCATTGGCTGTTTGTGCGGTTGTGCATATAAAGGTAGAAGCAAAGGTGGTTTGTTTGGGATGGTTTTTTGTTTTAAGACTCGTAGGTTGGGTCAAGTGTTTGTTTATGTAGATTGAGAAAATAGGAGACCCGAACCCCCAAGGTGTTCTCTCTAAAGGATCCCTTGGGGTGCTTTTATAACAAATAATAAAGACCACACCGGACCTCAAGTCCGATGTGGGATGTAGACTCCAACACTCCCCCTCATGCTAGGTGAACCTAGCTTGGACACATAAAGAAAAAACAAGCCAAACAAATGAAGACCAAGTAATCAACAGACTGCAAACACTCCCCCTCAAGCTGGACATACCCAGCTTGATGACAAAACATGACGAAATAAAAAGAAAGATGCAAAAGTTGATGCTCCCCATCATGATCGAAGCTCCCCTACAGGATGATGGATGGATGATGTCGCGGATGCAGCAGATGAACCACTCAGACCGGGCTGATGGACGACGCACCAGGAATGCCGCACTAGTGGTTCTGGTCGATGAAACTCCAGGAAATCCAAACTAGAACCGGGAAAACCGCACTTGCGGGGCCGACAACAGGAGGCGGGGACTCCGTATAAATCATTACGGGATCTGGTGGTGCCAAAGGGCCTGAATCCTAGGTGGTCGAGCTGCTGCGCCAGTGCATGGGCATGCCGGTGTACAGAGATGCGGCTTCTGGAAAGATGCCAGGAGATGTCGGTAAGGCGGGGATTCTGCAGGAGGTGCTGAAAGGGAGCAGATGAATCCGGACGGAGAGGGGCCGACGCGAGGGATCCGCTGGGAAGGGAGAAGCCAGACAGAGGCGATAGGGCAGGCACTGGGTAGAAGCAGGAGTCTTCCAGAAGGGTGTTGTGGAAGTCGCAACAGGAGAAAGGATCAGGAGGGAGGCAGCGCCATAAACCTCTTGAACCAGAGGGCAGTTTGGGTGAAGCGGGATATGCGGGCGCAGCCCGTTTCGGTCTCCTGGAGAAGCGGGAGCTGGTTTGGGCAGTTGCGGGAGCCGGATGGATCGCCGGGGAAGGCGGGATCCGCTGAGGAGGTGGGGCCGGGTGTCACCGGGAGTCCATAGGAGAGATGACGGTGGGGAGCGGGACGCCGCCTGGGTTGAGGGAGGCGGCGCTAGAAGCCATCGAACGAAGAGGAAGGGCCTTCTGGAGTCTGTCACGCGAGAGCGGTGCAGGAGGGTCATCAGGATCGGGACACCGGAAGGCGCCTGGATGAGGGCACCGGACGAGGTCGCCTGGACGAGGCCGACAGGGAGCAGCGCGAAGAACCGGGCCATCAGACAAAGCTGCCAGGACAAGGGCATCGGTAGTCTCGCGCAGAGAGGGGATGGAAGGGCTGCGCCTGGGTCGGGAGCAGGAGGATCACCGGAGATCCATGCGTAGGGAGCCACGTAGGGCAGGCCGTTGGAGAAGAGGATCCGCGGAGGGGTGCAGGGAATGACGCTGAAGAGAGCCGCGAGTTACGGGCTACCAGGAAGAGCCGCAGGGAAGGAGGAACTGTGAGAGAGGGTTCCGCCGGACAGAACATGAAAGTCGGCTGGAAAACGACGCCAGAGGGAGCAGCGCCGGAGGAAGAAGGTGGGCTGGGATGAACCAAGAATCCACAGAGGCTGGCCAGGGGTGGCGGCTGTTTTAGGGATTGATGTACTTTGGCAGAGTCGTCGCCCCCCACCGGGAAAATTATTAGGAACCCTAAACGGGATAAAAAAAGATGGTAGGGGTTCGGGATTAGGTTCCTTATGATACCATGTAGATTGATAAAATAGGAGACTTGAACCCCCAAGGTGTTCTCTCTAAAGGATCCCTTGGGGTGCTTTTATAACAAATAATAAAGACCACACCGGACCTCAAGTCCGATGTGGGATGCAGACTCAAACAGTTTACATATATGTATAAATTTTAGTTACTTGTGATTTTCTATACACACCCCACCCTTTTTGAGCAACATGTTCCAAACACCCTCATTTCATGGCGGATGGTGTCTTTCCCAACATCTTAGTGGGAGGATGGATGGATGATTACTGACTTTCTTCCTTGCACCCTCTTCTAGGTTCTTACTACTCGAGCATATTCGGGATGGATATAATGGATTGTGCCTTACCATAGTCCAAGATCCTTTAGGAAGGTTTTTGGTGGATGAGGCACTTAGGTGTTTGCGGGCTAGGATTTTTTTCCCGATTGTCTTTGGGATGAGGTCTAGGTGTCTTCAGGCGAGAGGTGTGGTGGTTGTGGACCAGGTATTTGCAAGCAATTTTGTGTTTGGTTTGGTCTCCAGGTGGGTGTGGGCGGGTTGTGGCTATGGGACTACATTTTTGTAAGAGTGGTAGAATCAAGATGTTATCCATTAGGAATAACAGTCAACTAGTTGGAAAGTATTGGGGGTACCCAAATTTCGGTGTGCTTATACTACTACTTTACTTGACTTGTGTTATTTTGCAAGTGTGCCTTGGTGAGACTAGGTTGGTTAGTACTCCTTGGTAGGTGCTTTGAGGTTCTACTATTTTCTCACATGGGAATTAGTATGTTTCCCCCACTTGTGCATGGGTGGATTTAGTTTTCCTACTGGGAATACTTGTATACTCACCCTACATCTGTAAAACTATTCTCAGTTTTCCAAGAGGACTTTGAGGACCGTGCTGGACTTTTCTAGCTCGGGCGTCAGGTTAGTTGTTATTAAGCATCTTAGTTTCTTTCTTTTGGTACTTTAGTACTTGGTTTTACTTTTTTTGTAGTTTACGTTTAAATCATGCATGGGATGGATCTTGGTTTCCTTTATATAAATGTTTGGTGTTGTTGGTATTTTTAGCATCATATCTCCCGATACTATTTTCATTAAAAAGATTAATGTCTTTTATTTTGTGTGAGATTCTATACCCTTGGTGCTAGTCACCACTCTGGGGCCTATTGAATGCAGGTCTCAAGGGTCATTATCTCTTCTTCATCTTGAAGAAGGGAATAACACTTTGCTTCCCCTTCCCTCATCTTGAGGAATGAGGGTCGTGACAAAATGGTATCAGAGGTAATGGTTGAGGTATAGAATGGATTTTGAAGTTAAGAACAGTGAGAATTTCATGGGATGGTAGGGAAATAGTATTAGGAAATATGGTGCATGAAATAGGTCAGGGAAGACCGGCTAGGACATGGAATTTTAGCCCCCCCCCCCCCCCCCCCGTGATCCGAGACAAGGACTACGGACCTCCTAAATGACCAAGTGAGGCTACAATGAATGCATGGTAGAGACCCTAGTAAAGGTAAATGCATCATAATGACTTGTGTTCTTATGTGTCTTGGATGTTTTGGGAATTTAATTTAAATAAAGAGTTAAAATAAATCTTAATAGGAAATTTCCATACTACCTGGGCTTTGGAGTTCCTTGTTTACCCTTTTTCAGCTATGACACTCAGATGTAACCCATGTGTGGTGCAATAATTTGAGGCCCATCAGGCTGACCTCGTAGATCATTGGAGGGACGATTGAGAGGAGGAAGATAACTTGTGGCAAAATACCATTCGTTCTTTCCAGCAGAAGACCCTAGGAAAGTACGAAGATAGCATTTCAGACTCCAAAACGGAGGGCTGGCTTGAGGAGTTGACAATCACCTTTACCTTGATCTGTGATCTGAGGGAGTACTGGGTTCCTCTGGTAGTGAGCCATATGTGAGGAGTTCCACATTAGTGGTGGACGCTTTACCTTGGGGAGAGGTAGGAGACTGACGTCTCATGGGCTGACTTTGAGAAAGAGTTTCGGGCAGAGTTCCTTTCCTCAATGATGAAGTTCGAGAAGAGGCGGGAGTTTTTCTCCCTCTAACCAGGGAGTATGTTGGTGAGAGAACTAGGGATCAAGTTAAAGGATCTCCTACTCTTTGCACCATATCTCTTTCTGGATGAGGATTCGTGGTCGAGATGCTTGGAGGAGGCACTCTGATCATCTCTTCAGTATGTCATTACTCCCTTTACTCTGGCGACATACTTATAAGTTCATAAGAAGGTCAAAGTAGTGGAGAGTATGAACTCACAGGGAGGTGTACCGCGATAGGGGAGTCATCCTAGTTCGTCAAAGGGGAAGGCAATCAGCAGCAGGTCTCCGGTGTCAAAGCCTTCCAGGTTTCGGCCAGTGGGGAGTAGGCCTCACCAGTTCCAGTTCCGATCTCCTGGTCGTCACCCTTTCTCCATAGGATTAGGACTGAGGTTCTTTGTCTATGGATGTCTTTGACATCTTCAAAACTAGTTCCCAATTTAGCTCAGTTCGGTGGGGGTGGGAAGGTCCGGCACCCACCCTAGTAGTAACAGTTTCTGATCAGGCCTTTCCAGTAGTAGGGGCAGTGAGCTCCCGCTCTACCGAGGGTAGACAGTGCTGGAGGAGGCCGACCTCAGGGTTCTCCTTAGGTACCCCAACTTGGGCGTGGTCGGGAAGGTGATAAATAGTATAGGGGTAGAGGATCCAGACGTGGGTAGTTTCACACTGCCAAGACAGTAGTTCCAGTGGGGCCGGAGGTTGTTCAAGGTATGATAAGTATGTTTAGCACACTTTATTGCGCTTTTTTTATTCAGGAGCCTCGCACTCCTTTGTTGCACCCAATCTAGCCCATTCTCTAGGACTGGACGCCGAGAGGCTTCCCATTCCCCTGTTGTTGAGTACGCAAGTTGTAGGTTAGACTAGTTTGTTTGATGCTTTTCAGGGATGTAGACTAATGTTGGGGCTGCATCAGTCCAGTGGGATCTTCTTCTGCTATAGATATAGTAATACAATGTCATCCTAGGCATCGAATGGTTGTTTTCTTTGTATGTTTTTATCGACTATTTCTAGATAAGAGTCGTGTTTTTAGGTATGGATGGCCAGCAAATAGCTTTCATTGGCAAGAAGAGTTGTCTGGTGGGTAGTCGGTGTGCGGAGACTCTTCTCTCCTTATTGGTTGAGATGTCAATGGGATCAGCGGACACATAAATGGTGGAGGTTTTGGGGGGGTTTTAGGGAGTTCCTGAATGTTTCCCTTGAATAGGTTGTGACTCTAACCCTTCGACGTATGTTGAGTTTGGGATAAACTGGCAACCTAGTGCCCATCCAATTTTGATGGCTCCCTATTAGATGGCTTCTTCTGAGTTTCAAGAGTTAAGGATTTAGGTTGATGACCTGATGAAAAAAGGGTTTTGTCCGACCGAGTGCGTCACCATGGGGTGCTCCATTCTTGTTCGCAAAGAAGGAAGATAATGTCTTGAGTCTATGCATAGACTACTGGATACTGAATCAGGTTATGGTCAAGAACCGTTACCCCCTCCCGAGGATAGACGATCTTTTTGACCAGCTGAGGGGAGGAAGTTAGTTCTCTAAGATCAATTTGAGGGTGAAATAGGGTGACATCCCAAATACTACTTTTAGGTGTAGGTATGGGAACTTTGATTTCATGGTCATGTCATTCGTTGTCATGAATGCACCAACTGTGATCATGGGGCTCATGAAATATATCTTCTGCGAGTTCCTGGACCGGTTCTTTGTCGTGTTCATTGAAAATATTCTGATCTACTCAAGGTCAAAGGTGGAGTGCGCTGAGCACCTCAGGATAGTCTTGGAGGTCCTACGACACCACCAGATCTATGGGAAGTTGTCCAAGTGTATATTCTGTATGCGAGAGGAGAACTTCCTTGGACACGTGGTGTCTCAGCAAGGGATAGTAGTGGACCCATCAAAGGTTGAGGTGGTTTTTTCTTGGGCAGCACCCAAGAATGTGGTGGAGGTTCGCAGCATCCTAGGTATAGTAGGATATTATCGGAGGTTCATACCCTACTTTTATTGGGTTTCAGATCTGTTGACTGCTTTGACCAGAAAAGACTAGGCATTCGTGTGGAGTGAGTAGTGTTAGGCAGCTTTCAGCTCCCTGAAGGGGAAGCTGGTCAGCACCCTAGTGCTTAGGTTTCCAGAGGAAGGGGTGATGTTCGAGGTGTTCTGTGACCCTTCTGGTCTAGGCTTGGGATGTGTGTTGATGAATCAATAAGGATTGATCTCTTATGGGTCTAGGAAGTTATGTCCACAGGAATGTAACTATTCCACCCATGATCTGAAGCTTGTAGCAGTCATTTTCATTCTGAAGTTGTGGAAGCATTACCTCATCGGGGAGAACTTTATGGACTTCATGGATCACAAGATCTTGAGGTATATGTTATCCCATTGATACCTGAACTTGAGGCAGTGAAGGTGGGTGGAGTTTCTCTAAGACTATGACTTCAAGATATCTTACACCTCAGGGAAGAGAAACATGGTGGATGATGCCTTGAGCAGGAAGTTGGAAAAGGAGATAGTTTGGGAATCCACAGATTCTTGGATGGCCATAGAGGAGTTGGTCGCTTTGTGTCTGGATTACGAGAGTGGATGATAATAGAGTTTTCCTGTTTCAGATGACAGAGAAGTCTTCCTTAATGCGGAAGGTGGAGGAGTCTTAGTGGGGAGACTCAGAGACTGAAGTGACACATGATTGCACTATCCAGGGTGATGCTCCAGAGGTATGGTCAGAGGATATTCATAATCAAATGTTGTTCTGTGGAAAGGTGTTTGTCCCAGTGGAAATGTGCGAGGGAGTTCTCTATGAGTTCCATAGCTTACCCCTGATCGTACATCCATGAGTTTCTAAAATGCACTGAGACTTGAGGTAACAGTTTTGGTGGCCCAGGGTGAAGCGGGTAGTGGCAGAGTTTATGGAAAAGTTCCTAGTGTGTCAGCAGGTGAAGGATGAGAACTGTGTTCCCTGCAGTCTATTTCAGCCCTTAGATGTTCCCGAGTGGAAGTGGGATGACATCTCGATGGATTTATTCATAGGATTACTCAGGACTTAGGGTGGATGTGATTATCTTTGGGTAGTAGTGGACCAGTTGACGAAGTCGGCTCACTTCTTAGTGATTAAGGAGTCGAGCGCAGTGGATGCCTTAGCACATAGGTATGTGGATGAGGTGGTGCGACTACATGGAGTTCCAAGATCCATTGTCTTGGATTGGGATACACATTTTATGTCGCAAGTCTGGAGGGGATTACAGCATGCCTTTGACACCCAGTTATGCCCCAACACTTCTTTACACCCTCAAATGGATGGGAAGATAGAGAGGACCATCTAGACGTTGGAGGACATGTTACGGGCATGTTTTCTAGACTTTAGTGTGTCTTGGGTGTGACATTTTCCCTTTTTATAGTTTTCTTAAAAAAATTGTTATCATTATTCTATTGGTATGGCTCTGTTCAAAGATCTATATGGGAGGTCATTTTATTCAACCTTGTGTTGGATGGAAGTTGGGGAGGCAGCTATCCTTGGTCTGGACATGGTACAGAGTATGACAGAGAAGTTTCATCTTTTTTGTGAGAGGATGAAGGTAGCACATGACCAACAGAAGTCGTATGCTAATTATAAAAGGAGT
Source organism: Viscum album (assembly GCA_963277665.1). NCBI lineage: Eukaryota > Viridiplantae > Streptophyta > Magnoliopsida > Santalales > Viscaceae > Viscum > Viscum album. Next base: position 849,544,613 of record OY728166.1, on the reverse strand, counting down.
CCTTTAGAGTTCAAGGTTGGGAACCATGTTCTCTTAAATTTTTCCCCTCGACGTGGGCAACAGAGGTTTGGTAGAGGGAGAAAACTTTCTCCTAGGTTCATCGGACCTTTTGAGGTGTTGGGATGAGTTGACAAGGTGGAATACAAACTGGCATTTCCACTATGGTAGGAGAGGATCCCTGATGTATTCCATGACTCTCATCTCCATCGGTATCTACATGATGACTCTCACATCATTGACTGGGGAGAGTTGGATATCGAGGACGACGCGACATTCATAGAGTGACCAATAAGAATCGAGGGTCGTGAAGAGACAGTGATTCGTGGACAGACCATTACTTTGGTTCGTGTGTTATGGAGGCATGGTTTCCTCGAGGAGAGTACTTGGGAGTGGGAGGCATAGATATGTGCCCAGTACCCAGTGTTTTTCTAAGTTTTGTTTATGTGTTATACCTGTGTGCTTCGTTTTACGATGTAATTCTTTACCCTATTCGTTATCATATTTTTTATTTCCTTCTTCACTAAATGTGTGTGAAAAGTCCTGAATATAGGTAGGGGAGGACATGATCCCTAATATAGATGCATTAATTTGGATATGATTAAACCCATGAAGTTGAGTTAGTGTCGCCCAAAGAGGATATTATATTGACATGGAGAAAGTAGATCCCTAATCCATGTGTTTGGATGGTGTGAATTTGGTGTTTGCGTGGTTTTTTTAGGGAAGTGGGGTCTTTGTGTTTATACATTTGTTCAGGAGATAAATTTCAAGGAGGTTTCTTGGATGTCAAGGTTTTCATTCCGATTTTTGAACAACGTAGGTTGGTTTGTTCCTGAGAGGTATCTTAAGGGGTGGTTGTTCAGACCTCTCTTTCCGTGGGTTTGGTTTTAAATTCTTGGGGATGAGAATATTTTGAGAGGTATCTGATGTAATGACCCAGATTTCCCTGAGTCATTCCTTTGTGAAAATCCAATGTTTATGGATTTCGGGGGGCCATTAGTGACTCATTCAGAGAGTTAGCCAAAAATCTAGTTTGAACCATCAACATCGGTGAGTGAGGAGTGTTGACATCAGTGAGTCAAGGGAGCCAGTATTGGTGAGTCAGGGGCGTCAGTGCCAGTGAGTCATGGGCGTCAGCATCGGTGAGTCAGGGGTGCTGGTGTCGGTCAGTCAAGGGCATTGGTGTCAGCGATTCAGGGGCGTTGGTGTTGATAAGTCGAGGGCGTCGATGTCGGTATGTCAAGGGCATCAGTGTCGGTGAGTCAGGGAATCAGTGTTAGGGCGTTGATGAGTCGTGACATTGGTGATTCATTGCGTCGGTAGCTCAACGTCAGTGGCTCAACATCGGTAGGTCACGTCGGTAGATCACCTGTCGGTGACTCAGCATCGGTGACTCACCCATCAGTGACTCATTTCCATTTTTTCCCAGTTTTTCCAATTTCATCAATTTTACGTATTATTTAACATAAACTGAGTTTAAATCATTGTTTTGGAGTTTTTAAGGGAATTAAAAATGATATTAAGTATATATTTAATATCCTAACACTCTGAGGGCTTTGAGATACTCCAACTGCGTGATCTTGACCACAATTCCACGATTAATGGATTTTGAAACCGTTATTCATTTAATATAGGATCTGGCTCTTCAAATCTATGATCTTCCCTTCCTAGTGTGTTTTTTGTTCCCGCTTGATGCAACTAAAGTTTTCCTCTCTAGATGAGTTGTGTGCCTATGGTAGAGGCCCCTCCTGCTCAGTTTTCTCAGGGTTTTTTGTTGCTCGTGAGATCCCATGTTCTTAGAGAAAAGAGGAGCTTCGATCGTCTGTTGTTCTAGGTAGGGATTCTTCTGCTTCTCTCTTTTTTAAATCATGTGGGGTTGGTGTAATAATGTTTCCTTGTGAATAACAAGTGAATAATTTTCTTAAAATGAGAGATAAATAAGAAATTAATATGATCAAAAGATAATGGGGTCAATGAAATAACGGGTTGGGAGTGGTTTGATATTAATTTAATTCTTTAATTGTTATCTTTGTTTCTTTTTATGGTTTGTTTTGAATGTATGACTTCTTAAAATCATGGTCATTGGTGGTATTTTCTTGTGCACCAGTGATGTTCTATTTTTTCGTGATTCTTGATAAATGGCTATAACATGAAATATGCTTAATCACATATACTTGGCTAATTAAAATGGATGCACCATGATAAAAACCCTTGTGTGATCACCCCTTTTTATCAAAGTGGACATAAAGAACAACATTTACCAAATATAAATATGTCATGTTTGATAGGTGTGGTTGAGTGCTATGTTCTATTGGGATTTGTGACCTTGTGTGAGTTGTGTGGTGATATTGTTGGGAGCACGATTATGGGTACAGAGGTGGGCAGGGGAGCTGGTTATATGAGAAGAGTGTGGTATGTGTGTGCAGTGGGGTTATGGTTTAATGGTAGTTGTAGTGGGATTGCTGAGTGGGGCGGTACAGGTGGTGTGTTGGAATATCAGGTTTAAAGATTGATTGGTAGTAGAATGGATGGACTTGTAGGCAGTGGGACCGCCTTTGTTTATGTTGTGGTTATCAAGATACATTGGACAATGGTACTGCAATATGGTTATGGACTTTTTATGCAGTGGGACTGCATCTGGGAATTGTTTGGGTAGCGGGGCTGCAGGTTTAGGTTGTGTCATGACTTCATGTAAATAGGTGTGTTAGTTGTGGTGTTGTTGTGCAGCGGGGTTGCTGGGTTTAGTTGCAAGGTATTGATTTTGTGATATAACTTTGAATAATGATAGTTGGCAGTGGTTGAATGGGTGTCTAGGGAAAAAGGGAGTGTGTAGTGGGACTGCAGGTTGGTTGTTCTCAGTTGTTTTCATGAATGGGTGTTAAAATGGAAATGTTTTACCTTGTTCCTTCTTTCCTTGTTCAATGTTGTGCTTGGTAGTTACTCCAGGTAGTATTGGAACAAATTAAATTGAACCCCTTAAAAATTAATGGAAAATGGTTGAATGATAAAAGGGGTTGGTCTTATGCTTTGGCATTGGTTGTTTGTGTGGTTGTGCATATAGGGGTAGCAGCAAAGGTGGTTTGTTTGGGCTGGTTGTTTGTTTTGGGACCCATAGGTTGGGACGAGTGTTTTCTTACTTATATATATAAATTGTAGTTCCTTGTTATTTTCTATATGCACCCCACCTTTGTTGAGAACCATGTGTCGAACACCCCCATTTCATGGGGGAGGGTGTCTTTCCCAACATCCCAGTGGGAGGATGGATGGTTGATTACTGAATTTCTTCCTTGCACCCTCTTCCAGGTTCTTACCGCTCGAGCGTATCCAGGTAGGATGTAATGGATTGAGCATTACCATAGACCAAGATCCTTCGGAAAGGTTCATGGTGGATGAGGGACTTAGGTGTTTGCGGGCCAGGATTGTTTTCTCAAGTGTCTTCGGGATGAGGCCCAGGTGTCTTCAGGCGAGAGGTGTGGTGGTTGTGGCCCAAGTGTTTGCGGGCGGGTTTGTGTGTGGTTTGGGACCCAAGTGTGTGCGAGTGGATTGTAGTAGTGGGACTGCATTTTTGGAAGAGTTGTAGAATCAAGACGTTAGTCGTTAGAAATAGCAGTCAACCAGTGGGAAACTGGTGCGGGGTACCCAAATGTTGATGTGTTTATACTACTACTTTACTTGAATTGTGTTGTTTTGTGAGTGTACCTTGGTGAGGATAGGATGATTAGTACTCTTTGGTAGGTGATTTGAGGTTATACTATTTTCTCACATGGGAATTAGTATATTTCCCCCACTTGTGTATGGGTGGCTCTAGTTTTCCTACTGGGTATACTTGTATACTCACCCCATGTATGTAAAACAATTTTCAGGTTTCCAGGAGGAATTTTAGGACCATGCTAGACTTTACTATCTTGGGCTTCGGGATAGTTGTTGTGTTTCTTATTAGTTTCTTTCTTTTGGTACTTTCTTTAGTACTTTGGTTGTACTTTTGTCGTAGTCTACATTTAAATCGTGCATGGGTTGGATCTTGGTTTCCTTTATATAAATGTTTGGTGTTGTTGGAATTTTTACCATCTTATCTCCTGGTCCTATTTTCATTAAAAAGGGTAATGCCTTATATTTTGTGTGATATTTTATACCATTGGTGCTATTCAACACTCTGGGGCCTATTGAAGGCAGGTCTTGGGGTCATTATCTCTCCATCTTGAAGAAGGAATGGCCTGGCACTTTGCTGCCCCTTCCCTCATCTTGAGGAAGGCGGGTCATGACATGGAAATAGGAGGTGGCAGGGTGGAAGATGTGCAAGGTCGGTGAGTATATATCTGGCCAAATCGTGATCCAACAATATCACTAGAAACAAATAGGGGTGGTGGTGTATTGAGAGAATATGACAAAATAATTTCGGAATCAGGAAGAGTGGGTGGTGGTGGGAAATCAGGAATAGAAATAACTGATGATTCGATAAATAAAACATCAGCAAATATAACATAGTGACGCAAATCTAGAGAGAAGAGTCGATATCCGCGTTGGGTGTGGGAATAATCAAGAAAAATGCATTTTAGATCATGTGCATCAAACTTGGTAACCGAGGGGTGAATATCTCGAAAATAACACACACAACCAAAAATGTGAAGGGGTAGGGAATGAGGGGGTGTTGTTGGAAATAAGGAATGGAAGGGTGTCTCCCCCAGAAGAACAGACGAGGGAAGTCTATTGATATGATAGGTGGCTATGAGAATGGAATCACCCTAAAAAGTGATTGGAACTTTTTTCTGAAATAAAAGTGTATGAGAAACTTCTAACAGATGACGGTTTTTCTGTTCAACAACATCATTTTGTTGAGGTGTGTCAAGACAAGAGGTCTGATGGAAAATGTCATGGCTATTGAGAAAAGACTAGAAGGGTCCAGATAAATATTCATGACCATTGTTGGAATGAAAGTAGTGGAGTTTTGCGGAAAACTGGGTGGCGAATTCATGATACTAAGAGCGAAAAATGATAAATATTTCAGAAATATTTTTCAACAAATAGACTCAAGTCATTCGTGAAAAATCATCGATAAAACTAACATAATACTGATAACCCAATTTAGATGGAATAGGACCGGGCCCCTAGATATCAGAGTGAACCAAATGAAAATGAGTGGATGCACGAGGAATTGCTCAGGGAACATAGGTGACCCGATGATGTTTTGCACAGTGACATGACTCACATTCAAAAGGAAGAAGTGGTCCCAATCCTGGAAAAAGTTTTTGAAGAATGGTGGCAGGTGGATGACCAAAGCAATAGTGAGCTGGAAGGAATGATAAAAGGTGGCAGGACAGGTGAGAGTAGGGGTCGATTAAAGCACATACACACCACCCATAAGTCATCCAGTACCAAACACCTCAGTCATTGAATGCTCCTGAAATATAACCGAAGCAGGTGAGAAGATGGCCTTACACTTTAAGTCAGATTTCAGTTTACTAATTGATAGTAAATTAAAGGGAAAATGGGGAACAAAGGAAACAACAGATAGCATTAATCCAGGTGAAATTGTGCAACATTCATGGCCCACAATCTGCATTGTATGACCAATGACAACAGTAATATTACCTCCAGAAGAGGTTGCTCTATAGGACTGAAGAATAACTGCATCGCCAATGATGTGCTCAGAGGCACTAGAGTTAACAACCTAGGAGGTGCGACTTTGGTAGAGACATGTTGCTAGAGTATTACTATGGGAAATAGTAGTGCTTGATGATGTCATAGAGTGTGCTGAAAATGCACAAGAACAAGGTGCTAAAGATGCACAATTGGTAGATTATAGGTGCTGAAATTTCACGGCTAGACCATTCAGGTTTTAATTAGGTTATTGAGGAAAAATCAACATGGATGGTGTCGGGGAGTGGTTGTGTAATGTTGGGGGGGTCGTCGCACATAAGGGGTCTATGGCAGCAGCACAAGAGCGCAGGTATTGTTAGAGGTAGGGGGTCGTCGCACACATAGAGGGGACCGCTAGTGGCCGTAGCGTGCACAGGGGGCACTGGTGGCCGTCGTGTGTACATGGGGGCTGTTGGTGGTCGCTGCGCACACAGGGGGGCTCTGTTGGCCGTCACGCACACGAGTGGGGCCTTATTGGTCATCACGCACACTGTGGGGCACTAGTGGTTGTCTCGTCGCGTAGAGTGTGCGGGGGGGGGGGGGGGGTCGGTTGTTGGTGTTTTCATGTCGCATAGAGAGTGCAAGGGAGCCATCATTCCAGACAGAGAGTGTGCAGGGACAGTCACGCCGGACAGGGCGTGCGTAGGGGGCAGGGGCGCCGGATAGGGAGGGCTGGAAGGAGGGTGGGTGTTGCACATAAGGGTCACATCAGAGGGGTCCATCCAAAAGAGAGGGAGAGAGAGAGGGTGAATTAGGGTTGGTGAACCTGCTCTGATATCATGTAGAAATGGAAGAATGTACTAAATACCCAAGGTGTCTCACTAAGGGAGGCCTTGGAGTTATTTTATAATGAATAAAAGATATTACATGATACGTCAAGTCCTATGTGGGACTTGACACAACCTAATATCTAACATACATGCATAGAAATGAGTGATATGCTTTGGGAGATTGATGCATGCATGTCTTGTTGGATTGGTCAAGGTAAAGATTAAAGAAGATTACCATAAGCTAAATTAAAGTTGGAAGTAGGGAGGAGTTTTCGTTGGAAGAAGAGATATAGAGATTCTAACATCATTCAGAAGATTCTATGTTATCTATGAAGATCCGTGAAGATATTTGAGTCTACTGGTTGCCTTGGTTGACACATTGAGGAGATTCATGAAACACTACTACAAATATGGCTTATAATAGTGCTAAAAATGGCCTTTAACAGCGCTAAAAATGTGCTGTTAATCTCAGCGAAGATAAAGGGGGGTCCCCTTTATCAACGCTAAAAAAAGCGCTGATAAAAGTGCCCCTTTATCAGTGCTAAGAAAGCGCTGATAAAGGTAGTATTTATCAGTACAATGCTGATAAATGTATAATATATCAGCGCTATTTTGAGTGCTGATAAAAACTACCTTTATCAGCGCTCAAAATAGCGCTGATATATTATCCATTTACCAGCGCTTAACTAGCACTGATAAAGGCCAAAGATCCTATCCAAAACCAAAACCTGCACAGAACCTACCTAGCACCTGCACACATTACAGCACCTGCACAGAGTCCAAAAAAAACATGCACACATCACACACAACACCCACACACAAAGCACAGAAGAACAAAAATGATACATACATTTACTTGAAATCATGAATACAAAACAAAACACTTCTATATACATTTCAAACAATGTTTAATTTGGTTACAATTACATTTATCCAACAAAAAGTTAAAAAACAATGATGTTCCATCCTTTTTGCATCCATACGCTCTAAAAAATTGCCGTCCACGGTGACGGTTTCCGAACAAAGCATTCGAACCGAGGAAAAATATTTCACCTACATAATAAAACAAATATTATGTTAGTAATACAATAATGAAATAAAGAATGGGGTTGCTAAATGGAATTATACTAGTGAGGCACAAAACATAAAATAACCAATTAACGAAATTGGTACATGGTTAGGGATAATCATTTATAATAATCAAATGGATCAATGTTTAGTAGAACATGGGATCTTTAATGATTCGAGGGGGAATAGATAAACCTACAGTTTGGTTATAAGGTTATGATGGTCTCACATTGATGGTTAATGGTTTGTCAAATAATGTGATGAACTTGTGTAAGGTATGAGTTTTTGGGGAAGTATCTCTATATGGTTGAATAATGGATTGTAAGCCACTCAATGAAACTATACGGATTAGAAGTGTGTGTATATTGATTCCTACATTGTTGTAAAATGATTTATTTTACCCTTAGGCCTAATAATTCACCTAATTAATGAGTGGAATTAACAAATTTTCACCATCAACCATTAAAGCGGGTTACCCTCATATATCCCTCAGTCCACTCAACAAAATCCTTTACACGCACTCTCCTCATTCTCCCTTCCCCCATGGGATATCTCCCTTACTTTTGAGATAAATCAAATATTATCAATTACATTAAAAGAGTGGTGGAATATATTCAACCCTATTATCCTCCTCTATTGGATACCAATGATGGGCCTTTTGCAATGACATTAAACCTTGGCTATATACCTATAGCCACGGTTTAATACCATGGCTATATGTCCCCCCATTCCATAAAAAAGAAGCACCCCTGCCCCCTTCCCCAGCACACCCCCTACACACTATCCACCCCCGAGCACACCCCTACCCCTGCACACTCCCTGCCCCCTGAACACCCCCCGCCCCCTTCCCCAGCACACCCCTGCCCACTGCACTTCCCCCTTCCCATTGCACACCCCCCTTCCCACCCCCTACATATTTCAAAAGAACCCAGCACACCCCCCTACCCCTTCCCCTACCACTTTTCCCCCTTCCCCCTCCCCCAGAAAACCACCCCTACCCAGCACACCCATGGTTTAATACCATGGTTATATGTCCCCCATTCCATAAAAAAGAAGCACCCCTTCCCCCTTCTCCAGCACACCCCTACACACTGCCCACCCCCGAGCACTCCCCCTACCCTTGCACACTCCCTTCCCCCTGAACACCTCCTGCCCCCTTCCCCAGCACACCCCTTCCCACTACACTTCCCCCCTGCCCATTGCACACCCCCTTCCCACCCCCTACATATTTCAAAAGAACTCAGCACACCCCCTACCCCTTCCCCCTACCACTTTTCCCCCTTCCCCCTCCCCCAAAAAACCACCCCTGCCCTCTCACCCTGTCCCCTGCACATCATAAAGAAAATACCTTGTATGTAAATTGTGATCAATTTACATTATACACATCATATATATCAACACATTCTCATGTACTTTCATTCAATGTAAATACACATATATATACTCTCTACATCTCATAATAAAACCCTCTTTAAAATTCACAAAAACATTAAATCCATTTGAAAACACCCATCACATAACTTTCTCATTTATTCAAACACATTTAAAGGACTTAAGCATAAAAATCCACAAGAAATACAACTGCATTCATTTTAAAAATAACTTTCAAGTATATACACACCCCAAATTCCTTTGATAACACATTTTTAACCACACAAAAATTTCATATAGTACACTTAGCAAGCAAATACAGCATAATAAAATCATCATATAATGTAAAAGCATGGAATCACCTACATAAAACATGGAATATTCCGAAACCTGCTGGAAAACATAAAACCACACCTCCACAATACCTTAATAAGGACTGATTAAACATTAATATTGAATATATTAATGGAAATCCATGTTTAACTTGTGGTATTCCATGAGTTTAACATCCCAAAAGGATATAGGGTCATGATTTAATGTCTTACAGAGATGTAAGACCTGGGTGGATCAAAACAGTTATAAAGGTGGATCAGGTAGGTACATCTCTAGGAGGGAGCACCTGGAATGTTTACCTGATAGATGGATCAAAACGCCCAATGAGGTCTGAACCAAGTGTGGTGCATCCCATAAAGGTAAGGTTTCTCATTTTGAAGACTTATTCAGACGCCACTAAGGGAAATACAAGAGGGAAAATAAGCGAAGGTGTACCCCAGTGAGGGGGTCACCATGGTTTACCATTGGTTGGGATTTAACCTCGTGGAGACTTCCTATGTACCCTATTTAGAATACAAGGATCAAAACCCATATATTTAAAAGAGGTATGTTGTGGGTATTACCCATGGTTAGCTTCCCTTCACACTAGGAATACTCTTGGTTGGATGAGTATGGGTTTTGTGGGGCTTATGCATTGTCAGATTCTCAGGTTCTTCCAAGAGTAGCAATGGGATGAATGGGACATACGTGCTAAGATGGACCATGTGAATGGCGTGATCCTTGTAAAGAGGAAAGAGGAACAAAAAAACATGTGGAGCTATCTATAAACATTATTTATGGTGGCCATGGGGCTTATCAGACTCCCCATACCTTCCATAAACACCTCAAAACATCACGAGGACCAGATTCTACATGATGGTGCATCTCAGGGTTGATTCTTTTGATGATGTACTGGTCGTTTGAGCTTGGATTTCATCTCAACCAACCTTTCCCTTACTTGAATTATCTTGGGACACATATTTTGGTTCCAAAAAATCCCTCAACGATACCGATTATCTCATGCATCTACCTAGAAATAATTGTGCAAGTCAAAAAAAAACACATGTGCTCAAATACAAGTTCAAACAAACGAGATACAAAAAATGGATTTTGTTGATCCTCGGTGGTTTCATAATTCACCCCATACGCACTGCACACTAGCATGCCTTACTTCAATATTGATTTGTTCAAAGATCAATAATATGAATCCGGGGATAGAAAACATTGAGTAATAAATTAATATTTCAATACATCGGAGCATTCTCAATTCACCAAAGAAGGTTGGAGGATAATCAATGATCATATATAGATAACATAAGTGGTAAGAATTCACCTTCATCCTATTTTTGTACAATCTTCCATCAGGTATGTTGCCCATTCGTTTATAAACACATGTATATCATCTTTTGAATATGAGTTTTTGCGACAGTCATAGTAGTACTGAAAAAATATAAATACACAAAGGATTAATAAATATTTTAAATGAACTTGTAATTATTTTCGAAAATACCTCATCAGGGATGCTAGTTTATTGATGAAATACGATCTCTTTTATAAATTTACAAACATAATAACCACAATCCTTTCCATTTGTTTGTTTTGGACACTACAGAAACATCAACAACAATAAGTAATTTGTTTTGATATGTTTTTGGATAGTGCAATGTTATTATATATACCCGGATACTTTTCCAGTTGTATATCTTGTAGGCGTGCTCATCCTTATGCCTTGGATTCATTCCATGCATTAGACGATATTGATGTACCACCCTATCATAACAAAATCCTCATTAAAAGATAACATAAATTATATAACTAGATGTTTAGTTTTAAAATGTTAGATCTAGTGTATTACAAATTAACAAACGCCATCATGTGTGGTCGGTTTGTTGGATATCCATGCATTGAATCCAGAAAATAAATTTTTGGAGTATCCAAATTGACTACAATCAGCATCCAATGCTCCCTAAAAATACAAAAAGGAATAAGTAAAGAAAGAAATGAAAATATAGTTGATATGATTAAATTGTAGAGTTTTACCCCTGCATCGTTGGTATTAAAAAGAGTTTATCATCCATAATTTTGTTTTCAAACGATTTGAGTAGGGATGACATTATTGCAGCCTCTTTAACAGAATCTATTTCATCTTTTGAAGATGTGGTGTGAGGAATAACGAGTCCAAATTTTTGTTCATGGGGAAATCCCTTCAATTGTTTTTCATATATACGTCTACGAAAAATATAAAATGTATTTAGTCAAAATTATTAGAGTATATCAGCTTTTGTAAAATCAAATCATGAAAACTTACCTCATGTATACATTTACAACTGAGGCGCCTAGCCATTCATACTTGAGGAGTTCATTTACATTTTCAGCACTAATGAAATCTGATATCTCCTCTCCATACATATCTTTTTCAAAATAAACTATGTGAGTACTGTCGTCTTTCAACTTTGTATCCACATGAGCCTGCAATGATATTAACTGTCGATATAGAACGGGTGGGGTGAAGGTGCTCTCAGTAGACTGTTTCAATCGGTTGGTTGATCCTTGAGATAGTTTTGAGCTGATATTTCATTTCACCCCATAGTCTTTGTCATTCTGTAATAACAGTCATCGGTTCAAACCTTTTTTCATTAAATGTTAAAGGTCCAGCTTGAAAAATAAATTAGAAATGAATACCTTTTTGTCAACATGTTTTTTTACAAGAACTGTCGGCCATGCGATGAATGTTCCAACAGCTTGTTCAAGCCTTATGAATGTTGTCATCGTCATTTGGAATAGGTAGCTCGGCACTCGGCTCATTAGCTATGTTAATTGACACTCTAAGATGATCTTTTGGAAGTTGTCTGTTGTGTAGCATGTCGTTTTGCGTATTGAACACAGTAGCCCTCGCTACAAGGAGATAGGTGGGAGTTGATAAATATAAATCACAGTTATTTTCACCCTATGGAATATTAGTACAGGAAAGGTATCAGTGTCTATGTAAATCACATTTCATAGAAACAATTATTAAAACATTGATTACCTCATCTAAGTCAGGTTTTTTAGGGGAATGGCTCGCCTCAAAGCTGGTGGGGGGTGGGGTGAGATCGTCACGCACGGGTTGTTGTTGATTTGTTTCTTCTCTTTGCCTCTCCCCTATCAATTTTTCTATCATCTCTCTTGGGTATTGTAATTATTCTTGAAAAATAGATAATTGTTCTTGTAGATTTTCCATTTTTTCATTTTGATCCCCCGCTTGTTTTTGTTTTTGAAAATATGTTCGGGGTGTCACCCCAAAACCCGCACCTCTGACGCAGCCATACTTTTCTGGCTGCTTCAAGGCTGCTGAAAGTATGTCTGCATCTGGTGCGGTTTTTTGTTAATTCTTGTGACTATTTCAGATAGAAAATATAGAAAAATAAGTAGTTATTGTAATGTAATAGCGATTTAAAGCAACTCAAATTTATATTATGTCATACTTACACATGTTTCCCACACTTTTTGTGTGTTTTCATCTATTAATGTCCCCTCTTTATTTACACGAGCCTCCTTCCATAGCACATGGCGTGGGATGGATATGGATTTCGATTTCAATTCATCAATATGCATATAAATAGAGAAACATGGTTATGGTGTTGTTTTATGTCACGTACTAGTAGTAGGGTAGATTTAAAAGACGTACCATTTTTTTCTCAAGTTCAGCGTACCCCATCCTTGCTTTACGGTAAGGGTACGCTGGTTCTGTTGCGTGTTTTTTAATTTTCAGCACTCATTAGTTGTTTCATAAATAAAAAACTATCAATCAGAGTGATGAATACAAGCAAACGTCAAACAACGTATTACCCCACACAATGTACCTGAAAAGTATGCTCCCCACAACGGTTGATAAATGCATCCCACGCTCCTTGGGATATCAAGTGTACGTAAAGAGGAGGTGGGTGCAGCTTGATTTTCCCTTCTACATCTTTAAGATGATATTTCGTTAAAATTGTGCGGAAAACTCTATGAATCCTTCCTGTAACTCTTAATACATATTCCTTGTGCGAGACATCTACTATAAATGCACTTTGTAATGGATGATGAAGAGTAAGTCAATGTTTTGGTATTTTATTTTATTTTAATAAATTAAAAAAATGATATCATAATTTTACCGTAATCTCTTCCCACATTAGTGTCTTCAGCCCGGTGACAACATGGTGCCACGACTGTACATCAATCGGCATTGCGTTTCCGAGTGACGATTCCAATATAGCTACTAAAGATGGCTTTTTTGGGGTTAACATGTTGACCTCGCTTATTCCATCCCACCTCAATTTTGATGCCTTTTGATTTTTCCTTAAGGATTTTGGCCAACACTATCAAACTACGACGCTCTTGTTTTTTTTCACTTTCAGGGTTTCATTTCCTACCATTTCCTCAGAAGTAGCATCAATATATTCCCCCAGAGCACTAGCATCGACAATGGGACCAGCAGCAACAGGTTGAGAAACCTGTTGTACCTCAGCACTGGGACCAGCAACAACAGGTTGAGAAACCTGTTGTTGCTCTGCACTGGGACCACCACCATCTGGTTGAGAAACATGTTGTTGCTCTGCAGTGGACCACCAGCTACTGGTTGAGAGACCTTTTGTGCCTCGTGATTGGGTGCATTAGCAGGTGTAGAAGTCATTATCTTCATAAGTGGTTTAATATTTAATTTAGATTACATAAAAACAGCAGCGAACAGATAATAACATAACGTAACACAATGTATGTTAAAATAAACAAATAACCTGATTATTGTACTCTCTTTTTTTTCTTTAAAGGATGAAGTGATTTGACTCCTCTATCGACTATGTAAATTCCTTCATTGTGGTCTCCTCTGACATACAAAATGTCTTCTACATTTGGATCACTGCAAAATGATTGTGAAGTCCCTATAAAAGGGTCAACCTCCATTGAACTTTCATCTGACCCTTTAGTTGTTTTGGTCGATAACAGAACAATTGACCAATTTCGGTTTTCGAGGTCGAGAACATAAAATACTTGTACTGCCTGTGATGCCATTATAAATGGTTCGTCTTTCTCCCCTTCCTTACTGAAATCAACTTTCACAAATCCTAATTCATCTATTTTAAGAGCACTCCTGTTATCAACCCACTTGCATTGAAAAATCGGCACTTTGAATTTCGTATAATCCAACTCCCATATTCCTTTGATGATGCCAAAGTATGACATATTCGCATAAATTGGATTTTTGTCCTTAGCACCGGAAACATGAATCGCCTCAGCCACAAGTGTAACCCCACTATTCTGCATGGTACTGTCTTCATCATGTTCATTAGTATAGAATGTATAATCGTTAACTGCATAAGCATTATAAGATAATACGTACACACTTGCTCCTCCGTCCAGCCATCGAAGTCGTTCTGAAATTGAGTCTGGATTTTCATCTAACTGCTTAAAAATATGGTCTCGAAAACATCCTATAAATTGTCGATTATGTGTATCTGATATCCATTTTTCAGCCCTAGAAGGATTCAAATGCCTAAGAATTTCTTTGTGGTTTGAACATATGGGTCAACGTCGAAACTGTTATGAAAAACGTAAAGGTGGGCCTGCTCCCGATCTGTAATATTGATTGTGACAACCTATCTTCTAGAAATTCCTTCACCCTCAAGCCACTTAGTGTGACGAGATTTCGGTAGGCCAACGATTTCCACACCAGACAGGTATTCGGTACAAAATTCAACAGTTTCCTCAACAATATATTGCTCCGCAATACAACTCTCTGGCCGACTTCGGTTTTTGACATACCCTTTCAAAATCTTCATATATCGTTCAATGGGGTACATCCATCTATAATGTACAGGACCACATAGTCGAATATCTCTCACCAAATGAACCATCAAATGAACCATCATATCGAAAAATGTCGGCAGGAAGAACATTTCCAATTCACATAATATGACGACAATTTCTCTTTCCATAGTTGTCAATTTCACCGGGTCTATAACTTTGCTGCATATATCTTTGAAGAAGAAACAGAGCTTCGTTAATGTATGGCAGACATTCTTGGAAAAATGCAACGTAAAGCTATAGAAATTAGTTCTTGCATCAAAACATGGCAGTCATGTGATTTCAGACCCTTTAATTTTAAATCTCTCATTGACACGATGTTCTTGATATTTGATGAATACCCCTATGGAACCTTTACATCATTCAAGAAGTTGCAAAAATGATATCTCTCCTGCCTGGAAAGAGTGTAAGCAGCAGGAGGAAGAAATGTTCGTTTTTCACCCTTCACTGGTGCCAACTCTTCTCATATTCCCATCTCAACCATGTCTAATATAGCCTTAATTCCATCCTTTGTTTTTCCGAGTGCATTTAGCAATGTGCCGATGACACTATCACATACATTTTTTTCAACATGCATAACATCAAGAAAATGTCTAACATACAGACAATTCCAGTATGGTAATTCAAAAAAAAAACTGATCTCTTTTTTCAAACAGTTTTCATAAGGTTTTTCGAAAACGGTTTACCAAAAGTAGTGTCCAAATCTTTCACTTTCTCAAACAATTAATCACCTGTTAGTGGAGACGGTGTTGTACGTTCCTCTGAACTTCCGTCGAATGATGTCGTCCAAGATCGGTACTTATGTCATCGGGGTAGAAATCTGTGATGTCCTAGAAACACGGTTTTCAATGAATGTTTCAACCTAATTGACTGTGTTCCTTGTTCACAAATGGGACACCCTTGAGTTCCTTTAATGCTATATCCTGACAAATTTCCATAAGCAGGAAAGTCATTTATCGTCCCGTACAATATGGCTTTCAAAGTGAACTGTTCATTTTTGTAAGCATCATACATCATAACACCTGAATCCCACAATATTTTCAAATCCCTGATCAATGGGGCCAAATAAACATCAATATCATTACCCAGTTGTTTTGGTCCTGATATAATCATAGATAACATGATTTATTTTCGTTTCATGCATAACCACAGTGGTAAATTATAATTTACCAACATAACCGGCCATGTACTTTGACTGCTGCTTTGAAAACCAAAAGGATTCACCCCATCTGTAGATAGCACCAGACGAAGGTTTCTCGACTCATTCCCAAATTCAGGATACTCGTGATCAGTTCTCTTCCACTGAGGAGAGTTTGCAGGGTGATGTAGTTTCCCATCTTTAATTCTTGTATCTGCATGTCATGTCAATTTTCCTGCAGTCTCCTCACTTCCATATAAGCGTCTAAACCTAGGAATGATTGGAAAGTACCATACAACTTTCATAGGACTAGAATCATCTTTCTTGTATCGGGAAGAACCACACTTTGGGAATTCTTTAAGTGATTTGTGGTCCTTGCAAAAAAATATACAGTCATTCGGGCAAGCATGTATTCTTTCATAGATCATACCCATCGATCGCAGCATTCATTTGGAATCATATGTTCGGCTTGGGAGTTCATTATCTTCCTGGGAGCATGTCATTCAGGAGAGCAAGTAGTTCCGTAAAACTGGCGTCACTCCCACCCGTTGCCTGCTTTCAAATTATACAGCTTCAATACGGCTGACAATGCTGTATATTTAGTGAAACCAATATACAATGGCCTTTTTGCACAACTCTTTAACTTCTCAAACAATTTTGGGTAATCATGAAGTTCA
Source organism: Viscum album (assembly GCA_963277665.1). NCBI lineage: Eukaryota > Viridiplantae > Streptophyta > Magnoliopsida > Santalales > Viscaceae > Viscum > Viscum album. The sequence continues at coordinate 849,527,820 of OY728166.1, read as the reverse complement.
TCTTCAACTGTCCTTATCATTTCCTCAATACGATCTTCATCATCGTTCACATCTTTAATCACACTCTCCATACGATCGTCTTCACTATTCACGCTTCTAATCATATCAGATGATCTATAAAATTCCATGTTCTCTGAGTCACTACCTACATTGTTTTTTCCCCTGTGTTTATTCCAACATGTATAACTTTGATCTATTCCGTGAAAGATCAGGTGTTTCTTCCAACTCCTTTGGACTAATTTGTCTTGAATAACAACAGCATAAACACGGACAAAGGATTTGATAAGGGTCACATGCATGATCTTCTGCAAACTTGATAAACTCTTTCACACCATCTTCATACTCTTTTGTCAACTGATTGGAATTAATCCATTCTTTATTCATATTCATCGTCTTTATGGGTTCGATCTCGAGACCTTTCCTAATATTATGTTTTAATTAATCAGGTAGCATTGTTTGGGTTTTATAAAAACAAATCATGGTACAAATTCCTTTAAACACAATGGAAATTCATATACATGGTGTGTCCAGTAGGGTGAACTTCGTGTATGTATAAGATACCTGATTTAATCTGACATATATCAAATTTATTCCAAGTTAGTCTTAAAAAGACTGAATGATGCCTTAGAAAATACATGACATGCGAACAAGAGGAAACCAATGAGTAACAGGAGAAAAACAGTAATAAATATGATGTTATCTCAATGTACTCAAGGTGATGATAAGATGTTGGTCAAGATCAACTATGGGTTGGAGTACACTAATATTTAATTGAAAAAAACTACTAAAAAAAAAAAAAAAATAAAAAAAAAAAAAACAAAAAAAAAAAAAAAAAAACAAAAAAAAAAAAAAAAAAAAAAAAAAAAAAAAAAAAAAAAAAAAAAAAAAAAAAAAAAAAAAAAAAAAAAAAAAAAAAAAAAAAAAAAAAAAAAAAAAAAAAAAAAAAAAAAAAAAAAAAAAAAAAAAAAAAAAACAAAAAAAAAAAAAAAAAAAAAAAAAAAAAAAAAAAAAAAAAAAAAAAAAAAAAAAAAAAAAAAAAAAAAAAAAAAAAAAAAAAAAAAAAAAAAAAAAAACAAAAAAAAAAAAAAAAAAAAAACTACTAAAAAGAACTATAAAACCCCATGGTAAAGTACTATGCCATATGAAACCATTATATTCTATATCATCAAATTGTAATTCAAACAACTGATGCTCTTTTGGTGTTATTTTAGAAATTGTGATAGAAACTGAATTTTCTCCCAAAAATAACTAGATTATAAAGTTTATCTCTTTATTAAGAAGTAAATTGTATACCTTATCAGTGAAAACATCCTAAAAATGTACTACCATTGGGGAAAAATAATCCTACAGCATTCTAGCAACATCTACAATATGACTGACTATTTGAGCCATTAGGTTACAGTAAATATATAATTATAACATGCTATTTAAAATGAAATGTGGAAATAGGAAATCATACAGACTCCTGATAAACCCATAATACAAAACATATCACCTATTATGTCTGTCACATATACAAATAAATAAATTAGAAAAAAACATTGAGGATCTACTTCAATCCCCAAATTCCAACTCATCCCATCTCTAAATAGTATCAGAGCTAACCCATTCGATCATGCTACACTACTAGAAATAGCATATTTCCCAACGGTTCAGAACCATTGGTATAGGCTACATGTCACAAATGACTCATAGAACTTTGTCCTAAAGTTTCAACAGAATCTGAATGCATTTGGTCAGTTTTCCGTATGCCAGTATTTGTTTTAAATTAAAATTTTGTCCATTTCAAATAAATCTAAGACACTTCAATTGTTGGTGGTCACACCAGGCCTCGGATTGAGGCGGGGTTGACACTTCAAAGCATAAAGGTACCATTAAATACTTATATTGGTCAACTTGTTTTGGAAATTGTTTATCTTCATCCGTGCCTTGTACTTGCACCCATGAATTTGAAGGTGAGTATGTGTACACGATAGTTGACCTTCTTAGAGAAGAGTTTCTGGAAGAGTATAAGAGACATGAATCAATGAAGATCATTAGAGTGTTGGAGCAAATGTGGTTGCTACAAATAATGTGGTAATCGGCTTGTGCAACGTGGCCTAAGTTACAACTTGCAGGTATTGTACTTTATTTTTTTCTGGAGGCTTTCAGTGTAAATTCATTTTGGAATGATCATTGATATTCATTGTCTTTTAGGTTCTTTTGACAGCCGAGGGAAAGGGTGGGGTCTACAGACATTGGAGGATATGTCGAAGGGTGATTTTGTGTGTGAATATGTTGGAGAAATGGCCTCTTTTCCCTTCAAGCTCCCCGAACCCCGATCACCATCGGGGTTCGGGGAGCTTGAAGGGAAAAGAGGCCATTTGGTTAGATGTTAGATACTATGGAAATGTTGCAAAAATATAGGATGTAATTTCCCATAAAGTCACCCTTCGACATATCCTCCAATGTTTGCAGACCCCACCCTTTCTCCTCGGCTGTCAAAAAAACCTAAAAGACAATGAATAGAAATGATCATTCCAAAATTAATTTACACTGAAACCCTCCAGAAAAAAATAAAGTATAATACCTGCAATTTGTAACTTAGGCCACATTGCACAAGCCTATTGCCACATTGTTTGTAGAAACCACATTTGCTCCAACACTCTAATGATCTTCATTGCTTCATGTCTCTTATACTCTTCCAGAAACTCTTCTCTAAGAAGGTCAACTATTGTGTATGCATACTCGCCTTCAAATTCATGGGTACAAGTACAAGGCACGGATGAAGATAAACAATTTCTAAAAAAAATTGACCAACATGCATCATCCTCGATGGAAGTAAGATAGAAATTTACATGGACGTTCTTAAAGATATGATTTTGATGTATATAGTGAAAGGGTGGTGGATGTTCATTGTTGATGTTGTTCGTCTACGAGACTTTCACCTTCTCTTCTCCTCTCGCTATGTCTTGGACATCATGAAATAGCCTTATATCATGTGGGGTAAATTGAGGTTGTTGAGAAACTATGGCACCTCATTATCTTTCATGTCCAGTGACCTCAGGATTGTTTTTCTAATCAAGCTGCCTCTGATCATTAGTTGCGTGTGAAGGTGTTGAGGCAGCCTCCATGATAGATTGGAAGTTGACCAATCAATTTGATGAACAAGATGGGATAATAAATCTGACATTAAGATCATCCAATACAGGAAATTGTTCCAATGATTCAGCAAGTGGGGATACATTTAAAGATATTTCCTGTGTTTCATCAAGCGAGTCAGTTCCTAGTTCAAAAAAGCATTCACAAACATAACTCATCAGTTTCCTCAAGGATAAACTTGGGTTCATGGCTTTGTATGATCAAAGAGATCTATCTGTTACTGCTTTTATAACCTATGTGGTGCATGTTTCAAATTCCTCCAGGAAAAAGGAACAAATGTGGTGAGTTGTAAGCCACATCTATTTGATGTTTTGAAATGATAATTATGTTTTGAAAATGGGTTCAATCTTTGAGGAAATTTTTAATTGTCCTTGATTCATGTATGGGTGATAGATTCACATCCATTCCAAGTGGTTTTGATGGAAAGGATGGATAATAAAATTGGTTGGTGTTCTCATGGATGTCTAAGCACGGTAAGTTAGAAAACATGTTGGGTATGTTGTGGAGTTTTAGTTGGGGTTATAGTGGTTCTTTCCCGATTATGGAGGTGTTAAACATCAGATGGTGGTGTTTGTGAGCTAAAGTGTATAGTGGGGAGCACCATAGAAATTAAGTGGTCGGTTGATGACATGATCAACGTTTTGAATTAGATAGTCTTGGGTAAAATCCATCTTGGTGTTTAGATCGGTTGAGTACATTGAGATGAAGGTTGTGGTTGGGTTGTGTTATGGGTGTTTGGGGGCAATGTAAGTATTTAATGGCACCTTTATGTTTTTCATAATGAATAATTAGTAGATCACATTTTCTCGTTTGATCTACTGGTTTTTCAATTAAAATGAAGTTCATTTTAAACTATAGAGAGACACTTCAAGTGGACAACCCTACCCCCACCCCACACAGCCCTACCCCCACCTGTACACCCTCCCCCACCCCACTTGGACATCCCTACCCCCACCCCACTTGGACAGCTCTACCCCCAGCCCACACCCACCCCACTTGGACAGCCCTACCCCACCCCACTTGGACAACCCAGCCCCCCCCCACCCCACTTGTACAGCTCTACCCCCACCCCACTTGGACAGCCCTACCCCCACCCCACTTGGAAAACCCAGCCCCCCCCCCCCACCCCACCTGGACAACCCTAACTGTATTTATGTCTAACCAACGAAATCAAGTCAATAGACCTTAAATTTAAAACAAATCAAGGATAAAATAACTCAGGATCATATTGACCTCTTCAATATCAACCAAAATTATTCAATACAGATAAATCACAACATAACCACAACCTAAAATGATATATTGATTGTGTTCATAAGGTAATAATAATACACAATACATTGTAGAAAAATGGAACGAAAAAATCTAAAATAAATGAAGGCACACCTACTGATTTATAATGGAAGAACAAAAATTTCTTGAATCGAAGATAGATGTCCCGTTGGAAATTAGAGTTAGCACCCTCTAGAGCAGGTTGGGAAGTAGGGTTCGAACTGTAACCAAAAATTATATATGCCTTATTTTTGTAAGGGGATCATAATACACACTAGATTGCACCAAAATAGAATGAAAAAATCTAAAATAAATTAACACACACGAACCGATTTAAACTGGAAGAACAGATCTAAAATAAATGAACTCACACATACCGATTTAAACGGGAAGAAAAAATCGTTGGAAACTAGACCTGTTGTGTTGGGAAGTAGCGTTTGCATCGAGATTTAGAGGCAAACCTTCCAAATGGTTGAGGTTTAGGGAAAAAAAATCGAGAGGGTGCGTCCAGGTCTCGGTTAGGGCAAAATTTTCGAAATGTCTGGAGTTGCAGATCGATGATATTTGGGGATTTTCTTTCCCAACGGTTTTAAAAAACCATTGGGAAAGTTTCCCAACCTCTTAATACCATATGTACCAACGGTTCTATAGAACCGTTGGTATAGGAGTCTTCATCTTTCCCAACGGTTTCACTAAACCATTGGGAAAACTCTTTTTTACCCATTTTTTCCAACGGTTTAATCAAACTGTTGGGAAAACGCAATTTTTACAGATTTTTACCAATGGTTTCAAAGAACCGTTGGTATACAAGCGTTGGGAAAAGCATGATTTCCAGTAGTGCTACATCAGTAATCTTACCAACATTAACCTACAATTAGTAATGTATACATGGTTACCCAAGTTACATGGTATCTTGAGTAGGGTTTTATTAAATCTCATTAGGGATCAACTAACATAAACCTATATATAAATCATAATTGTAGTGTATGTACATGTGACATGATCTGTAGAGTATATGAAAACTACGAAAGACAAAATAAAATAACCTTAATTGATCCTATAAATCTAGTGCGACTACTAATATTGATTATTTATTTATATTTTGGTACTACAATTACTCCTTTCTTGGAAGATAACCATGACAACCCATACAATCCTGATTCCATATAGTAGTATGCATAAATCCTAGAACCTTGGAAATTTTAGTAAGCATCGTGATTATAATAGGAAACATTCCAATCTCTAAGACATAATTATATTTGATATATAGCCATCATTCATACATGTCTATTCAAAGAAGGTGGTCCAATGTAATCTGTAGTCATCAGGATCCATGATGATACATGGGAGGTAATCCTAAAAGATAAAATAGTCAGTAGGCTTTATAACGTATTCATACTGGGTCACCCAAGGAAATCCATTGTCGGTAAGCTCTAAAATTAATCCCTATAAAGTATTCATATAACATCAATAGTCATTGTGAAGAATCATATTTCAAGGGGTGAGCCTAGGAAATCCATTGTAATCTAGATGAAATATGATCCTTGAGTGTTATTATTAGTTGACCAATAGTCATTAGGAATCATCTTTGATTCCAATACATGACCATAAAAAAATCCATAACCATAAGATATGATCCTTTGGTTTTAATATTATAAGATAAATAGTCATCATTTTTCATCACCAATTTCTAGGCGGTGACCCTAGAAATACATTAATAATAAACTATGAACTGATACTAAGGAGGTAATCTTATGAGATCATTAGTCTAGAAGAATCATCCCAGATTATTTAGTGGTGGCCCTAGGTAATACATATTCATCTTTGTATAATCATATAACTATGAGATTATGCTATGTGATGAAAATTAATATGGATCCATCATCATTTCCATTGGGATAATCTTTGGGAATCCATATAACCATAAGATTAAAAACTATTTCCTTTGTATCTCATACATAAATATTCAACTCGAAGGGGTAGAACTTACCGCCCATGGTAACTCAAAATAAAAAAAATGAAAACAAGGGTTGGTTATCCACAGAAGTCATCACACATAACCTTGGTAGACCTCTCACACATGTGAACCATCATAACTAACCAATTACCATATACTTCATCTTAGAGTCAAGATATACCTATAGAACCTATAGGGTATCCAATTCCACATCATTCCCAAACAACCCACTTGTGTTTCTAAATATCAATAACATCTCTTATTTCGACACTCATCACTAATTATGAATCACATCCCTAGACATAATCATAATCACATTAAGACCACACTATCTATTATGGAAATCCTTACTGGAATTAGGCTCAAGATATGGTATCATTCCTATCTCACATCTATATTCACTATTTGGTCTCACACACACAATATATAAATAATATACCAAGGGAATACCATCCATGGAACTCACATCCCACCTTGAGAGAACGAGGAGGAGGAGGACGTGGCGGTGGTGGTCGTGGCAGCGAGGGTGGAGGCGGCGGCGACGACAGAGGCGGAGGCGGCAGAGGCGGCGGCGGTCACGGTAGCGAGGGTGGAGGCGGCAGAGGCAGTGGCGGTCGCGGTAGCGGGAGTGGGGGCGGAGGCGGTGGCGGCGGTGAAGAAGGAGGAGGATGAGGAGGACGAGGAGGAGGAAGGAGGAGGAAGGAGGAGGACGAGGAGGACGATGAGGAGGAGGACGAGGTCGCTCGGCGAGGGGTCTGGTTCAGCTTCCGCGAGAGCTTGACCGCGTGCAAGCAAGGATGGCCTGTTAGGGTTATTAAATAAAAACTGACAGAACCTTTATCAGTGCTCGTTAAAAGCGCTGATAAAGGTATGTTTTATCAGCGCTAAAATAAAAGCGCTGATAGAACATTCATTTATCAGCGCTTTTTTAGCGCTAATAAAGAGCTACCTTTATCAGCGCTTTTAGATAGTGCTGATAAAGGCATACCCCTTTATCAGCGCTTTCTATTTAGCGTTGATAAAGGGCAGTGCTTCCCTTGCCCTGTTTTATGGTAGTGAAAGGGTACATCGAGCTGTTTTGGAAGCATGTCATTGAAGATCACATGCCTTGACTAGCTCATGAAGAACCATATTTATTAACGGCTAGTGTCAATCAGTGGTGTGTCGCACCATGGGTTCGCCATGGATCATCTAATATGGCTCACTATGGTGTGCGTCATGGTGCACTATGGTGCGTAATGGCGCAGTGTGCACCAGTGCGCCATTTTTATTTTTATTTTTTCTGTATTTTTTTCACCTTCCAGCTCGTACGCCCCGATTGAAAATACCTCTTTTGATGTCAAACGGTGACCTCCCCTTCCGACACTATGCAAAACTCTACTCTTCTTGTGAGTGCAGTGACCCAGCCTGTGTCAAACCACATCGACCGCCACGACCCAACCGAGATCCGTCAACCGTGCGACCCAATCGACCATGACCCATCTAAGCTCCCTCGACCATTGCGACTCAAATACGCGATGTTTTCTAGGGCAGAAACACCTTCTGTGAGAACCAGTAACTTTTTTTTTTGTTTTTAATTCAATTTTATTTATGTTGTTTTCCCCTTTTTTTGAGTTACTCCTGTTGTTATGTTTACAACCATTTTTTCTTCCTGTTTTTTTTATATTTTATTTTTTTATTTTTTGTTTATTGTTTTTTTGAGATATGGTTTTTAATATTTAATTGTTTGTTTTATATATTTCAAGAATTGTGATTTATTTCAAAATGTCTAAGTCAAGGAAAGACCCAGTTTGGTTTTTTGAGAGATATGCTTTTTAATATTTAATTGATGGTGTAATTGTTGACTTTATTTGTTTTTTGATATATGAAATATGAATTATTGACACAAATATTATATATATATTGTATAATTTATTATTTGTTATCGTTGATATATGTATACACCTCTTTTGTGCACTGCAAGTTAATATTGTCATGCGTCGTGCGCCAAGCTGTGCACTTTTGCGTCAGGGGCCCTTGTCGTCGTTGTGTCCCATGCGTTGTAAATAACTATGTGAAGAACTCTTAGGGGAATAGAGAATCACATGGAGTATAGAGGACAAGATATATCTTGTGACTCCTTGTGATGATCAAGGAAATTTCCATTGACCACGTGATTGCATGTTCACTGAGGGGGGTGTGGAGATCTCTCATAGACACGATCCAACCGGATGGTGTGGTGACATGAACCTTCAAATGGAGTTAGCCATGTTCACTGAGGGGGGTGTGGAGATCTCTCACATGACTTTTCACTTGGACAAAGAGAATAAAGATGAAGGGCTCGGTATGAATGAAGGAGCTCAAGGTGATCTGGTAGCATCATGATAGAGATTGAAGAACATTATGGATGTTGGAGAAGACTAGAGAAGAAGCAGAGGCTTGGACTTGAATAATTCTTTGAGTTGGAGGATATCACGGCGAAAGGGAGATCATTGCACAGTGATCAGTTGTGCTAGGAAGAGAGTTAACTATATATGAAGAGTCACGTGGAAACATGTGTTGGTCGCACCATGATGGTAGTTCCTGAGGAGTTAAGGGGTGCAGTGTGTACCATGATGATAACCCGTGAGAATACCCTGAGTGGTTGGGCATCTCTTCCTATCACTTTGTATCGTTGTGGTTTTATAAAAAATACAGGGGGGGAAATCCCGATTATGCTTCGGGGAAAAATAAAAAAGAAACAAAGCCCTGGAAAAACTATTTTTTCTTGAATCTAAATACCCATGCGGATAATAGCATTCATTCAGTGTGGCATGTTAGGGCATCTATATAAGTTATAAATATGAGTATAGTTTCTGATTATGTTAATAAGACGATTCAAACTATTTTACTGGATGGTATGGGAGTTCACCCAAAATGGAAATGCAATGTAAGAGATTTCTGTCTCAATTTTATTTTCACGAGTCATACACAATTTTAACCACTTATATATTATTGTGGTGCATATAATTCCCATGTGGTATTTCATATCATGAATACATGTTTCTTCATTTTATTTAGAGTTTCAATTGAAATTATTTATTTTTTGGGGATCATAATTCAAAAGTTACCAATTAGTAAGGGATTTCATCCCAATTTACATTCCATCGAGACATATTTGTTGTTATACACCAATACACTTTTATGTGACTTGTTATATCATGATTTTCCTCATTATAATTATATTATAAGATTTTTTTAATGTTATTGTATCATGGGAAATATTATTTATATCTTAAAAAAGTGTTATGGGAAACTTTGGAATGTATAAATATTATTTTCCTAAATAATCGTTTACTGATATTTCAATGGTATTTCCAATCATCAACATCAACAACACATTTTGTTACATATCATCCACTGATGAATTATTTATATGATTATATTATTTATATAATATGTATATTTTATGACAATTCGTATTGTTTATTATTTATGTCGATTATTCAATATGGGGAATTCTTTAGACTGACAATGACAAGTGGGGCCCCAAATTTATTTGGCACCTTGATGTATTAAGAGGTTCCCATGACACAAATAAGGTAGCAAAATTAAACAGGTTTCTACTTGTACCTTTAAATCATCTTCTGAATGGTCTTGAAGGTATAGTTTATCATGTGCCTCTATCATGAAGTTTAATAATTAATCATCTCCTTTATAGATATTTCAGTTATTATTGTTATTACCTATGATATTTTTTCTTCGGCATATGTATAGATGCATTTCATTCATATTTTGTTGATTAATTTTAATTTGATTTGTGCCAAATTGGTTATTCTTTATCCAGTTATTTAAATGGATTCTTTTATCAGTTACATACCATTCCATGTTAATTTATTCTCATTAATTCATTATCTATACCATTAATCATATTTCCATAAAATGCAATGAAATTATTCCGTAAATTATTTTTTCAGACATAGTAAACCAATGGTTTTTGTTCTTAAATGTATGTTTTTCAAAATATTGTTCAATGTTAGTCAGAATTTGACTTTCGGAAAGGACTCACGGGGAGGAGCTCGACGGAGCTTCTGGAAACCGTCGCGAACAAGCTGCGAGGGCTTCGAGTTCGAAGATTCCTTCACCGATCTTGTAGGATATCACCGATTCTGACCAGATCTTCGTCAGTGGGGTGTCGGCGAGGAGGGATCTTCTTGCTTAGGGCGCGGGAGGGTCTGATCTGTGCCAGGCCCCTCGCGACATATCGAAGCCCCTGCGCAGGGGTGTATCTTTCGCTATTTCCATAACTCAAGTGAAATTCCAAGCGCGTGAAGGCATACAAGCGACTGAAGGTCTCATTCATGATTTTCATGCGACCCACCCCTCCAGATCCGGAAATGATTAGATGCGTGTAAGTTTCTCTTGTTGGCCATTTGATTCTTGCTCAGGGCGACAACCCGATGAATAATGAGGAGGTTAAATCGCAGCTCGCCTGGATTTTAGGCATGTCCAACCGGCGGATTGCCCCCATTGGCAGAGGGTATTTTCATTTATTATTCTATAATATGAATGATTGAGCTTATGCTTGGAGATCTAGTTTTTATGCTCTTAATCCAAGGGTCTTTTGCATCTATGACTAGGATTTAAGCTTCAACCCACATTCACAAAAGCATACAATTGCACAGATCTAAATCCGAATTCATGGTCTCAATTGGGTGTTTTGGCATCCTATAATTCTTAATGATTTTGTCTCATGTATTGGTGATCCCATTAAGATGGATGAGAACATTGTTGAAGAAAAACTCAGGTGCTTTGCTAGAGTCCTTGTGGATGGTGACATGCTCAACTCATTGTCTAACTCTGCCACTCTGCTGGAAAATGGTGTTAAAATAGATGTTCAGTTTGAATATGAATTCATACCATCATTCTGTAACTTTTGCAAGATTATGGGGCATGAGGTCTCCAATTGCAGGAATGCCCGAAATATTCAAATCAAACATGCAGGAACTCTCTCACAGCTTGCTAGTAAGAAACCTTCTGTCATCTCATGTGTGAGGGAAGAGGTAGCAAGTGATGCTGATTCGAAGGGGAAGATGATTGACACACAAGCACCGACATAGAAACCATTGGAAGCACTCATTACTACTCCTTATAGGATGGATGAGTGCTTGATTAAATCTGTTATTGTTGATGCAAGCCAACCTCCAAGGAAGGCCTACATTCATGAAGATGGGAATGACAGAATCTCTTTTAAAGATGCCCTTATTGGAAGTGCAGGTTCCAAGCATGGAGACACTATTCAATCTGTCTCACCATCCAAGGCAGGGCAGAATGTTCTTACCTTGACCAGGACAGATTCAACTGGAACTAACATTCTTAGGAACGTTACTCATTTGCAGATTGATTCATGTGGGCCGAAAGTGACTAATGAAGCTGTGTTTGAGGTAGACATGAACACAAATATGGATAAGAATGTTATGGAGGGTGGGAATGTCCCATTGGTGACAGACAATCTAGATGTTGAGAAGGAACAACCTGATGAAGCTTTGCATAAAAAAACATGGAGATGGTGTAGGCATTCAAAAGGTTATGATCGAGGATGCGACAAAGATGATTGGGCTGATGCACAAGAGCGTGGCCTAAATGTGACTACGAGGGCTTCTTCCATGGAATTGATGAGCCGGATCTCTCCGGAGCAAAAAAAGATCAAGGAGAAGTACTCTGTGATCTTCATTCAAAGGAACTCACAGTCAAAGTGGGAACTACTGATAACGATGATGACTCTGACCATGATTATGAGAATGACCGTGTTCATGATTTATAGTTTTCTTTTGTCATCTTTATTTTTCTAATATATTTTTTAAGAGCGGTCTCACCTGTATTCTGAACCTTTTGAGTACAATTATAAACAAATAAATATATATTTAAATAAAAATATTTACCTAATGAATTGGGTCAATATATATATATATATGTATATATCATGTGATAATGATAATATTCATGGACATGATTGTCATTATTTATATTCATATATTGATTCATGAATATAATTGATGCTATATGATCATAAGTTTATTTGTGGACATCATTGTGAGTTTCTATATATATTCCAAATGTTAAGATTACCTATATTGTCACGACCCATGCATATGTTATGTATTCATGACTCATGAATGTTCATTTATACATTGACACCCTTGTTATTCATGTTTTTCATATATGTGACGACTCATTTTTTATGATCTATATTTTACTAGGTATGATTCACTCATGCTATACCCGTGAACTTATCATGTTATCATAAATACTTATAAAATTACAATAAATATATTTAAATACTAATTATATTTATAATTATAATTATATATATATATATATATATATAATTATAAAAATATAATAAATATATTTAAATAATAACTATATTTATTATATTTTAATTATATATATTTATATATTGACATAAATTTATATAATTATATAAATATGCCAAAAGTAGTGCAGACCATGAGCTATAAATAAAGCTTGATGGGTGAGATATCCCTTGGGGGTTATAGCCTGCCCTTTCGGCATGTGTGTGTGATGTGTGTGTTTAAAGTAATTCTACCCCCAAACACCTAATATATATAATTATATACAAATATTTATAAATATATTTATTTATAATTATAATTATAAATATATATATGTATATATATATTTATATCCATAGTTCGCAACATTCTGAGTATATATATATATATAATAATCAAAATATTTATATAATTGTATTTATAATTATAAACAAATATTTATAATTATAGGTATTTATAATTATAATTATAATTATATATATAATTATAAAATTATATTTATCATATATATAATTGTATAAATAAATATATATATATATATATATATATATATGTATATATATATATAATTATAAAATTATAATAAATATATTTATTGTATATAATTATAAAATTATAAATATAATAAATATATTTTTTATAATTTTATAATTATTTAAATATATGTTTATATATATTTATAATTATAAATAAATATATTTATTTATTTATATTTATAATTATAAACAAATAAATATATATTTATTATATATATAATTTTATAAATATATATAATAATATAAATAAATTATCAAGATAAGATCTTTATCAACGTTTTTTTAGCGTTGATAAAGATGACCATTTATCAGTGCTAAAAAAGCGTTGATAATACACCTCTCTATCAGTGTTATAATTTTAGCACTGTTAAAGACACGTTTTATCAGCGTTTTTTCAACGCTGATAAAAAACTATCTTTATCAATGCTAAAAAAACGATGATAAAAATTTGTTTTGCTTTAAACCACTATTACATAAAAATGATTACTTATTTTCATATATTTTCTATCCAACTTAGCCACTAGAATCAACAACACTTGTACCAGTTGAACAACTAATATCAGTAGCCTTGAAGTGGCCATAACAGTATGATTGCGTCAGAGGTGTGGGTTTTGGGTGACACTCCGGACATATTTTGAGAAAAGAAAACAACAAGAGGATAATGATAAAGAAATGGAAGAGATGAAAGAAAGACTAAATTTCCATGAAGAAAAATTTTATTGGCAGTCTGAGTTGCTAGAAAATGTTCTGGCAGGAATCAAAGAGAAGAAACAACTCAAGAACAACCACTAAATAAAGATCTCGCTCCACCCCCACCAACTTTGAGGTGAGCCATTCACCTCAAAGAGCTTTCTTAGATGGGTAAACAATATTCTCATAATTTTTTCTATGAAATGTGAATCATACAGACACTGATACCTTTCATGTACTAATTTTCTACAGGGTGAAAATGATTGTGATTTATATTTATCAATACCCACCCATCGCCTTGTTGTGAGGGATACCGTGTTCAATATCCAAAAAGACAATCTACACAACAGACCACTTCCAACAGGTCATGTGAGAGTAGAGATTACCATAGCTCATGAGCCAAGTGCCGAGCTACCAATTCCACCCGATGACACATATATTCATATGGTCGACCAAGCTGTTGGAACATTCATAGAATGGCTGTCAGATCTTGTAAAAAATATAGATAAGGATGTATTCACTTCCAATTTATTTTTCATACTAAACTTTTAACAATTAATGAAAAAGGTCTGAACTGATAAATGTTATTACAGATGGACAAATGGAAGAGGTGAAATGAAAGGTTGAATCAAAACCATCTAAAGGATCAACCAACCAATTGAAAAGATCTTCAGAAAGCACCTTTACTCTGCCCATTCAATATTCACATTTACTAACATTAAAGGTTCATGCAGATACAAAGTTACAAAGTGGTAGTAATCACATAGTTGATTTTGAAGAATAAATTTATGGAGAGGACACTACAGACTATATTTCTCTTTATAATGTAAATGAAATGCACATGAGCCTTAGCCCGGTTGGCAAGGTCTCTGTTGGTGCATCCAAGCGACCAGGGATCAAATCCAGGCGGAGACAGAATTTCCGGGGGGTACTGTAGCAGTGCTGTAGCAGGTACTGTAGTGGAAACTGTAGCAGGCACTGTTTGGCACTGTAACAGTCGAGAATATGCCCCCGTTTGGGCCTTCGGGCCTCAGATTTGGTCCCCGAGTCCTTCATAGGCCTTCGGGCACCCAGGCCTTCGGGTTAGTTGGGCCTTCGGGCCATCTCAAGGCCTTCGGGCCACCTGCAGATGCAAACCAGACAAAAACTACAAGGAACAAGCTCTACAAGGAGGATGAGCAAAGGAGCTTTCACCACAGCAGAAGCTAAACAAATTGCAATAATGAGAGGGTATGACACCTGCCATCGGGACAAGCCTGTGCATGCACGGGAATGCCTAGTCGAACAACCATGTGAAGGTGGAGAGCTGATTTCACGATGAAGATGTTGGGGAGGAGCAGTTCCAAGTTGTTAGTCTGGGTTGTATGTAATGTTTGTGCCTACGGGCAATGAATTCCTCTATGGCCTACGGGCATGTAATCATTCACCTACGGGCATTGTAGGGTTCCACCTCATCCCTTGAAATGCGGATTATCAAAATCAATAAAAAAAAGAAGGTCTTCGGGCTATTGGAGGAATGTAAATGAAATCATCAACTGTGAATGGCTAGGACTCTTAGCGGTAAATGTATACATGAGGTGTGTTTTCATGATTTGGTTTTTCAATAGCTGATATACTATGTTAATTATGACTAAATACATTTCATATTTTTTGTAGGGAATGCCTAGCTTGTGCATGCACGAGACAAGCCTGTGCATGCACGGGAATGCCTAGCTGAACAGCCATGCGAAGGTGGAGAGCTGATTTCACGATGAAGATGCTGGGGAGGAGCAGTTCCAAGTTGTTAGTCTGGGTTGTATGTAATGTTTGTGCCTACGGGAAATGAATTCCTCTATGGCCTACGGACATGTAATCATTCGCCTACGGGCATTGTAGGGTTCCACCCCATCCCTTGAAATGTGGATTATCAAAATCAATAAAAAAAATGAAGGCCTTCGGGCCATTGGAGGAATGTAAATGAAATCATCAACTATGAATGGCTAGGACTCTTAGCGGTAAATGTATGCATGAGGTGTGTTTTCATGATTTGGTTTTTCAATAGCTGATATACTATATTAATTATGACTAAATACATTTCATATTTTTTACAGGTGTGTATATGAATACCAATTTAAGGGATTACCCCATGAACATAAATTTGGACTCGTCCTCACGTCACTTCTACAGAACAAACAAAAATAGAATAAAAAATGAATAAAACTTGCCAAATTGTTTAAAATAAAACTCATGGATAACAAAATCTTATTAATACCAATGATGCATGGGTAAAACTCTACAATTTAATCATATTAAATATATTTTCATCTCTTTCATTATTTATTCCTTTTTGTGTTTTTAGGGAAAATTGGATACTCATTGCAGTCAAATTGGATACTCATTGCAGTCAAATTGGATACTCCAGAGGTTTATTTTCTAGATTCAATGTATGGATACCCAACAAACCGACCACACATGATGTCGTTTTTCAATTTGTAATACACTACATTCAATGTTTTAGAACTCAACTTAAAGTTATATATATTTTATATTATTTTTTAATAAGAATTCTGTTATAATAGGGTAGTGTTTAAATATCATAAAATCATGGAATGAGGACATTACATGCTTACAAGAAGCTTGACAAGTTCTAAAAATGGACAAGTATTAGGATATATATATATATATATTAAGATTTCACTATCCAAAAACATATAAAAACAAATCACTTATTTTTCTCAATGTTTCTACAGTATCTGAAACAAACAAATGGAAAATATTGGGGTTATTATGTTTGTAAATTTATGAGAGAGATCATATTCCACTAACAAACTAACATCTCCAAAGAGATATTTTTGAAAATAATTACTATTTCATTAAAAATATTTATTAACCCTTTGTGTATTTATATTTTTCCTATACTACTATGACTGTCGAAAATTCTTGTATTCACAAGAGGATATAGATTTGTTTAGAAACGAATGGGCAACATACCTGATGGAAAATGTACACATATATCATGAAGATATGACTTCCATAGAAGTTATGTATTATTTAATATTTATATTTAACTTATTTCTTTTTAGTATCACTCACATAAGAATTGTTTTCTTATATAGGTGGATTATTTTGTTCAATTTGGGGTGGTTTGTTCAATGCTGCTCATTCTCATGAGATATTTTACTTTGAGGCTGCAACTGAGATAATGACAACAAGAAAATGGACCAAGAATGTATACAACCATCATGAAAATGTGAATCCCTACTACTTATTTAATTAATTTTTTCATCATTTTATCTACTATTTATAAGTTAATTTCCATATCATTTTTATCTAGTACTTATTTAGTTTTTTTCATAGATCTTAAGAAAATTCATATTTTTCTTCTAACTATCTGCAACAAGCCACAAATTAGATAACATATTACTTTCTGCTAATGTTACCATGCTTTCCATTGTCTTTCTTTGTCGAACTGCCAACACTGCATATTGAGCTGGTGTTCTTAGCCGAAAAACCTATCTCGTTGTTGAAAAATAGAAGATTAGATGAAGGATTTTTGGCTAAGAACATTGAATCAATATGCAATGTTGGCAGTTCAATAAAGAAATACAATGGGATAGTGTGACTGGTATGACTCCAGGTGAAATTTTTTATTTAAAATTGACATTAATTTTAGTAAAAAGGAAAAATGACATACTAAAAACTAGGGAAACATAGTCATATTGTTTTGATACTTTAGGACAATGATCCATAAGTCATTTTTGACATGCAGGAATCAACTACACCTCAATCTGATGCATGGTGTGACCGATATGACTCCAAGTGTGTCTTTATTTAATATCGACATTAATTTTAGTAAAAAGAACAAGTGACATACTCAAAATCAAGAAAATGCATTTGGATTTTTTGATACTTTAATAAAATGATCCAGAATTCATTTTTGATGTGTAAGAATCAACCACACCTCAATTTGATGCACGGTGTGAGCAGTATGACTCAATGTGTGTCTTTTTATTTAGAAGTGACATTAATTTTAGTAAAAAGAAGAAGTGACATATTGAAAACTGAGAAAACACATTTATATTGTTTTGATACTTTAGGAAAACGATTCAGAAGTTATTTTTGATTTGTAGGAATCAATCACACTGCAATCTGATGCATGATGTGACTGATATGACTCAAAGTGTGTCTTTTTATTTAAAATTGACATTAATTTTAGTAAAATGAACAAGTGAAATAATGAAAACCAATCAAACTCATTCATATTATTTTAATAATTTAGGACAATGATCCATAAGTCAATTTTGACAATTAAGAACCAAATGTACCTCAATCTGATATATGATGCAATCAGTATGACTCAAAATGTCTATTATCAGTTTAAAATTATCATTTTAGTTCAAAATGTGTATCACTCACTAAAAATCAACCAAACATTCTTTTATTATCTTGACAATTTTTGGAAAATGATTCATAAGATAGTTTTAACATGTAGGAAGCAGTCTCATGTCAAACCAACAAACGATGTGATCAATATGACTCAAAGTATGTGTTTCTAATATCAAATGACATTTTAGTAAAAAGAACAAGTGACATACTGAAAACCAAGAAAACATATTCATATTATTTTGATACTTTAGGAAAATGATTCATAAGTAATTTTCTACATGTAAAAATCAATCCCACCTCAATCTGACGTATTGGGTGACCGGTATAACTCTATGTGTGACTTTTTATTTAAAATTGACATTAATTTTTGTAAAAAGAACAAGTGACATACTAAAAACTGAGCAAACATATTCTGATTATTTTGATACATTAGGAAAATAACCCATAAGTCATTTTTGATTTGTAGGAATCAATCACACCTCAATCTAACACACAGTTTGACCGATATGACTCAAAATGTCCATTATTAGTTTAAAATTAACATTTTAGTTCAAAGAGTTTCACTCACTGAAAACCAAACAAACACGCTTTAATTATCTTAATAATTTAGGAAATGATTTCATAAGTCAGTTGTGTCATTTAGGAAATACTCTCATATCAAATCGACACATGATGCAACTGATATGACTCAAAGTGCATGTTCCCAGTTTCAAATGACATTTTAATAAAAAACACAAGTGACATACTAAAAAACAATAAAATGTATTCAGATTATTTTTATACTTCATGAAAAAAATTCATAAATAATTTTTAATGTGTAGGAATCATCCTCACCTCAATCCGACCCACGGAGTGACTGGTATAATTCCAAGTGTGTCTCTATTTAAAATTGACATTCATTTTAGTAAAAATAACAAGTGACATACTGAAAACCAAGAAAATGAGTTTATATTGTTTTGATACTTTAGGAAAACGATTCACAAGTCATTTATAATGTGTAGGAATTAGCCCCACTTCAATCTGACGTATGGTGTGACCGATATAACTCTAAGTGTGTCTTTTTATTTAAAAGTGACATTAATTTTAATAAAAAGAACAAGTGACATACTAAAAACTAAGAAAAACACATTTTGATTGTTTTGATACTTTAGAAAAAAGATCCATAAGTAATATTTGACCTGTATGAATCAACCTTACCTCAAACTAATGCATGTTGGGACCGGTATGACTTAACATTTCCGTTATTAGTTTAAAATTAACATTTTAGTTCAAAACGTGTCACTAAATGAAAACTAAGAAAACACACTCTGATCGTCTTGATAATTTAGGAAAGAGATTCATAAGTTATTTTTTGACATGTAGGAAGTAGTCTCACATCAATCTGACACACGATGCGATCAATATGACTCAAAGTTCATGTTTCTATTTTCAAATGACATTTAAAAAAACATAAGTGACATACTCAAAATAAAGAAAATACATTCATATTGTTTTGATAATTTAGGAAAATATTTCATAAGTCATTTTTGACATGTAGGAATCAGTCGCATCTAAATATGATGCACAGTGTGATCAGTATAATCCCAAGTGTGTCTATTTATTTAAAATTGACATTAATATTAGTAAAAAGAACAAGTGACATAATGAAAAGTGAGCAAATGCATTCATATTGTTTTTATACTTAGAAAAATGATCCATAAGTCATTTTTGATGTATAGGAATCAATATAACCTCAATATGATGCACGATGTGACTGGTATAACTCCAAGTGCGTCTTTTTATTTTAAATTTACATTAATTTTAGTAAAAAAGAACAAGGGACATACTAAAACCTGAACAAACATATTCGGATAATTTTGATAATTTAAAAAAATGATACATAAGTCATTCGTGACGTATAGGAATCAACCTAACCTCAATATAATGCACGATGTGACCGATATGACTCTAAGGGTGTCTTTTTATTTAAAATTGACATTAATTTTAATAAAAAGAACAAGTGACATACTGAAAACCAATCAAACACATTCAGATTGTTTTGATACATTAAGAAAATGACCCATGACTCATTTTTGATATGTAAGAATAAATCTCACCTCAATTTGATGCGCAATGTGATCAGTTTGACTCAAAGTATCCACTATCAGTTTAAAATTGAAATTTTTGTTCAAACCATGTGTCACTCACTGAAAACTAAGAAAACACACTCTGATTGTCTTGATAATTTAGGAAAATGATTCATAGGTAATTTTTGACATGTAAGAAGTAGTATCACATAAAACCGACACACTATGTGATCGGTATGTCTTAAAGTGCATGTTTCCAGTTTGAAATGAATTTTTAGTAAAAAACACAAGTGGAAAATTGAAAATTGAGCAAACTCATTTGAATTTTTTTGATACTTTTGGAAAATGATCCATAAGTAATTTGTGACATGTAGTAATTGACCAAACCTTAATGCAACATAATGTGACCGATATAACTCTAAGTATGTCTTTATTTAAAATTGATATTAAATTTAGTAAAAACAAGAAGTGACATACTCAAAACCAAGAAAACTTATTCGGGTTATTTTGATAATTTAGAATAATGATCCATAACTCATTTTTGAAGTGTAGGAATCAACCAAACCTCAATAAAATGCATGATGTAACTGGTATAACTCCAAGTGTGTATTTTTATTTTAAATTGACATTTTATTAATGTATTCTTTCATATGAATATTTAATTTATTTCTTTATCATATTACTAATATAAGATTTGTTTTCTTATATAGGTGGATTATTTTGCTCGGGTTGAGGTGATTTTTTTGGCAATAGATACCATGAATGGAATTTTTTGAGTGGGGATCGCAGGTGCTAAAGATGATGACATATTATTGTTTTTAAATGTTTGTGGACAATAATTGTAAATGTAATTATATAAAAAATTGTTTGAAATGTATATAATAGTGTTGTTTATTCATGTTGTAAAATTTATTTCAATTAAATTATATATTTTTCATACATGTTACAGGTATTTTCTATAGTGTGTTGTTAGAAAAATAGCACACTACAACAGGTTGATCCAAAATCAGTGTTATTTCTAGTGCAGATAAAGGCCCCCCTTTATCAGTTCTATTTAAAGTGCTGATAAAGGGGACCCTCCTTTAACAACGTTGAGGCCAACAATGATTTTTTAGAGCTATTAAAGGCCTTTTTTCATAATATTAAAGGGTATATCTGTAGTAATGGTTTAAAACACTGATTCTAACAATGTTAGACGTTTTATAATCCTAATAATGTTAGACATTTTATGATCACATGGAGAGTTAATAATTATAATTCATAGTTATGTTTTTTATTTTATCCATTGTTAGTCATTCATTTTTATTCCAACATCATGATTCTTTGTCATGAATTGACTATTTTTTTCTACTACACACCACGAGTTACTTGGGATGGGTGCCCCTTTCCAGTTTTCTCCTAGTAAATCAGTAAGTTCATGAATGTTTCAAAGTGTGTAAGGAATCCTTCTAGATAGTCTAATTAGTAAGATGTTGTATTTTTGATTTTGATGGGGTTTTTAGGATCTAATAACACATATGCAAGCAATAGAATACATTAAGAGACCATAAATCATAATCATTCATGCTTTGAAACTAAAACTATGCATAATATAAAATAGAGACATACCACGCTACCTGATGGTGACTAATCCACCTTCTTCAATCACATGAGTTTGATTAGGACCACTTAGAAGCAGTCAAGGGATTCCTTCCTCCAAGGGTATACATAGGTTGATGAACTACTCAATGTTTGGGCATGATCTACCATTCAACCATTGTATGTTGATACCTATCAAGGTAAAGGAAAGAGGTGAAGAGAGATTTGGATCGAGACATCATTGTCACACACCAATATTAGATGCCATTTTTATGGAATCAAACACCTTTATATAGGTACTGGGAGCACTCCTCATGCCTTCATATATTTACTTGAACATTATGAAATATTTGAGAAATGACTTAGGTTAAAGACAACTTGTATCCCTCGACTGTATATGCATTTAACACTTAAATACATGATTTTATTATCCCATGTGTTTAATGGTAACCTTGTTGGAATGTTAGAGCCTGTATGGTTGGATGAAGTTGGTGTTAGAGTTGGTGCCCTAGGACCAACTATTTGTACTTTGATTACATGTATATTCGATGTATTGAATATTAATAAAACTGATTATTACACATTTTTCATTGTTCTTCATGACTCTAATGTAATAATGTCATAGAGTATACATCACATTGATAAGGTCATAACATTTCCCCACTATGATGAGAACCTTGATATGCTATGATGATATTCTTAACTAATGCTTTATGGTTGGATAACATACTATTATGGGACACATATTATATAGACTGTTAGGTGCGAGTACTCGTAAGCAGACGAGGCTTCTTCTCATGAAGTTCACACTTGGTAATCTCAAAGATGAGAGATTATGAGAATAGACCTACCAGTAGGAATTCTGTATGTTCTAATGTCATCATATATTCCTATCTGTGAGCATGTGTGATGGTCTTTAGACTTTAAGATTATTATTAGTGCATGTTAAAACTAACGTACATAGATGTATTTCATAAACCATGATGATAACAATTCATGGAGAAGTTGGATACGCTGGGTGTGTCACAAGTGACATGTCATTAATGGATAAGTCGAGGAAGTATTTGTCCCTTTCATCTTTATAGAAGCTGATATCTTAGCCTTTTGATTGGAATAGAACCGTCTCCCTAAATTCCATGACCATGGTATAACGGCGCGTATATTTTAGATAGTTAAAGAAATACATATCAAGAATATAGGTTGGTGACATGGATTTGAAACCTAATTGATGAGATATTGATACAAAGAGATTATATTACATAGTAATAATTCATATGTGGTTTTTTTATTATGGAATTAAGTTATTTCTCTTGGGTTCCTTGACATGTTGCTATACATTAATCTTGGACTTTAGGCAAACCCACCTAATGCCAATGAGAAAGAATCCTAGAGGGTCACACACTAAGTGTTTCTATTGATCTTGATTAAAATATATTTGAATTTAATTAATGTAATAAATAATATTTTCAAGATTGAGGAATAATTTTATTCAAGTTTTATCGATCACATAAATTAAATAAATATTTATTCACCAGTATGTGAATAAAAAAATATTTATTTATTTTATTGAATATTTAATAAGTATTTATTTGCTGACATGTGAATGAAATATTTATTTATGAATAAAATATTTATTCAGGAATTCAATAAATACTGAGGAGTTTTAATGGACCACAACTGTGTCTGGTGATAAAATAATTATTTACAAGTTGATAAATATTATTTATCAATTTTTATAAGTTGACGCACCACAAAATAATAATAATATTATTATGTGGCATGGGGTTTATTAAAGGTTTTAAATGTTATTCAATGACCTACATGAAATTAAATAATATTTTAACTTAAACCTTAACTATATAAATAGAGTTATATTTATTCTGTATTTCATGAAACATTGAGAATAGAGAATTGTTGCACACAATGAGTTATCACTTGACTCATACTTCTCTCTCCTTCTCAAGAAAAAGAAACACAATAAATATTTCTTCAAAACCAAAGAATGATCTATCAAGAACGAACAATGAAATACATTCGATTCACAATGCTAGCACCTGGAGATTTAGTGGTGTTGTTTGGAGATTATTGGAGCATGTGTGGATAAAGTGGTATTTTCCATGAATTCCATAAATTTTGGGTATCTCCAATTAAGATTGGATGACCATCAATATGAAATATAATTAATTAATTAATTAATGTAAGCTCATTTATCTTAATAATAAAGAATGAATAAAGAAATGAATGTTTTTGGTTACTTTTGTGTATTCGTTGCATGTATGAATGATTATAATTTTGACCAAGACCTATGTATGTGTTGGAATTTATTTAATTTAATTTATTGCATGGATTTTTAATTATTTAATATTAAATTAATTTTTTGCCTGTGAGTCATCCCTCCCTCCATTATTACGTGGGACCTACATTCTGCTCTTGTGAAAGTGAAGGAAAAGGCGAGTCTCCATATGCAACCGATCTCTACTGGACATAACCCCATTGGAAAGTCTTTTGATTATGAATATGATTCCACTAATTATGCCTATATTGGTATAAAAATCTCTTTGATGCATATTCTATCAAAAAATACTGATTATATGAAGGATAATCCTCCTAGGAAAGCATTATTACACTACTATTCTCAGCTGTTGGATGATAAAGAGGTCAATCTAAATGTTCAGGATGGATCTGGTATGTCGCTAGTTATAGTGGATTGAGAAACCAATTTGGATCCCTTTAGTTCTACTTTGAATCATGGAAATGTTTCTAAAGGTCTTAATAACCCTATAAGTTTTCCCCCAAAGTCCATCCAAGACTTGCAGACCATATCTCTATGTTCTAGATTCTCTCAAACCCATACGGGATCACCTTCGTCCTCTAGGTCTTCTCATGGTATGATGATGGTTGCTACTCCTTTTAATGACAAGGTAAACAATAATGTGAAAATTCACAATTCCTTTGCTATAATTTCTTCTTCTAGTAGTGACGAGGATGTTAAAGAAAATGAAGGTGAGTTTGGAGCTGAAGTCAAAGACGAGGAGGTTGAGCTTTCAGATGATGGTGCTGGGCCTTTGACTCAAGTTAATACTTGTAAGTGAGGATGGAATCCTCGTGGCAGGGGTGGGAGGGTCTTGCACCACACTATGTATACTCTATCTAGAGTGGGTGGATAAAATTTGGTTAATGTTTTATGAACTTCTCTGATCTTGCATGTTCCTCAGTTGTTCCCCCCTTTTTTATATTCAATAAAATGGGTCTTTGATCCCAAAATTTTTTCTAAAAAAATGAAGTTATTCCCCTAGGTCATAGGTTGATTTAATGTTTGATCATTAAGTCAGCCATTAGATAAGTTCATGAACAGGTCATTTACTTTATTTATTTATTTTTGTCTATGCATTATTTATTTTATTTATACAAGACAAAAATCACATAAATTAATGAATTAATATGCAAATATGAAAATTAAATTAATGAATCATGCATAAATATTTTATCCAACATAGTTAATTAATTAGGTAACATTCACTAAATATTAACAAGACATGTAAAGGATAAAACAAGATAAAATGTATGCATATGTTAATTAAAATACCTCAACTTAATATTAAGTCAGACTAAGCCTTGCATTAATTGATTGGGAATGAAACCATAAAACTAAGTGAAGTACATTTCCAAAGTCTAGAAACTTACTTTTATCGGAGAGTTCTCATGATATTTTTAGGTTTACTTAACTGAAATTGTATTGATTTTAACAACCAAAGTATATTCAATAAAAATTTGGAGGAAAGTGCTGAAGAAATCCAAGACATGATTTTTGGATAGGGGAATCCACTCAACAGATCAAGGAGCTGCAAGTCCAAATTTGGAAAGGATACTTACCTAGTTACCTTCTTATGGTTTTCATGGACAAAGTCTATATAATTAAGAAAATTAATTGGGATCCTTTCCACTAGAATGTTAAAGAAACTAGACATTCTGAGTTCAATGGTGATGGATATTGGGACTTGATAAAATAGTGGGAGATTTAATAAAATTTATTTATTATTTATTATTCCTCACATAATTTGTAATCAAGAAAAAATACTAATAATCTATTATTTTAATTGTAGAATAAAATGTAAATTTCATCATCCACACTATCCCTTAGATCAATATTTGAGAAATACAACCTCCTAACTAGAAGTAACTTATAACAGTGGTTTAGATGACTTCAGGTTGTGTTATGGCATGAATAGAAATCTTACATGTTATAATCCTCTATACCTAATCTGCCTGCTAAAGAGGTGAGTGATAAAGAGTTCATTTTCTATGAAAAACATTTTAGTGATGTGGTCGATGTTCAATGTTTGAATCCTTCATTGATTTCTAGTGAACTAATGAAGTCTCATGAAAACATAGATGCGTATATCATTCTTGAGAAACTCCATGGTATTTACTAGGAGAGAGCTAGATATGAATGATTTGATATTTCCAAGGTGCTATTTCAGAGTAATCTTAGAGAGGATGCCCTAGTTGGGCCTCACATAGTCAAGATAATTAGATACATTGAGATCTTAGAGGTTTTGGGGTTTAAACTCCCAGAAGAACTGGGCACTAAACTCATTCTAGTATCAATCCCTCATAACTTCTCTATCCATGCTGTGAATTTTAATATGAAAAAGATTGATTAGTCTCTATAAAATCTTCTTACTCTTCTTCTCCAAGTAGATAAGGATACAAAGCATGAAAAAACCCTTCCGTCCTTATGGTGAAAAAATAGAAATGGAAAGAGAATATCTTTAATACCAAATATTCTTCACACCATTCTAAGAAGAAGAAGATCAAGGGGTGAGCAAGGGAACAAGATGGTGTCTATTTTTCATGTGGAAAAAAGGGCCACTGGAAGAAAAACCACACCCAACCAAATAAGTAATGAGAAGATTCAGGTGTGTTTGTTATCGAGTGGAATTTATCTATTTCTAAAAATTAGGTATTAGATACAGCTTGTGGTGATCACATATATACTCAAATATAGGAACCAAGTTGATTTAAAAATATTGATTGAGGGGAGGTAGATCTACAAGCAGTCAACAGAGAAAAAATTAATTTTGTAGCTATCATGGACTACCACCTCACATTGTTAAATAGAATAATCTTGGTTTTAAAGGGTTTTTATTATGTGACTTCATTTACCAAAAACATTATTTATGTATCCAGACTAGATACATATGGATTTATTTTAAAATTTGGAGATAAATGTTGCTTCTTTTATAAAGATAACATTTTTTATGGTAAGGTACATTTAAATAATGGTCTTTATGCATTGGATTACATGAACCAAGCAATGGAAATTGATAACAAAGTTACTTCACATGACTCATACCATACTCAAATTTGGCATCACCGACTAGGTCATATAAATGAAAAATGTCAACTAAATTAGATCAAGATGGATATTTAGATTCTTTTGATCTAAAACCACTCGATGTATGTCACACATATTTACAATGAAAAAAGTCTAAAGCCCTATTTAGTGGGAAATGTGAAAGGGCTAAAGATATTCTTGAATTAGTTTATATCGATGTGTGTGGACCATTTTCTATTGAGGCAAGGGGTGGGTACTCATACTTCATAACTTTTACTAATGATTTTAGTAGAAATGGATATTTCTAATTAATGAGGTATATGTCATATTCTTTTGATAAATTCAAGAAATAAAAGAATGAAGTTGAGAACCATCTTGGTAAGAATATTAAGAAACTCCACTTAGACCATGGTTAAGAATATCATAATCAAGACTTTATTGATCATTTATGAGAGTTCAAGATATTATCTCAACCCACTCATCCTTATACGCCTTAGTGTAATGGTGTAAGAGAAAGGAAGAACTGCATCTTATTGTTCATGGTGAGATCAATGAAGAATCATTCAAATCCTTCATTATACTTTCGGGGATACACATGAAAAACAACAACATGCATACTAAACTGAGTTCCAACTAAAGAAACAAATGGTATACCACACCAATTCTGGAATGGAGATAAACCCATGTTGTCTTAATTATATATGTGGGGTTGTGAAGAATTTGTTAAGGCCTATTCAGGTAACAATCTTGCACCCTGAGGCACAAAGTGTATCTTTATAGGAAATACCAAAGAAACAAAGGGATACTGCCCATAAAATCCTTCAGAAAAATGGTTGTGGTTGACAAAATTCCCACATTTCTTAAGGAGGACCTTATCACTAAAAGAGATCAAGGAGTTATATAGACTTCAATAAAGCCCAACCTCAAGATACACAATAGTTGACAGAGAAAAAAATTCCACAAATCCCTATAGAATAAGAAATTGTTCCATAGAAAAATAATTTTGTAGGATTACTAGAGAGGTTAGATAACTATAATAGTATGGTTTTCTTGTCACTAAGGATGGTGACTCATTATTAGTTGATAATAATTATCCCATAACCTAGAAGGAAGTAGTAAGTTAAACAGATTTTGCCAAGTGGAAAGAAACCATGAATTATGAAATGAATTCCATGTACCAAAACCAAGTCTAGATTTTGGTAGACCCTCTATTAGATGTAAATCATGTTGGTTTCAAATGGATATTCAGGAAGAAACTAGACATAAAAGGAAAATTTATTACCTATAAGGTGTGACTATTTTCAGAAGGGTTTAAAAGTCATCAATTAATTGACTACGATGAAACTTTTTTACAAGTTTCAATGCTAAAATCCATCAGAATTATACTTTCCATTACAACCTTTCATGATTATGAGATTTAGAAAATGGATGTCAAAACAAACTTCCTTATAAGGAACCTTCAGGAATATGTCTATATGAAACAACTTGAAGGTTTTGTAACTCAAAAGGATGAAAAAAGGTATAAAAGTTGTAAAGATATATTTATTTATTAATGCAAGCATCCATGTCATGGAACATTCATTTGATGATTCCATAAGAGAATTTGGTTTTATAACAAACGAATGTGAGCTGTGTTTTTATAAATGGTTTAGTGGGAGTGTAGTTGTTTTCTTAATAGTATATGTTGATGACATATTACTCATTAGAAATGAAATAATGTTATTACAGTCTGTTAAGGCATGGTTGAATAAATGCTTATCTATAAAGGACATGGACAAGGCAATATATATTCTTAGGATCAAGATCCATCATAATTGATCTAAGAGGTTGTTCGACCTAAGTAAAAGTACATACATTGAAAACACACTGAATATATTCAGTATGGAACAATCCAAGAGGGTATTATTGCCAAAATCACATGGAATTAATCTTTTAAAGAAAATGTATTCTCAGAAACATGAAGAAATAAATGGAATGATAAGGATTCCATATGCTTCAGTGATTGGGTCAACCATGTATTCCATGCTATATACTAGGCCATATGTTTCCTATACATTGAGTGTGGTTGGAAGGTATCAAGATGATCCAGGTGACCGCCATTGGATGGAATTCAAGACTATATTTAAGTATCTAAGGCATACTAAAGATATGTTCCAGGTATATGGAGGAGATGATGAACTATTCATTAGAGGATATGAAGATTCTAGTTTCCAAACTGATCAAGATGACATGATGTCACAAAAATGATACATATTCACTTTGAATGGAGGTTTTGTGAGTTGGAAGATATTAAAGAAGGCTGTGGTCATAGATTCTATAACAAATTCTAAGTATATTGCAGCTTTTAAGGCATATAAAGAAGTATTATGGATGTGAAACTTCATCCAAGAACTTGATGTGGTACCTAGAAGTAAATATACCATCATACTCTATTGTGATAATACTACAATAGTGGCTCTTTAAAAAGATACAAGATCACATCAGCGGACAAAGCACATGCTTTGTAAGTATCATCTCTTAAGGGTTTTTTCTCATAGAGGTGAAGTTTTAGTGATCGGTATTTCCACAGAAGACAATGTGGATACCCCCTTGACTAAATCCTTAAATTAGTAGAAACATGAATATCATTTGAGGTCTAGTGGACTGAAGGTCATATGCAGTTGGCTCTAGTCCAAGTGAGAGTTTGTTGGAGTTTGTGTCCTAGGACCAACTGTATGTACTTTGATTACATGTCTATCTGATTTATTGAATATTAATAAAATGACTTATTATATATATATATTTTTTTATTATCCATGACTCTAATGTAATAATGTCCTAGAATATACATCACATTGATAAGGTCATACCAGTTCCCTACTATTATCAGAACCTTAATGTGATATGATGATATTATTAAATAATGTTATGTGGTTGGATAACATACTATGATGGGATACATATTACATTGACTATCAGGTGTGAGTACTCGTAAGTTGATGAGGATTCTTCTCATGAAGTTTACACTTGGAAATCTCTAAGATGGGAGATTGTGAGAACAAACTCACTGTTAGGAATTTCTCATGTTTTGGTGTCATCAAATATTTCTATTTGAAATAATGTGTGATGGTTCTTATACTTTAAGATTATTATTAATGAATGTTACAACTCGCATACTTAGATGCATTTCATAAACCATGATGATAATATTTCATGGAGAATTTGGATACATTGGGTTCGTCACAATTGGCATGTCATTAATAGACAATTTGAGGAAGGATTTATCCCTTCCATCTTTATATAAGGTGATATCTCATCCCTTTTATTATAATACAATTTTTTCCCTAAATTCTATGTCCATGGTGTGATGACATGTTTATTTTAGATAGTCAAAGAAAGATGTATCGAGTATATAGCTTGGTGATACAGATGTGAAATCTTCTTGATGAGATATTAAGATAAAGATATTATATTAAATAGTGAGAATTTGTATGTTTTTTTCATCGTTGTGACATTAAGTTCATTCTTTTGGGTGTTTTAACCCGTTTCTAGACAATAATCTTGGACTTTAGGCAAGCCTACCTAATTCCAAGGAGAAAGTATCCTATAGAGACACATACTAAGTGTTTTTGTTGATCTTGATTAAATTATATTTAAATTTAATTAATGGAATAAATATTAATCTTAAGACTGAGGAATAATTTTATTCAAGTTTTATTGATCGCATAAATTAAATAAATATTTATTCATCGACATGTGAATACAAATATATCTATTTATTTTATTGAATATTTGATAAATATTTATTCTCCAGTATGTTAATGTAATATTTATTTATGAATAAAATATTTATTCAAGTATTTGATAAATATCGTGGTGTTCATATGGTCCAAGACCGTGTCCAGTGATAAAATAATTATTTAAAAGCTGGTAAATATTATTTATCAATTTGCACAAGTTGGTCCACCACAAAATGATAATAATAATATTATGTGGAATGAGGTTTATTAAAAGTTTTAAATGTTATTTAATGGATGACATGCAATTAAATAATATTTTAACTTAAACCCAAAATCTATAAATAGATGGTTATGTCTATTGTGCATTGCATCCAAAATTATAATAGAGAATTGTTGTGCGTAACGAATTCTCTCTCAGCTCCTCCTTCTCTCTCATTCTCAAGAACGAGAAACAAAATATAGATTTCTTCAAGATAGAAGAACGAGAGATCAAGAACAAAAAATACAAGACATTCGATTCTCCGCTCTAGCACCCGAAGATCAAATAGTGTTGTTCAGAGATTATTGGAGCACGTGTGGATCACCACTAGAAAGATTATATCCTTGAATCCTCATAGCACAATTAAGGCAATCCAAATGGGTCTTTTTATACGATCAAAATTTATCAATGAAGAAAATTCCTAAACCCATATATTTTATTTCTTTAGATATTAAATAAATTAATTATAAATTTGGTGTGCAAGATCTCCACTCATGATTTTGGACAATGATTATTAAAATAAATTTTAATAAACCACCCATCATCACACGCTTCCACTACACCTATAACCAAGAGTTGGGTTAACTGTCAGAGGATCATACTGAACACCAGTTTAAAAACTCTCACGGTTTGACCTCCACAGTGAGGCTGCTAAGGATTATAAGGGTAAACACCTCCTAACTAGTGGCCTAGGGATCAAAATCTTCCAAATCGAAATTCATAGGCACTATAGAAAGTCTGACTAACTATAGCATTGCTAGCCGATTCCATCAACAATAGGTACTGTAGCAATGTTGACCTTACCAACATGGGTACTATTGCATCGTAGACTACTGTACAGATATGGGTATTGCAGAAATGTGGGTGACTATAAAACTGCATTTTATGAGCTCACTTAGACCTATGTTTTTTATACTCCATGTGTGTGCCCTATAGTTTTCTTCTAAATATAGTGAAATCATTTTTCCTCTCTATGGACATACAGATTCATCCTAATCCACATAAGTCTCTATGCTCTTCTTCCCTGTATTCTCTTTTTTTCTTTTTTATCCCATTAGCTCTTATTTATATAATTATTATGTCATCATAGATCTCTTGGTTTTGTTAAAAAACTTACATATAAGAGACCCGGACATTTATTCTTAATGTTTGACTTCCATGTTAGTTATAGCATATGATTAACCCATATCACTGCATCATGAAATGGTAATATCATACTCTATGACATGTCTAAGGCAGTGTGATAGGACATCACTATATACTATCCTATGATATTCCCAACCAAGGTATGTGATATGACTTTTCATAATAGATTCCATACCATACAACAACCCTATACAATCTCATATGATATAGCCAAAATACACCATATGCATATATGGACTGAGGGAATATCTCCTCCATGCTACCACATACACTAATACCTTATATATTTTGTGTCATTTCACCCTATATTGTATCATATCCAATAACACATTAAATTGTATCAAAAAATAGTTTTGCGTATATCCAAAAAACGTTTAGAAAATTATCATCATCTTTATTGTGTATCACATTATAATAAATACTCTTCAAATATACGTCCAAACCTCCTTTCGGGTAAACTTAAAAACACTTTTAAAGAAGCTCTATAAGTTTTATAAAACTCAATATCCATTTATTTAACAAAAAAGTGTGACCCCATGAGATTTTATAGCGTTGAAAATGTAACATTCTTACTAAATTAAATGTATGAGATGTTTTAAGATTATTAAAATCTCTATTACTCTTTTGGTACATCACTGATATGGGTGTTTAATAGGATAGTTTCTATGTGAAAAGGGTCCAGGGGTCAAAGGTTGGAATTTTTTTTGATGTTGGGTTGTGTGGTAACTAGAAATCTACAACCAGCTAGCCAATGGAACCCACCTACCATCCAGTGAGGCTACAATAAGTCTATAGTTTTATGCAGACCCCACCGGCTGGCTAGGGTAATTGTAGAACCAAGGTGGTTCTAGAAAACACACTAGACCATCAGAGGATAGTCACTAGCAAACCAGTGGTTTTACCAGCTAAACCAGTGGTTCCACTAGCTAAACCAGTGGAGCCACAAGCTAAACCAGTGGTGCCACTATCCAGCCGATGCAATCTAGTTGGGTGTACATTAAATGCACCGTGTGAATTTTCAATTATACTCAGTTTTTACCACCTTGATTACATAATTTTGACCTTGAACCCCTTATTTAGAATTGGAGACCTCCCTACTTGAATCTAGATCTCTCCCATTCATCTCCCCTTGGTTCTTAAATGTTGTATTGATCTAGTGATTCTATAATGATAAGTTATCTCTATATGTACACCAAATTCCTCTTATTCCTTGAGAGGTGTGCATAAATCTATAATGGATCTATGAATTCCACATGGATCCAATTACATTTTCCTTCCTACTTTATGGATCAATGATGGATCTAGTGAATCAATAATGTATCTTGATAGAATCGAGATCTACCATTGACTGTAGACATCCTATGAGTTTGTGTTTATGAATCATCTTACTTGACCTCTTCTTGATGGTGGGTTTATGATAAAAATATAATATATTGATGATCCTTGGGTAGATTAGTTTTTGTTTTGGTATGTTAATAAAAACCCCTTGAACATAGCTAGATTTCTCATGAATGGTGGATTTTTTCGAGTAAGGTATATTAGATCAATCATATCGAGACCTTATTTTTCTTGAATCTCATCTTGGATCTCTATTCTAATGATATATTCTTGATGGATAAATTCTCATTGTATAGGCCTAATTTTCTCCTCTAGAATTTATGAGGAATTCATGATTCATTCTTAAATCACCAACAGATATAGTGAATCGATTTACTCTTCTTCGACATATATTGGAACTAGTTTCATTAATAGAATCCATGAGGTATATGATTCTAGAACTAACCTTATTTCCATGGTACCTCCTCAGGTATCTTTTCTAAACCTCTTCCTTGATGAACCAGAACCTGATATAGGCATCCTTGATGTGTGAATTAGTTTTTGTGGGTGTGCAACTTGTTTTAAGCATCAATACATTGAACAATATTGGATTACTTAATCAATGGGCTTGAGGTAGGAAGTTACTTACCATTTGAGAATCTTATATACATTTTCACCTTGATATGATTCTTGTGTTAGCGTTGCTTAATTTTACATGCTTTATAGTGATCACCTGTGTGTTCATGTGTATCCCGTGAGACCTATATATGATGTTTGATTCCATTAGTATGCTTTGGTAGATTGCTATCCATGTTTGATTTTAATCACATGTACTTGTATATTGCTACTGATTCTCATGATTCCTTGTTATGTTCTTCCTTGTATGATCTACACTGTTATGTGTATTACCATGCCTTGAAGGTATTATTCTCGGTACTTGTGATAGGTGTAATATCATGATATGGATACCCCTTAGAGGGGAAGTTCACACAACATGTGAAAATGATAGTAGTGGACCTGGAAATAGGGTAGGGGAATGAACTACTTACCCATGGAAGTAGCATTAGGGTACGATGACCTTGTGGTTTAACCCAATTCATAAATAGGGTTCGATGGTCCTAAGGCCTGACCCATGATGGAGGTGGGGTGAAATGACTTTGTAACCTGATCGACTCAATGCTTGAGGCTATCAAGAGATGTGTTAACCATCTTTATAACTAGATCTTGGTCACTTCTGACATCATTATGATTATCATTCTAGAACAGAGCCAAAGAAGATATGGGTGGGTCTCATTGTGGCTTGGTTGGCACACGAATGCTTGATGTATGATTGTTTGTGATTTTTTACACATTTATTGTTATCTTTACATACACCCATCATACTTGTGAACACATGTTAAGGATGCATTATTGGTGTCCTACTAGGTTTTATTACTCACACCCTACACAGACATCTCAATAAGCATGTAGAATTCAAGTATAGGGATCCAAGTAAGGGAAAAGGTCCTACAATAGATAGTTGAGTTGTAGAGCATGGATCTGGTAGTGGTACTGGGACAGTCTCTGGAGGATTTCTATAGATTTTTATTTATTTACCATCTTTCAATTTATACTTTGGTTTAGCTTGCCACACTGGGAGCCCAGTTTATTAACTTCATGACATGAATTTAATCTAATACTACATTATGATGCTTTATCTTCCACCTTGTTACTTTGATTTGATTTATATTTTATTTTGCTTTATTAATATTTTGGTGTATAAATATGGATATTGGAGGGTATAGTCTCCCCACTGATGGTGTTCTGACCCTCATTTCTTTTCAACAACCTCTTGCATATGTAGAGGCACACATGAGATCTTATGGATCTCTGGCTCCAACCTGGTGGTTTGTGTCAGGGTGCTACAAAATGGCATCAGAGCATAGTTTTTTTACTAGATCAAGACATTTTAGAAAAGAGATATGTTGTGTGAGACTCAGTTAGTGGAGTTTTCATGTGTCTGGATAGCTCATGTGTAACAAACCTCTGAGTTACCATTCATGGGATGGTTGTTACAATTTTATGGGATTTGGTTGTGTTCATGCATCACGAGTAGGAATATAGGATCACATGGCATATATACTTGTTGTGTGATCCATACTAGTCCTTTAATTCAATTCCATGATTTTTGTTATTTGTTTGGGATAAACTTGTATTGTTTTTTGAGTGATATATATATATATATTTTCCTTTTTGTTATGATATTTATATTGGCATTGATTATTTGAACTTGAGAATGTTGTTATGTTATATATATATATATATATATATGGTTGTGACTAACATGTAGGGATGGAGAACCTTGGGTAGTTCTAGGATAGATATACCCCGGGTTATGGTTTTCCTCCTAGGAAAACCTTTCTATGATCCCGTGGATTGGTTAATATCTATCCTAATGCATGAAGAAGTTCTAATGTTTCCTTCGTGTTTTAGAAGGATTTTTCATTGAAGGAGACTGACTGGACTGCCAGCTGACATGGCTCGAGATGCTCTTGCTTGGGGTGTTTCCCCTATTCCACCACCCACTATATAGGAGAGTGAAGTAAAGAATGATCCTGAAACTTCTCTGGTGGCATAGGTAGTGGGACCACCTCAACCTATATTCCTTTTTCTTGTACCTATCTAGGGAATAGGGAAACCAAGGTCTAGGGTTGACTATTACAAAGACTTCTAGCTCCAGTATCCACAAACTTTTTAGTGCACTGGATGGTCATAATATGTAAATGACTGGATATATATCATCAAGGGTGTCTTTGACCTCATTGAGACACCTGAGAACAGTAATGTGAAGCTGAAAATGTTCATACTATAGGGACCCGCTAAGAGATGGTGGGGCATGATGGGACAAGTTTGCATATGTGCGGGTCTCACTTGACATTCCATCAAGAAACACTTTTTAGGGACTTCTTTCCCAGCATGCTAAAGTTGTATCAAGTACAAGAGTTCATGGATCTATAGAATAGAACCCTAATGTTTTCAACATACCCCATTCATTTTCATGAGACACTTCATTTTTATCCCCTATTAGATGGGAACAAGGCATAAAATACTAATAAGTTCAAGATTGATCTTCATTTTGACATAAAATGATATTTTAGGAGTTTCAACCTGATGAATTACATGAAGATTCTATGCAAGGACTTGACTATTGAGAAGGATCTAGAGGAGGATCGATTAGTTGTTCTTATTCCACCCTTCAATACTTAGGCGGGTGGAACTTATAAAACTACGATGAGTGTATATTCTAATAGAAGGAAGAGGTAGAACAAAGACACGTAAAGGGGTAGTGGTAAGCAGGTTGAATAGATCACAACTTCTTTATCCCCCTCAAGAGGAGTTCTATAGTGCTTCAACTATAGAAATATTGAATATTGCGATAAATCATGTTCATTACCTTAGAGAAGGTGTCAAAAATGTGGAAAGATTGGGAATATCTAGTTGTTCTTCTCTATAGTTTTGAGTTCAGGTATCCACAGGGGATTGAGGTAGACACAGTTAGGGAATGAGGGATTTTATTGGGGTCCTCAGTAGTAGGATTAGATAATTATGACTCAGGAGATTCATGTATCTTAGGGACATGGTCGTGGAGCTGATCCAGGTTGAGTCTTTATAGTGGATCAGATTCCGGTGGATTGTGTTGAGGGACCATCTAATATTTGAGGTGCGGTCATGATCACTCATATATTGTTCACTATTTTTTTGATAGTGTTGATTCTCATTCCTTTATATTTTCATAAGTTATTAATGTAATTGACTTATTGGTCAATTTAACTTATGATTTTCTTTCCTTTGATACATTGTTGGACATGAAAGTATACTATCTTCCGTGATATCGAGAGTGTCCTATAATCATTTATGGTTATAAACATACGTGTAATTTTATGATTATGGAGATTATGGGCTTTAATGTGATTCTTGGCATGGATTAGCTGACCATATTTTGATACCACATTGATTGTTGTAAGAGATGGGTATCTTTTATATCGCTCAATGGGGAGAAGTTTGTGATGACTAATGAGTGGGAGTTTGGAGCAGGTAGAGTGGTTACATACATGATCCAACTTGGGATGATTATAACACAAATTATAGGCTTGGATCTTTCAGTAGAATTAGTTTTATACCCCTCATCTTTTCCTCCAATTGTGGATATTTATTTAAACATCTTTCCAAATGAATTCACAGGTATCCCCCCTAATAGATTAGTTGAGTTCATGATAGAACCCATGACAGGTACACATCCTATTTTGATACCACCTTATCATACAACACTGATTGTGTTGAAGGATATCAAGGTATAGCTCAAGGACTTGGAATATAAGGGCTTTATCTGGATGAGTATATCACCATGAGATACACCTGTTTTGTTTTCCAAGAATGCAAACAGTATTATTTGAGTCTACATAGATTATTGGAAGTTGAATTAGGTGACCATGAATAATAGGAAACCTTTTTTCTAAGTTTGATGATCTATTTGATCAATTAAAAGGAGCCTAGTGATTATTCAAGATTAATCTCTAATCAGGTTATCACCAACTTCTGGTTAGAGAGGTGGACATACCGAAGATGATGTTTAAGAGTAGGTATGGGATATATGAGTACTTGGTGATACTTTTTGGACCGATTAATGCACCAAAAGTGTTCATAGATCCCATGAACAAGAACTTACACTCATATCTTGACTTATTCTTTATGGTGTTTGTTGATGATATCTGCATCTATTCACTGACCCCCATAGCAGCATGCTAGACACCTTAATATTTTTTTGAGTAAACATCGACCATGTAATATTTATGATAATCTATCAATGTGTCACTTTTGGATTAAAAAGGTGAAATTTTTAGGGAATGTAGTTTCTAATAATGACATATTAGTGGAATCAGAGAAATTAAAGGTGGTAATGTCATGGAAATGTCCTCAGAACATGTTTGAGATCAGGATATTTTTGGGTTTAGTTGGATACTATCAATATTTTATCTATGAATTTTCCTATTTATCAGTACCTATGACTATTCTAAAAAATAAAGAGGTGAAGTTTCAGTGGTTAGGACAGTGTGATGAGGCTTTTCTTGACCCTAAAAGAAGGTTGACTATAACTCCATTATTTATTCTTCTTGAGAATGGTATTGGATATGTCGTATACTGTGATGCATAAATCATTAGTTCGAGAGAATTTTTGATGCATAGGGAGAAATAATTATCCTTTTGATAATGTCATCTATGACCCCAAAATAATAGCTATCCTACCCATTACTTGGATCTAACAAACATGGTCTATGATTTGAAGTAGTGATGATACTATCCTTTTAGTGAGAGGTTATTATCCACACGAACCATAAAATCCTTCATTATATCTTCTCACAATGGGATCTAGATTTGAAGTAGAGGCATAGGTAGTGTACCTATAGACATTTGACTATGATATGACCTATGCATCGGGTAGAGTTAATGTCATTATAGGTTCTCTTATTCATAAGATGTAGGTTGTTCATGAGCTTGGTGGATGTACTTCAGAGGAACAACGACACCTAATGAGCTTGTTGGTTGGTTGGAGGATTGATACTTTTGAGGATCAGAGGCTGATTACATGCGATCTATTGGAAATCATGTTTTAATTAGTAGTCCAGGTGAAGGATAGTTAGGAACCTGACCCAGAGTGTGTTATAATACGGGAACAACTAACAGGTGGTGTCCCGATACTTGGGTGGTTATTGGATGATGATGATGTGATCCTAGTACATGAGATAGGTGTATTCCCCACTTCTCTATGGGAAGAGATAATGAGATACTTACATACCTTTAAGTAGGTGGTGTATCCCAGAGTAAAAAATATGTACCATGACTTTTGGTGGCAGGTTTAGTGTCTAGGGATGAAGAGGGACATTTATGGATTCGTTTTCCAATACTTTACATGCTAAAGGATAAAGGCCAAGCACTAGTGTCCTGGTGGTCTACTAGGGACACTTCTCATTCCCATGTTAAAGTGGGAGGACATAATGATGGACTTTTTGATTGGGTTACCCAGGACTCTGAGGAGTCGTGATGATATTTGGGTAATTTTTGATTAGTTGATGATAGTTTTTTATTTCTTACTGATCTATGAAACTCACTCAGTATATGAGTTTATAAATTTTCAAATCCACGAGATTATGGGAATATATGTAGTTTCATTGAGTATAATATCCTATACAGATACACATTTTACATCATGGTTTTGGTAGGGCTTGCAGAAGGCCTTAGAGACTAAGCTGAGATTGAGCACAGTGTACTATCTGCTGATAGACAGATAGTCAGAGCAGACGATTCATATATTGAAGGATATGAGTTTTGAACTTTTTAAGAGCTTGTGATGATCAAATAGATGTGGTTGAGTTAAAATACAACAACAATTACTAGGTTTTGATTCAGATAGAACCTTACGAGGCTCTTTATGGAAGGCTATTTCGTTCATCTCTTTGGTAACATGAGGCTAGTGAGACAATAGTTGTGGGGTCCAATATGGTTTAGGATACATCTGAGAGAGTGAAATAAATTCATAAGAGGTTGATCACAATATAGAGCAGATAAAAATATTATTCTATCCATAGAAGGAGAACCCTAGAGTTTGCTGTAGGTGACCAAGTTTTCATGAGAGCAACACCCCAGTTAGGCCATTGATGTTTAAGGAATCAAGAGAAGCTATTATTAAATTATCTTGAACCCTTCAAGGTCATTGAGTGGATTGGAATAGTGCCATACCATCTAGATCCTCCTTGGTTTTGAGTTATGCACATTTTGTTTCCTGTGTCACAACTCCAAAGGTACATTCCTGATCCTATGCATGTTATTGACTATGAGGATATTGAGCTGGAGCCTAACACATCATACATGGATCACCCAATGTGGATTGTATACTAGAGTGAGAAAGTACTATGAGGGAAGATGGTGTCACTTGTCCAAATTTTATAGCATCATGGACAGATCTAGGATGAGACTTAGGAGTAGGAGGTAGATGTTCAGTCTCAATGTCCTAAATTGTTTGAGCAAAACTATTGAAGTTACTTATCAAGGATAAGAAATATCTAGAGTGGTGGAATTGTAACATCCTCTCTAAATTCTATGTATGATATTTTTTAAGCTTATTAAAACATTCTTTCCTATTTTGGTTCATCACTGATATGAATGTTTAAGAGGTTGGTTTATATGTGAAAAGGGTTAGTGAATCAAAGGTTTGAATTTTTCTTGAGGATGGGCTGTATACTAGCTAAAAAGCTTTCACCAGGTAGTCAGTGGAACCAACCATCCAACCAGTGAGGATATAACAAGTTTGAAGTTTTCTATAGACCCTAACATCCAATTTTTGGTTATTCTAGAACCAAGGTGGTTCTACCCAACACACCAGATATCCAGAGGCTAGTCATTGGCTAACTGGTGGTGCCATCAGCTATCTGGTGAGGCCCACCGACTCGCCGACGCTGTCTGGCTGGGTGTGCATTAAATTCACCCCTTGTATTTTCAATTATGCTATGTTTTTACCAACTTAATTACCCAATTCTAAACATGAACCCCTTATTTAAAATTTGAGACTACCCCTCTTGACTCTAAATCTATCACATTTATTTCCCCTTGCTTCTTCAACATTTGATCAATACAGTGATGATATAACTATAGGTTATCTCTAGATTTACACCAAATTCCTCTTCTTACTTGAGAGGTGTTCATGGATATTTGAAATATCTATGAATTCCATGTGGATCCAATGAAATTTTCATTCCTCTTTCATATATTGGTGACAGATCTAGCGAGTTAATGATGTCTCTTGATCAAATTGAGATATACCACTGGATACATACATACTATGAGTATGTGCTTATGAATCATCTTCCTAGACCTCATATTGATGATTTATTTATAATAAAACTATAATACATTAATGATAATTGGGTATATTGGTGTTGGTTTCACCGTGTCAATGACATCCCCTTGTCCGGATCTAGATTCCTCATGAACGATGGATACTTCTGGGTAAGTTATCTTAATAGATCATCTTTAGAACTTCTTATTCTTGAATCTCAACTTGGATTTATATTATAATGATATATTATTGGTGGATTGATATTCATTGTCTAGACCTAAGGTTTTATTTTATAATTGATGAGTAATTCATGATCCTTTCTTGAATCATTAAAAAATCTGGGGAATTAACATCCTCTTCTTAAACATATCTCATAACTAGTTTTGTTGATGGAATCTATGAGGTATTTGATTATGGAACTAATCTTATTTCCATATAACCTCATCATGTCTCTTTTCTAAACCTCTTACCTGAGGAACCAAAATCCAATATAGGAATCCTTGATGTGTGAATTTTTTTTATGGGTGTACAATGTGTTTCAAGCTTTGATCCTTTTATGAATATTGGATTACTTCATCAATGAGCTTGAGATAAGAAGTTCCCTACCATTTTTGGGCTCTTATATACACTTATTTCCTTGAAATGATTATTGTTCTGGAATTTCTTGATTTACCATTCTTAATAGTGATTGCATTTTTGTGTGTGTGTTTCTTGTGAGACCTATATATGATGTTCAATTCCATGATTATGTTTATATATCATGTTAGAAATGTTTTATTTTGATCGCATGTACGTGTATGTTGCTATTAATTCTCATGATGTCATGTTATGTTCTGACTTGTATGCTCTAACATGTTATTTTTATTACCATGCTTTGTAGGTATTGTTCTTAGTACTCAGGACAAGTGGACTACCATGATATATCTACTCCTTGGAGGGGAAGTGCACAAGATATGCAATGATGATGATGATGGACCTAAATATAGGGTAGGGGAATGAAAACCTTGGTGTCAGACCCATGGAAACAACATTGGGGTATGATGACCATGTAGCCTAATCTAATGCATTGATGGGGTTTGATGGTCTTAAGGCCTAAACCGTGATGGAGATGGGATGTGAAAGATTTGTAGTCTGATCCAACTTGATGGTTGAGACTACCAAGAGATATGTTCACTAGCCTTATGACTAGATATTAGTCACTTTTGACATCATTATGACTATCCTTCCAGCAAAAAGCTAAATGAGGGATGGTCAAGGCTTGTGGTGGCTTGGTTAGCACACATATGCTCGGTATATGGTTGTTTATAATTGTTTTCACATTTATTTTTATCATGGAATACACCTATTATACTTGTTCACACATGTTAAGAATGCATTGATGGTGTCTAACTAGGTTTTATTACTCACACCTTACATAAACATCTTGATGCGCATGTAGAATTCATATATAAGGATCCAGTTAAGGGAAATGGGCCATTTTAGATAACTAAGTTGTGGAGAATGGAGCTATTAGTGAGATTGGGATGAACTCCAGAGGATTTCTATAGAGTTTTATTTATATATACACTTTCACTTTATAAACTGGTTTGGCTTGCCCCACCGGGATCCCAATTTATTTACTTTATGACATGTGTTCCATATAATATTACATTATGATGCTTTATATTCCACCTCAGTACTCTAAGATGATTTATATTTTCTTATATTTCATTAATATTTTGGTGTTTTACTATGAATATCAGAGGGTATAGTCTCCCCACTAATGACATTCAGACGCTCATTACTAGTCAGCAACCACTTATGTACAGAGAGGCACACATGCGGTCCTGTGGCTCTTTGAATCAAACCTGGTGGTTCAGGTCATGACATCATATACAATAATTATGAATTCTACAATCTATAAATGAAAGAAATGAGTGACCTCTAGAAAAGCATCATTGATACTCAATCAAAAAAGGGATTTGGAATGACCTCCATTAAACACATTTCTCTCTATACTTGTGTTTTCTAACTGTATCATATATAAACATGCATAATTATATAATCCATTTTTCAAGGAATAAATTAACCATGAGACACAAAGTATGTCAATCTCGTATAACTACTCATATATTCTCAATTCTCAAAGTATAAATTAATTTAAGATATGAACATGTCATATGTCATTCATTCTAATGAAAGGAAAAATCTCATGCCCCTTATCAAATATATGAGATTATCACATGTCAGTTATTTAGGCACAATCATACTGTCACAACCCCTCCCTCCAAAGTTACCCCTCCCGAGATGACAATGAAGGAGGAGGGATAATGAACCCCTAGTCCCACCTCCAGTAGGCCTCATGTTTGCGATTAGCACCGAGGGTATAAATAAAGTCACACATATGAGAGGCATTATAATCAATATATAAGTAGGACCAATAGATAGGATGTCAACCATCAAAAAAGAAATTCATAACATAAAGAAAATTAAAAACCCACAATATCCCATAATTCATGTAATTTTGTACAAATACAAATAGAAGTCTCCAAGAAAAGTACCAAAA
This sequence comes from Viscum album, assembly GCA_963277665.1. Lineage (NCBI taxonomy): Eukaryota > Viridiplantae > Streptophyta > Magnoliopsida > Santalales > Viscaceae > Viscum > Viscum album. The sequence continues at coordinate 849,483,707 of OY728166.1, read as the reverse complement.
TATAATATTACGACAACAACTTGATAGCTTCAAAATCCAAGTTATAAATGTTCATCTTAGACTCGAACTCCCTCCAAAAAATTTGAAAAATAGTTTATATATATTTGGGTAAGAATAACATATATAATCAATAGGATCATACCTAAGGACCCTCATAATAATGTGAGAAGAGTGTACTAATGCCTTAGTGAACAAACAAAATAATCAAAACTCACCTATTAGTCAATTACTTCCCAACCTCACCAGGAACCAGTCACCAAATAACACACCTAATTATAGTAAAATAAGAAGAAGCATATCAATAAAAGTTACCCCACATCGATTACCCACTAATTTTCTTCTCTCATGCCCTAGCATCGTACATCCCAGTGCTCACATCCCTTCAATATCCATCAGCCTCATTCCATCACAAGACTCAACATAATGGGCAAGCCACAACTCTAAACTTTTTCCACAACCATTACATCCTCATCATCCCATAACCATTTCCATAAACCATAATAGTAGGGTATCATGATCATGAAAGACATCAACCGCATTCCCTCCTCCTACCATGCATGACCCCCACCATGAACAACTTCATCCTCTCATCAATCATCACCTTTAGTTTACTATATATGAAAACCATCATAACATGTGTGTAACAACCTTTCCAGGAATATATAGTGGGGAATAAATGGTATCCAACCATCCATACTCACAAAACTGGATGTTTTGGGAAAACAACCATAACCCAAAACCTTTCAGTGCTATTGTAAACACATGACTTGAGTTGGGTGTTCATAAAAAGAAAAAGAAAAAGAAAATATATAATAGTTACAAATAACCCAAAACAAGGTTCCACACAACCAAAATCGCTACTATAACACCATCCACCCATCCAACCCCATTTACCAAGCACACAACCACACATAAATATCATAGTTCCCATTTGATCACATTAATTACCAACCACTTACATGTTCTTTTACCATCCATCCATATTTAAATTAAACATCCTTATCCCATTCACCATTTCACCATTCATTTATTTCTATCCCCAACCATTTAGTCCAACCCAAGTCCATTTAATTATAATTTACCACTTTTCAAGCATTCCATAACTACCAGAAAATTACCAAGCTAGCACACAATGCCATTAAACATTCCTATATCATCTCTATGATTTTATACCACACATTATAACCACAACACATCTTACCACACCACTTATCATTCCAACCAACCATTTTTTTTCTACCCAACACATTCCACCTCAAAATAGATTACCACAAACACTGGAAAAATCCCCACAAGATCCCCACACACATCACACAAGACAACATAGCTAACACAAAAACATATAATATCATATTTCAACTTCCACATCTATCACACTTTTAGATTCAATGAAAGGGATTTTATTACATTACTTTATTATTTAGAATGTGTGTTCTCACACAATTCCATATTTCCATGGGAAATCACTTCATTATCCATTATAATTTCTTAAAATTTTATTTAGGGTGTGATAAAAAAATCAACACAATATGGGTTTTTCAATCATAATAACTAAAACACAAAAAAGGTTCAAAAGATCCATGATTTTTAGAAACATTAGCAATCAAGCATAATTTAATTAGCAATATCATCAATAATAGTAAATACATGTGAATACTTCCCATCCCATTTGATTTATGATTAATCTAATTCATTATGTTATTATGTGAAACCATACTATCCACCCAATAGAAGAAAAAAGAATGCAATTACCATATATTCACATAAAAAAATGGAGAGAATAGGGATCCCCTTGATTGTCATTTCAAAGATAACCACACTCATGACAGAAGAATCAAGGAATAAAACTCCAAAAATCTCAAAGGAGAAACCACCATAATCTACCCATAGCAATTCATTCCAAACCATGATCAGAAATTATCCCAAAATAGAGGGATTTTCCACAATGAAGATCTGGAAAAAAGGGGATAATGAAAGATTGAAAGAGGATAATAAGGTACCTTGAATTAAGGGAACTTGATTCTCCATAATCCAAGAGGTTATAACCCTCAAAAGAGTTGATCAAAGGGTGCTAAGGGGATCTGGAGCTAGTTAAAGCTCTAAGTGTAAGGAAGAGAATCAAGATGAGGGGGGTTGGGCCCTCTTTCTATAGAGGAATCCCGAATGGCCTCTACACAGTGTGAAAATATCATATTACATTGTGGTATCCCTTAGTCAAAGAAGATTCAAATCTCATACAATCATTTCAAACTTTATCACATGTTTTAAAAACATGATTTAACCATCACCATAGACTAGGAAACAATGTGGTCCAAATCATGTTGGCTCCTCTGACGCCTGCCACGACTAGCCATTATAGCATAACACTAAAGGTTTGGATATTTTCTCCTCACCATACTGTAGACCATGATGAGGTGAGAACCAGCTCCCCGTTTTACATAGGTTCTCCCCCAAAAAACCACACCCAACATCATTCCCTTAACTGGGTATTTCTAAGCTACTCATTTCACACAGAGCGACCACCTGAGCACTAATCCCAACACCATGATCAACCAAGCCATTTCACTCATTGTGGTGCATCCTAGCACCACATGGCCATCCCCACAACTAAACTGTAGAAACCCAACATTGTAACAACCAGTACTACACCCTCCACCTTGGTGTGGTGACCCCATGAATAGATAGAACAACCCCTTAGCATTTGAAACACCTCTAAACTTCTTCTCAACACCACCAAGCCCTGAAAAAACATATAGGAATATTTTTTAGGAATATAGTGCCTCATATCAAATACCACTCCAAAAAATTCTCATTTTTGAGAATCAAAATATAATTCTCAAAGAAGGAGAAAGGTAATGGTCTGAATAAACATCCCTCAAGATACCTCTTAGGGATCACTTTATAGTCTAAATACAACCATCCAATAAACACAATCAGTAAGATAAAAATGGAATATTTCATCCAAGGAAAAAAAACAAACCCAAAACTCAAAACACTTGGTATACTAAGCACACATCTATGTCTCACATTCCTAGTTACTCTCCTCAAAGCCACTATGACTCTATAGCACAAAAAATTAAGGGATAACATACCTACACAACTCTTTATCTTGATGGTCTTGGACCTTAACTAGTCATTCCACGAACATTGTGTCATCCTCGATATCCAAATCTCCCAAGTGAATGACATGGGATTCATTATGAAGACATTGAAAGAGATGAGATGCATGGAAGACGACATGGATCTAGTCTATATGTGGAGGAAGAACCAACCAATAAGCCACCTCACCAAAATGCTCTAACACCTTAAAAAGTCTGAAAATCCAAGACTATGACTTGATTCCCTGACCAAAACTATACTACCCATGATGATGGGAAACCTTTAGGAACACATAGTCTCCTACCTCAAACTCTAAGGGCCTCCTCCTATGATTTTTATAATACTTATTACGGTCTTACACTATCTTCATCTTGTCACAAACAATATTTACCTTCTTGATCGTACTCGGTACCACATAGAGATCGAGAATAGATGACTCTCCAACTTCAATCTAGCATAGAGAGGATCGAAACAGCCTCATATAAAATTCCTCAAATGGATTCATATTGATGGATGAGTGACAGATGTTGTTATAGGTGAACTCAACAAAAGTCAAGTACTCCACCTATGACCCATCAAAATCTGAGATGCACACCTGTAACATATCCTCCAGTGTCTAGATAGTTTACTCCACCTACTGGTTTGTCTGAGGGTGGAAAGAATCACTAAGGAATAACTAAGTTCCAAAAGGATTCTGTAATACCCCCTAAACTCACAAGTTAAAACAAGTGTCCCAGTCCTATATGATGAACCTTGTAACTACATGAATCCACAAAACTACATCCACATACCTCCTTGCCAAAATATCCATGGATCTCGACTCCTTGATTTCTAATAAGTGAGATGACTTCATCATCCAATCCATGATTACCCAGATAACATCATATCCACCTAGAGCCTGGGGTAATCCTATGTCAAAGTTCATCATGATTTCTTCCCAATTCTATTTGGGGACATTAAAAGTATAGAATAGACCATAAAGAATATAATGGTCCACCTTCACCTATTAGCAAACCAAATAGCATGCCACGAACTCTGTCACTACCAATTTCATTTTGGGCCACCCGAATGGTGTCCTCCAACCATGGTATATTTTGAACATTCTTGGGTTAACCACTAAATAAAATTTGTGAAACTAACTAATGATTCCCTCATGCATCATTATTGGGATAAACATCCTCCTCTGAAACACCAACTGATGTTGGTCATCCTATGACCATATTTCAAAGGAATCACCCTGAACAACTCAATACCACACCACTTTTACCACTATGTCTCCCCACTAAGACTCCTCCACCTACTGCATTAGAGAATACCACACTATCATATGAATCATGAAACCTCCACTGTCAAATTCCCTTACATCAAGTTGCATGACTTAAAACTCCTCCATCACCCTTCATGCATCCCTAGACTCCTAAACAACATCCTTTCACAACTTCTTACTCAATGCATTATCCATGGAATTCCCTTTCCCCAAGGTGTAGGAGATCTCAAAGTCATAGTCCTAGAGAAACTCCATCCACCTCAGTTGTCACAGATTAAGGTCACACTAAGAGAAAACATACCTAAAACTTTTGTGATATCTGAAGAACACAAAGCATTATATGATGAGGTAATGTCATCACAACTTCAGGGAAAACACCACCATCACCAATTCTAGATCATGGTTGGAATAATTATAAAAATGAGGGTGAAATTTTCAAGATCCATAGGAGATCACTGACCACTACTGCATCAAGACACATCCTAAACCCAAGCGGAAATCATCATATAACACCTCAAACATCACCCCCTCCTTTGGAAACTGGAGGACTAGGGAACTTACTAACGATCCTTTTAGACAGTCAAAAGATAACTAACATTGATCAATCCAAATAAAATCTCGGTCCTTCATAGTAAAATATTTAAATGGGGATATAATCTAAGAAAAATTGGACACAAACCATGTAACACTCCAAGCTTCCATGGTACACTCCTCTTTGAATAATAGAGCAGCGTGTGTTGTACGCAACCTCGAGTTCTAACACACCGCGACCAATAAAAGTAGCAGTTATGAATAGTAATACCCATGTTTTGAAATTATATAAATTTTATATTTTAAAATGGACTTCATTTTTGGATTCAGAATATCGAAATTAGCCTATGTTGAATTTTTGGTATTTTTCTGAGAACTTCCAATTTTTGATGAATAGTGAAAAATACTTAAAAACAACTTTTTTAATAAAAATAATTTATAGTGATAAATTATACAATTGATTGGTTCTAAAGTGTAATTATAATATATTTTTACCATTTTATCCAATGGTGGTCATTAGAATTATCTTCACTTTGAAATTGGACATAAACAACTGTCAATCTTTTGATTGATATTCTTTCTAAAAAACACGCTATTTGTTATGACAACAAGAATTAATTATTAAATTAATTAATTAAACTTATAGGTTTTGAATTTTTAAAATAGAAATCATTTTTGAATTAGGAATATCAAATATATATTAGGGTTAATTTTTGGTGTTGTTCTGAAAAACTTCGATTTTTGATGAATAGTGAAACCACTAAGTGGTAGTTAAAAAAAATGATTTTTCGTTTAAATGAAATTTTACCACCTCTGTGATTTGAATTTCCAAAATCCAACATAAATCATTATAATTAGAAAGTAAAATATGGATAAATGGGATTAAAATAATTTTTGGTGAATAGTAACTTTTAAGTTTTATTAATCGCGATTAAAGGTAATTAGTGAAATTTAAGGTAAAAATGATATTATAAAAATATGAAAATATCTTGACACTTGTAGTACACTTATTGGATGAGTCATGGCCGACCAATAAAATCAATGGGTCAAATAGGGGACCCCATAGAGCCACTTGGGTAAGAAAATGACATTAATAACTTTTTATTTAAAGTAAAAATAAAATTGTCACAAACATGTGTTGTTTTACTAAAAAAATTATTACATGGGGTTATATAAGTTAAATATTAGACTATAAATATTCATTGGAAAGATAAAAATATTTCCTACATCATTATATTTTTTTTATAATTTTTAGACATTAAATAAATTAAATTTCTTATGACACCATGATGATGCAGCGATTACCTCATTAATTAACGATTTAAATAAAATGAAAAGATAATGTAAAATCTAAGTCTTACACTTGTCAAAAACCTATTGGATGAGCATATTTAGAACCCTTATCACATTATCCTAGAAATATATCATTGTGGGACCTTTAGAATCTGAAAATCATTTCATAATAAAGTAACATTTCAATCTTTCCAAGAGTGCCCCTCCTCTCCTCTTATAAAAGGCCCCCATCTCTACCACATTATTCAAACCTTCAAGCCATTTGTCTCGGACAAAATCTGCCAAAATACCCTCTCAATATACCTCCATTAATCCTAGAAGCCTTAACTTAGGCATAAATCTCTTCAAGAAACCATTTTGGTTCAAATTGATGGGAGTTACCTGATTTAAAGGTAATGTATTATCTTACGTTGTTTTGTTTTATTTTGCTTCTCCAACCCCCTAAACTATTTTTATTCTTTTATTTTGTAAAAAAAACAGTATCCTAAATATACTTGGATGTTTTTATGAGAAGTATTTTATTTACACTTACACACACCTTCGTCTGATGGTTAAAGAACATACTGTTTCTGTGGGTGGTGAATTACTGCCTCACGAAACGATGATTGTTCAATATTCTTTTAACACCTCTCATGGTGGCCATTATGATGACACTATTTTTATATATGATATATATTATGTTTTTGTTTTCCTTATTATTCTTTATTTTTCATTTATGGCATACCTTTATGATTTCCATTATGGGTAAACGCGATAATTTCATTTTAGGAAGTACGGACTACCGCCCCCTCAAAGTGATTTGAATCGTTAATGCCATATATGGTACATATAAAGTATAGAGTAAATGATATTATGTATGATAGTATACTGTAATTATAATACACCTTTATATAATTATGATTTCATTCCATTAAATACGAAATAGAAATGAAATTAGCGTTCATGCGTACGTACGGCTTACCGTCTCCATGAACGGTGCATTTCATTTCTTACCTCTAAATGTTACGTAATATTATGAATGAATGTATATACTGGATATATATGATATATATTATATCTAAATCATGAAAATAATTCTGGATATAATGGATATTTTACCAAATGAACAACTTTTAATTATAAGAAGTTTATTTTTGACTCAAGTACCAAAGATCAACAAAACGACCGTTATTAACATAAATAATTACATAATGTTTATAACATGGTAATAAGTGATATAAAAGTAATAATAAACTTGAAAAAGGTTCTTAAGAAATTATAAATTAACTCTAGTTTATTATTTAGGAGGTTAAATAACGACCGAGTCAAGTCGGACACGAGGTAAGGGAACTTCTTAACCCAATTTATATTCTTTGGGTTAATCTCCAACTTTCAAATTATGTCATGATATTATTATTTCATATCTTGTATTTGTACTTTATTTATGTGTACTTATAGTGAATACACATAATAGATATATTTTATTTTAAAAAATGATCTTTGTAAGGGACTTCGTCTCAATCTCCTTTCATTGATGCATATTTTGTTTTGTACACAACTTTCCTTTATACGGTGTATAAACCCCTTTGACTTTTACTTTTATTCAAAATGAATCTTTTTATAAGAAGAGTTTTTACTAAATGAAAAAAATAATGTTTTGTCTTACATATGCGGTGACAATGACTTCCCCGCCGTCGTGACCATTATTTGAGTTTCGACTTCCTCTACAAGCCATAACTTTTTTTTAAATGAAAAATAAATACCAAGTTTTAATTTTCTTTTATTTTGGTATTGAAAATGGTTTTGAAAGTGTTTTTATCATATCAATTTGTTGTATTGATATCTTGTGATTGAAATGTGGAAATGTTATGTTTCCTTTATGCATGTTTTATGTGATACGATTATGTTATGGTTTATGATATGTTTAAACCTATTCATATGAGGAATGTATTGGACTTAATAAGTGATGGGTGGAGCCCGCTATAGGTCCTCGATGAATCGGTAGGTCTCATGAGACAAACTAGTGTCTTGACATGAGGCCTTGACAAAATCTTATTTGTATTCTTGTAACGAGGCCTTGGCTACATGGTTATGATAGTCTGACATTATGCATTCCATCATTATGAAAGTGGTTATTGATATTACATGTGATTATTCGACCAGTAGAATATCCATGTGAATAAGTAAACGGAATTATTTCATTTTACTTTTTCCATATTATGCTTAATTTCATGTTTAAAAGGATTTTGTTTAGTTATACATTACATTAAATGTTTATGTTTATTTATGAAAGCTTCCGCTATATTGTTATCCTTACTGAGTATCTGAGCTCACCCCTTTCAATGTTTTAATTTTTCCAGGATGTGAAGAAGTATTTTATGAATGACCTGAAGGGATAATATAAGGGGATATGAAGACAAGATGTTGTTGTAGTTTTGTATTACTTTATGATGTAATGAAACATTTATGAATGTATCTAGTGTTTCCAAGGATACTAAACTAATCGGACTTTTGAGACTTGATCTTTTGTGATCATGCCAATGTTATGTAATAATGCACCAACTCTGGGTAACTGGGGTCAGGGCATTACAGTTGGTATCAGAGGTAGTTTAGTACTAACCTTGGAATCTAGATTTAGATAAACTCTGATTAGAGAACATAGACCTAAGATAAAATTTGAGGATTAGTATAGAAGAACTTCCTAGAATTTTGGTATTATAGAGATTTTGTGAGTTTTCCAAGCAATATATCTCTGTCTGGATATGAGCAAGTAGAGGCGGCTCTGGCACAGATGTACCTAGGGGTAAAACCCAAAAACACCACTTTGAGCTAGACTCGAACGGGAACTGGTGCATGACAACGGGCCTTGCTGCACTCTTGGTTACGACACTCCTGGGGGATATGCTTAGGATAATTCTAATTTTCTTTAAAAACCACTATAAAGGGTTATGAGTATATACTTTCTAAAAGAAAACATTTTTGTGATTATGGATTATATCCATAAATATTTCAATTTATGTTAAGTGTTTTGCAAGTTTTTAATTATGTATTTTGATTCATAAACTAATATAGTTTATGCCATTGTTTAGAAATGGTGCCTAGTGGGAGGAATGGAAACTGTATCAATGCACGCACTCCATGTAGGGATTTCCCTCCTGCTCAAGATAATTATAGTGGAGCTGGAGATACAACTGGTGCTGATCAACTTATCACCATACTGGGACAACTCACTTAGGTTATGAATAGTAAACTTACTCGTATGGAGCACCCTAATCCGCTACGTGGAGGATCAATGTTAGACCGCTTCATGAAGAAAAAACCACCAATATTTAATGGGGGTACAAATACATTAGTAGCTGAGAAATTGATAAACTCCTTAGAGAAAATATTCCACGCCTTGGGGAGTAGCGAAAGGGAGAAGGTTATCATGGCATTTTACCGCCTCACTGGAGATGCCGATCAATGGTGGTCACTGATTCAAAACACAAAGAAAGATGAAGAAGTATAAAGTATGGAATGAAGGGAGTTAAAAGAGCTTTTCTTAGAAAAATACTTTCCTCATGAACATCAAGCGGATATGGAAAGGCAATTTCTGAGTCTGAGACAAAAGGAGGATGAGAATGTCGCAAAGTATGAGCCTAACTTTACAAGGTTAGTGAGGCATGCATCAGATTATATACGTAACCCAAGAAGTAAGATTGATCATTTATTTTATGGGTTAAAACCATTTCTCCATCGATCCTTAGTCTCACAATCCTTCTCGTCATATGAAGATATAGTCTCGTGTGCTATAAAAAAAAGGAATTCTCTAAGTCTTATGACAACAAAGTAAAGCAAGATAAGAAGAGAACGGTGGAAAAATAGATAGATAAAGGGAAAAAGGGAAAGAAGGATTTTCCATTATGCGATAATTGTGGGAAGAATCACCCCGGTACTTTCCTAAAAGGAATGAGAGTTTCTTATAAATGTGGAGAAAAAGGTCACCAGGCTCGTGATTGCAAGGGAAAGAAAGAGGCTATCAATGTTGAATGATAAAATTGTAGGGAAATGGGGCATTATGCAAATGAATGTCCTAATCTTCATGGAAACTTACCTTAGAAAAGGCCAAGGGATCAAGGACAATCTTATGCTGTTACTACAGTTGAAGTGGAATAATTAATGTATTGGTGCTTTTGGACTCAAGGGTTATATTCTGGTTATAAGAATAATGTGATATATATAAGGATTGTACTGCAGTAATTGTTGTTTTCATTAAGGTTTTACTATGATGAAGGTAATCATATTTTTATATGTGACAATAAGAGAAACTTTACTTTGTTTGAGGAATCTGATGATACAATTGATTTTGGAATTTAGAGACCTTTTAGAGAAAATCTGGACAGAGGTATTTTGGATAACTATAAAGGTTGGAATGGATTAAGTTGAACTTTGGATAGTATTGTTTAAGGTTAAAACATTTATGAAGATTATTTTTGGAATATTATAATACTATAGTTTTAGGAAAAGGACAACCTGCAGGTTGGGGGATAACCCGTCGCGTCGGACAAAGCTGTAGGAATCGAACCCACAACCATAGTGCGACAGGCCTTTATTACCTACCACTAGCCTACAGGAAGTCCCTAGTTATTACAAAAATGTTTTCCTAATCTAAATGGTATGTGTTAATATTTGGAACCTTATACAATTATGATAAATAGAATATTTTTGAGTTCTATTACCTTTTGGAGTGAAAGATGGGTTTGTGGTAAAAATTTATTAAAGAATGAAAGTCTACATGACAATAAGTATATTTCCTTACGTTCTTAGTAAATCTCTTAAATAAATTCCTCAACTTTATGAAAGGTAACTTAAAACAAAAATGTTGTCGGTTAACTTTTCCAATTGGGGAATCAATGACCGTTTAACCAATCACAAGTTTGTGATTTTCTTGTAGTTAACTTTCTCCTAATACTGTTTTATACAACTCTCCATCAGACCTTGATGGTTTGTTTTTCCTCTATATCCATATTTTCATAGAATCCTAGTATGGGCTATCTTGGGTGACCTTTTTAGTTCTCTTTTTTTCTTTTAAAGTTATATTTTTATTAACCCTATTTCCGATGTGGGTTTTCCACAAAGGTATTTTCTATTTTCAACCTTTTATTTTCAAAGAAAATTTTTAAATTGTGAGGATGCAATTTATTGAAGGAGGGGAGAATGTAACACCCCAAGCTTCTATGGTACGCTTCTCTTTGAATAATAGAGCAGCGTGTGTTGTATGCAACCTCGAGTTCTAACACACCACGACCAATAAAAGTAGCAGTTATGAATAGTAATACCCACCTTTTGAAATTATATATATTTTATATTTCAAAATGGACTTCATTTTTGGATTCGTAATATCGAAATTAGCCTATGTTGAATTTTTGGTATTTTTCTGAGAACTTCTAATTTTTGATTAATAGTGAAAAATACTTAAAAACAATTTTTTAATCAAAATAATTTATAGTGATAAATTATATAATTGAGTGGTTATAAAGTGTAATTAGAATATATTTTTACCATTTTATACAATGGTGGTCATTATAATTAATTTCACTTTGAAATTGGACATAAACAATTGTCAATCTTTTGATTGATATTCTTTTTTAAAAACACGCTATTTGTTGTGACGGCGGGAATTAATTATTAAATTAATTAATTCAACTTATATGTTTTGAATTTTGTAAAATAGACATAATTTTTGAATTAGTAATATCAAATATAGCTTAGGGTTAATTTTTGGTGTTGTTCTGAAAAACTTCGTTTTTTGATGAATAATGAAACCACTAAGTGGTAGTTAAAAAAACTGATTTTTCATTTAAATGAAATTTTACCACCTCTGTGATTTGATTTTACAAAATCCGACATAAATCATTGTCATTAGGAAGTAAAATGTGGATCAATGGGATTAAAATAAATGTTGGTGAAGAGTAACTTTTAAGTTTTATTAATCACGATTAAAGGTAATTAGTGAAATTTAAGGTAAAAATGATATTATAAAAATATGAAAATATATTAACACTTGTCCTACACTTACTGGATGATTCATGGCCAACCAATAAAATCCATGGGTCAACTTGGGGACCCCATGGAGCCACTTGGGTAAGAAAACGACATTAATAACTTTTTATTTAAAGTAAAAATAAAACTGTCACAAACATGTGTTGTTTTACTAAAACAATTATTACATGGGGTTATATAAGTTAACTATTAGAATATAAATATTCATTGGAAATATAAAACGATTTCCTACATCATTATATTTGTTTTATAATTTTTAGACATTAAATAAATTAAATTTCTTATGACACCATGATGATGCAGCGATTACCTCATTAATTAACGATTTAAGTAAAATGAAAACATAATGTAAAATATAAAGATTAAACTTGTATAAAACCTATTGTATGGGTATATTTTTAACCCTTAACACCTTATACTATAAATATATCATTGTGGGACCTTTATAATCCGAAAATCATTTCATAATAAAGTAACATTTCAATCTTTCCAAGAGTGCCCCTCCTCTCCTCTTATAAAAGGACCCCACCTCTACCACCTTATTCACACCTTAAAGCCATTTGCCTCAGCCAAAATCTGCCAAAATAATCTCTCAATATTCCTCCCTTCATCCTAGAAGCCTTACCTTAGGCAGAAAGCTCTTCAAGAAACCATTTTGGTTCAAATTGAGGGGAGTTACCCGATTTAAAGGTAATGTCTTCTCTTACATTGTTTTGTTTTATTTTTCTTCTCCAACCCCCTAAAATCTTTTTATTATTTTATTTTGTAAAAAAAACAGTATATTAAATATACTTGGATGTTTTTATGAGAAGTATTTTATTTACACTTACACACACCTTCGTCTGATGGTTAAAGAACATACTGTTTCTGTGGGTGGTGAATTACTGTCTCACGAAACGATGACTGTTCAATATTCTTTTAACACCTCTCATGGTGGCCATTATGATGAAAATATTTTTATATATGATATATATTATGTTTTTGTTTTCCTTATGATTCTGTATTTTTCATTTATGTCATACCTTTATGATTTCCATTATGGGTAAACGCGATAATTTCATTTTAGGAAGTGCGGACTACCGCCCCCTCAAAGTGATTTGAATCGTTAATGCCATATATGGGACGTATAAAGGATGAAGTAAATTATATTATGTATGATAGTATACTATAATTATAATACACCTTTATATAATTATGATTTAATTCCATTTAATACGAAATATAAATGAAAGTAGCATTCATGCGTATGTACGGCTTACCGTCTCCATGAACGGTGCATTTCATTTATTACCTCTAAATGTTACGTAATATTATGAATGAATGTATATAATGGATATATATGATATATATGATATCTACATCATGAAAATAATTCTGTATATAATGGATATTTTACCAAATGAACAAATTTTAATTATAAGAAGTTTATTTTTGACTCAAGTACCAAAGATCGACAAAACGACCGTTATTAACATAAATAATTACATAATGTTCATAACATGGAAATAAGTGATATAAAAGGAATAATAAACTTTAAAAAGGTTCTTAAGAAATTATAAATTAACTCTAGTTTATTATTCAGGAGGTTAAAGAATGATCGAGTCAAGTCAGACACGAGGTAAGGGAACTTCTTAACCCAATTTCTATTCTTTGGGTAAATCTCCAACTTTCAAATTATGTCATGATATTATCATGTCCTATTTTGTATTTGTACTTTCTTTATGTGTACTTATAGTGAATATACATAATAGATCTATTTTATTTAAAAAAATGATCTTTGTAAGGGACTTCGTCTCAATCTCCTTTCATTGAGGCATATTTTGTTTTGTACACAACTTTCCTTTATACGGTGTATAAACCCCTTTGATTTTTACTTTTATTCAAAAGGAATCTTTTTATACGAAATGTTTTTATTAAACGACAAAAGGAATGTTTTGTCTTACATATGCGGCGACAACGACTTCTCCTCCATCGTGACCATTATTTGAGTTTATGCTTCCTCTACAAGCCATAACTTTTTTTTAAATGAAAAATAAATACCAAGTTTTAATTTTCTTTTATTTTGGTATTAAAAATGGTTTTGAAAGTTTTTTTTATCATATCAATGTGTTGTATTGATATCTTGTGATTGAAATGTGGAAATGTTATGTTTCCTTTATGCATGTTTTATGTGATACGATTATGTTATGGTTTATGATATGTTTAAACCTGTTCATATGAGGAATGCATTGGACTTAATAAGTGACGGGTGCAGCCCGCTATAGCTCCTCGATGCATCGGTAGGTCTCATGAGACAAAATAGTGTCTTGGCACGAGGCCTTGACAAAATCTTATTTGTAGTCTTAGCATGAGGCCTTGGCTATCTGGTTATAATAGTCTGGAATTATGCATTCCATCATTATGAAAGTGGTTATTGATATTACATGTGATTATTCGACCAGTAGAATATCCATGTGAATAAGTAAATAGAATTATTTCATTTTACTTTTGCCATATTATGCTGAAGTTCATGTTTAAAAGGCTTTTGTTTAGTTATACATTGCCTTAAATGTTTGTGTTTATTTATGAAAGCTTCTGCTATATTGTTATCCTTACTGAGTATCTGAGCTCACCCCTTTCAATGTTTTAATTTTTCTAGGATGTGAAGAAGTATTTTATGAATGACCTGAAGGGATAATATAAGGGGATATAAAGACAAGATGTTGTTGTAGTTTTGTATTACTTTATGATGTAATGCAACATTTATGAATGTATCTAGTGTTTCCAAGGCTACTAAACTAATCGGTTTTTCGAGACTTTATCTTTTGTGATCATGCCAATGTTACGTAATAATGCACCGACTCTGGGTAACTATGGTCGGGGCGTTACAAACCACTGATAATAACCCGCAAGACTAAGGTGTTGGAATGATGTAGCCTGATCGTCTGGATGGTATCGGGCTGACGACTACACTACTAAAAAATATGGAATATACATAATTAGAATTTATTAGTGTTGATAAAGGTTGTCATTATCAACAGTAAAAAAAAGCACTGATAAATGGTAACCTTTATTAGCGCATTTCTAGCGCTCATAAAGGTCCCAATAGCACGTGTGAGTCTCACTTCAAAATAGTGGATGTCTGACCACTTATTTATATATGATTCTGCCATAGCTTAACCTCAGAGTCCTAATGTAGGGATGGGCTCCCACATTCAGTCTTGACACACATACATATGGGACCACAAGCTCAAACAGGTCTTGACCCACCCTATGCTTCCCGCGGGCTTTAGCCCACTCCCATACATCAGTCGACTCCTACACGACCATACCCATCAAAGCCCCCTCATTTAGACCTATATACTATTTGGACCACCTATTGCCCTATTTTTTTATTTATATACCAATAAAAATAAACCAATAAAAAATACAAGTATTAAAAATATTAAAAAATTGAAATAATTAAACAAATAAAAATTAAAAATGAATAAATTAATAAAATATTAAAAAACTTATTAATTAAATATTTATTAATAAATTTAATATATATATTATAAATATTAATAAAAGTATATATTAAATATAGATATATAAATTGAATAAATTATAATAATTAAACAAAAAATTAAAAATGAATAAATTACAAAATTATTAAAAAGAATATTAATGAAACAATTATTAATAAAAATGAATAAATTTAATATATATATATATTAATTATAAATATAATAAATAATATATATTAAATATAAATATAGAAAATGAATAAAATGTAATAATTAAAAATATATTATCATCTTATTCATTTTTAATTATTATTATATATAATTATCCTTTAATATATTTAATATTTTTAATATAGAAATATATTAATATATATATATATCAATATATATAATATTTTCTAAAATATGATTTATATAATACAAAATATTTATGTTTACATTAAATAAGTCACATATTTAGTGAAAAATGATTTATAATTTATAATTAATATTAATTAAAAATATTAACTAATTGTATCTAGTAATGGACATTTAATTGAGTGTCGTTTTATTTTTCAATTCAACATATATCAAAAATTTGTTACATTGATTTCACACATACATATACATAATTAATAAAATTTTATATACAACACACACGCATAATATTTCAGTAATTTATTTAATTTTTAATATTAATTTTAGAATTATATTTATTAGCATAATATATTTAATATATATTATGTTTCTAATTGGTAAATATTATCATTTTTATATTTTTCTTCAATATATACTATTTATTACTTTTTAATATTTTTTTTAAAATGTATTCAGTCTTATTATTATTTATTTCATTAATAGACGCTACATATTATATAATTTCATTAATTTCACATGAAAAAATATTTACATAATTAATGAAATATTATATAGAAACACATACACCTAATATTTATGCAATTTATTCAAATTTTAATATTCATTTTAGAATTTCATTTAGTAACATAGTATAATCAATATATTATGTTTTTAATTATTAAATTTTATTTATTTATTTTTAATATTATTACAATTAGTATTATTTATTCGTTTATAATATTTTTTATTATATATTTTTTTAGAATTTAATCATTTTATAATATTTATTTATACATATTTATTTACTATGTTTTAATATTTTCAATATAAATTCATCTTCATTTCAATATATATCCATATATTTTTTAATTTATTTAATTAATAAAACTTATCATCTTTTTCAATATTTTTATAGTGCACTCATTTTTAATTATTCAATTTCACTCATTTTTAACATTTATTCATTTAAGATTATATATTCATTAATAATGTTAAAAATATATTTGTAAATAAATATTAATAAATAAATATATTTATAATTGTATATTTATTATATTTATAAAATTATTTATTTATAATTATAAATAAATAGATTTAATTTTTTAAAAAGGTATTTATATAATTATAAATAAATAATTATATATATATATATATTAAAAGGTGGAGGTAGAGCCCCTTTTATTAAAATAAATAAAAGAAAAGTGAACAATAGATGAGGTCATCCATGGCTATAATTCCCATGTCAAATACATACCTTTTCCCTAATTCTTATACCTATCTTATGTTCCTATTCTTTTATTGCATTCCAATCTATTCTTCCTCATCCATGACTATGCCCATGAATTCTTGGATAATGACCTCTCCTCTAAGATCTCACTTGTTGTAAGAGGGTTTCAACATCAGTTCTTTCTAAACTAGAGTAAGCATATGATTAAGGTACCACCTTATCCAGTTGGTCGTATTCAGAATCTATCATTGTAGGAGTCTTCATATCTCATGCCTCTAGGGAGGTTGGATCGAATCCTCCTACTATTTACATGCGCCTTCATGGTGTGCTTCAATAATTTGAAAGAGATTTGAAGATGTAACATACACCTCAATAGTGTGACCCAATAGCTGTCTAGAGACAAGAATGGATGTACCTAAACCATTTGGTCACCTGGATATGATCATGAAAAGGTCTAGATTTCCTATAATAAACCATATAGAATCCATCTTCATCTACTAAACTAGATGAATACTTCTTCTTTTCTTCTGATTCAAGGGAATTACAATCAAGTGATTCATTATCGAAGGTTTCCAGAACCTCTGGATGTACATTATCACGACCAATATTTATCTATATATCTCTATGTATCACTTGTGTCTCCTTTAACTTTTACACCTTTCCAGCATCAATTTATTATTTTCCTTTACAATCTTAAGAGGCAATTAATTGTTCCTCCATAACCTATTGATTAGCTAAGTCTTGAATGTATTCTTCATCAGTGGATTAGACATCCATTGTAGCCTCCACTGGTCCTTCATTAATAATATGTTGGCCATTCAAAACTCTAGTTTCAACTTTTTCACTTGAGGTGATTTTTATAGTCACAGTAGGACCGTTATGATCATTGAAGGAGGGATTTATGTAAGCCAAATCCATATCTTTATAAGAAGGCATACCCTTCCCCCCCCAAGTGTCCATATAAAAAGAGATCATTTATATTTTGAGGGACAATCTCTTGATCAGAATGGGAAGAGCCTTCTTCAGCATTGTCTGCCCATGATCTTTATTTCATTTGAATATCTTGAACAAGATCAGATGTATCAGCATGATCTACTACAATCAATCCCATACCATCCTTGTTAACAGCTATGATAAGATCATTTTCATCCTTCCTTTCAACAAGCATGGTAGTGGAGGCAATAACATCCTCCACAGTCACTGGGTTGCAGTTATTTTTCTCCTACATTTTGTAATAGAATGCCCATTTACTTTGTAATTGTCACACCAAAAATCTTTATAGAATTTATTTATAAAGTGTCTAATGGATTTTCATCCATTGCAGAATGGAGGCAAATTCTCATAGCGAATTGAAAGTTCAAACAATGAATATATCTAATATATTTATATTTATACTTATATTTATTTATTAAATTTATATTTAATATATTTATAAAATTATATATTTATAATTATAAATAAATATATATAATATTTTAAAAAAGTATTTAAAAAATTATAAATAAATAATTATATTTTTAAATAAATATAAAATTATAATAAATATATTTAAATAATTAATGTATTTAATATATTTATATTTATATTTATATATACTTATTAAGTATATGTATATAATTATATAAATATATTAAATGATATAAATATAAATAATCATATAAATATATTTATAATTATAAAATTATAATAAATATATTTAAATAATGAATATATTTACTATATATATATATTAAATATATATAATTATATAAATATATATAATAATATAAATATATTTATAATGGGTCTCCTCTACCCATAAAAAAGAGGTCCTTTGTTTCAATAAAAAATGAGGCTTTGACCCCAAACTTAAAAAAATGATATGAATACATTTATAATTATTTTTTACAAATATATATATATATATAATTATAATTATAATTATTAGTCCTATAATCCATATTTATCAGTGCTAAAGTTTTAGCACTGATAAATATGTCTTTGATCAACACTTATTATTTTAGAACTGATAAAACTCTCCCTGATCTTTTAAAAATAACCATAACTGCACCGATTACAATCACACAGTACAATATCTCGTGGAAGTCCAGTGTTTTTGCCACTCCCACTCAACCTTGTCTAAGATGAATCAAGCCTCAAATATAAGGTATGTTTTTTCTTCTTCTCTCTCATTGGTTTCTTGTTCAGATTCAACAGTGTGTGATGATGCAACGTTATTTTGGCTCAGTGGTCTTATGGTTCCAAATTCAAGAGATCTGTCAACGAAGTCTCCACCATCATTCATCCTCCTCTAGCATTTCATTATTTGTGGGTATCTACGGTACATATTTTACCCTACTACGACTCACATAAGACCTGCTCATTTCATGTGTTGTGTTTTGGTTTTTGTGTTTAAAACCCACTCCACGACCATTGTTTTCCTCCTTGTATTAGTGTCTCCCCATTCCAGGAGATCTCTAGCACTACCCTGTACAAGTTCTTGTCCACTTATCCACTAACTAGGCTTGCTATGGTAGAGTGTGGCCACTGCCTCACAGTGGAAGAGCATTTATCATATGGATTTATTAATTTTGAAATATATTTTAATAAATATTTCATATATTCTATCTTATACCACATTTCAATAAAGTGTTTATTATTATCTACTAACACTCAATGAATAAAGAATATTTTTTTATGATTTAAACATTTATTATTATTTTTTTTCACCAAATTCATCTCAAATGTAGAATATGTTCAACACAATTGAAGGCATCATCAATCGAGTCAAGTCCTTCTTAGTTATGTTTATACACATATCAAATATATTATGTATCAAATTAAATATCTTATATATCAAGTGAAATATCTTTTGAATTTATTATTTTGATTCAGGGAAGAATCTTATGTTTTGATAGAGAAACATACATATATAGTAACACTTATATATGAGGAAAATAGTGAAAATTTTTCAAAGTACAAAAGATTACATATATTGTGGATGATGAATAAATATTTAGGTATCGGAAGTTAGAAATTTTTTATAAATAATAAACCTAGATGTATTCAATGAGAAGTGATGTCAATTGTCCCCAATTAGAATTTTCACAAAGGAAAAAAATTATACAAACAATATGAACTCTTTCATATTTATGTTTTACTCTTACATATGATGGAAGAGATATAAATTTTTCTAATTATGAACTCTGGTGCATTATTGTTTTCCTTTTAGGCATGAATACTTATTTATAGATAACTCGTATGTATTGTTTTTTTTCTGAGTGCATAACTCTTATATATTAAAGTGAAGCCAAAATTTACCATTACATATTTAGAGAAGATACTTTTATCTATCCTTCAAGTTGAAAAATTTTACCATTACATATTATATATTGATTACATTTATGTCAATGTATTATAAAATAAAGTATTTTTTGATGTTGCATATTTATATGAGATGATTGTTTGAATTTGAATGTTATAAATATTTAATATATTTTAGAGAGGTATAACCAGGTTGATTTAGTTTCTAATTTTAAGGAAGTTCAAAGCCTCTCTCAATAATTATAAGAAATTGTAGATGATACTTTTTAAAAATATGGTTTTAGATTTATAAATTGTATTTTTTTCTTAGATTGTTTTGAGATTTATTTCTAGAATGTGTTTTTCAAATATATATATATATATATATATATATATATGAAATTCATTTTCTTATGAAAAATAATAAAGTGAATTAATTCTAGGATTTCTTACTTTCAAGGATAAAATCATGGATTACATTGACTTAATTTATTTTTAAATAAGAGAGACTTGAATGGTTATAATTATTTTTGAGTTATATATATGAATTTTGGGTAGTTCGATAAAATCTATAATAGATTGAAAAATTATGAATATCATGATTATTTCTAAACTTCTAAAATTCAATATTACTTTTCAATGGAAATATAAGAGAGAATAAAGAATAAAGAAGCTTGTTACTATTGAGAAACATTCGTGATTCTATTAATGGATTTTTTAGACATTTACTTTTAAGACATACATATTATCTTGAATAAGAATCATAATCTAAAAATTATGGATTCAACTATGTGCTGTCGAATTCATTAAACTTTCTATATATATTTTATTTATATTTTAAGTTATCACTTCTAGTACAAAGTGTAAGATATAATGTTTCAATTACCTTTACTCAGCTATTGTATCCCTAAGAAAAGTATCTAAAGTCCACGTATAATCTTTATAATGGAGATCATGGTAAAATATTTTGGAACCTTGTACATTGTTTTAGATTCTTGCACTCAGTTGTGAGATCACAAGGAAAATGATCTAAATAAATACCATCAAGACTACATTGGGTGTTGATGGAGTTTAATAGGGAATATTATTTATAGCAATAAAAAACTATAAAAAATAATTTTTTCATAATATTTGTTTTATAATCTAAATAAAAGATAAAGGCTGAAAATAAACCAACATGAAGAATGGAGTTCTTGTTTTTAAAAACATTTTAAATCACACAATTCACCCCCCACTTGTGTCTTTTTCTATTATAGTGATGGGAAAAAAATTTAGTAGTGAAATAGTAGAGAATCATTGAGAAAGGTGATAATGAAGAGGATTTATTGGTAGAAGAAGATTAGGAATACAAAGATAAGGTGTGGAAATATCATGATATAAGTATATTCTTGGTGAAGACTCACTTTTTATTAATGTTTAAAATCTTTATCGGTGTTTGCGAGGGATAAAATTACAAAGGTTAAGAATCATTTTATTTTAAAAGAGTTAATGGATAACCACTGCTCTTTTTAATCTATATAACAATTCTAGTGGATTGTGTGAACATGGGTTTTATATAATCATTCCAAGGATATAGATACCCATTTTGAGTAGTGAACCTTTTAAAATACACCATGGGTTAACATTATTATTTTTATATATTTAAAGAATCATTTTTAAGTGGAAATTATATAGAATAAATGATAGTGAATAAAAGAATATTTATTGATTAAATCTATAAAATAATTAGAAAACATATTAAGGGTTATATAGTCAACTACTAATAAATTATCCTTTCAATAAGATAAAAATTCATGGATAGTAAAATTTTATAGGTAGATTCAAATGAAAATAGATATTGGTCAACAATGAAAGGAATGATATCCCTTTAATGGGATGTATGGACATATTGTTATTTACTGTATGATGTTTAGAAAGTCATCAACAAAAATAAACAATAAAATCATAGGTGTGTATAGAGAAATAAAACTACCAAGGAGATGAGATTTTTTAAATATTTATAGGTTTGGTCTAAAAAAACAAAAAATTATAAAGTAGGTTTCATGATGTTTTAAGATATATATAACCATTCTAGTTATAACATAGTAATATAACAGTTTTAGAATGGTATGGACATTTTTTCATAGAAAAAGGTACATAAATCTGGTGGAATATATATAAAGAATAAAATAAAACAAAAATAGATCAATGAGATAAATAAAAATATATAACAAATTAACTAGGATATGTAGATCATTACACATAAAAAATGACCAATTTTGTTATGACTATAAAAATATTTATGTAAATATCAACATTATAAATTTATAAACTGGTTGATTAATGTGTTAATGGAATGAAATTTTTTATCTTCCTCGAAATGTTATGGATAATGAAAAAGTAAATATCATTGATATTAATACACAAATAATTAATATGATATATGTTAACGATGCCAAAGGATATGAATAGAAACAAAAAAAATGTGTTCAATCATTATATGAATTTAGGGACTCTGATAAAGAACTAAAAGTTAGTGGGTTATAGTACAAATATATTTTTGGGTATTCCTATAACACATGGTCTAGAATAATCTACAAAAAAGAAAGTAACATGGAATCCAACTTCACTTCTGTCATTGATAACAATTTCATCCATTAGTTTCATGAAATTACAATCTCCATGAGCATGTTTCAAAATGTAGTGATTATATGACCTTGTATGTTATGCGGAAAGATATTTTTACAAAAATTTATAAATTAAGGTTTAAATTAAATGGAAATAAAGATATAATAATTTCCATTGTAAGACTTCCATGTAATAATATATAATTTTTTTCCAACATATTTATTAGTGATTAATAGATTAATATATGTCTCTAAGTGATTCAGTTGAGTAATAAATCCATTTTATTAACATTTTTAATAATATATTTTATAATTATACATGAAATAATGATTTTAAAGCCCTTTATTTGTGATGTAAAGTGTATCAAATAATGGTAGATGGGAATAAATGGCAGAGGAAACATTTATGCTTGAAGTGACTACCTATCATTGATAATATGTCATAATTAAAGGAAAGAAGGATCAATGGTTGACCGATACTTGTCAGTGGTCAAATATTCCCATATGATTTCAATTGTTTTTTGCTTTTTTAGATCTTTGAATTAATTATATTTGACATTTTTCCACTGACAAGTGATTGCCACCTAAAATTTCCCACTCCTTTAAATATCCACTTAGAAAGTCAATGAAACTCCACCTAGAACACCATATACCAAGTTAAGAAATGAATAAACATAAAGTACTCCCAATTATTGTACTCCCACCTAGAAAGGTTACATAAATCATCCTATAATTAGCGCATTTTTATCCCACACAACATCAAATCAAGAACCTGTACCAACAACTACATGTTTAACCCATGTTGTTTCTTTTCATATCTCCCTTGCATAAAATTATAACTTATCAAGAATCATAAGTGATAACATTCAAATGTTGAGTTCCCCTTATTATAATTATCTATAACTTTCTCCTTTGATTATAAATATCTTATGTTTATTTATTTATTTTTTGTAAAAAATGAATATTTTATGAACCTAATAGGATAAATATGAATTGAAAATGGATGCACGCTAATCATATGAAAAAAGAGTATGAAGATAGAGTTAAAGAGATCATCAAGTTTGTAATAGAGAAGGCATACAACCCTTATCAAATCCTTTATCTATGTTTATTTTGTTGTTATTCATGAAAAAATAGTCCAAAAGTTTTAGAAGAACATTTGATTAGTCAAAAAATAGATCAGATCTATAAATGGTTGAATAAACACAAGGATAAATTGAATGTACACATTGATTGGGATGATACTATGGTTTATGAATTATTTGATACGAGTTCTAGTGTAAATGATGATGAATATTGTATGTAAGAAATGAAAATGGGAATTTAATATAAACTTCATGATTTTTCCAAAGCTGTTTGAGAAGTTAAATAACTATACTAAGAGAAAATTATACCCCAAACATTATATACCGAATTTATACAATTTGAAAGCAGGAAGTGGATGGAGCGACACTAACTTTATAGAACCACTTGGTCTCTTGAATGATATGATAACAGAAGAAAATTAACTTCCTTTTTGAACATATTATACTAAATGAATTATAGGTTACCGGTCATGATCTCTAAAAAAATACATGCTTGTATAAATGATTGTGTATTGTTTCACAAGGACCATGAATCATTCATAAAATACCCTAAGTGTGGCATGGATCGACACAAGAAATATGAATGAAGTCCTTCAAAATATGTATGGTACTTTCCTATCATTACATGGTTTATAAGGATATATGGATTTCAAGAAACCATGATACAATTGGTATGGAATGCAGATATAAGAATTAAAGATGAGAAACTACATTATCTAGTAGAATCTCCTTAGTAGAATAAAATTGATTATGCGTATCCTGAATTTGTAAATGAGTTGAGAAGATTAAATCTTGTGTTATCTATAAATGGAATAAATATTTTTGGTGTGAATATTAGTACTCACATTAAATGTCTAGTCATGCTGGTAAATTATAAATTGATGCCATGGTTATTTATGAAGCACAAATACATTATGTTGTATCTGCTTATATCTAGACAAAAACAACTTGGTAATGATATTGATATCTATTTAGTTCCATTGATAGAAGATTTGAAATTGATGTGGGATACATGTGTTACAATGTATGATGCTTATAAAAGTGAAGAATTCACATTGAGGGCCATATTTTATGAGATGAAAAATGAATTTCCTGCTTATGGAGATTTTTCAGGCTATAACATTAAAGGAATTTTAGGGTGTCCCATTTGTGAAGAATGCACACACTCAGTTTGGTTGAAACATTCCTAAAAGACTATGTTTTTAGGAAATCATGAATTTTTACCTCGAAAACATAAATGTTGATCCTCGATGACAAAATTTGATGGGAATATCGAACAAGGTATAACTCTGTACCCACTAACGGGTGATCAACTATTCGATAAAGTAAAAAACAGTGATACTATTTTCGGTTAACCATTTTTAAAACCTTAAGAAATTAGGTTGGAAAAAGTGATCAATTTTCATTGAATTATTGTACTTTAGTTGTTTGTATATTAAAAATTTTCTTTATGTCAAGTATGTTAAAAAATGTATTTGATAGTGTTATTGGAACATTACTAAATATTCTTGAAAAAATAAAATATGAATTCAAGGCTAGGTTGGACATGACTGACATGAGGATAAAGGAAGAGTTGGAAGTGGTGAAGGGTAAAGGGTAGAATTTTCTTCCTCAAGTAGATTATACTCTATAAAGATAGGAAAAACCACAAATTCTCATTTTCTTCCTCAAGTAGATCTGGTGCTCTTACGAAGCACTGCCCGAACAACACACCCATTGGAGTAGCAAATCCGGCATCCACTGTTGCCACCACCATAATCGCAACCCTGCCTTTCAATGTCACCAGCCTCGGACTGCCAGTCACCACATCCAATCATCCACAATGGAACCACAACCATCGGTAAGACCACACTACCACCTAAAGACCCCAAAATTATCAGTGTGGGTTCAAATTTATCTCCCTTAGGAAGTAGATCTGAGGTTAGATATAAAGAAAATGGTCAATTTCTAGGATATCCACCAGATTCATCCTAGAGTCAAGCAACACTGCATGCTACAAAAATTTCAAAGTGAAAAACAATTTTCATATTCAAATATTATCCTTAACAAGTGTAGATTTCCTGATCAATATCTTGATTTAAGAGAGGGAAGCTCTCCATTGATGAGAGATAAGCTCTCCATCATCAGTATCCTCTGAGATCATATTTATAAAGAGTTATCTGAAAATAAAAACTCAATTATCGAACGACTTCGATGGATATACAGGGGACCAAATGAAAATGCTACATCTTACACTGGTTTTGTAATCAATGGTTATAAGTTCTATACAAAGAAACACAATGACCATTGTACGATACAAAATAGTGGAGTTACACCAATGGTGAAAGCGATGCACATATATAGTTTTAAGGATAGAAAATCAATTTACGTGAATATTTCATATTTTGGAATTATTGAATAGATATATGAGTTGGATTATACTACATTTAAAGTGCCAATTTTCTATTGCAAATGGGTTGACAATATGAGTGCAGTTAAAGTTGATGAAATGGGCTTTGTGAAGGTGAATTTCAATATGGAAGGGGAAAAGTATGAGACATTCATAATGGAATCACAAGAAATGAATGTATATTATGTCTCAGATCCAGTAAACAAGAATTGATTGATTGTTCTACTAGTGACTAAAACAACTATAGGGTTAGATGAAAATTCAACTGGGGATAAACCTTTTATTGGGAGATCATAATCAGTTCATGGTGCTTCCAATATAGAAAATGTCTTGTACGATCGAGGAGACCACAAATAGGGTATTTGAATTCATGATAGAGGATCCAAATCCATTCAACCTTTAAAAAAAGAAATAGAGTTCAATAATAAGTTTAAATTGCTTTTTAATATACTATGATTTTATTCATAATATTATGTGTTCTCTACTGTATTTACGTGATCTAAATTAAATGTTCAACTACTCATGTAGAAAATGACTCATGCACACGATCATGTTACCAATCTAGGGGAATAATATGAGGTTTATACTAAAACAATAGAATTATTAGGGGATCAACACCACATTGATGAAAAAAACAAGAATGAAACAACATCACAGTGTTGACTAAAATTATCAAAGAAATAATTAAGAGTATAAAATTTGTGGTTAGATGGAATCTACATGGAAAACCTATTGACCCCAATAAGTAAATGTTAATTAGTTATGTTGGGGTTATAATGAGGATTAATGTTCTAATTGATATAGATTCATGGCATTATGTCCAACTTGTAATGAAGGAAACCCTTTGGAAAGATATTAAGGTAAGGTTATGATACACTATCTCTATTTTACTGAAAAAATATATAATAAAATATTAGTTTAATTTTAATTATCCCTTGAATAGTTCATTTATTTTAGATTATTCTTACAAGATATATGTCTTAATGGATACTAGAAAATCCCATAGAGGCTTCTGAACACTTATTACCAAATTTATCTTAGGGATACTGAGGGGAAACTAAAGCCCCACCCACCAGTTACTTATGCCACGTTATAAAGTAGAAAAAATGTAATGATTTCATCAATAACCACGATGAGAAATCATTTCAAGTGTATTTCAGTCAATAATATATTAGTTTAAATTATTTATTTTATCCAATTTGATTCTAAATTGTTAATTTATGAAATAAAAAAGGAGTGCTAAAAATAAACAATGTGCATCATAATCAATGTACCATATCGCAAAGAAAGGACGAGATACACTTCACTAGAGAAGAAAATGGTATTTATTTTAAATCAATAATAAAAGTTTTATGTGATATGAAACAACATATGTTCTTTTATTTATATATAAATTGATGAATCAAAATCAGAATCCAATTCCATCCCACATCATGTGCTATAGAAGGAGGACCATGTAAATAAGGATGGTAAAATAGTTGATGAAAACACAAAATTAGTATGCGAAACATGTATAAGTATGAAATAATAGTAATTAATTATAATTTATAACAATATTAAATAAAAATATCTATTTATGTTCATATTTTTTGTATACAGTTTACACACAAGAATCAACAGTGACCATACTAGAAGAAAAACTACTTTTAGTATCTTTGAAGTAGTTAGAATAATATGGTTGCGTTAGAGGTATAGGTTTTAGAGTGTCTCCTCAAACATATTTCAAGAATACACAACTATAAGAAAATACATATCAAATGATGAAAGTATTTCATGTGAAAATAGATTCTTTGCAAGATATTATTGTCCGGTCTAGTTTAGCAGACCAAAATATGTGAAAGGAACAAAGTAAACCAGTAGTGAAACAAATATCATCACATAAACAATAAAAATTACCCCACTATATTTGAGGCTAGTCATTCCCCCTAACTGTATACCTTACCCAAGGTAATTAATTTTTTATTACTCTTTCTCCTAAATGTGAATCAAACAACTTATGATAACTTTATATTACTAAAATTATACAGGGTGAATTTGTATGTGATTTCTATCTATCAACACCCCCAAACTAATTTTTTGTGAGGGGTATGTTATATAATATCATAGTAGATAATATACACAAAAAATAACTCCCAAAAGATCACATGATAGTGGGGATTGAAGTAGCCAGATATCTGAGTGTTGAGTTGGTTGTTCCACTTGATGATCCAAGTATTACAATGGTAAATGATACTATTTGAACCTTCTTCACCTGGCCATATAATCTTATAAATATACATGAGGTATGTCCTTACCAAAAATTTTCAAATGAGAAACTAGTAACAATTAATTAAAAAATGTCTGAAGTGAGGTATGGTATTATAAATAGAAAAAACAGTGGGGAAACAAAAGGCCGAATCAATAAAATATAGTGAATCAGCCAAGAAAACAAAAATACCTTCTAGGAGTACCTTCTCCATTCCAGTTCCACTGAAACATATATTATCATTAGAAATTTATGCAGACACCATATTCAAATATGGAGATGTGTCCTACATTCCATATGAATAATAAATATTTAGAACTATCATTAAAGATGTAGTTGGTATCGAGAGTATAAATGAGATTCTAAATTTTGAATGGATGGGAGTCTCAGCTGTGAACATACATAAGGTAAATTTTCATAATACACCTATCCAAAAAATGATATAATATGTTCATTAAAGTTAATAACTATTCATATTTTCTTCAGGATTTTATATTACTACTATATTAAGGAAAAACCATGTAAAGAACAATTTGGATTCATTAATACCTATATCATTTCTACAGAAAAAATTTCATCAGGGTTGAAAGAAATTGATAAGAAAAGATATGATCTAAATGATGCATTTGGGAAGAAAATAACTGATGAAAAAACTCTTTTTGATTCCTAAAATATAGGGGTAAAACTCTACAATATAATCATATAAAATTAATTTTTATTTTTTTAATCACTTATTTGTTTTTTAGGAAGCATTGGATATTGATCACAATCAATATGGATACCCCAAAAATTTAATTTTTGAATCCAATGCATGAATTTCCAATAAACCGACCACACATGATGTGTGTTGTGAATTTTTAATGCACTTCAATCAATATTTTATAGATAAAATTTGAATTATATGTTTCAGTTAATGTTTTAAAAAGATTTTTTTTATAATAAGGTGATCACTAAATATAGGATAAATTATGGTATGAAGTTGGTGACTAAAAATAATAAAACTACAAATTAAATCAAATTGAAATACATTAAGGTATATATAGAAATATTTAACTATAAAAACATATTTCAAAACAATTTACTTATTTTGGTCAATGTTTCTATAGTTTATGAAGCAAGATAACAACAACGATTGTGGTTATTATGTTTGAAATTTTATAAAAGATATCATATACCATCAAAATACTAGCATCCCTGAACACGCAATTTCCAAAGGTAATTAAAATTTCATTAAAATTATTTTTTAATTGTTTGTTTTTCTATATTTTCTCAGTACTACCGAGATTTCCAACAATCTACGTACTCAAGAAAAGAAGTAAATTTTTTTAGACATGAGTGGGAATCATACATGGTGTCATAATGTTTTTTGAAATCAAATTTATATGATTACCTACTATGTTTGTGATATAATATAGGCTATGACCTTATAAATATATTTAGGGTGTGAAAAAATAGTATCATAATGCTTATATATTATTTTTGATCTGTTTCTCAAGGAGAAGTATAATGGAGGAAATCGATTTTTTTAAAAACAAATGAGAAGAATATAATGTTTCATAATGTATATAGTCATCATGAACAAGTGACTTGCTAATACTTATTTAGTTAATTTTCTCATCATTTTATCCAATTTTTTTAGTTAATTTCCTTATCGTTTTTATATGATACTTATTTTTTAAAATTTACATATTAGTTCAAAACACACGTCACATGATAAAAACCAAGAAAACACATTCATGTTGTTTTAATACTTTAGGAAAACGATCCATAAGTCATTTTGACATATAGGAATCATCCTCATGTCATTCTAACACACAGTGTGACCGGTATGAATCAAAGTGTGTTTTTTCAGTTTAGAATGAAATTTTAGTAAAAACCATAAGCGACATACTCAAAACTAATAAAATGTGATCGGATTTTCTTGATAATTTAGGAAAACAATTCATAAGTCATTTTCAATGTATAGAAATTGACTGGACAACAATTCAACACAGGGTGTGACCAGTATGAATCAAAGTAATTATTTTTATTTAAAATTTATATTTTTTGTAAAAAAAACAAGTGACATACTCAAAACTAAGAAAACTCATTTATATATTTTTTGATACTTTAGGAAAATAATCCATAAGTCATTTTTTAGGTGTAGGAATATTCATCACCTCAATCCGATACATGGTGTGCCCAGTATGAATCAAAGTGTCCATTATCAGTTTAAAATTGAAATTTTAGTTTAAAACATGTGTCAATCATTAAAAACCAAGAAAATACACTCATATTATCTTGATAATTTAATAAAATGGTCCATAATTCATTTTTTATGTGTCTTAATTTATCTTATGTCAATTCGACACCTGATGTGGTTGGTATGACTCAAAGTGCGTGTTTTTAGTTTAATATGACATTTTAGTAAAAAAACAAGTGACACAATCAGAACCAAGAAAACACATTTGTATTGTTTTTATACTTTAGTAAAATGGTCCATAATTCATTTATGACATATAGGAATCAATTGTACCTCAATCTGACGCACAGTGTGACTGGTATTACTCAAATTGTGTGTTTTGAGTTTAAAATTGACATTTTAGTAAAAAATATAGGTGACATACTCATAACCTAGAAAACACATTCATATTATTTCAATACTTTAGGAAAATGATCCCTCAATTATTTTTGACATATAGGAATTAGCTGCACCTCAATCTGATATACCTTATGCCTGGTATGACTCAAAATGTCCGTTATTAATTTAAAATTGATATTTTAGTTCAAAACACATGTAACTCACTAAAAAATGAGAAAAAACACTTGGATTATCATGATAATTTAGGAAAATGATTTATAAGTCATTTTTGACATGTAGGAATCATCCTCACATCAAACTGACACATGATGTGACCATTGTGACTCTAAGTGCATGTTTTTAGTTTAAAATGATATTTTAGTAAAAAAAGGTGATGTAATCAAAACCAATAAAACACATTTTTTTTATAATTTAAAATAATGATCCATATGTAATTTTTGATATGTATAAATTATACACACCTCAATCCAATACATGGTGCAATCATATGACTCAAAGTGTCTATTATCAGTTTAAAATTGACATTTTGGTTCAAAATGTGTGTTACTCAATGAAAAATGAGAAAACAAACTCATATTATCTTGATAATTTAGTAAAATGGTTCATAAGTCATTTTTATGTTTAGGAATTAGTCTCACATCAAACTGATACACTATGTCACTGATATGACTCCAAGTGTGTGTTTTCAGTTATTTTATTAAAAAAATAAGTGACATACTCAAAACTGATAAAACACATTCATATTGTTTTTATAGTCTATTAAAATGATACATAATTCATTTTTTACTTGTACTAATCATCAATATCTAATTCTGATGCATGGTTTGACTGGTATTACTCTAAGTGTGTCTTTTTATTTAAAATTTACATTTTAGTAAAAATGAAAAGTGACATACTAAAAACTATGAAAAAACATTTGGATTGTTTTGATACTTTCGTAAAATGATCCATAAGTCATTTTTAATGTTTAGAAGTTATTTTCACCTCAATATGATACAAAGTATTCCTGATATGACTCAAAGTGTCTGTTATTAGTTTAAAATTTATATTTTAGTTCAAAATGTGTGTCACTTACTAAAAACTGAGAAAAAAAGATTAGATTGTCTTGATAATTTATGAAAATTATTCATAATTCATTTGTGATGTGAAGGAATTAGTCTCACATCAAACTGATACACGATGTGATCAGTATGGCTCAAAGTATGTGTTTTCAGTTTAAAATGACATTTTAGTAAACAAAATTGACATACTCAAAAATGATAAAACATGCTGGATTTTTTTGATAATCTAGGAAGAAAAATTCATAATTCATTTTTGATGTATTAAAATTGACCACATTTCAATCTAACAAATTATGTGGTCAGTATGAATCAAAGTGCATGTTTTCAATATATAAGTTCCATTTTAGTTTAAATTGTTCATCACATCCCCAAAATCGAGAAAACAAGATCAAATTATTTTCTCATCATTTTTCTTGCTATTAATTAATTAATTTACTTATAATTTTTATCTTATACTTATTTAGTTCATTTTCATAGATATAATTTGTGAAGACAAACAAGAAATGGTGTGATGGTTGAAGGATTATTCTAAAAAAGCAAGTACTCTTGAATTGGATCTCATCCATAGTGAATTTTTTTATCACCAAAGATGAGAGAAAATTCAATAGTACTTAATTTTGAGAAAAATAAATAGCGTGATGTGTAAGAATCAATTCCAACTCAATATGATACACGATGTTCCTAGTATGGATCAAAGTATATGTTTTTAGTTTAAAATTGGCAGTTTGTGTTTAATTTATTTCTTTACAGTATTACTAACATAAGAATTTTTTTATGATATAGGTGTATTCTTTGGCTCGAGATGGGGTGGATTGTTTGGAAACTAATAATATGATCAGGGGTCATGGGATAAAGAAAAAGAAGCTTTAATGTTTTTTAATGTCTGTGATAATTTTTACTTTCTCATGAAATTGTACAAACCAGGTTTGAAATGTTTGTAATATAGTGTTTTTATTGTATTTTTGTTGTAAATTTTATTACAATTAAATTATGAATTTGAAAAATATATATTTTTATTTACTACAGTGTTCTTTAATTTAAACAGCACACTACAACAATATGCCCCTTTATCAGTGTTAATAAATGGTCACTTTATTGGTGCTTTTAATAGCACTGATAAGGGGGTTCCTTTAGCAATTTTTTTAGCACTGATAAAGGGACCCTTTATCAACACTTTTCTAGTTCTAATAAAAGCCTAGGTATTTTAATCACGATCTTATTGTCAACAATCATTTTGATCTGAAAAAGGTCCATTTTAGTAATGTTAAAGGCCTTATTTATAGTAGTGCTAGAAGCCCAAATATTGGGTACTACTAAAACTATAATTAGAATGTAGCAGAACTAGCCAAGAGGCATCAATAGGTAATTATAGTTGTATATACTTTGACATGGTTACTGTAGCATCTCAGACTTTGGATACAACAGGTACTGTAGCTCCATAGAATTCCAATCACCGATCACTTAGCACAGTGGACTTGCTCTGTAGTTGGGGACATTAGAACAATGCAGGTTACTATTCATCATGTTGCATTAAGAAATCATTCAAGATAGGGTTTAGATATTCTAAGAATTTTCTCTATAATATTACTCCCAAAATATATTGAAAATTTTCCTCTCTATGGACATTGGGGTTTTTCTCAAACCACAAGAATTATTATGGCTTATTCATCTTATTTACTTTTTTTCTTTATTTTTTTTCATCGGAAAACCATTCCTTAACTATGAATATTAGTTTTTTTTTGAAAAAACTAGTAACAATGGATGGTTTTGAATGATTAAGTTTGATTTTATTGAATTTAATGGTCATTATAGAAGAAGGAAAAGTAAATATCAATATCTAAAATGGAACTGACTTTAGTTACTATAGGATATTTTATCGAAGAATGTCTTTATAATTAGAAGTTTCAATTTCCACTTCTAAGTGAAAAACCATTAGAGATGGAGAAGATGGAGTGAGAGCTAATAGATTGATAGTTTTTGGGAGTTGTAAAAAACATATTGTCCAAAAACATGGAATTCAATATCAGAGAGGATAATATGATGGTTGAGTTGATGAAAGATCTCATGAATATATACAAGAAGCCTTCTATATCATATAAAGTATACTTGATTTGATGATTATTCAATTAGAAAATTATTGAAGGGAATATTGTTTCTGATTATATAAATGAATTAAACACCATCATAAGCTAGTTTTCATTAGTGGGGATTATGTTATACGATGAGACATGTGCTCTGGTATTACTATTTTTGTTACCTGACAGTTAGGAAGTGGTTATAATAGTCATGAGTAGTTCTTCAGGGAATAGAAAGTTGGTTCTAAAGGATGTGGATGACTTGATCCTTAGTGAGGATATTCGAATAAGATAATTGGGTATATTCTTTGGTTCAACTCTGAATGTGTAAGTATGAGGTAGATACATGCATTGAGATAATCATAGAGGATGATCAAAATCAAGGGGAAAGATTCAGACAAGGAAAAGGGCTCTGATCCTCACTACTGGATTTGTAGGAAGAAATGACATATAAAGGAGTGTATAGAAAAACAAAAGGTTCCTAAAACCAATACAACAAACAAAAAATATGAAATAACTAATCACATGTTACTATTGAGTGTGGATAACCCTATAGAGTCTTGGATTTTATACTTAGGAGAATCTTTACATTCCACTTTAGAGAAGGGTTTCTTGAACAATTATTTTTCTAGAAATTTTGGTAAGGTATATATTACTAATGATAAACCCCTTCAAATTGTGGGGAAGAGAGATGCATGGATTAAAACAAACAATGAGAGTTTGCTGGTTCTGGATAATATAATGTATATCACTATACTGAGACTAAATATTATTTCCACTGAGCATCTTGATGATATAGGTTTTAGTACCACATTCACTAGTGGTTCATGGAAGATTACCAAGGGATCTATGGTCATAACTCATGGATAAAATAATGGTACCCTATATAACATGATTGAAACTTTTATGGATATTCTTGCATCAATAAATTCTTTTGGGGTTTAACAACTATGGAACTATAGGCTAGGCCACATGAGTGAGAAGGGGATGAAGGCACTGACAGCAAAATGAATTCTACTAGAGATAAAGTCAGTAAAATTTAGATTATGTGAATATTTCATATTTGGAAAGTATAATAAGGTGTAAATTTTCCATTTCACATGAATATATCTGTATATAGATGTTCTTGTTCATATGACATATTAAAGTATTATCAAATTTATGGTTTACCTGATATTCTTATTTTTCTTCATGAGAAAATTGAATGATATCCTTCTCTAGAACTTTATAGTTTATTGTCAATATGATAAAGTTTTCAACTCCAATATTAATGATATATGATTTCATAAAATCATGATAGTAATCACAATTAGCTCCATAAAAAATAGATGGTCTTGTAAAATTTAAATTTTCAAGTATTCCAAATGATACTCCTACCATCACAAAAATATCTTTCCTCTACCAATATAAATAGTTTAAGGAAACTGAGTTAAAATTATGATAAACTACTAGAAATATAAAATATATATTTCCAAAAACAAATCATATAATCATGGTAAATACTAGCTCTGATACTAATTGTTTGGAGATGTGATGGTAAATAAAATAAAGTAGGGGGGGAATTGCAGTTTTAAAACAAACTTACAATTTTTGTCCTATTCAAATTTTATGGTTGATCAGTTTTTTGTATTATAAATGAAATCAAAGGTCAAAGTAGCAGTATTATATACTAAATATAAATACATTTAGCACATCAGAAATAAAGTGATGAGAATTTTAAACTACCAATGAATGAGTTAAACCAGAAGATAATTAAATTAACTGAATTATAGAAACATAAATTTAGAAAATAATATAATTTATGTTTATGGAAAAAACATGGAGTATTGGTTAATAAACCAAATTATAATTTAAAAGGATATTTAAAAAACCTCACTTTTAAACCAAAGTGAAAGGTTGATCTGTAGACCTGATCTTAGGTATCCAGGAATTTCAACCTTTTATAAGGTATCTCTAATTTTATACACATCAGAAGTTCTATATTACCATCCTTGAAATCCTTCAACTTTACATATTGGTAGCATCTCACTCCCAAGTACAGGAAGTACCTGAGCTTTGTTTTCCTAGTCATGGAATCCCTCAATCATACAATCAGATTATTTGTCTTCCAATCCCTAGAATCGTTCAATCATATGAGATCAAAAGAAAAATTATTACAATGGAAATACTAAGATCTTTACAAGAAAAATCTCATACAATGGTGGATCCTAATAGAAACACTTACAAAGAAAAAGCACATAGATCAAAAGATCTCTCAAAAATGATAAATTGCAAAGATTAAAAATGAACAACTTTTAGAATTATTGATTCTCATAAATTCATACTTCTAATGCTTAAGGTGCATATTCATTTATAGGAAGTGTTATAACAAACTCAATTTTTCAAATTTCACAAAACTCAGGATCATCTGTAATGGTATTAATAAAAACTTATTATTTATCTTCCAATTGACTTAACGTCTTTTTTCATCTACCAATTAGTCATTTTAACACCACTATAATTATTTCTAAATATGATGGATGTAGTCCTTCATTAGAACTTCATATCATAGAAGTTTTGTAAATTAGTTTAGAGTTATGGTATTTTAGTTTACCTAAACTTGACTCCTCATAAACATAACTTAAATGGAAACTTAAGTTAGATCATGTTCATATAAATTGTATTGTTATTTTGGAAATAAATAAATAAGTGAGTTATTGATTCTCCAACACTTACATTAAAGGGTGGATAAAGTTATATTCAAGGGTGGCTTGAAAGCCTTTACATTTGAGGGGTGGCCCAAAATCCCCACTTAAGAGTAACTAAAATATCGACTTGAAGGGATATATGGCGACCTTTATGTTAAGAAGGTTGAAATATTTGAGGAGTTTGGATTCTAAAAGGTATTTTTATCAAATCATATGGGTTATCCATATTTAGAAATAAAAATGGCCATCTAAATTTGGATGTTAATGTTGTTCATATCATGTTTTTATGAAATATTTTCCTATTTCAGTCGGCATTCCAGGAACCATTTGAAAGTAGTTTCAAAATACTGTTCTATAGATGGTTACAAGAGACAAGGTTGGAAAAATGAAAAATGTTATGGGTTAAAACCACCATTGGATATTGATATTGAGTATTAAGTTTCTTGAAAATGGATATGAAAAATTAGTTATTGAGAAGTTTTATGGAATAAATAAGACATATAAATGATTAAGGATCATGCACAAGGTGTTTAGAGCTAATGAAAATAAGCATGGAAGAATATCTACAATAAATTAGAAACCACCATGTGGTCACAGAGGTTCCACCCATGTATTTTTTTAATGTGGTTATAGAGGTGAAGGTGTGGTTCATGCAGTGACTATAACTCCATGAAATGTCAATTAGAGTGTAAGGTGATACATTGTAGAGTGGGATGATCATTTGAAGGAGAAACCAAGACATTGTGTGTGGTAAATCATTGAAAACATGTCGTTTTCCATGGAGAAAAAAACATAAAAGTAGATTCCATTGCCACACCAAGTACCCATTCTTTCTATAGAGTAAAATATTACGATTCATTGAGTAGAAAGTCGAGATATGTTGGGTAGAAATGAAAACGTTCATAAGGATACTTCACAACATTTTATAGAGGAGTTTTACTAGGACAAAAGAAAGGATCCCTATGTGAAACATGATGAAAAGTGAGATGAAAATGTGGTTTTTTGGTGTTTTGATGAGGCATGATAAAATATCCCTATACAAAACAAGATAAAAGAAAAAACTACATCATAGAGTACAAGTCATTTTTGGAAACCTTTAAAATGCTATCATGGAGGATAAAATGTCATTTTGTGATTGTTTTTTACTAGGTTGGAATATGGATATAATTGATGTGTAAGAAAAAACCATTTTTGGAAAACAACATGTTAGTGGGTGTAATGGTCTTGGCCTAGTTATGTGTTATTAGAATCCCACATCGAAGAAGTATCATATGTATCTATTATATTTCATCTAAAAATTAAAATCCCTACCTCATATGTAAAATAATAAATTTAAAATGGTATTAGTTCTAGTTACCTTCAGGCTTAAAGTGCACCCCAACCCCCTCTCACACTAGCAGTTTTGTCTTCCCAAATGCATGACTGCCGAGTATCAGGAGGGGCTAAGGATTCCAACCAATTTCCGTGGAGCACCCCTAGTGCAACACCCCCTAGAATGAACCTCCCTAACATGAAAACTTTAGGTGGACACCCTTAATGTATCATCGAGGCTATAACTCTAAGTTACAACATCCTAACAATTTTTTTTGATGTTTTAGAGCTTACTTTCACTGTGTTTTTATGCTCACTCATTGAAGCTGTGAACTTTCTTGGTCCATACCCTTTATTTTATTCAAGATGTCCAGTTTTTTAGCAATCATGGAAAATTATCCAACATCGGGTTCCTCAGTTCTTCTTCATCTTATCACTTCCTCCATTCATCTTGTTGAAGAAAAACTAGATACCAAAAATTGGCATAAGATGTTTTTTATTTTCTTGGAAGGAATAGATGTAACCTCTAATCTCATGGCCTATCCTTCACCCTTGATAGATCCAAATTAAAAGGTATGGAAACCTAATGATAAAAAAATATTTTTTTTCTTTATCAACTCGATGGAACACTCGGTCAAGGATGTCACACAGACAGGGACACTATCAAAGTGCTTTGTTATTCTTAGACATTTATGTATTTTGAAACCAAAAACTTTCCATGGGTCTCCAATACTTTCTGAGATATAGAAGAACCCCCCCCCCCATTTCACCAAATGGAAGGATATTCCTGATGAAATCCTTATCCTATGGACCATTCCTACAATAGCGGAATTGGAAATGACTCAGTGATATTAACTATGTATTTTCTCTCTTTTTCATGGGCTACCACCAAAGTATGCCACTACAACCCTCAAAATATTGTCTAGATAATCAACTATGGGAATTACTCCAGTGTACCATTTTCTTAGTAATGCTCATTTCACTCTTCATGACTCTCCAAGAACTCATCCCCTAGTGGATCATGGTACCACAAAATCCTCCATGCAATAAGGCAGCGATCTCTCCTCTAGGTAACATTGTCAGGTTTTATTTATTAATTATTTTCCTTGATTAACCCAGGTTGATCTCTTGCATCAAAAATCTAAATGGTTCTTTTTTTTCAAACCCTTTTTAATGAAATCCAAAATCAATTTCCAAAAAATATTAAATGTTTATGAATTGATAATGAATGAGAATACTTCTCATCCTCCTTTTCATCATTACTTATAACTCACAGTATTATGCATCAAACATCATGTCATGAAAACCTTTAGAAAAATGACATTACAGAATTCAAGAACTACCATATCCTTAAAACTGCTCAGACCCTTTTATTTCACATAAAGTTACCTCTCATGTTTTGGAACTATGCCATTATAATAACCACCTATATTATCAATCATTTTCATCATCTATTCTACAAGGTAAGAAACCCTTTCATATTATATTTCCTAGTTACTATCATAATTATCTCTCATTGTGTATCTTTGGATATATTTGTTATGTTTGGGACACATAAAACTTTTATTATAAATTTTCCCCTTGGTCCCTTTAGTGTTTATTTATTGGCTTTGCTTGCAACCAAAATGGAATGTTATTCTCCCAATATTGGTCACTATATTATTTTTGGCGATGTTTTGTTTTTTGATACATCACCCTTTTCTTCTTTACCATCCTCACCCAAGTCAGCTGCTTTGTTGAATGTTTGTATTCCCTTCATCATCCACTCTACCCCAACCCTTACCAAGGATTGTCAATTTTATCAGGTCTAGAGTCATCGATTGAATAGTACACCCACCCCACTTTTGGATAACACTAATCTCACTAAAACCATTAATGTTCCAAATACACATTAGGATGATATCCCCATTGTGCTAAGAAAATGTAGCTATTATTGTGTCACTCACCTTGTTTATTCACATGAATATCATGGGTTATCTTCTGTTGGTACCACTTTTATTACTATTTTGAACTTGGTATCAATACCTCATATGATTGTCGATGCCAAGTCACTTTTGTGGTCATGAACTTGAAGACAACCACACCTGTGTTGAGGTTGGTGCCCTAAAACAAGTTTTCTTTGTGTATTTTTGATTACCAAACCATGCATGATAAAAGTTATAAATTAATGTTTTATTTTTACTACGTGTTGTTTAAACTTACACATGAATTAAGTAATAATTTTCTTAGAATATTTGTCGCATCGATAGGTTATAACAATTCCTGAAATAATGATAACCTG
Organism: Viscum album; assembly: GCA_963277665.1. Taxonomy (NCBI): domain Eukaryota; kingdom Viridiplantae; phylum Streptophyta; class Magnoliopsida; order Santalales; family Viscaceae; genus Viscum; species Viscum album. The sequence goes on along the minus strand of OY728166.1, from coordinate 849,442,844 downwards.
GCCATGTCATGATAATATTTTTAAAGAAATTTCCCATGATCTAGATACATCAGTCTGACAGGACACAACTGATATATGACTATCAGATGTTGGGGGTCATAATCATTGAGACTTATTTTCATGCAATTCACACTTGATGATTTCCAAGAAGGGGAGATCATGAGGAAAAACCCACCAGTATGAATTCCACATACTGTGTGTCATTGGAAAATTTATATCTGCGAGTGCATGTAATGGACCTTAAACTTGAGATTATTATTAATGTATATCATGAATTTCATAAGTATATGAAAGATTAAAATCAATAAAAATATAATCATGGAGAATTATCTTACATCAAGTTCATCATAAATGGTAATATGTTAATTCAATGATCAAGAAAGGACATGTCCCTTCCGAGTTATGGAAGAAGATATCTCTTGCCCTTTGATTGAGATGAAGCTCCTAGACTTAAATCCACAGTCATGGGGATCACAAGCGGGTTTATCTCAACAAGCCAAATAAAGAGAGATCAAGAATTAAGAGATGATGACATGTGTATACATCTTTCTTAATGAGATATTAGATGAAAATGGATCATATTAAATGGTTAGAATTCATAGGAAGGCCGTCATTGTTAAAAAAAATTCCCTTTCTCTATAAGGTCAATTTGTGTTGTTAGATACTGTTAGAAATATACACTAAATCTCAAACCACATCATGGTTTGTGTTAGGATAAACCACATCATTGTGAATTCCATTGGATCATTATTTAGTGCATGGAAATGCATGCGTTATGAGATAATGCTTGGATATGCTAGATTCTTCCAAACAAGTTGTCATATATCGATTGGATCATCATGTGATGATAATTACACTATGGGAATTTTGACTATTTTTGATAGGTCAATTGCAACGGGTGTAGGACCCATCATAAATTGTCCGTCGAAAAAGACTATTTGTGATGATAATTTTGACCTGTTGTAAATAGTCCATAAAAAAAGAGGTATTTGCGATGGTCCGTCGCAAATACCTTTGGTGCACCATGCACATCTTAGTGCGAGAAGAGTATTTACGATGGGGGGATAAACCCCCATCGCAAATACTCTTCTCGGGTTTTGATTATTTGTGATGGGCCATCACAAATAATGAGTCAGCATGATAGTATTTGCGATAAGACCCATCACAAATACTATCTTTTACCGCTATCTCAATTAATAACCGTATAACTATTTTCAATGGGACATGTCGCAAAAAATAATATTTGTGACGACGTGTCATAAATATTATTTTTACCACCACCTCAATTAATAACCGCCTAACTATTTTCGACCAAAGTCCCATCACAAATAATCTAACCTATATATACCCCTCGTGAATTTTTTCCATTCATAATTTCTCTAAAATTCTCTCATCCTCTCTATTATGAAATTTATTAGTTTAAATTATTTAGAGTCTAAAACGTTACAAGGGATCAAGTATAAAGTTTTACACTCACCAAAAGATTCAGTTTCAAGGTATTTTTTTTTTTTTTTAATTTAATTTATTTAATATTGGTAATAATTATTATTAATTAGTAGTAATTAGATTTAATTAAAATTAATTGGGTTTTTTGCATTATTTTTTAGAACTATTTAGTTATAATTTGCATTAATGTTTTTAATTAAAAATAAATAATTTTAATTTGCAATAATTTATTTTAATTATCTGTAATTAGTAATAATAAGTAATAAATTATTACACATTAATAAAAATTAATGTTATTTATTGATATTTAGTGTTAATTAGTACTAATTAGTAATAATTAATAATAATCAGTAATAATTAATAATAATTAGCAATAAAAATTAGTCATACATAGTGGTAATTTATAAAAATTCATGGTAATTAGAAAAAATTAGTTGAAATCAGTAATAATTAGTTTAAATTAGTAATAATTAGTGGTAATTAGTAATAATTAGAGGTAATTAGTAATAGTTAGAAAAAATTATATAAATTAGTAATAGATTGTTACAAACTAATAAAAATTAATGTTAATTAGTAATAATTAGTAATAATTACTAAAATAAGTAATAATTTGTTAAAAGTAGTAATAATTACAAAAAATAGTAATAATTACAAAAAAATAGTAATAATTACAAAAAATTAGTAATAATTAAAAAAAATTAGTAATAATTAGCAATAAAAAGCAATAAATAGCAATAATTAGTAATAATTAGCAATAATTAGAAATAATTAGCAATAATTAGAAATAATTAGTATTAATTAGTGTTAATTAGCAATAATTAGCAATAATTAGTAATAATTGTTGACCTCACCTGTTTTGATAATCCCAATTATGCTTTCATATACTTTGATAATCTCAATCTAATGTTTTTCTATATATTAATTCTTTCAATCTGTGCTCAAGATGATAATAATATTAAAATAATCCCTAAGATAGTTTAATCTTTGTTTATCCATGTTTATATAAGTTCTGAAGTAATTCTAACCCATTCGGATATGTTTTTCATAAAACATATAAGTATTAAGTCACTGGTCTGCGTTTAGCTAGAGCTACCGGTACTCAGTCTACTAATAGACTTAGTCTACCGATAGACAAATTCACCGATACACTAAGGTCACCGATATGTACAGAGATACTGACAAAAACCGAGCTACCGACAGAACAAGTATACTGATATGCATAATTCCACCGGTATGAAAGTCTACCGACAGATTTAGTCTACCGATACAGAACACTAAGACCTACCGATACGAGCTACCGACCGACCTAATTATACACAGATGCGACTGATATGAACTGACACACCAGAGCTACCGATAGACAAAAGTCTACCGATAGAACCAGTTCACAAATAGTTACCGATACAAGTATAGTCACTGATATATCGAGCTACCGATAGAAGTCTGCTGATAGTGTAAGTCTACCGACACGTGAAAACAGCTACTGATGCAAAGAGCTACCGATGGAGCAACAACTACTGATGGATCAAGAGCTACCGATAACAAGATCTACCGATGGAACTAAAGTCACCGGTATATGAGCTACTGATGCAAGTTCAAAAGAGCTACCGATGGAAGGTTCTGAGACACAAAGTCCACCATACACATTTACCAACACAAGCTACTAATTGACCAACCAGTCAAACTCTATACTCTCAATAATATTTATTTATTAAGCTAATGGTTACATTTGATGTCTTTAATGCATTCAATGATATTTAATGAATTCTGTTGTCATGTCAGGGAACCGTACCTAGTACCCATGCAAAAACTAATCATTCCTTTTTGCCGGAGCTGAAAGCTACAAAAAGGGAATATAAATACCTAGATGGAATGTGGAGAAGTAGAGAACATTGAGTGTTCATACAAAAAGCATCAAGGAACTAAGAAGGCACACTGGTGAAAAAGGAAAGATCTGAATATCTTTCAAACGTGGTTCATTTTGTGAAAGAAGAAAAATCTGTACTCCCAGAACACTGTACATACACGAAGCTACTCATTTTCAAGGAGAAAAAAAGCTGCATCTTGAGTGAACTACAACAAACACTTCATGCACTCAGGCTGCTAAGCTGCACCAATAATCAAAGAAGAAAACGACACTCTGTTTTCTGAGCAGAAACCAGATAATGACTCATAAGTTTTTCTGACCAACCAAACGAGTCCAGAGCTGCACTGCCAGTCACTAGATCTTTTCTAAACTCTTTCTCACTTCCTTTAGTGATTATAACTTTACATTTTGAGCAGTGTGTGTACCCTGTTTATTTTACACACACACTTTCTCCTAAGCTAAACTAGAGGATTCTTAAATCCTGACTCAAACTTCATAACCCTTTGTTTCCAACTATGGATAGTGGTAGAGGCCGAGTAAGACCTGAACAACATGTGTGTTGTTGTTTGTTTTTTCCACGAAGAACGGTATAGATCTTTGGACCTGGACAGTAGTGTACTATTGTTTACCCCCGATCCAGGGTGTGGATCAATTTATATAAATTGTTGAGAGGACTAAGTCTCGGCTTGAGACTGAACCTCTTGGTTAACTTTGCTGTGCATTTTAATTTAAGTCTATAAGTATACTATATATTTATTTCATATTCCACTGCTATTACTTTGAAATACAAAACTATTTTAAATCTACTTTGATAGTTAAATTAGCAAGTGTTTATGCTTATTGTAAACCAGTAAGTTAGTTTCAAAAGTTAATTTAATCTTTAGATTAAGTCAACTGAGACCTAATCAATCTTTGAGAAACTGATTGAACATTTACACTTTGTATAGAATCACTACAGTTTTATTTTGTTTTTAAATTGGAGGATTTTAAGAGAAATAATTTTAACAGAAATTTTTATTGGAACTCAATTCACCCCCCTCTTGAGTATCCACTCCGACCAACATTTGGTATCAAAGGTTAATTTTTTTTAAGGATTTTTGAAATACTCTGTTTTCCAACTGTGATTTTAGTTTCATCTTTAAATATATTAAATTTCTGTTAGTTCTAATTTTTATCTTTTTAAATTTTATTTTCTAAAATCTTTTATGGATAATAGACTAGAGGATGCTGCTACTAACATGCCACCTTTCTTTAATGGTACGAACTATTCCCAGTGGAAACTGAAAATGAAGATTCATTTAGAAAGCATGGGTTTTGATATCTGGACTACTATAGAATCTCAATATAAAATTCCAGAAACTGAAAGAAAAACTTGGGATGAACCTACAAAGACTGCTTACAATAATAACTGTAAAGCTATGAATTCCCTGTACTGTGCTTTAGGAGATGAAGAGTTTAATAGAATTTCTACTTGAAAAAATGCTTATGAAATATGAGATACTTTGGGTTTTTCTCATGAAGGAACAACCAATGTTAAAGAAATGAGTTTGAATACTTATACTATTAAATATGACAATTTTAAAATGAAAACTGATGAACCTATTTCTGATATGTATCACAGGTTCAATGAGATAGTCAATACAATGAGTTCACTTGGAAAAGCTGTTCTAGCTAAGGAACAAATTATGAGGATACTGAGATGTCTACCAGAACGATGGAGGGGAACTTATGTTTCAATCAGAGAGTCATGTGACATTGGATCACTGCCAGTAAAAGAGCTTATTGGTAAATTAATGATGTATGAGGAAGAACTAAAGGTGAATAAAGAGGATGATGATGAACCCAAGAGAAAATCCGTAGATTTTAAGTCTACTACCTCTAAGAGTAAAGACAAGGAGAAAATGCAAATACCTACTAAGAGTTCAACCAGTGAAGATTCTGATTCAGATAGTGATGCTGATATGGCTCAAATAGCCAGGAGATTCAAGAAGTTTTATAGGAAGAAGAAATTTTTTAGAAAAACAAATTACAAGGGTAAGTATGACAATAAGGGACATTGGAAGAAGGACTGGAAAAATCCAGATAAAAGTGAAGAAGTTGTCTGCTATGAGTGTAAAAGGAAAGGACACATCAAGGCTGATTGTCCAAAATTAAAATTCAAAAAGAAATATGATTATAAGGACAAGAAGTACAAGAAATATATGAAGGCTACTTGGAGTGCATCTGAGGACAACACAAGTGAATATGAAGTTTCTGATTTTGAGAAGAATCATTCCAACATGTGTTTCATGACCAACACATCTGAGGTAACTTTAGATACTCCTATTTTAAATTCCTATTATTCTAGAGATGATGTAGACTCTGATTCTGATTCTAAAAACATGACTAGTGAGGAATTATTTGAATATTGTAATATGTTGGAAGAGACATGCAATGAACTTAAGGATAAATACAAATCATTAAAGAAACAACATGTTCTCACTACTACTGTTAAAACTGAACTTACTATCGAAAAATAGAAGAATGATCAACTGTTAAAGGAAAATACAGAACTGAAAATGTCAAATGAGAAACTTAGAAAAGACTTAGAGAAGTTTACAAATGGAAAGGATAAACTAACTCAAATGCTCAGAAAGAAAGTGGCACCTAAATACACTACTGGAATAGGCTATAAACCTAGACATAGACAGCTTATTAAGAATAGATTTATTCCTAAATCTGGACAGAATACTTCTAGTTAAAGTTCTGGAAATCCCTATACTTCAACCAGTTATTCATATGGTTATAGATCAAATAAAGTTTATCTTTCAAAATCTATTGATTCTGTAAATTATATGAGACCCATAATACAAATATGGGTACTTAAAGCTTTGATTTCTAACCTTTCTGGACCCAAGAAGATCTGGGCACCAAAATCATTTCCTATCTAAATCTATTTTGTAGGAAACATGCTTAAAGAGTTCTCATAAGAAGGTATGGTACTTGGACAGTATATCTTCAAGACATATGTCTGGATATTATTCATGTTTAAAAAGTTTAATAAAGTTTGATGGAGGAAATGTCACCTTTGGTGATAATTCTAAAGGAAAAATCATCGGACTAGGCTAGATTGGTAACTCTAATTCAGTTTTAATTTATAAAGTTTTATTTGTTGATGGACTTAAGTATAACCTGTTAAGTATTTCTCAATTATGTGATGATGGATTTAATGTGAAATTTGAAAATGATTCCTGTAATGTTTTTAATTCTCAAAATTCTTTAGTATTTTCTGCTTTAAGAAATGAAAATGTTTATGCAGTTGATTTAAATTATTCAGCTAAGCAAAATGTTACTTGTTTAAATGCTTTTCATAGAGAATCTTGGCTTTGGCACAGAAGATTAGGACACTGCATCATCCATTCACTTAGAAAATTAACTAGGAAGAACTTATTTAGAGACCTACCTAAACTTGAATTCCCAAATGACAAATTTTGTAATCCCTATTAAAAGGGAAATCAACATAAAGTTTCTTTTAAATCAAAGAAAGAAGTTTCAACTTATCAACCTCTCGAGTTGGTTCACATGTACTTGTTTGGACCTTCAAGAGTTTCTAGTTTAAATGGGAAGCACTATGTCTATATTCTAGTAGATGACTTTTCTAGATATACTTGGGTATACCTCTTAGCTCACAAAAGTGAATCTTGTTCTTACTCTGTTAAATAATCCAAATCTGTAGAAAATCTTAGTGGACTTAAGATTAAAACCCTGATAAGTGATCATGGCGGTGAGTTTGAAAATCAAGAGTTTGAATCTTATTGCTCACACAATGGCTATAGTCACAACTTTTCTGCTCTTAGGACACCTCAGCAGAATGGTTTAGTAGAAAGAAAGAATCGAACCCTTCAAGAAATAGCTAGAACCATGCTTAATGAATATGACCTGCCTATTTACTTTTGGGCTAAAGCTGTAAATACAACTTGTTATATCATTAATAGAGTCTTAATTAGACCAGTTCGTAAGAAGAACCCATATGAGTTGTGGAATAATAGAAAACCTAAAGTTAGTTACTTTAGAGTCTTTGGCTGCAAAGTTTTTATTCTTAATACAAAGGATAATCTGGAAAAGTTTGGTTTTAAGAGTGATGAAGGAATTTTTCTTGGTTATTATTTAACTAGAAAAGACTATAGAGTCTTTAATAAAAGAACCAAATGTGTGGAAGAATCTGTTCACATCATGTTTGATGAAACTGATTCACATGAGCCTAAAACATCTCTTGAAAATCTTAAAGAAGATTTAAGTGTTCTGAACCTTAATGATAAATCTAAAGAACCTGTTGTAAAAACATCCAGTTCTGGACATATTCCATAATCTGCTGATATAGAACCCGAACCTATAGATGAACCTGAAATTTATAGTCTTACCTTTACTAGATCAACAAGGATTCTAAAGAATCATCCTTTGGATGCTGTTGTAGGTAATCTTGATAAAGGGACATAGACTAGAGCTTCTCTAAGAAATCAAGTTGAACATCAAGCCTTTCTTTCACAGCTAGAACCTAAAAATATCAATGATGCTATCAATGATGAATTTTGGGTAATGGCTATGCAATAAGAGTTAAATCAATTTGAAAGAAACAAAGTCTGGGAATTAGTTGATAGACCTAAGGACACTTTAACAATAGGCACTAAATGGGTTTTTAGAAACAAAGTTGATGAGTCTGGAAACATAGTTAGAAACAAAGATAGGCTAGTTTCACAAGGATATAGTCAAGAGGAAGGTATAGACTATGAGGAAACCTTTGAACCTGTAGCCAGATTAGAATCCATTAGGATCTTACTTGCCTATGCTACTCATCTGAATTTCAATTTATATCAAATGGATGTCAAAAGTGATTTTCTAAATGGTTTCATAATTGAAGATGTTTTTGTTGAACAACCACCTGGATTTACTAATCCTCATTTTCCAAATCAAGTTTTTAAACTTTCTAAAGCTTTATATGGTTTAAACCAAGCTCCAAGAGCTTGGTATGATAGAATTAGTAATTTTCTTATTTCAAAAAGTTTTACTAAAGGGATTGCTGATCCAACTCTTTTTATTAAAAGAATTTCTAAAGATGTTTTAATAGTACAAGTCTATGTTGATGATATTATTTTTGGATCTTCCAAACACTCTTTATGTACTGATTTTTCAAAATGTATGAAAAATGAGTTTGAAATGAGTTTAATGGGAGAACTTAAATATTTTCTTGGATTTCAAGTTTTCTAAAATAAAAATGGTATTATTTTGAATCAAAGTAAATATACAAAGGATCTCTTAAAACATTTTGGTTTGGATAGTATTAAGGAAAGTGAAACTCCTATGAGTACTGTTTGTAAATTGGATGCAGATGAAACTGGGAAACCAATGGATCAAACCAATTACAGAGGTATGATTGGAAGCTTACTTTAACTTACTACTAGTTGACCAGATATTATGTTTAGTGTGTGTATGTGTGCAAGATTTCAAGCTAATCCAAAAGAATATCATTTACTTACTGTTAAATGAATTTTTAAGTATCTTAAACATACTGTAAACTTTGGTTTGTTTTACCCAAAAGGATAACCCTTTGAGTTAATGAGTTATTCAGATGCTGATTTTTCTGGTTGCAAGTTGGATAGAAAAAGAACTTCAGGAACATGTCGCTTATTGGGAAAATCCTTAGTATCTTGGTGTTGTAAAAAGAAGAATTTTGTAGCATTATCCACTGCCGAAGCAGAGTACATTGCTGCTGGTAGTTTCTGTGCACAAATTATGTGGATTAAACACACTCTTTTGGACTATGGATATGAATTTAAGCACGTTTCAATCAACTGTGACAACACTAGTGCAATAAATATCTCTAAAAATCCTGTGTCTCACTCTAGGACCAAACACATTGATGTAAGGCACCATTTCTTGAGAGATCATTACCAAAAGGGTGATATAATTCTTGAGTTTATAAGTATTAAACATCAATTAGCTAACATCTTCACTAAGCCTTTGAGTTCAGATAGGTTAAGTTACATTAGACATGATTTAGGTATGTTTAACCTTGATCGGTAGGTATTCTCACCGATGTGAAATTCTCACCGATGTAAAATTCTCACCGATATAACCCTCACTGATATAAATTCTCATCGATGTGTGCGCTGTTTTAAAACTTCTGTCTGCTGCCAGAATCTGAATCATTTTTGCATTATTTCATTTTTTTATTTATGTTATGATTCCTAAATGATAAAACTAAAGTCCGAGCTACTTCTAAATCCACCGAGCCTCAAACCTTAACCCTCAAACCTTAGCTCCCGAATCCATAGTGAACCCTAAATCCTTCGAACCAGGGATGGAAAAAACCAAACTTCCTACCATCAGAGATGACTCTGTTGAGATGAAAAAGAAGAAGCAGAAGACTGATCAAGAAGCAAGTGGTAGTGGTAGTGTTGCTAGAACTAGGTCGAGGAGACGACCAGTGAATTCTCATCTGCAAAATCGAGTTATTGTGAATGAAAAGGAGCTATGTATAGAATAGCTGCTACCTAGAAAATCCTTAGTGCTCGAAGTTCTTGAAGATAAAAAATGGGTAGAGTTTTTTTCGAACAACAATGGTCCCTACTTTCCAAAATTAGTGAAACAGTTTTACGATTTTGTAACCTTTGAGAAATTGGAGAATTAAAATCAAGTAACCTCCTTTGTGAATGGAAAGGAGATGTCATTTTCATCTGTTGAATGGGATGAGTGCTTGAAATTTCCACATGAAGGAGTATCTGGATATGTCTCGAGAGCCATGACACCTACCAGTGACATTTTCAACTATGAGACTGCTTTGGAAGAGCTGACTGGTGATGGAAGTCAAATACAAGTAGTTGATGCAGAAATGGATGGAGAGAACAGATTGTTGTTCAAATTTGTTCAACATGTCTTGATACCGAGGAGAGGAGACTTTTCCAATTTGAGATATCAGGATATCTATCTCCTGCACCTCTTAAGACTTTGTGTAAAGGTTAATTTGTGCAGATTACTGATGATCCAAATGGAAGATATGACAAGGAAGAAATCAAAGAAAAATGCCCTATTCTTTGCTAAGTTGATGTCTGTGATGATCAAGGTAAAAGGGGTTGCTGAGTCTCAAGATGATATAGTAGTAGTGAAGAATAATTTTTGTATCACAACTATAGTTTATAAGTACATGAAAATAAATTGGAACCCTTGGAGAGGAGAATGGGTCAATGATGACCAGAGGGTATATGAAAAATTCAATCCTGTAGATCATCCCTCAAGACCAAATGATGTGAGGGATCTAGGTCTGGGACCTGATGAAGAAGATCCAGAATATAGTGATGATTCAATAGAGGAAGAGTCCTCTGTTGATGTAGGAGGAGATCCTGACTTACCTCCTAGCCCAACTCCTGAAAATCTAGATCAACATAAATCAAATAAGGAAGAAGCTGCTTTAGAGGCTATTGAAGTAGCTACTGTAGAAAATTAAGAAGATGTTTATGAGAGTGAAGCATCTCTGTCAGCTGATTTGAGCATGATTCAAGTGATTGGACAATCTTTAGTACCTACTAAGGAAGCAAATAATATTGACATACCCTTTCCTACTTTGGAAGACCCTCCTACTGCTGCAGTGATGGAAATGATAGTGGAAGATTCTCCTCAGGATGAAAGAACTGCTGAGAATGCTAATTAGAATGTTGCTGAGAATGCTGTTATTATAATTGAGGATGCACCCGTTGAGGGGGAGCATAAAACTAAGTTTGGAAGTGTTACAATGGCTGTTGGATTTAATGATTGGGCAGAAGACCCTGGTTTTGTAGTCTGTGGTTTAGACTATCCTGATTCAGATAATGAGGCATCTCTAAATAGAAAAAAAATTGTTTATAATGTTGAATCTGAATTGTTGCCTGAAGATGTGGTCAGAATACATGACCTGGATAATCTGAAGAAAAACCTTAATGAAAGTTTTGTGGAAGAGGTAAAGAAGAAGGAATTTTCTCTGGTATCTTCAATTCAATCAGTTATGACTGACTCTGTGGTCCGTTTAGCCTCTGAAAGAGCATCTGTAGTAGTTACACCTGCTGATTTGGTTACCAAGGCTGATATGGATATCTTAAAGGATTAGCAGAAATAATCTTTTAGTTCCTCAGTTGCTGAGATAAAGTAGAGTTTTGCTGAAGAAATGAGTATGTTGGAAAGATCTTTTGAACTTTCTCTTGCCTGTAATTTATCAACCTTTATGGGGGAAATAGTTGAAGAATTTAAAGACTGTCAGGCTCAAGTTTCTAGACTTGAATCAGATCTTCAAGCTCTAAAAGAATCTATTGTTTCTTTAGACTCTTACATGAGCTCAAAATCCCAAGCAGATAAGGACTTAGTTTATGTGAAGAGTGTTATAAGCCAGATGGTTTCAGTGTTTGAAGGTTTCAAAACTTCTATGAAAGATCATATTAAATCCTAGGATTCCCAAGTTCAAAATCTTATCAGTGGATTGACCAAAAGCTTCAAAGAGACTATATTTTTCTCTGTTGGTTCTCTTGCATTTAAACTTTTGTTGGATTTGAATCAGTTTCGAGCTATGATGAAAGAGGAGCTTGGTTCTACCTCAACTAGTGGCTCTGTGGACTCATCTGAACTGAGCAGAGTTGTTCTTTCTACCATATATTCAGCCAGAGAAATTATGAAGATAGTCCAAGACTACATGAGAAAATCCTCTGCCTCTAAAAAAGAATTGAAAGAAAAGGTGGACTCCTATTTCTCCAAAATTTACACAAAGACCCAAATGGCCAGTCATTTCAAGCTTCTGATTGAGAATATGAAACTGCCTCCTATCAATCAAGCCTTCAGAGAGCAATTTAGCAAGATAAGAGAATTTAATCCAGCGTTGGACAAGTTTATGGAGAACAAGGATGACTTCATATATGCTATAGAGAGAGGAGGAGGAATCATTATGGATATCAGAAATCTGTTGCTGCCTTTTTTGCATGTTGATGCCAGGCCAGTGATTGTACCTCCTACTTTGCCTACCTCTGCCTCTACTGCTTCTCCAATTCAGATGACTCCTGCCCAATCCATTCGAAGCCTCACACCTATGATCACACAAAGGACTACTCAATACAGGCCAGGCACAGTGTTAGTTTCTCAGCCTCCTGTGGTCATTTCCGGAATTCCTAAGCCTTCACCAACATCCTCACCACCTGAATTCTCTTCTGATCCCAAGGGAAAATATCACATCGAGGATGTGGATTGATCAAGTGTCTGGACTGTTTGATAGTAATCCTATGTATTTTGTATATTTATTTGTACCTTATCTGGAACATGAAATGAAACTGGTTTTTCATCTCTTTTCTCATTTTTCTTTTTATTCCTCTTCTCTTTGGTTTCCCACTTTTTGATTATCACAAAGGGGGAGAAATATTTTACCAAGCTTTTACAAAGGGGGAGAAATACTCTCTAAGTATCAAAGAGGAAGACATATTCACCCAGGGGGAGATATATTAATCAAAGAAGGAGAAATTTTATCTAAGAGCTATCATGCTTTTCCCCTTTGATACCTCTGAGTTTAATCCTCTGATACCAGTGCCTTTACTCTCATCCTCTGATATCATTTCATTTAGTTCTCTAATACCACTAAATTTTACCTCTGATATCATGGTTTTTTATTTTATCTCTGATACATTTAATTCTATCTCTGATAAATTATGTGTTATAACATACTATTTTCTCTGAGAAAATTGAGTTTAATTATATATCCTCTGATACACTTTTTTTTATAACATCATAAGTTGTGATTGTCAAAAAGGGGGAGATTGTTGACCTCACCTGGTTTGATAATCCCAATTATACTTTCATATACTTTGATAATCTCAATCTAATGTTTTTCTATATATTAATTCTTTCAATCTGTGCTCAAGATGACAATAATATTAAAATAATACCTGAGATAGTTTAATATTTGTTTATCCATGTTTATATAAGTTCTGAAGTAATTCTAACCCATTCGGATATGTTTTTCATAAAACAGATAAGTATTAAGTCACTGGTCTGCATTTAGCTAGAGCTACCGATACTCAGTCTACCGATAGACAGAGTCACCGATACACTAAGGTCACCGATATGTACAGAGCTACTGACAAAAACCGAGCTACCGAAAGAACAAGTCTACCGATATGCATAATTCCACCGGTATGCAAGTCTACCGACATATTCAGTCTACCGATACAGAACACTAAGAGCTACCGATATGAGCTACTGACTGGCCTAATGATACACAGACGCGACTGATATGAACCGACACACCAGAGCTACCGATAGACAGAAGTCTACCAATAGAACCAGTTCACAGATAGTTATCGATACAAGTATAGTCACCGATATATCGAGCTACCGATAGAAGTATGCTGATAGTGTAGGTCTACCGACACGTGCAAACAGCTACTGATGCAAAGAACTACCGATGGAGCAACAACTACCGATGGATCAAGAGCTACTGATAACAAGAGCTACTGATGGAACTAAATTCACCGGTATATGAGCTACTGATGCAAGTTCAAAAGAGCTACCGATGGAAGGTTCTGCGACACAAAGTCCACCGTACACATTTACCAACACGAGCTACTAATTTACCAAACAGTCAAACTCTATACTCTCAATACTATTTATTTATTAAGCTAATAGTTACATTTTATGTCTTTAATGCATTCAATGATATTTAATGAATTCTATTGTCATGTCAGGGAACCGTACCTAGTACCCATGAAAAAACTAATAATTCCTTTTTGCCGGAGCTGAAAGCTACAAAAAGGGAATATAAAGACCTAACTGGAATGTGGAGAAGTAGAGAACACTGAGTGTTCATACAACAAGCATCAAGGAACTAAGAAGGCAAATTGGTGAAAAAGGAAAGAGCTGAATATCTTTCAAACGTGGTGCATTTTGTGAAAGAATAAAAATCTATACTCCATGAACACTAGACATACACGAAGCTACTCATTTTCAAGGAGAACACAAGCTGCATCTTGAGTGAACTACAACAAACACTTCATGCACTCAGGCTGCTAAGCTATACCAAGAATCAAAGAAGAAAACGACACTCTGTTTTCTGAGCAGAAACCAGAGAAGGACTCAGAAGTTTTTCTGACCAACCAAACGAGTCCAGAGCTGCACTTCCAATCACTAGAGATTTTCTAAACTCTTTCTCACTTCCTTTAGTGATTCTATATTTACATTTTGAGCAGTGTGTGTACCCTATTTATTTTACACACACACTGTCTCCTAAGCTAAACTGGAGGATTCTTAAATCCTCACTCAGAATTCATAACCCTTTGTTTCCCACTGTGGATAGTGGTAGAGGTCGAGTAAGACCTGAACAACCTGTGTGCTGTTGTTTGTTTTTCCCATGAAGAACTGTGGTAGAGGTCTTTGGACCTGGACAGTAGTGTACTGTTGTTTACCCCCGATCCAGGGTGTGGATCAATTTATATAAATTGTTGAGAGGACTAAGTCTCGGCTTGAGACTGAACCTCTTGGTTAACTTTGCTGTGCATTTTAATTTAAGTCTATAAGTATACTATATATTTATTTCATATTCCGCTGCTATTACTTTAAAATAAAAAACTATTTTAAAGCTACTTTGATAGTTAAATTAGCAAGTGGTTATACTTATTGTAAACTAGTAAGTTAGTTTCAAAAGTTAATTTAATCTTCAGATTAAGTCAACTGAGACCTAATCAATCTTTGAGAAACTGATTGAACATTTACACTCTGTATAGATTCACTACAGTTTAACTTTGTTTTTAAATTAGAGGATTTTAAGAGAAATAATTTTAACAGAAATTTTTATTGGAACTCAATTCACCCCCTCTTGAGTATCCACTCCGACCAACAATAATTAGAAATAATTAGAAATAATTAGTGTTAATTAGTCATAATTAGTGTTAATTAGTCATAATTAGAAATAATTAGTGTTAATTAGTCATAATTATTAATAATTAGAAATTATTAGTAATAATTAGGACTAATTAGCAATAAATCGAAATAATTGGAAATAATTAGCAATAATTATTAATAATTAGAAATAATTAGAAATAATTAGCAATAATTAGAAATAATTAAGAATAATTAGAAATAATTAAGAATAATTAGAAATAATTGGGAATGATTAAAAATAATTAGGAATAAATAGGAATAAATAGGAATAATTAGGAATAATTAAGAATAATTAAGAATAATTCGAAAAAATTAGGAATAATTAGCAATAATTAGGAATAATTAGGAATAATTAGAAATAATTAGAAATAATTAGGAATAATTAGAAATAATTAGGAATAATTAGGAATAATTATGAATAATTAGGAATAATTAATAATAATTAGGAATAATTGGGAATAATTTGGTATAATGAGAGTTATATCAAATTAATCATAAAAATTTAATTATTTTATATTTTTTAGAGAAATATGGAATAAGGAAGTCAAAAATAGTAATTATTAGATGATAATGCTTGGAAAAATCACTGTAGGAATCCAAACAGTTCTGGTATAAATCTTATATATATTGAGGGTGTTGAAGATTTTTTATCTTTTGAGGATGACTTATATTCTGGTTGCAAGATAACCAATTTGAAGCGATTGAAAATTATATGGCTATTAAATCAGATAATGGAATGTCAAATTGATGTTTTAAACATATATTCTCTTTGGTTAAAACACTATTACTTGAAAGAAATGTGTTGCCTATAAATTTCTATGAGAACAAGAGGTTGGTTCGTAATCTAGGTCTTGGTTATCAAAAGATTCATGCATGTTCAAATGATTGCATCTTATATTATAGTGAAAATGCGTCATTGAATAGTTGTTATTAATGTGAACAATATATGTATAAAGAGGCTCAAATAGGGAATTATGGATTGATTCATATAAAACAGTTGAGGTATTTCTCTCTTACACCCAGATTGTAGAATTTATTTATCTCAGAATACAACGTCATTGATGTTATGGCATAAAACCAATATTTCAAATGGTAAAAGACTAAATCATACCTCTGATGGAGATTCATGGAAACATTTTGACCAAGTATATTTGTATTTTGCTTCAAAATCCCAAAACATGCGATTGGGTCTTTCTACTAATGGTTTATGTCCATTTGGTTCTTACAGTATTCAATATTCTTATTGGTCTGTCTTTAAAAATCCATACAATTTACCTCCTTGGATGTTGACGAAGAAGCCATATATCTTTTTGACCTTATTAATTCCAAGACATTCAAAAAAGAATATTGATGTTTATTTAAATCCATTGATTGATGATTTAAATTTATTATGGAGTAATGGTGTCAGTATATATGATGTTGATACAAAACAAAATCTTTTACTAAAAGCTACATTGATGTGGACAATTAGTGACTTACCAATATATGAAATTTTATTTGGATGGAGTACACATGGTCCAAAATCATGTTCATACTATATAAGAGACAAAAAAGTGTTTATGCTCATCAATGGAATAAAACCTTGTTTTTTTGACTGTCATTGCAGATTTTTTCCAACTGATCATCCTTTTCAGAGGAATAGATATCATTTCAGAAAAAAAATTTGAAAGAGATGGACCTCCAAAAATGATCTTAGGTATGGAGTTAAAATATTTTGTCTCTTCATTACCTCCCATTACATTTAGACCAACTATAAACCAATATAAAATTCATGGATTTGGGAAATAACACAATTGGATAGAATAGATCAATTTTTGGGATCTTCCATATTGGTCTGATTTGTTGATCCATCACATGTTGGATGTCATAAATATTGAGAATCACTATTTTGATAATATATTTTATACAGTTTTGGACACACTATGTAAGACCAAAGATAATGTAAAGACACAATTAAATCTTTCCAAAATTTGCAGGTGACCAAAACTTGAACTGTTTGAAAATGTCAGATTATAGAAGTTAATGAATGAAAAGGTATATTATAAAATTTACAAAGAAAATTCATTATTATTTTGTTAGTGGATTTCTTATTTGATACTTTCAGATGATTATGTTTTTAATTTGGCCAGATGTGTCAGAAATGGTCATATTACCAGATTAAAAATTCATGGATT
Organism: Viscum album; assembly: GCA_963277665.1. NCBI lineage: Eukaryota > Viridiplantae > Streptophyta > Magnoliopsida > Santalales > Viscaceae > Viscum > Viscum album. The sequence continues at coordinate 849,425,438 of OY728166.1, read as the reverse complement.
TCATGTTATAATAGAAAGACTTATACAAATTTTATTAATAGGTTTGTTGAATTCTATTATTTTGGATACACTAATTGACATATCATATTTTTTCTGAGACATTTGAGTGGTGACAACAGACTACGATGTACTGAGTATATTTCTAGAAGATGTTGTTTTATTTTTATGTAAACTGGAAAAAAATATTCCCACTGGATTTCTTTGACTCAATGAAATATTTTATATTACATTTTACACATAAAGAAAAATGTGGAGGTCCGGTATAGTTCCAATAGATATAAAAATTTATATATACAAGCAGAAATTAAAGAAAAAAGTATGTAATAAAGCATCAGTTGAAGGATCAATTGCAGAAGCTTATTTATAGGAGGAAGTTTCTTTTTTCCTCTCTCATTATTTTCAATTTGAATATTCCCCAAAACATAACCACATGTACCATAATAAGGGAAATTTTGATGATGAAATAAAAAATCAATTATCAGTTTTTAATCATCCCGAACTTGGTTTTGGTGGAGTTCATGAACAATGACTTTCAAATGATGAACATCATAGAGATCATACATATGTTCTACTTAACTGTGAAGAAATGAAACCATCTATACTATGAGTTCTCTTATAACTTATTCTATAATCTTTGTTATAGTAAATTAATATCATTTTATTTTTAAATTATATGATAATCATATTAAGAAACAGTTTCCAAAAATTATAGCAGTTGTCCTTGAAGAATATCGGCAAAATAATTTTTCCTATTGGTTTCAAAAAATGGTAAAATAAATTATTTATGGTTTAACATATAAAATAAATTTATTACTTGTTATATTGATAATTGTTTTATAAATTTCCAGGTATCTCAACATGGTGATAAATTTGATAATCGATTGTGTGTATTGAGTAACCCACTATCCAAAATGGTTAAATATTATAATGAATGTGTGGTGAATTATTTTTGATTTCATACACGTGTATATAGGGAATAAAAAAACAACGAATAGTGATTTCTTCTCGAGAGGATCTCATCATAGAGAAATTGAATTTAAATTTTATGACATGCTGGAAGAAATAATTTAATTGTGTTATCTGGGATAGAATTACATAATTATGTTTAAATGTTAGTGGTTGGATACTGAGAGAGGCTTTAATGTTCATCTGATCCATGAAATCTTTGATATTAAATATAAAATCCCTCTTTCAATAAATGAACCATTTTTATTAGATCATTAGGAAAATAAAATTTATTATAAAAATTATTGTGCTACTTCAAGAGAGTTAAGTGATTAGTAGAGCATAATAAAAATGAAATCTTGAGAAAACCAGTTTATTAAAAGTGAATGTGGTTCTGCTGAAGTGAAAGGAATTGAATTTTTTCAAGAGACTACTCCAAATCCATCTTTTCCATGAAGAGGTACGTATATCGATGATGACACCCCATAGTTAAGGGTTAATAGTGAAGATGATGTTATTGATGTAACAAATGGATTTGAAATGGGAAGAGATGATGAAACTGAAACTCCTATGGAAATTAATGATACTGAGGAGGAGTATGAAGATATTGACACCGTCATATATGAAGATGAGGATGAAGATGAATATTGAAATTGTTAAATGCTGGTTATAATCATATATAATATATATCTATATATAATATTTTTTTTCAACTATTTTTAATAATATTCATTTTGTGTTCCAGATGGACTCAGATCTGTTTTATGAGTTAGAAGAGGATGATCTACCTGGTGATGATCATGATGTTGGGTCATTTGACCCTCATACTACTGGTGGTTCAATGACGAATCAGAGGGGTTGTGGTATTGAGAAATTGATGATTCCTAACCCTATCCCTGAGTGACGTCCACGCCTTGGATACAATCCACACATACAAAGGTATGTTTACTTGTGTATTTTAGTTAGTTTTCATTAATTATTATTAATTTATTTATATACTAATTGTATTATTATTTGTTCTCTTTATCATATATTTTTTCATATAGTTGTAAGACACAGGGGTTCTATATTGTGGAATTATTTTTTTGGAGCATGGGCTACATGAGATCACATTCCCATTGATGTTCATCACCGCATGTTTGATCATTGGCTGGTATATAAATAAGTAATATTTATTTTGAAATTTATTTAATTAGTAACTTGAAATTATTAATTATTTGGAGGGTTTATGGTATCCCATTGATGATATCATGAATGAATCTATTTGGGAGGCATGGGAGGGATATATGCATAATCATTTCTGTCTGTTTTTGCATAATTTTAGGAGGAAAACAATGGGGAAAGTGGGAGTCACAGAGCTTGATCGGTATTACTGCACCCACTGACCTGGTAAAATTTCATCTCAGGATTGGGATGGATTATGTTCAAAATGGATGGGTGGTCATTTTCAGAGGAGATCATCAGTAGGTCAACAAAGACGAGGGATATAGGAGGTGACACATCAAGCCGATAATCATACATTCAGTACGCATAGAGAACATATGGTAAGTAAATTTTTTAAAATAATTTATATAACTTTAAATGTAAACTATTTATTTTATATTTATATAGTTAGTAGAACAACAAAATATTATGAAGTTCTACATTTATAGGATTATGTACAAGGATATTTTCAACAGAGAGGTTATAGGTGATCACCAATGATAGATTTTGGTCAATATAATTTCTTTTTGAGTTTTAAAATTAACTACAAATAGTATTTTAACTATTTTAATTTTAAATTTCTATTGAAAGAGTCATATGAGGCCACAACATCTCAGATACAGACTGAAAGTTAGGCTGAGATCAAGGATCAGAACAGTGCAACAAGATTTGATGAGGCAACATGGATGTTGGCAACCCAGTATGCCTTTGAGAAAGGCCAAGTTGTTGGTATCAACTCTCAATTGATCCCTAGGAGTTATTATGGTACTACTGCGATGTTGTCATGCAGCTCGAGAGGAGATCATGGAGAGTAATCATCATATTCTACAAAGTGTGAGGAGCAATTACGAGCTTAGTGTGAGCTTATAGAGAGTATGCATAGGGAGTAGGAAGAGCTCCATCGACAGTAGTATCAGGAAGAGATGTGTCGATGGTAGCAACAACAACATGAGCAGATGATGAAGTACATACGATGTCTGACTCATGGTTTAGGGATGAAGTTCTCTCCTCCAGCTCCTCCAACTCCTCCAGATGACCCTCCCCCCTCAATGATTTATTTACTTTTTATGATAAACATTTGAATGTAAATCTTTTTTGTAATATTTTTGTTATTCCATATATTTATATTTTTATATAGTGGGTTTTTTATATTTTTGTGAATATTGTGTTTTTTATATTATATTATTTATTATTTTTATTATTATATTATATTATTTATTATTTTATTATTTTATTATTATTTTATATTTTTTGGAATATTGTGTTTTCTATACTTTTACTATTGTAATTATATTTTTACTAATTTTATTATTATTATTATTATTATTATTATTACTATTTATTATTATTATTCAATATTTTTTATTTTATTTTTATTATTATTTTATTTTATTTAATTTTAATAATATTATTTTTTTATTAATTAATTAATTTTTTTAGATTTTTTGCACGGGGCCCGTTGCAAAAAGTTATTTGTGATGGGCCTATCATGAAATGATTTTTAAAAAACCCAGATAACCTATTTACAATGAGACAGATTCCCATTGCAAATATCTTTATTTGCAACAGATCGATGCAAAAAATGTATTTACAACGTTGTTATCAGTGACAAGGCAATTACGATGGGACCCCATCACAATTGACCCATCACAAATGGTTCAATTTTCAGTTGTGTTACAGGAGTTTGAACATCCAAAATAATTATTTGGATATTAAAAAATCAACAAGGAATTGAATCTCACCATACAAAGGGTTGTAATAGTTTTAAACATTTGAGAAATGTTTCATTAATGATGGTTGAACATTTGAGTTCCATGGAGCATCCTTAGTGCCTATAAAAGGAGGTCCAATCTGTGAGAAACAAAATGCATGTAAATTCTATTGGACAATGTAACGAACCAGACTAGACCAATTAGAAAAGTCACCCAAGACGGTTTTCCACATGGTGAAGTACAACTAAGGATAACAAATCTTTCTTATGTATAATTGCAAAAATGTAAAGCAAAAAAGTACACATCATAAACAAGAGAGTAAAATTACATGAGATATACAAATTCAAGCCCCACAAGACAAATAGGAATAATAAAACATGAACAGACTAGATGAATCCCTCTGTGACCATCCATCACTACCAAACCTTCCTGCTATAAAGATGATGATAACAAGAGAAACTGATATACTACATAATGCCCTTCCCTTTACCTAAGTCCTACAAAACAACATCTATAATTATCCAAAGTCAAAAGTAGGGTGTGAGCACAAATCCCACTAGGATTGCACTAAATAATCTTTACAAGCTTTAAAGTAAATATAGTTTATAAATCACTTTCATAAAATAAATGACAGTGTGTAAAATATCATTTGGTTTTCATTAAAACACACCATATTCACCAAATTAAAAAATATGTTAAGTATGAAAGAAAACAGCTAAGCATAGGTAAAAACCAACCATGGATACACCATATTATAATCATGTGAGAAAATAACCATGAAAATACCAACATGTGATACACCCGTAATAAATGAAAAAGCACATCATTTGGGATCTAACCTATGGGGATACGTACTAGACATGAAAGAAAATCCCCAATCCATGCCAAAGGTGGATCTAACCAATATTACCTCTAGTGTCATTACACTCAATAAAGTGACATAAAACCTTTTATGTCAGTACACACACAAAGAGTGACAAGCCTTTTTCCCAACATATCCAATGTGATAAGTTTTTCAAAATCCATTTAAAATCCAAGATCTCATTTTATAAAAAAATCATATCAAATAATTTCTTCTTTTATGCTTGAATAACTATTTTAAAAAAAAACCACCAATGAATAATTTCATCAAACACTTGGTGTGCACAATTTTTTTTAAAGAAAAAATCTTTTTTAAACTTGTAAATCCTCTAAAAAAACTACCATGATTACAAATCAAACAATTTAATTGAAAAATTTAAAGTAATTTACAATAAATTAAAGTAATTCATGAATTATAAAATATTGTATAGATACACCTTCCTCAAAATGGAGGGGAAACTAATCACTTTCAAAAATGGAGATGAGGGAAGAGTATATTGGGTCCTCACATTCCTAGATCCTTAAGAAACAACATCAATACTTCATAAAAATCATTATATCCAACATCCAAAACCCAATTGGGTTCCAATGAGACAAGAGGGTAATAGATCTATTGAGGATCTACAAATAAGAGGGGAAATCAGATAAAAAATTCAACATACCTCAAATAGATCTGTAAAAAATGAATGAATTTAACCAAGAATCCAAGGGAGAAGGCCCCTAGAGCACTGGATAATGTTTAGGTCAAGAAAAAAAGATATTTGGGTGTGTTTAGGGGTTAAAACAGGGGTCTCGGGGATTTCTAAAAACAATTTTTAGGAAATTAAAAACTGCACAAATGGTTTTTGGATAGGGCCACATGGTTAAAAAAACTATGCGCCCATGTTGGTGCTATGAATAGGGTGCATAGTTTGGAGGGGATGGACACATGGATAAACTAACCATGATACCCATTTCAATGGATCACAATAGGGTGCAATGTTTTCTAGGCCAAACTGTATGGTTTTACCTAACCATGCGCCAACTGTGCACACCCTCAATGGATCCTAATTTTTTTAAAAATCTCTTAAAATGACCCCAAAGAAAGACCCAATAAAAGAATGTTAAAAAAAGGGTCAATAAATACTTGAGAGTAGGTAACAGGGTGTTACAACCTCCCCACAATAAATGATTTCTATCCCCAGAAAGTGATCAAGAATTTAGACTCACGAAACGAGAAGGCCACTGGTTCCTCATCAATGATTATAGCTCCCACGTCTCATGGCTATCCTGTTCACAATTCCACATTACATGGACCGAGGGAATTATTTAAAATGAAGCACCATATCTTGGTGATCCATAATCTGGTTTGGTTTCTCAACTACCATGGTTTCTGAATCGCGATCAATATCTACCCATTCAATCACATGGGAAGGATCCGATTGATACCTCCTCAACTGGTAAACATGAAACACGATGTGAATCAAAATCAAACAAGAAAATAGTCTAATCGATATTCCACATTTACAACTCATCCAATAATCTAAAAGGGGCCATAAAACCTCTATTCTAACATACCTTTCTTACCAAACTAAAACTCTAGTGTCTAACGATAATAGTCCATATAGGATTTCTGATGATTTTATGACATAACCAACCTCTTCTGGATCAACTACACTCTTTCCGTCATTTCATGAACATGGATGGGTCCAACCAAGGATCACTCTCCAAACTCTACCCAGTATAAGGGAGACCTACATGGCCTCCCATATAATTCTTTGAAGGGTTAAATCTTAATTTAATCCTAATAACTATTTTTATGATAGAATTCAACTATAAAAATATGTTTTTCCTAGGAACCACCAAAATCATGCATGCATGCCTAGAGAATATCCTTAAGAACTTGGATAGATCTCTCTATTTTTCTATCCATATGATGATGATATTCCATGATCAATTTTAACTGGGAACCCATAACCTCTTACAAACCTTTCCAAAACCTAGATGTGAACCTTGGGTCCCTATAAAAAAAATTATAGAGGGAACCTAATGAAGTCTCACAACCTCTATGACATACAAGTTCCTAAGTTATTCTACCTTTATTTATGTCCTTGATAGAGAGGGAATGCATGTATTTAATGAGTTGATCAATGATAACCCAAATCACATCATTACCACTAGGATTCTATGGTAAACCAATGACAAATTCCATGGAAATATCATTACATTTCCAAGAAGAATGGGTAAGGGTTGAAATAAAATTCCAAGTCTCCAGTGCTTTGCCTTTATTCTATGACAAGTTAGGCACCATGACACAAATTATACAATCAACCATCTTATCCACAAACACCAATATCAATGTTTCAAATCATGAAACATCTTGGTAGTACTTGTGTGTACAAACTAACAAGACTGGTATCCATTTCCCTTAAATTCTTTCCTCAAAGATAAAGGAAAAACTAACCTACTTAGAAAGAACAAAGTGCCACTGGGAGACCAAGACCACTCACCCGAGGTCTCCCCAACATTTAGGATTTCACTCAAGTTATGGAACTCAATTTCAGGTACCTACTTATTTAAAACCCACTCATCAAATTAGGATTCAGCCTTTATCAAATCCAAGTATATCTTACCACCAAATTCTTCCACTCTTAAGATCATCTCAGCAAACAAAATCATCAGATACCACTCCTTTACTGATTCCTTTAAGGGTTGAGTTGACAATTTCCCATACAATGCATCAGTGACTACATTTCCTTTCCCATGAGTATATGAAATAACAAAATCAAAATTCATAAGATACTCAAACCAGCATCTATGTATCAAGTTCTGATCCCTCTGAGTGAAAATACACATTATGATTTTATGATCAAAATATACCATAAATCACTCCCCGAAGATAAAGTGACACCATGTTTTGAATACATGCATAACCACCGCCAACTCAATATTTTGGACTGGGTGGTTCTTCTCATTAAGTAATAATTATAGAGATATGTAAGCCACTACATGTTTCCCATTCATCAAGATACACTAAAAACCCATACCAGAAGCATCATAGAAAACATCATATCCAAAACCTGGTTCCAGAAGAATCAAAATTGTATTTGAAGTCATCCTCTTCTTCAGTTTTTCAAAATATCTCTATCATTTGTCATTTTAGTCAAACTTTACACCCTTATAGGTTAAATATATCATCATAGATGTGAATGTGGAAGTTCCAAATGAACTTCATATAATAACTAACCAACCTATAAAATATTTAGATCTCAAAAACATTTTTGGGATACTCCCAAGAAATCACCACCTATATCTTTTTAGGATCCACTGAGACACCCCTCTCAGATATAACATGCCCCTAAAATTTCACCTCCTGGATCCAAAATTCACACTTATAAATCTTACCATAGAAGTGTTGTCCCCTCAAGGTTCTAAGAATGATATCCAAATGACCATATGCTCCTCCTCTTACTTGGAGTACACCAAAATATCATCCATGAACACAACCATGAAAGAGTCCAAGAACCTATGGAAAATATGGTTCATCAATTCCATAAATACCATATGATCAATAGTGATACCTAATGACATAAACATAAACTTAAAATTTCTATATTGGGTCCTAGAAATTGTATTGGGTATATCCTATTCTCAGATTCTCAACTGGTGGTACCTTGACCGGAGTTCTATCTATGAAAACCAACAATCCCCTCTAAGCTGATCAAAGAGATAATTAATCCTTGGAAAATGATAATTTTTCTTAATGGTCATATGATTTAACTTTTGATAATATATGAATATTTTGAGGATCTCGTATACCTTCTTAGAAAAGAGGAAAGGCAAAGCCCATGGAGACATGCTAGGATGATTAAATCCCATATCCTAGAGGTTCGTAAGCTATAATTTAAGTTCCACCAACATATAATGTTCTATATGATAAGATGTCATAGAAATTTTCATCATAAAATGGAGTAAGTAAATTGTAAAATTGACTAATATCTATGGTGGAAAACTTGAAAAATCATCTTATAAGAGCTCAGGGTATGAACACACCACCACAAGAAGTGGGTGGATCTAACCCCTCAACCATGTACATGGAAAAACCCACCTTAGAGTCCTTATGAGTCTTTATAAAGTTAAATATATTCTCAATCCACTAAATACATTACCTGGATTCATGGGTTCCTTTCTCACCATGGAATATGAGTGGATTTTTCCTAGTAAATTATAATCCATGGTCTACCACTCATCTCGGGTTCCTGAAACCCACTTGACCCAGAGTCTAAATGGTGCAAACTATAGCTTCCACTAAAGAAGTGTCCACCCGAGGATTCACTTATGGGATTGGACTTATATATTCCTCTCTTAGATTTGAGAGGGCTCTCCTAGGAGTAATTTTCTATTAAGTAAAATACAATGACCAATTATCTCAAGAGTAAATTCCAAAATCATAAGACCATTTTTCAAAAATCCATATACAAATGACTTTAAACATAAATAATTTAAAGAATTCATGGGTTCCAAAAATTAAAGGGAGTTATTTAAAAAGTAATAAGTTCATTTAAATAAACCCTAAATCTAGTTTATTCAAACAACCTCAAAAACCAAGTCACAAGCTTGGAAAAAATCCTTAACCACCCATGGAAACTCGGGTTCATCCATGGAAGTGAGCTGGACAAGCCCCTCATTTACTTATTATCTTAATTCCAATGGTCTTAACTCCATTCTACCTATGAATCTGAACCAAAAATAGGAAGTTTAACAATATCCCAGACTTGGTATTCCCTTTGAAACCATTTTGTAATGAACCAGTTCGAGTTAACTAGATAAGTCACCCAAGATAGTTCTCCACATGGTGAAGTACAAATAAGGATAACAAACATATCTCATGTAAAAATGGAATGATGTAAACCAAAAAGGTACATATAAAAAAAGAGAGAGTATAATTCCATGATACATACAAAGTAAATACTAATAAGCCAAACCAGAATGATAAAACATGACAAGACTAGATGAAATCCTACATGGCCATCCTTCACCACCAAACCATCCTACTATAAATATGATGACAACAATAGAAACTGATATACTACATAATTCCTTTCCATTTAACTCAAACCTAAAAAACCATATCTATAACCACCTAAAGGAAAACGTTGGGTGTGAGTATAAAGACCAGTAGAATTTCACCAAATAATATTTACAAGTTCAAAAATCATGAATGAATTATATCTTTCTTTAAAACAAATCCAGTTTACAAAGAAATTTCATAAAATGAAAACCATTTTTTAAAACATCCTTTGGTTTTCATTAAAACACACTATATTCACCAAATCAAATAATATGTCAAGTATAAAAGAAAATAGGTAATTATAGGTAAAAACTAACCATGGATACACTATATGATAAGCATGTGAGAAAATAAACATGAAAATACCATCATGTGATAAACTAGTCATAAACAAAAAATCACACAATTTGGGCTTTAACCTATTGGGATATGTACTAGAAATGAAATAAAATTTCCAATATAGGCCTAAAGTGGATCCAACCAATAAAAAACCTAGTGGAACCACACACACTAAAGTGACATAAAAGATCTTATGGCATTAGACACACAAAGAGTGAAAATTCTATTTACCAATGTATACAAGGTTACCCATTGTGATAAGTTTTTCAAAATCCATTTAAAATCCAATATCAAATTTAATAAAACATTTTCACATCAAACCCCTTTATCTTATGAGCTTGAAGAACCATTTTAAAAACAAAACCACTAATGAATCATTTCATTGAACACTTGGTGTACATATTTTAAAGAAAAACCCCTTTAAAAAAATGTATATCCTCCAAAAAAACCACCATGATTACAAATAAAACAATTTCATTGAACAATGAAATAGAATTTACAAGAACATAAAGGAATTCATGAATTAAAAACTATTATAGAGAGGCACCTACCTCAAATTGGATGGAAAACTAACATCCATTAAAAATGGATATTGGGGAAGAGTAGATCGAGTCCTCACAATTATAGATACATAAGGAAAAATATCAATCCTCCATCAACCCATTAGATCCAAAATACACAAAACAATTTGTTTCTAATAAGACAAGAGGATAGAGATCTTTCAATGATCTATAAATAATATGGGAAATCAGATAAAAAACACAACATACCTCGAAGTGATCTATAAAAAATGAAGGAATTACACCAAGAATCCAAGGGAGGAAGCCTATAGAGAACTATATAATGTATAATTCAATCCAAAGAGAGATTATGGGGTGTTTAGGGGTTAAACCAAGGGTCCTGGTAATTTTTAAAAATATTTTTTGGGGTATTAAAAACTATGCGCACAATTTTCTAGGTAGGGTAAAAAGTTTAAACAAACTATGCCTACTAACAGTGTGACCTTAATGGTCTTATGGATGTGGTTCATGGTTTGGATATACAGTTAGTTTAAACATGTGTTAACCATGAAAACCCTCACCATCCACGAGTTCATAGTTTGGAGGGGTTGGCCACATAGTTATACTAACTGTGCACCCCCTTATAGTGGCTCACAACAGGGTGCACTGTTTACTCAGCTAAACCAAACAGTTAACCCTAACTATGTTCCAAACGTTCACAACCCCAAGGGATTCCAATTTATTTTAAAAACTCCTAAAACTACCCCAAATAAAGACCCAATCAAATCATATTCAAAACAAGGGTCAAGGAATACCAGAAAGAAGGAAATAGGGTATTGTAGACAATGCGTAGAATTACTAAGAACAAAGATCCATTTAGATGTCATTTTATTCAAGAATTTAACCATGTTTATAGAAGACCATGGATTGAAGTATATACTTCCAAAGTATTTAGATATTCACATATCCTGTAGATACCCCAAGAGGAAGAAATTAGTTGGTTGTTTCTCAATTATCCTTATTAATATCGCATGATAGATCATGAAAAAATAGGATCAACAAAGAGAAGGTGCACATTATTCATTTATTTTATTTAGTATTAAGATAATGAAAATATATTTTGTCATAAATAAATCAATTTTGGTTAAAAATTCTATATCGTTTTAATTAGAGTTTAGAATAGATAAAAATTGAAAAAAAAGTTTTTCTAGAACCCTGATGTGTTTTGTAAAAAACAATAATGGTTTATGAAGTTTTTCAAAATAAAACATGGTTTTTTGAAAAAATATGCATGGTTCTATAAATTTTATAAAACTAAGTTGTGTTTTGTGAAAACATTTATAGAAAAATTTCCCAAAAAATAGAGCATCATAGATACGATATTTCAATGTCGTAGTTTGGTGGTAAAATGCTTAGTATATAAATATTATTTTCATAAGATAACCATGATGTAGTTGGGTTAATCCATGTCATAGTTTCAAAAATAAAACTTCTGAAGGCTTAGTAAAAAATAGTTTAACCTAGAGAAAATGGTCACAATTTTCCTTAGTAAGTATTATCATATGAGAGAAACCACATTGTGGTGTATATCGAAAATGGATGTAGTTTTTTATTTTCAAAAGAAAAATAATTTTTATTTAAATTTGTAAAATATATTTTTGACAAAGGCACTCTAGGTACATGACAAATATGAGGTGGTATTTAAGCCATACTAAAAACATTTGGGTCAATTTGATCTAGGTTTAGAGTGGATTTACATGGTTAGTTGATTTATAGCATTTATAAATTATAAAATAGGGTAAATATAAGTGTTTTTATTGTAATATGAAATGTACATATTAAAGGACTTATTTTGGAAAATTATTTAAATCATTAAAAAAAGTTTATTGGTTTATTTGATCAAATTCTTCAAAAAAATAAATTATTTTATATTTTACTTATGTAAAATTTTTACAGAAAATATGAAATGTTTATATAATTATAAAAGTTTTCAAAAATATCGTATTTTTTTAAATATGGTGGTTCTATATTAAAATCCATATAAATGATGAAATATTAAATGTTCCTATTTTTTATATAAATATAAATTGTTGATATTTATATGTTATGGAATGTCCATAAAGCATGTTAAATTATAAATTATTTATAATTATTTATTTATGAAATGTTCATAAATGTTTGTCTTGTGTATAAATTTATGAATTATTCATTTATTTAGTTTATTTTAGGATTTATTATTCAAATTTATAATTGTTACAAAATGAATGGGTTATGTTTCAATGAGTTACATGCTAGGTAAGAAATAATATTTAGTTATATTCAACCATGGCCATGATTTTTTGGTGGATTATGGACATGAATAAAGGTTGATTATGATTTATAAATATTACATGTTAGAATTATATTGAAATTGAGATATACCTTGAGTAGTGATCCATAGATAGTGTGAATTTGGGTTGTATTTCTCACTCGCTTAAGGGGCTTAGGATTTATCTAGAAAAGTTTAAGTTTTCTACCTATCTCACTATGCTTTATTTTGTAGGAATTTTGGTTTTATATGATTCTAAGCTTTATGTGAAAGGGTTTTATATACCTTATACATGATATGAATTCAAACATGTATAAATATAATTGGTTTTTTGGATAAATAAAACAAATCATGGGTTGTACAAAGAGTTATACATTAATATGTTTCAAACAAACAATTTTATCGAATGCATAGGATATCAAAAACTAAATCATTAAAAGTAGGAATACATAAATGGAATACATGAGATAATAAGGTGAGGTTTTAAAACCCCATAAATATACTAATTTATATTTCTTCTAGTGAAAAATTATTTTAATAATTTGATCATCTAACCAGGTAGGTTCTTCCAAAGCAAGGTCCCCATTGATTATCTTATGTAAGGAAAGTAAGTTATGGGTGGCCCTAATATGATTAGGTGTGCATATTTTTGGAGTTGGTTCTCTATAACCAAATTATATGTAATTTATGATAACCTATATTCATTATTTTGAATATTAATAAACTCTTTATAACATCATGATTTTTATTCTGTGTAACGTAGTATGTGCTAATGTCCTAATAGCAGTCGTCGCACTGAAAGGTCACAATAGTTCCCTGCTATGATGAAAACCCAAAAGTGTGACAATATTATTCTTAAATATATATTATATATCTTTATGAAATAATTTGAGTTATACAAATTATATAGGCTATCATGGGTGGATATTCATAGGACTTTTATGCACCTTCACATGGTGTACACCCTTGGTAATATCCATTGTAGGATATTAAGAGAATGAGACCCGCCAGTAGGAAATCCACATTTATATGTGTCATTATATTTTCCTGTCTATGAATGTGTTTATTTATAATTATACTTTAATATTATTATTAATGATTATTATAAGTCATGTACTTTGATGTATTAACAAAAAATGCGATGACATATGTTCACGACGAGGTATGATACATTGGGTCCGTCATGAGTAATATTTCATTTATGAATAATATGAGAAAATATTTTCCCCTTATATTATTTAACAGAAGTCGATGTCTTAGGACATTTGATTTTAATGATATAGACTAAATAAATTCATGGACATGGTGTTCTATTGGCAAGTTTGATTTCCAAAAATTCAAATAAAGAGACAATTAGTACATAGGTTTATGAATTTAGCTTGCAACCTGTTTGATTAGTTATATCACAATAAATGGATTATATAACACAATAAGTATCCATATGAGGTATTTTTTCATTGAAGCATTAACTTATTTCTCTATGGGCACCTTAGCGTGTTGCTAGACACCAACCTTGAAATTTAGGCTACATCACCTAATGCAACTGAGAAAGAGGTTTAGAGTGTCACACACGAAGTGTATCAGGAATCTTAGTTGAATAATAATATTATTTAACAAGTTGAATAAATATTATTACCTCATGTGGTTTAATAATTATTCGTGATTTCTTGATCGCATATATTCTGTCACTAGTAATTTGAGAGAATATTATGTGAGAAGAATATTTAATAGATATTTATTTTCCATTTAGTAAATATAATATTTAATTATTTATTGGTGAATAATGCAGTGATATTTATTTATTAAATAAATAGTCATTATTCAAGACCTGATAAATATTGTGGGTGAATGGTGGATTGGGTGTAATGGTCTGGTGAGAAATAATATATATTAAATATTATTTGAATAAATAATATTTAATTTAATTTGCGAGTTTAGCACATGTCAAAAAATATTATTATTATTATAGACATGGGGTTTCATAGGGATTATAGAAATAATAAGTGAACATGTGAAATTATTATTTTCTAACCCTAGTGGTATATAAATGTAATTATATTATTTTCTTAAGAGAGTTCATTCATTTTGGGTTGTGCACAATGAGATCTGGAGAGAATCTACTCAAATATATAGAGAGCTCCCTCTCCAAGAACACTCTAAAGAATAGAGAGTGATCTTCCTCCACCACCACTCTCAAGTCTAGAGAGATCGAAGAGAACCCTTCCTTGAAGTGTTTATTAGGGAAATCAATAGTGAATGATACAAGTGTTAAGATCTATCATTCTAGCACCCAAAGATTATTATAGTGATGTTTGGGGGTTCGTGGAACACATGTGGATCACCGTTAGAGGGAATATATTCCTGATTCATAAAATACAATGATGATACAACGTAGAGACATTTTTATATCCTTCAAAAAAGAAATAATTTCTCATAAGGTAATTCTTTAATTTCTTAAATTAATTAGAGATAATATGTGTTGATCCTGCACTTTGGTTCCAGTGTTTATCTATTATCTATATTCTTTTATTCAATTCTTTTGATCATGGTATTTATCATCATGTAAATATTATATTAATCATCAATCATGACAAAAAGTCGAGTTGGGAATGCCTCATCAGATGCTTCCACTGTACCCAAAACCTACAAGTGGTATCAGAGAGGTGACATAATTATTTATAATTATTTAAATATTGTTTATTAAATTATGCATTTTTAATTAGTTTTCAATTTTAGTTTAATCATTATTTAATCTGAATTATGAGATCTATTTTCTTCCACTTCATTTCTCAAAATATAATCAAATAGATTAATTTTATGAATGAAATGAATTTTAAGATCTTATCTAGAGGTGATGAGGAGTCTATCCAGACAACACAATAGTACACGTCGTGTAACTCATAGGTACACGCCATGTACTAGTGTTTAATTCACCCTAAATTAATTCAGAATTAATTCAAGTTGTGTGAATTATAGCACACAGTGAATTTAATTACACACCACAGGTTCACCAGGACAATTCAGTGCAGAGGCAGCCAGAGTGCATGCTGTGTAACTTCCATACACGATGAGTATTCCTTTATTCACATATGATCTATGTATCCTCTTACATGATTTATATGATTGGTAACCATGTAACTCGAAGACCACACATCATATATCCTATGTAAAAACTTTGTACTCTAATATTTTTCATGGTACAGTTATATGCTAAGTCATTAGTCGTGTGTTGTAGATAGATGGTGAGAATAATACATGCCATGTACTTCGATGTACATGTTGTGTACTTTTACCAAATTATGTAGAATTGAAATTTAATTTATTATATTGTTCAAACCTTATAAACATGTGTTCTGTTTGGTAATTAAGCTGATAGTATATTCCATGTGTTAGGTTATATATATATAAATGTCTATTTAATTTCTTCATAATGTTCGAATATACATATCATGTATAAGTTTTATTATAATTAATAATCTATGTGTATTAAATTATAACACGCTACGTAAATAACATGTGTTCCATGTGGTCATTAAGTTGATAGTACATGCCATGAAATTATGTGATAATTTATATATACCACATGTCACAAAATTAAACGATATATGAGTATAGTACATGTTGGGTAGTTTGGACGAGTACTCACCATGTTGCCTCCATGGTACATTTTTTATACACTATTAATTTTAAATAAATTTATTTACTTTTTTTAAAATTATGATGGATGAGAATTTCAAGAAAATTTAGATTGAATTTATACAAATTAATTGATTAATTCAAAAAGATGATTAATTTATTTGAGCACGATTTATCTTATATATGAAGTATTAGAATAGAATTCTAATTAAATTTATAATTCATTTCATTTATATGGATGATTGTGAGCCTATACCTAACCTTTTTATGTGATTGGTTTATATCAATTTCTTATTAAATTAAATTTTTGGCCTATGTTCCATACCTCCTTTCATTATGTAAGGTCCTGCACACCCATAGTTTCATTTATATAAACCCCTTAACCAATCCTTTGGTTCCCCTCATCTGTGTGTGAGTAAAATCATATGTAATGGATGAAGCTCCCAAAATAGTGGAGGTGGTTTAAGTTTGGATCTGAGGCAAAACCAACCCAAGAGAGATAAATAGGTGTACATGTGGAAAACTGCAACACAAACCATAAATGTCACGAACCAGCCCGGGTCGACCCTGAACCGGTCACCCGATCCGGCCCACGACATGGCCCGAGGGGCGTTCCTGATCCCCACGGGATGGAAACTAGTGCCGGGCATCAAGACTAAACAAGAGGGAATGATTTTCCCAATAAAAAAAATAAAACAGAGGAAAAGTGGAATAACTCTAAGTAAAATAAATGACCCTGAAAAGAAAGAATGCCCAACGAGACACACTAACCTAGTCTCGATCAAATCTCCTCGCGACTCTGAGAGTCGCTAACCAGTCCACAACCAGCTCTCGTCCATGGAGAGCAAGCTCGAACCAAACCTGCAACAAAACTAAAAAAACAGGAAAACACTATAGGCATGAGTATTAAAACTCAGTAGGTAGGCCTGACTAATTCTATTCCCAATGAACATACCATTAAATAAAGAATTCATTGATCCCAAGTTTGAACTAAATTGTACAAAATATGGGTTTTTACACACACTTTCATTTCTAAATAAGTATCAGTCCATTGCCCTTTATAATTTAAAAAAAAAAATTATAATGTTTGAAAGGAACAGGTGCATTGAATTTTAGAACATTTTTGCAAACAATTAGTAAACCAAACTTTAGTTATTAGCCAGAAAGGAAAACTACTCATAACACACAACACACGCCAAGGGAAATGGGAAGAATGGCACACATGAGCCAGCAACCGAACTAGACTTCTCAATCGTGCGCCACACACAAATAAACACTAAATAAAACATGGTTCGAACCTAGGAGATCGTGAAAAATCCAGAACGTACTATACATCTGACTCATCCCGAAGGCATGCCCTAACTCGATGACGCCATAACGCCCATACTACTACCCGGTATAGCCCTGCATGGACTAACCGAGGGGCCCAATCCCCATACCAGCAATAAATCAGTATTCCCCTACTATGGGGCCACTAGCCAGTGCGTGGTCTAAACTAGTGCAGCAATCGTTCTCAGAAAATTTACTCACTATGTCGGGTTCCCATGTCAACACATATAATAAAATAGGGGTGAATTAACAATGCCAAACAATCAGTCACGATGCACAAACATCACATACAACTCACGAAATCAACGCACACCAAAGATCACCCCTGAATGGGTTTTCCAAAATAATTTATTTTATTAAAGTGTCAAACGAGCCTTGACAAATTTTAAAGAAAAACCTCATTTCTCGAGAAAACCCAAAACCCTTGTTCAGAAGAAATCGTATATCTTTAAAACTAGAAGTAAATTTGAAATTCTGTGAATTATGTTTAAATTCCAAACATACATTATTTCAATACTGGGTGTCCGCTCGTCAAGAAAGTGTTTCAAGTGTTCGGTATAAAATAAACGACTCTTTTTACACTAAATAATCATTTAAAAATTAATTATCTTAGATTATTTATCATTTATTAAAATTAGCAAAACATCAAGCAATTAATAAACTCTAAATTTAAAGGTGAGTGTAGTGGGGGACCTACCTCGACTCGCCACTCGATCGTGATGACACGACTCATTTCGCATTTGCACATAAGAACATGCAAACTGATAACCGCAGTATCACAGACTTCCGCTAACAACACGCTGCAACAACCGCAGGACATTTAAAACCGGAAACCTTTACCCAACTCAAACAATATTAATTTCCATCCTTAATAATAATTTAATAAAATATTTTAAAAAAATTTATAAATAAAATTTTAAAGACCATTTCCATGGATAAACAAAACACTAGAAAATATGTTAAACAGTTTTCAAAATGCATCAAATGGTTCAAAATGACAAAGGCTTAGTAAAAAATTATTTTATGACTACATGCAGATAGAAGCTACACTAAAACATCAACTGCACCCTTTGCACATAGTAACAAATTAACTGCACAATTTATAAAGCACTATTTAAATAGTTCAACATGGGTTTTCATAGCAACAAATACTCATATCATATAAACATACCACCAAACTCATAAACACATAAAAAAATATACTAAACCTCAAGTAAAATTGAAATATCATCAAACAAAAAAAGTTAATAAATATGATAAATTAATTAAATTCACAAATCAATTTATCAACAATAATTTTATGAGGGACCGCCTACCTCGATGTGGAGAACCTAAAAATTTAGTTGCGTAACACCCCCGCACACCAACTGCACCTCCGTCAACACAAAAGACCCTAAAAATAAAGTATTAAACTAATAACATCAACATTGAAACAAAAATAACTCAATATCTCGAATGGAACCCTACACAAAAGAAGGGAAAGAAATTCACCGGAGCGAAGCGCACTATGGGGAAGCCACCAGAATGGGAGGTGCACACAACGAGAGTCATCGGGAGGTTTAGCCAAGAGGGAACCTGAACCAGGTGAGGCGCAAC
Source organism: Viscum album (assembly GCA_963277665.1). Taxonomy (NCBI): domain Eukaryota; kingdom Viridiplantae; phylum Streptophyta; class Magnoliopsida; order Santalales; family Viscaceae; genus Viscum; species Viscum album. Next base: position 849,405,959 of record OY728166.1, on the reverse strand, counting down.
ATAAAAAGGGAAGGGAAGAAGGGGGGGGGGGGGTGCGACGCTGCTATTCGGAGAGGGAGAGGAAGGTGGCGTGGGGTTGTTGTCCGTAGAAGGACAGGAGGGCGCGCAGAGGGGAACTCGAACCAGGGGGAGAGGAGGGCAGCGCAGATTAAGGGGGTTCAGCTGAGAAGCTGGGCGCAGTTGGGGAATCACGTTGCTGGTCAGGGTGGCGCGATTCCGGTGGGGGGAGGACCATCAATGGTCGGCACAACTGGGTAGAGCGGGAGGGAGACAGCGACCTAGGGTTCGTAGGGTTGAAGGTGTGCTGGTTCGAAGGGAGGGTGTCGAGGGTTGTGTGGTGATGCCAAATCGAGAGAGAAGAGGTGAGGGTCAGCCGCGACGCCGGAGGGAAACGAGAGGGGAGTGGCCATCAAGAGTTTCTGGGGGTTTGGGCAGCGCAGACGAGGGGAGATGTGCCCAGCTGAAATCATTTTAGGGTTGGGGGGGGCTTGTAGCGCGACAGACCAAAAGGAGGGGGAGAAGAGAGGGGAAAAGAGAATAAATAAAATAAAAATAATAATAGAAATAAAATAGAATAAAGAATAAAGGGAGGGGGAAAATAGAAAATAAAATAAAATAAAAATAAAAAGAAAATAAAATAAAATAAAAGAAGAAATAATCTAATTAAAAAAAATTACTAATAATAGATCTAATGATAATAAAACCAAAATAATAGAAACGAACAAGTTAAAACATTTACTTAAATAATAATAATACTAATAATGATACTAAAATAATAAAACCAATGAAAATAATAACATCATTATTAAATTAGGTTGGACACCACGCACGGTCGCGTGCGCGGTTGTTGGTGCGGATGCGTGTGCGGTCGCATGAGCGGGCGCGTGCGTGATCGAACGCCTAGTTGCACGCCTATGCAATAATTAATTTAATAATAAAATGTTTTTTTATTTAATTTGGGCACTACGCAGGTTCATGCATATGTTCGTGCACCGTATATGAACCCAAATCACTAAAAAAACCCGGCTAAACCTGCGGCTCAAAAATGAGAACCAAAATAATTAAATTAAAAAGGACGTGTTGGTCGGGGTGTGACAATTCTCCCCACCATGACACTTTCTGCCCCCAGAATATACCAAAAGTCTTGACCAAGCCAAGATTCTAGGCAAGACTACGAAGATACCTAAAACAAAACTCAATCACCCGAAGATCGGGCATTCTAAACACCCATAACCTGAAACCTCAAAGAACTCAAAGCTCGAGACACTACAAAAAAATACCAACGGCAAGGAACTCACATCCAAACACAAATAAAACATGGAACAACCCGACCCCTAACTTAGGGATTTCCATGGTAGCTCGAGATCTCCAAGAACAAACATCCAGCAACCCACTATCTGAGCTAACCAATTAGCATGGTCGAGGTCAGGCAGAGCAGAATTAAGGGGTTGCTCAACTATGCGCACTTTAAAAACAACATCTTACACAAGCACGTCCTATGGTGGTCTCCCCACCATATTGGGTTCTCGTCAAACATTGGTTCTTCAAGCCAAAAAAACTCACAACTCATACAAACCTTTAACACTTGCTTGACTCTCCATGATCCCTATATAAACTGAACCGACATAGGAGGAGACATCGCTGAGACCCGCACAGGGTCTCCCCACCATTTTAAAATTTCCTAACACCACGAAACCCGCATGGGTATTCCCAGTTTACTTTGATCGATACAGACTGAACTCTGCATCAAGAACAAACCACATGGGCCGACCCACACTGATTATTCCTACCGTGGTCAACACTCCGCCACATGAGATAGCTTTGGTATCTGAAACCCCTAACCAGGAGGCGAACCAGATAGGTGCTATTTAATTCCACAAGACATGAGCATCTCTGAAACGAATACGATTTCGATCCATAACCGACCACAAGAAGGTTCGCGGGGCGCGCCCGCCAGCTTTACAAGAATACAGGGTTTCCAAACTTCTTTAAGACCCAAGAGGAACTCCCATAAAATAAGACCACGACAAGTAGACAAGGGCTCTATGCCCCACACAAAAAGAATGACACCTTCAGAGAGGGTACCGAAATAAGGAAATTTAATCTTTCCCCATCCCGTCACTGTGAACTTAAGTCGGATCAAGCTCAACCCACATTCGATGAGTTTTGACTGCACGCAAGCTTCACCCCAAGACCTATGGATGGGGCCCTGATGTCTGAAGCATCTACTGCCTCGCAGTCATAAGTTGACCACCTCTGACTGGAAATTCCTCTACTAGAAACGCAGCCTGCATACTTCTCCTCATGTCCCATGTGGCCACTCTATCAACATACCAACTGAGAATTTCAACGAATGACTTAGAGTGTCTGACTGACCATAATATAGATAGAATGTTGAGCGGTCTATCCAACATGCAACACGAACTGATGGAAGGAGCACTCCAAGAACATGCCCCTTCATTTCACACTCCTCATCAGATGAGGAACCTTCACTTCTTTAGGTACAACTGTGGGATGAGGTTAGTCTTAAGGATCGCTCAAGACATCCTTATTCGCAACAAAAATAAAGAGATTATTGTTTACTGTTTTAATGACGCTCCACCAGGCATACTCGAGACAACTTGCACCCACACAACTTTTGGAGTTCTTACAAAACCAGAGACACTCCTGACTTTCCCAAAGCATTCAATGATATCCAATCAACCTCTACGTCTACAAATAGTCGACACAATCGACCAGAACCCAACTCTGCCACTCCACTGGGAGTCTGGGCTGAGCCAAGAACCGAGAGACCTGTTGGAAACCCATAGGACATTTCTAGGGGGCGTATCCCAAACATGGAACACAAAACAACCTTCCACAAATCCAAACGCATCACAAGGCAAACATCCATATTCCAAACACAAATCCAACAATTCTAATCTAAAACATCAATTCATTCTTAAAGAAAAACACTCGCTTGAGAAACCAAACACAATACATTAAATCCCAATAACTCTTTTGAACTCATCGCTTTCACTCTGGACTCAAAACCATTATCCAATTCCAAAACCATTTAAGCACAAAAACTCATTTGAGAGAAAACCCCACTTTTCAAGAAACAAGATGAAACTTTTAAAATCAATCACTCACCACTGATATTCCTGGATGCCTCGCAGATTTGCATTTTTATGCCTCCCAGGCACCCATCCACACAATCAACCAACTATCCGTTAATCACTTCCATATGCACATGCGAGCACCCATAAGAATACCATTAAAAAAAACAAGGATATTTTTCTTTCAAAACAATACATTTCCAATTTTCCAAAATACATTTTTTTCAACTATTTCAAAAACTCAAGACAAATTTCCAAAATTATTTCCATTTATAACACAACCCACTCAAATTTCAAACAACCCAAGATATCCTTTTAGAAATTAAACTTCAACAAATCAATTCCAAATTCCAAAAACAGGGTCCAAGAGAAAAACACCCCAAAAATCCTGTTAACCGCACACCAAAATAAAATACGAGCAGCACCAAAGTCTGCTTCCCATTTTAAAGGAAAATAATTTCGTGCCAATCTCAAAACCGAAGGAAGACATCACAAACATTAAAGCACCTGGGCAGCGGACTAGTGGTAGTGTCTAACCCAGCGACATGGTTTAGCAGACCATGCCCTAGGCAAGCACCAACCACTAGGAGTGTCGAACCGTACTCTCGGGCATCACATGGGTCGCTAACCCATGTGAGACCACGCGCAGTACCTGTTTACTCCTATTGTCATCCCCACCTACATAGAGCAAATCAAAAAACTTAAATCCCAAACTACCCCTGGTTACTCGAGGATCGGAACGAGTAAGAGTTCTCGATGCTCTTCTCACACCTATCCCTTAAGTACTGATAATCCTATCTCCAATCTACCTGACACCCCAGATAACAAGAACAAAACCTTCCTCTGATACCATTTTGTCACGAACCAGCCCGGGTCGACCCTGAACCGGTCACCCGAGCCGGCCCGCGACATGGCCCGAGGGGCGTTCCTGATCCCCACTGGCTGGAAACTAGTGACGGGCATCAAGAATAAACAAGAGGGAATGATTTTTCCCAATAAAAAAATATTGGTGAGAGTGTATCCAACCTTACTATATTGGGACATCCATCCAAAAAAATGCCTCAAATGGCCCAATTGTCCATAATGATGACAATTTTTGGGATCCTCCAAAAAATTAGGGTTGGTATGACCAGGAATTCTACACTAATAGAAAATAACCTATTGGTTTCCTGATGGAGTTCTTGAAAATGCTCATAAAGAAAATTGGCTACCTTTTCCCTTCCTTTTCTGTCCAGAAGACACACTTTGAACAACAACCGCATCAACCGAAGCTCTACCCAAACATGTTCTCCCAACTATGTTTTCCTCTACCATAGACACTTTATCTAACACCTCCATAAATTTTACAAGGAATATGAGAACCATAATTGAATGAATTTTTGTCCTCATCCCCATATCAAGCCTCTAAGATTTAAGATAATAATTGGTGACAAGATCTAATGCCAAGTGAACCAACTCAAAAAGAAAGTGGAATACTCTAGAATGATATGATCCCATTTATCTAAGGTGAGAAACTCATGGGTCTTTTCCACACATAAGTTCTCAGGATAAAACTACTGGTTGAATAATTTCTTGAAAGAATCCCAAATGAGATCCTCATGCAACTTTTCTATCATAATAGGTACCCACTATCTCCTTCCCAACCCCTCAACCATGTACATGGAAAAACCCACCTTAGAGTCCTCATGAGTCTTTATAAAGTTAAATATATTCTCAATCCACTCAATCCATTACCTGGATTCATGGGGTCCTTTCTCACCCTGGAATATGGGTGGATTTTTCTTAGTAAATTATAATCCATGGTCTACCACTCATCTCGGGTTCCTGAAACCCACTTGACCCAGAGTCTAAATGGTGCAGACTATAGCTTCCACCAAAGAAGTGTCCACCCGAGGATTAAATTATGTGATTAGACTTATATATTCCTCTCTTAGATTTGAGAGGGCTCTCCTAGGAGTAATTGTTTATTAAGTACAATACAATGACCAATTATCTCAAGAGTAAATTCCAAAATCATAAGACCATTTTTCAAAAATCCATATACAAATGACTTTAAACATAAATAATTTAAAGAATTCACGGGTTCTAAAAATTAAAGGGAGTTATTTAAAAAGTAATAAGTTCATTTAAATAAACCCTAAATCCAGTTTATTCAAACAACCTCAAAAACCAAGTCACAAGCTTGGAAAAAATCCTTAACCACCCATGGAAACTCGGGTTCATCCATGGAAGTGAGCTGGACAAGCCCCTCATTTACTTATTATCTTAATTCCAATGGTCTTAACTCCAGTCTACCTATGACTCTGAACCAAAACTAGGAAGTTTCACAATATCCCAGACTTGGTATTCCCTTTGAAACCATTTTGTAATGAACCAGTTCGAGTTAACTAGATAAGTCACCCAAGATAGTTCTCCACATGGTGAAGTACAAATAAGGATAACAAACATATCTCATGTAAAAATGGAATGATGTAAACCAAAAAGGCACATATAAAAAAATAGAGAGTATAATTCCATGATATATACAAAGTAAATACTAATAGGCCAAACCAGAATGATAAAACATGACAAGACTAGATGAAATCCTACATGGCCATCCTTCACCACTAAACCATCCTACTACAAAGACAATGACAACAATAGAAACTGGTATACTACATAATTCCTTTCCATTTAACCCAAACCTGAAAAACAATATCTATAACCACCTAAAGGAAAATGTTGGGTGTGAGTATAAAGACCAGTATAATTTCACCAAATAATATTTACAAGTTCAAAAATCATGAATTAGTTATATCTTTCTTTGAAACAAATCCAGTTTACAAAGAAATTTCATAAAATGAAAACCATTTTTCAAAACATCCTTTGGTTTTCATTAAAACACACTATATTCACCAAATCAAATAATATGTCAAGTATAAAAGAAAATAGGTAATTATAGGTAAAAAATAACCATGGATACACTATATGATAAGCATGTGAGAAAATAAACATGAAAATACCATCATGTGATAAACTAGTCATAAACAAAAAATCACACAATTTAGGCTTTAACCTATTGGGATATGTACTAGAAATGAAATAAAATTTCCAATATTGGAATAAAGTGGATCCAACCAATAAAAAACATAGTGGAACCACAGTCACTAAAGTGAAATAAAAGATCTTATGGCATTACACACACAAAGAGTGAAAAGTCTATTTACCAATGTATACAAGGTTACCCATTGTGATAAGTTTTTAAAAATCCATTTAAAATCCAATATCAAATTTAATAAAACATTTTCACATCAAACCCCTTTCTCTTCTGAGCTTGAAGAACCATTTTAAAAAAAAACCACTAATGAATCATTTCATTGAACACTTGGTGTACATATTTTAAAGAAAAACCCCTTTAAAAAAATGTATATCCTCCAAAAAAACCACCATGATTACAAATAAAACAATTTCATTGAACAATGAAATGGAATTTACAAGAACATAAAGGAATTCATGAATTAACAACTCTTATATAGAGGCACCTACCTCAAATTGGATGGAAAACTAACATCCATTAAAAATGGATATTGGGGAAGAGTAGATCGAGTCCTCACAATTATTGATCCATAAGAAAAAATATCAATCCTCCATCAACCCATTAGATCCAAAATACACAACACAATTTGTTTCTAATAATACAAGAGGATATAGATCTTTCAATGATCTATAAATAAGATGGGAAATCAGATAAAAAACACAACATGCCTCGAAGTGATCTATAAAAAATTAAGGAATTACACCAAAAATCCTAGAGAGGAAGCCTTTAGAGAACTATATAATGTATAATTCAATACAAAGAGAGATTATGGGGTGTTTAGGGGTTAAAAAAAGGGTCCTGGGAATTTTTAAAAATATTTTTTGGGGTATTAAAAACTATGCACACAATTTTCTAGGTAGGGTCAAAAGTTTAAGCAAACTATGCCTACTAACAGTGTGACCTTAATGGTCTTATGGATGTGGTTCATGGTTTGGATATATAGTTAGTTTAAACATGTTATAACCATGAAAACCCTAAACATCCATGAGTTCATAGTTTGGAGGGGTTGGCCACATAGTTATACTAACTGTGCACCCCCTTATAGTGGCTCACAACAGGGTGCACTGTTTACTGGGCTAAACCAAACAGTTAACCCTAACTATGTTCCAAACGTTCACAACCCGAAGGGATTCCAATTTATTTTAAAAAATCCTAAAACTACCCCAAATAAAGACCCAATCAAATCATATTCAAAACAAGGTTCAAGGAATACCCAAAAGAAGGAAATAGGGTATTGTAGACAATGCGTATAATTCCTAAGACCAAAGATCCATTTAGATGTCATTTTATTCAAGAATTTAACCATGTTTATAGAAGACCATGGATTGAATTATATACTTCCAAAGTATTTAGATATTCACATATCCTGTAGATACCCCAAGAGGAAGAAATTAGTTGGTTGTTTGTTAGTTATCCTTATTAATCTCGCATGATAGAGCATGGAAAAATAGGATCAACAAAGATAAGGTACACATTATTCATTTATTTTATTTAGTATTAAGATAATGAAAATATATTTTGGCATAAATAAATAAATTTTGGTTAAAACTTCTATATCATTTTAATTAGAGTTTAGAATAGATAAAAATTGAAAAAAAAGTTTTTCTAGAACCATGATGTGTTTTGTTAAAAACAATAATGGTTTATGAAGTTTTTCAAAATACAACATGGTTTTTTGAAAAAATATGCATGGTTTTATAAATTTTATAAAACTAAGTTGTGTTTTGTGAAAACATTTATAGAAAAATTTCCCAAAAAATAGAGTATCATAGATACGATATTTCAATGTCATAGTTTGGTGGTAAAATGATTAGTATAGAAATATTATTTTCATAAGATAACCATGATGTAGTTGGGTTAAGCCATGTCATAGTTTCAAAAATAAAACTTCTGAAGGATTAGTAAAAAATAGTTTAACCTAGAGAAAATGGTGACAATTTTCCTTAGTAAGTATTATCATATGAGAGAAACCACATTGTGGTGTATATCGAAAATGGATGTAGTTTTTTATTTTCAAAAGAAAAATAATTTTTATTTAAATTTGTAAAATATATTTTTGACAAAGTCACTCTAGGTCCATGCCAAATATGAGGTGGTATTTAAACCATACTGAAAACATTTGGGTCAATTTGATCTAGGTTTAGAGTGGATTTACATGGCTAATTGATTTATAGCAATTATAAATTATAAAATAGGGTAAATATAAGTGTTTATATTGTAATATGAAATGTACATATTAAAGGACTTATTTTGGAAAATTATTTAAATCATTAAAAAAAGTGTATTGGTTGATTTGATCAAATTCTTCAAAAAAATAAATTATTTTATATTTTACTTATGTAAAATTTTTACAGAAAATATGAAATGTTTATATGATTATAAAAGTTTTCAAAAATATCATATTTTTTTAAATATGGTGGTGCTATATTAAAATCCATATAAATGATGAAATATGAAATGTTCCTATTTTTTATATAAATATAAATTGTTGATATTTATATGTTATGGAATGTCCATAAAGCATGTTAAATTATAAAGTATTTATAATTATTTATTTATGAAATGTTCATAAATGTTTGACTTGTGTATAAATTTATGAATTATTCATTTATTTAGTTTATTTTATGATTTATTATTCAAATTTATAAGTGTTACAAAATGAATGGGTTATGTTTTAATGAGTTACATTCTAGGTAAGAAATAATATTTAGTTATATTCAACCATGGCCATGATTTTTTGGTGGATTATAGACATGAATAAAGGTTGATTATGATTTATAAATATTACGTGTTATAATTCTATTGAAATTGAGATATACCTTGAGTAGTGATCCATAGATAGTGTGAATTTGGGTTGTATTTCTCACTCACTTAAGGGGTTTAGGATTTATCTAGAAAAGTTGAAGTTTTCTACCTATCTCACTATGCTTTATTTTGTAGGAATTTTGGTTTTATATGATTCTAAGCTTTATATGAAAGGGTTTTATATACCTTATACATGATATGAATTCAAATATGTATAAATATAATTGGTTTTTTGGATAAATAAAACAAATCATGGGTTTTACAAAGAGTTATACATTAATATGTTTCAAATAAACAATTTTATCGAATGCATAGGATATCAAAAACTAAATCATTAAAAGTATGCATACATAAATGGAATACATGAGATAATAAGGTGAGGTTTTAAAACCCCATAAATATACTAATTTATATTTCTTCTAGTGAAAAATTCTTTTAATACTTTGATCATCTAACCAGGTAGGTTCTTCCAAAGCAAGGTCCCCATTGATTATCTTATGTAAGGAAAGTAAGTTATGGGTGGCCCTAATATGATTAGGTGCGCATATTTTTGGAGTTGGTTATCTAGAACCAAATTATATGTAATTTATGATAACCTATATTCATTATTTTGAATATTAATAAACTCTTTATAACATCATGATTTTTATTCTGTGTAACGTAGTATGTGCTAATGTCCTAAGAGCAGTCGTCGCACTGAAAGGTCACAATAGTTCCTTGCTATGATGAAAACCCAAAAGTGTGACAATATTATTCTTAAATATATATTATATATCTTTATGAAATAATTTGAGTTATACAAATTATATAGGCTATCATGGGTGGATATTCATAGGACTTTTATGCACCTTCACATGGTGTACACCCTTGGTAATATCCAGTGTAGGATATTAAGAGAATGAGACCCGCCAGTAGGAAATCCACATTTATATGTGTCATTATATTTTCCTATCTATTAATGTGTTTATTGATAATTATACTTTAATATTATTATTAATGATTATTATAAGTCATGTACTTTGATGTATTAACAAAAACTGTGATGACATATGTTCACGATGAGGTATGATACATTGGGTCCATCATGAGTAATATTTCATTTATGAATAATAGGAGAAAATATTTCCCCTTATATTTTTTAACAGAAGTTGATGTCTTAGGACATTTGATTTTAATGATATAGACTAAATAAATTCATGGACATGGTGTTCTATTGGCAAGTTTGATTTCCAAAAATTCAAAGAAAGAGACAATGAGTACATAGGTTTATGACTTAGCTTGCAACCTGTTTGATTAGATATATTACAATAAATGGATTATATAACATAATAAGCATCCATATGAGGTATTTTTTCATTTCAGCATTAACTTATTTCTCTATGGGCACCTTAGCGTGTTGCTAGACACCAACCTTGGAATTTAGGCTACATCACCTAATGCCACTGAGAAAGAGGTCTAGAGTGTCACACGTGAAGTGTATCCGAAATCTTAGTTAAATAATAATATTATTTAACAAGTTGAATAAATATTATTACCTCATGTGGTTTAATAATTATTCATGATTTCTTGATCTCATATATTCTGTCACTAGTAATTTGAGAGAATATTATGTGAGCAGAATATTTAATAGATATTTATTTTCCATTTAGTAAATATAATATTTAATTATTTATTGGTGAATAATGCAGTGATATTTATTTATTAAATAAATAGTCATTATTCAAGACCTGATAAATATTGTGGGTGAATGGTGGATTGGGTGTAATGGTCTTGTGAGAAATAATATATATTAAATATTATTCGAATAAATAATATTTAATTTAATTTGCGAGTTTAGCACATGTCAAAAAATATTATTATTATTATAGACATGGGGTTTCATAGGGATTATAGAAATAATAAGTGAACATGTGAAATTATTATTTTCTAACCCTAGTGGTATATAAATGTAATTATATTATTTTCTTAAGAGAGTTCATTCATTTTGGGTTGTGCACAATGAGATCTGGAGAGAATCTACTCAAATATATAGAGATCTCCCTCTCCAAGAACACTCTAAAGAACAGAGAGTGATCTTCCTACACCACCACTCTCAAGTCTAGAGAGATCGAAGAGAACCCTTCCTTGAAGTGGTTCTTAGGGAAATCAATAGTGAATGATACAAGTGTTAAGATCTGTCATTCTAGCACCCAAAGATTCTTACGATGATGTTCGAAGGTTCGTGGGACACATGTGGATCACCGTTAGATGGAATCTATTCCTGATTCATAAAATACAATGATGATACAACGTAGAGACATTTTTATATCCTTCAACAAAGAAATAATTTCTCATAAGGTAATTATTTAATTTCTTAAATTAATTAGAGATAATATGTGATGATCCTGCACTTTGGTTCTATTTTTTATATATTATCTATATTCTTTTATTCAATTCTTTTGATCATGGTATTTATCATCATGTAAATATTATATTAATCATCAATCATGACAAAAAGTCGAGTTGGGAATGCCTCATCAGATGCTTCCACTGTACCCAAAACCTACAAGTGGTATCAGAGAGGTGACATAATTATTTATAATTATTTAAATATTGTTTATTGACTTATGCATTTTTAATTAGTTTTCAATTTTAGTTTAATCATTATTTAATCTGAATTATGAGATCTATTTTCTTCCACTTCATTTCTCCAAATATAATCAAATAGATTAATTTTATGAATGAAATGAATTTTAAGATCTTATCTAGAGGTGATGAGGAGTCTATCCAGACAACACAATTGTACACGTCGTGTAACTCATAGGTACACGCTGTGTACTAGTGTTTAATTCACCCAAAATTAATTCATAATTAATTCAAGTTGTGTGAATTATAGCACACAGTGAATTTAATTACACACCACAGGTTCACCAGGACAATTCAGTGCATAGTCAGCTAGAGTGCATGCTGTGTAACTTCCTTACACGATGGGTATTCCTTTATTCACATATGATATATGTATCCTCTTACATGATTTATATGATTGGTAACCATGTAACTCGAAGACCACACATCATATACCCCATGTAAAAACTTTGTACTCTAATATTTTTCATGGTAGAGTTATATGCTAAGTCATTAGTCGTGTGTTGTAGATAGATGGTGAGAATAATACATGCCATGTACTTCGATGTACATGTTTTATACTTTTACCAAATTATTTAGAATTGAAATATAATTTATTATATTGTTCAAACCTTATAAACATGTGTTCTGTTTGGTAATTAAGCAGATAGTATATTCCATGTGTTAGGTTATATATATATATATAAATGTCTATTTAATTTCTTTATAATGTTCGAATAAACATATCATGTATAAGTTTTATTATAATTAATAATCTATGTGTATTAAATTATAACACGCTACGTAAATACCATGTGTTCCATGTGGTCATTAAGTTGATAGTACATGCCATGAAATTATGTGATAATTTATATATACCACATGTCACAAGAGTAAACGATATATGAGTATAGTACATGTTGGGTAGTTTGGACGAGTACTCACCATGTTGCCTCCATGGTACATTTTTTATACACTATTAATTTTAAATAAATTTATTTAATTTTTTTAAAATTATGATGGATGAGAATTTCAAGAAAATTTAGATTGAATTCATACAGATTAATTTATTAATTCAAAAAGATGATTAATTTATTTGAGCACAATTTATCTTATATATGAAGTATTAGAATATAATTCTAATTAAATTCATAATTCATTTCATTTATATGGATGATTGTGAGCCTATAACTAACCTTTTTATGTGATTGGTTTATATCAATTTCTTATTAAATTAAATTTTTGGCCTATGTTCCATACCTCCTTTCATTATGTAAGGTCCTGCACACCCATAGTTTCATTTATATAAAACCCTTAACCAATCCTTTGGTTCCCCTCATCTGTGTGTGAGTAAAATCATATGTAATGGATGGAGCTCCCAAAATAGTGGAGGTGGTTCAAGTTTGGATCTGAGGCAAAACCAACCCAAGAGAGATTAATTGGTGTACATGTGGAAAACTGCAACACAAACCATAAATGTCACGAACCAGCCTGGGTCGACCCTGAACCTGTCACCCGAGCTAGCCCATGACATGGCCTGAGGGGCGTTCCCGATCCCCACGGGCTGGCAACTAGTGCCGGGCATCAAGACTAAACAAGAGGGAATGATTTTTCCCAATAAAAAAATAAAACAGAGGAAAAGTGGAATAACGCTAAGTAAAATAAATGACCCTGAAAAGAAAGAACGGCCAACGAGACACACTAACCTGGTCTCGACCAAAACTCCTCGCGACTCCGAGAGTCGCTAACCAGTCCACAACCAGCTCTCCTCCATGGAGAGTAAGCTCGAACCAAACCTGGAGCAAAACTAAAAAACAGGAAAACACTATAGGCATGTGTATTAAAACTCAGTAGGTAGGCCCGACTAATTCTATTCCCAATGAACATACCATTAAATAAAGAATTCATTAATCCCAAGTTTGAACTAAATTGTACAAAATATGGGTTTTTACACACACTTTCATTTCTAAATAAGTATCAGTCCGTTGCCCTTTATAATTTAAAAAAACAACTTTTAATGTTTGAAAGGAACAGGTGCATTGAATTTTAAAACATTTTTGCAAACAATTAGTAAACCAAACTTTAGTTATTAGGAAGAAAGGAAAACTACTCATAAAACACAACACACGCCAAGGGAAATGGGAAGAATGGCACACACGAGCCAGCAACCGAACTAGACTTCTCAATTGTGTGCCACACACAAATAAACACTAAATAAAACATGGGTCGAATCTAGGAGATCGTGAACAATCCAGAACATACTATACATCTGACTCATCCCGAAGGCATGCCCTAACTCGATGACGCCATAACGCCCATACTACTACCCGGTATAGCCCTGCATGGCCTAACTGAGGGGCCCAATCCCCATAGCTGTAATAACTCAGTATTCCCCTACTATGGGGCCACTAGCCAGTGCGTGGTCTAAACTAGTGCAGCAATCGTTCTCAGAAAATTCACTCACTATGCCGAGTTCTTATTTCAACACATATAATAAAAGAGGGGTGAATCAACAATGCCAAAAAATCAGTCACGATGCACAAACATCACAGACAACTCACGCAATCAACGCACACCAAAGATCACCCCTGAATGGGTTTTCCAAAATAATTTATTTTATTAAAGTGCCAAACGAGCCTTCACAAATTTTAAAGAAAAACCTCATTTCTCGAGAAAACCCAAAACCCGTGTTTAGAAGAAATCATATATCTTTAAAACTAGAAGTACATTTGAAATTCCATGAATTATGTTTAAAGTCCAAACAGGCATTCTTTCAATACTGGGTGTCCACTCGTCAAGAAAATGTTTCAAGTGTTCGGTATAAAATAAACGACTCTTTTTACACTAAATAATCATTTAAAAATTAATTATCTTAGATTATTTATCATTTATTAAAATTATCAAAACATCAAGCAATTAATAAACTCTAAATTTAAAGGTGAGTGTAGTGGGGGACCTACCTCGACTCGCTGCTCGATCGTGATGACACGACTCATTTCGTATTTGCACATAAGCACGTGCAAACTGATAACCGCGGTGTCGCAGACTTTCGCTGACAACACGCTGCAACAACCGCAGGACATTTAAAACTGGAAACCTTTACCCAACTCAAACAAGATAAATTTCCATCCTTAATAATAATTTAATAAAACATTTTAAAAAAATTTATAAATAAAATTTTAAAGACCATTTCCATGGATAAACAAAACACTATAAAATATGTTAAACAGTTTTCAAAATGGATCAAATGGCTCAAAATGACAAAGGCTTAACAAAAAATTATTTTATGACTACACGCAGATATAAGCTACACTAAAACATCAACTGCACCCTTTGCACATACTAACAAATTAACTGCACAATTTATAAAGCACTATTTAAACAGTTCAACATGGGTTTTCATAGAAACAAATACTCATATCATATAAACATACCACTAAACTCATAAACACATAAAAAAAATACTAAACCTCAAGTAAAATCGAAATCGCATCAAACAAAAAAAGTTAATAAATATGCTAAATTAATTAAATTCACGAATCAATTTATCAACAATAATTTTATGAGGGACCGCCTACCTCGATGTGGAGAACCTAAAAATTTAGTTGCGTAACACCCCCGCACACCAACTGCACCTCCGTCAGCACAAAAGACCCTAAAAATAAAGTATTAAACTAATAACATCAACATTGAAACAAAAATAACTCAATATCTCGAATGGAACCCTACACAAAGAAGGGAAATAAATTCACCGGAGCGAAGCGCACTATGGGGAAGCCACCAGAATGGGAGGTGCGCACAACGAGAGTCATCGGGAGGTTCATCCAAGAGGGAACCTGAACCAGGTGAGGCGCAGCATAAAAAGGGAAGGGAAGAAGGGGGGGGGGTGCGACGCTGCTGTCCGGAGAGGGAGAGGAAGGTGGTTGGACACCGCAAGGTCCCCATAAATATACTAATTTATATTTCTTCTAGTGAAAAATTCTTTTAATACTTTGATCATCTAACCAGTTAGGTTCTTCCAAAGCAAGGTCCCCATTGATTATCTTATGTAAGGAAAGTAAGTTATGGGTGGCCCTAATATGATTAGGTGCGCGTATTTTTGGAATTGGTTATCTAGAACCAAATTATATGTAATTTATGATAACCTATATTAATTATTTTGAATATTAATAAACTCTTTATAACATCATGATTTTTATTCTGTGTAACGTAGTATGTGCTAATGTCCTAAGAGCAGTCGTCGCACTGAAAGGTCACAATAGTTCCTTGCTATGATGAAAACCCAAAAGTGTGACAATATTATTCTTAAATATATATTATATATCTTTATGAAATAATTTGAGTTATACAAATTATATGGGCTATCATGGGTGGATATTCATAGGACTTTTATGCACCTTCACATGGTGTACACCCTTGGTAATATCCAGTGTAGGATATTAAGAGAATGAGACCCGCTAGTAGGAAATCCACATTTATATGTGTCATTATATTTTCCTGTCTAGGAATGTGTTTATTGATAATTATACTTTAATATTATTATTAATGATTATTATAAGTCATGTACTTTGACGTATTAACAAAAACTGCGATAACATATGTTCACGACGAGGTATGATACATTGGGTCCATCATGAGTAATATTTCATTTATGAATAATACGAGAAAATATTTTCCCCTTATATTCTTTAACAGAAGTCGATGTCTTAGGACATTTTATTTTAATGATATAGACTAAATAAATTCATGGACATGGTGTTCTATTGGAAAGTTTGATTTCCAAAAATTCAAATAAAGAGACAATGAGTACATAGGTTTATGACTTTAGCTTGCAACCTGTTTGATTAGATATATCACAATAAATGGATTATATAACATAATAAGCATCCATATGAGGTATTTTTTCATTGCAGAATTAACTTATTTCTCTATGGGCACCTTAGCGTGTTACTAGACACCAACCTTGGAATTTAGGTTACATCACCTAATGCCACTGAGAAAGAGGTCTAGAGTGTCACACGCGAAGTGTATCCGGAATCTTAGTTAAATAATATTATTATTTAACAAGTTGAATAAATATTATTACCTTGTGTGGTTTAATAATTATTCATGATTTCTTGATCGCATATATTCTGTCACTAGTAATTTGAGAGAATATTATGTGAGCAGAATATTTAATAGATATTTATTTTCCATTTAGTAAATATAATATTTAATTATTTATTGGTGAATAATTCAGTGATATTTATTTATTAAATAAATAGTCATTATTCAAGACCTGATAAATATTGTGGGTTAATGGTGGATTGGGTGTAATGGTCTGGTGAGAAATAATATATATTAAATATTATTCGAATAAATAATATTTAATTTAATTTGCGAGTTTAGCACATGTCAAAAAATATTATTATTATTATAGATATGGGGTTTCGTAGGGATTATAGAAATAATAAGTGAACTTGTGAAATTATTATTTTCTAACCCTAGGGGTATATAAATGTAATTATATTATTTTCTTAAGAGAGTTCATTCATTTTGGGTTGTGCACAATGAGATCTGGAGAGAATCTACTCAAATATATAGAGAGCTCCCTCTCCAAGAACACTCTAAAGAACAGAGAGTGATCTTCCTCCACCACCACTCTCAAGTCTAGAGAGATCGAAGAGAACCCTTCCTTGAAGTGGTTCTCAGGGAAATCAATAGTGAATGATACAAGTGTTAAGATCTGTCATTCTAGCACCCAAAGATTCTTACGGTGATGTTCGAAGGTTCGTGGAACACATGTGGATCACCGTTAGAGGGAATCTATTCCTGATTCATAAAATACAATGATGATACAACGTAGAGACATTTTTATATCCTTCAACAAAGAAATAATTTCTCATAAGGTAATTCTTTAATTTCTTAAATTAATTAGAGATAATATGTGATGATCCTGCACTTTGGTTCCAGTGTTTATCTATTATCTATATTCTTTTATTCAATTCTTTTGATCATGGTATTCATCATCATGTAAATATTATATTAATCATCAATCATGACAAAAATTCATGTTTGGAATGCCTCATCAGATGCTTCCACTGTACCCAAAACCTACAAGTGGTATCAGAGAGGTGACATAATTATTTATAATTATTTAAATATTGTTTATTGACATATTCATTTTTAATTAGTTTTCAATTTTACTTTAATCAATATTTAATCTGAATTATGAGATCTATTTATTCCACTTCATTTCTCCAAATATAATCAAATAGATTAATTTTATGAATGAAATGAATTTTAAGATCTTATCTAGAGGTGATGAGGTGTCTATCCAGACAACACAATATTACACGTCGTGTAACTCATAGGTACACGCCGTGTACTAGTGTTTAATTCACCCTAAATTAATTCAGAATTAATTCAAGTTGTGTGAATTATAGCACACAGTGAATTTAATTACACACCACAAGTTCACCAGGACAATTCAGTGTATAGTCAGCCAGAGTGCATGCTGTGTAACTTCCTTACACGATAGGTATTCCTTTATTCACATATGATCTATGTATCCTCTTACATGATTTATATGATTAGAAACCATATAACTTGAAGACCACACATCATATATCCCATGTAAAAATTTGGTACTCTAATATTTTTCATGGTACAGTTATATGCTAAGTCATTAGTCGTGTGTTGTAGATAGATGGTGAGAATAATACATGCCATGTACTTTGATGTACATGTTGCGTACTTTTACCAAATTATGTAGAATTGAAATTTAATTTATTATATTGTTCAAACCTTATAAACATGTGTTCTGTTTGGTAATTAAGCTGATAGTATATTCCATGTGTTAGGTTATATATATATAAATGTCTATTTAATTTCTTCATAATGTTCGAATATACATATCTTGTATAAGTTTTATTATAATTAATAATCTATGTGTATTAAATTATAACACGCTACGTAAATACCATGTGTTCCATGTGGTCATTAAGTTGATAGTACATGCCATGAAATTATGTGATAATTTATATATACCACATGTCACAAGAGTAAACGATATATGAGTATAGTAAATGTTGGGTAGTTTGGACGAGTACTCACTATGTTGCCTCCATGGTACATTTTTTATACACTATTAATTTTAAATAAATTTATTTAATTTTTTTAAAATTATGATGGATGAGAATTTCAAGAAAATTTAGATTAAATTTATACAAATTAATTGATTAATTCAAAAATATGATTAATTTATTTGAGCACAATTTATCTTATATATGAAGTATTATAATAGAATTCTAATTAAATTCATAATTCATTTCATTTATATGGATGATTTTGAGCCTATACCTAACCTTTTTATGTGATTGTTTTATATCAATTTCTTATTAAATTAAATTTTTGGCCTATGTTCCATACCTCCTTTCATTATGTAAGGTCCTGCACACCCATAGTTTCATTTATATAAACCCCTTAACCAATCCTTTGGTTCCCCTCATCTGTGTGTGAGTAAAATCATATGTAATGGATGGAGCTCCCAAAATAGTGGAGGTGGTTCAAGTTTGGATCTGAGGCAAAACCAAGCCAAGAGAGATAAATAGGTGTACATGTGGAAAACAGCAACACAAACCATAAATGTCACGAACCAGCCCGTGTCGACCCTGAACCGATCACCTGAGCCGGCCCACGACATGGCCCGAGGGGCGTTCCTGATCCCCACGGGCTGGAAACTAGTGCCGGGCATCAAGACTAAACAAGAGGGAACAATTTTTCCCAATAAAAAAATAAAACAGAGGAAAAGTGGAATAACGCTAAGTAAAATAAATGACCCTGAAAAGAAATAACGGCCAACGAGACACACTAACCTGATCTCGACCAAAACTCCTCGCGACTCTGAGAGTCGCTAACTAGTCCACAACCAGCTCTCGTCCATGGAGAGCAAGCTCGAACCAAACCTGCAGCAAAACTAAAAAATAGGAAAACACTATAGGCATGAGTATTAAAACTCAGTAGGTAGGCCCGACTAATTCTATTCCCAATGAACATACCATTAAATAAAGAATTCATTAATCCCAAGTTTGAACTAAATTGTAAAAAATATGGTTTTTTACACACACTTTCATTTCTAAATAAGTATGAGTCCATTTCCCTTTATAATTTTAAAAAACAATTTTTAATGTTTGAAAGGAACAGGTGCATTGAATTTTAAAACATTTTTTCAAACAATTAGTAAACCAAACTTTAGTTATTAGCCAGAAAGGAAAACCACTCATAACACACAACACACGCCAAGGGAAATGGGAAGAATGGCACACATGAGCCAACAACAGAAATAGACTTCTCAATCATGCGCGAGACACAAATAAACACTGAATAAAACATGGGTTGAACCTAGGAGATCCTGAACAATCCAGAACGTACTATACATCTGACTCATCCTGAAGGCATGCCCTAACTCGAAGACGCCATAACGCCCATACTACTACCCGGTATAGCCCTGCATGGCCTAACTGAGGGGCCCAATCCCCATAGCAGTAAAAACTCAGTATTCCCCTACTATGGGGCCACTAGCCAGTGCGTGGTCTAAACTAGTGCAACAATAATTCTTAGAAAATTCACTCACTGTGCGGGGTTCCCATGTCAACACATATAATAAAAGAGGGGTGAATCAACAATGCCAAACAATCAGTCACGATGTAAAAACATCACATACAACTCGTGCAATCAACGCACACAAAAGATCACCCCTGAATGGGTTTTCAAAAATAATTTATTTTATTAAAGTGCCAAATGAGCCTTCACAAATTTTAAAGAAAAACCTCATTTCTTGAGAAAACCCAAAACCCTTGTTCAGAAGAAATCATATATCTTTAAAACTAGAAGTACATTTGAAATTATGTGAATTATGTTTAAAGGACAAACATGAATTATTTCAATACTGGGTGTCCGCTCGTCAAGAAAATGTTTCAAGTGTTCGGTATAAAATAAACGACTCTTTTTACACTAAATAATCATTTAAAAATTAATTATCTTAGATTATTTATCATTTATTAAAATTAGCAAAACATCAAGAAATTAATAAACTCTAAATTTAAAGGTGAGTGTAGTGGGGGACCTACCTCGACTCGCCGCTCGATCGTGATGACACGACTCATTTCGCATTTGCACATAAGCACGTGAAAACTGATAACCGTAGTGTCGCGGACTTCCGCTGACAACACGCTGCAACAACCGCATGACATTTAAAACCGTAAACCTTTACCCAACTCAAACAAGATAAATTTCCATCCTTAATAATAATTTAACAAAACATTTTAAAAAAATTTATAAATAAAATTTTAAAGACCATTTCCATGGATAAACAAAACACTAGAAAATATGTTAAACAGTTTTCAAAATGCATCAAATGGCTCAAAATGACAAAGGCTTAATAAAAAATTATTTTATGACTACACGCAGATAGAAGCTACACTAAAACATCAACTGCACCCTTTGCACATACTAACAAATTAACTGCACAATTTATAAAGCACTATTTAAAGAGTTCGACATGGGTTTTCATAGAAACAAATACTCATATCATATAAACATACCACTAAACTCATAAAAACATAAAAAAATATAATAAACCTCAAGTAAAATCGAAATTGCATCAAACAAAAAAAGTTAATAAATATGATAAATTAATTAAATTCACGAATCAATTTATCAACAATAATTTTATGAGGGACCGCCTACCTCGATGTGGAGAACCTAAAAATTTAGTTGTGTAACACCCCCGCACACCAACTCCACCTCCGTCAAAACAAAAGACCCTAAAAATAAAGTATTAAACTAATAACATCAACATTGAAACAAAAATAACTCAATATCTAGAATGGAACCCTACACAAAGAAGGGAAAGAAATTTACTGGAGAGAAGCGCACTATGGGGAAGCCACCAGAATGGGAGGTGCGCACATCGAGATTCATCGGGAGGTTCAGCCAAGAGGGAACCTGAACCAGGTGAGGCCCAACATAAAAAGGGAAGGGAAGAAGGGGGGGGGTACGACGCTGCTGTCCGAAGAGGGAGAGGAAGGTGGTGTGGGGTTGTTGTCCGTAGAAGGACAGGATGGCGCGCAGAGGGGAACCCGAACCAGGGGGAGAGGAGGGCGGCAGAGCTTAAGGGGGTTCGGTCGAGAAGCTGGGCAAAAGAGGGGAAGCGCGTTGTTTGTCAGGGTGGCACGATTCCGGTGGGGGGAGGACCATCAATGGTCCGCGCGACTGGGTAGAGCGGGAGGGAGACGACGACCTAGGGTTCAGAGGGTTGAAGGTGTGCCAGTTCGAAGGGAGGGTGTCGGAGGGTTGTGTTGTGATTCCAAATCGAGAGAGAAGAGGTGGGGGTCAGCCGCGACGCCGGAGGGAAACAAGAGGGGAGTGGCCATGAAGAGTTTCTGGGGGTTTGGGCAACGCGGACGAGGGGATATGTGGCCAGCTGAAATCATTTTGGGGTTGGGGGGGGGGGCTTGTAGCGCGACGGACCAAAGGGAGGGGGGGGAAGAGAGGGGAAAAGAGAATAAATAAAATAATAATAATAATAGAAATAAAATAGAATAAATAATAAAGGGAGGGGGAAAAAGAGAAAATAAAAGAAAATAAAAATAAAAAGAAAATAAAATAAAATAAAAGAAGAAATAATCTAATTAAAAAAAATTACTAATAATAGATCTAATGATAATAAAACCTAAATAATAGAAACGGCCAAGTTAAAACATTAACTTAAATAATAATAATACTAATAATGATACTAAAATAATAAAACCAATGAAAATAATAACATCATTATTAAATTAGGTTGGACACCGTGCACGGTCGCGTGCACGGTCGTCGGCGCAGATGCGTGTGCGGTCGCACGAGCCGGCGCGTGCGAGATCGCACGCCTAGTTGCACGCCTATGCAATAATTAATTTAATAATAAAACGTTTTTTTATTTAATTTGGGCACTACGCAGGGTCACGCATATGGTTGTGCACCATATATGAACCCAAATCACTAAAAAAAACCCGGCTAAACCTGCGGCTCAAAAATGAGAACCAAAATAATTAAATTAAAAAGGACGTGTCGGTCGGGGTGTGACAATTCTCCCCACCATGACACTTTCTGCCCCCAGAAAGTCCCAAAAGGCTTCACCAAACCAAGATTCCAAGCAAGACTGCGAAGATACCTAAAAAAAAACTCAATCACCCGAAGATCGGGCATTCTAAACACCCATAACCTGAAACCTCAAAGAACTCAAAGCCCGAGACACTACAAAAAAAACCAACAGCAAGGAACTCACCTCCAAACACAACTACAACATGGAACACCCCGACCCCTAACATAGGGATTTCCATGGCAGCTCAAGATCTCCAAGAACAAACATCCAGCAACCCACTATCTGAGCTAACCAATTAGCATGGTCGAGGTCAGGGAGAGCAGAATTAAGGGGTTGCTCCGCTATGCGCACTTTAAAAACAACGTCTTACACAAGCACGTCCTATGGTGGTCTCCCCACCATATTGGGTTCTCATCAAACATTTGTTCTTCACGCAAAAACAACTCACAACTCATACAAACCTTTAACACTTGCTTGACTCTCCATGATCCCTATGTAAACTAAACCAACACAGGAGGAGACGTCGGTGAGACCCGCACAGGGTCTCCCCACCATTTTAAAATTTCCTAACACCACGAAACCCGCGTGGGTATTCCCAGTTTACTTTGAGCGATACAGACTGAACTCTGCATCACGAACAAACCACATGGGACGACCCGCACTGATTATTCCTACTGTGGTCAACACTCTGCCACAAGAGATAGATTTGATAGCAGAAACCCCTAACCAGGAGCCGAACCAGATAGGTTCTATTCAATTCCACAAGACATGGGAATCTCTGAAATGAATACGATTTCGATCCATAACCGACCCCAAGAAGGTTTGCGGGGCGCGCTCGCCAGCTTTACAAGAATACGGGGTTTCCAAACTTCTTTAAGACCCAAGAGGAACTCCCATAAAATAAGATCACGACAAGTAGACAAGGGCTCTACGCCCCTCACAAAAAGAATGACACCTTCAGAGAGGGTACCGCAATAAGAAAATTTAATCTTTCCCCATCCCGTCACTGTGAACTTAAGTCGGATCAATCTCAACCCACGTTCGATGAGTTTTGACTGCACGCAAGCTTCACCCCAAGACCTATGGCTGGGTCCCTGATGTCTGAAGTATCTACCACCTCACATTCATAAGTTGACCACCTATGACTGGAACTTCCTCTACTGGAAAAGCAGCCTGCATACTTCTCCTCGTGTCCCGCGTGGCCACTCTATCAACATACCAACTGAGAATTGCAACGAACGACTTAGAGTATCTGACTGACCATACTAGAGATAGAAATTTGAGCGGTCTATCCGACACGCAACACGAACTGATGGAAGGAGCACTCAAAGAACATGCCCCTTCGTTTCACACTCCTCATCGGATGAGGAACCTTCACTTTTTTAGGTACAAATGTGGGATGAGGTTATTCTTAAGGATCGCTCAAGACATCCTTATTCGCATAAAAAATAAAGCAATTGTCGTTTACTGTTTTAATGCCGCTCCACCAGGAATACTCGAGACAACTTGCACCCACACAACTTTTGGAGTTCTTCCAAAACCAGAGACACTCCTGACTTTCCCAAAGCATTCAACGATATCCAATCGAACTCGACGTCTACAAATAGTTGACACAATCAAGCAGAACCCAACTCCGCCACTCCATTGGGAGTCTGGGCTGAGCCAAGAACCGAGAGACCTGCTGGAAACCCATATGACATTTCTAGGGGGCATATCCCAAACATGGAACACAAAACAACCTTCCACAAATCCAAACGCATCATAAGGAAAACATCCATATTCTAAACACAAATCCAGTAATTCCAATCCAAAACATCAATTCATTCTTAAAGAAAAACACCCGCTTGAGAAACCAAACACAATACATTAAATCCCAATAACTCTTTTGAACTCATCGCTTTCACTCTGGACTCAAAACCATTATCCAATTCCAAAACCATTTAAGCACAAAAACTCATCTGAGAGAAAACCCCACTTTTCAGGAAACAAGATGAAACTTTTAAAATCAATCACTCACCACTGATATTCCTGGATGCCTCGCAGATTTGCATTTTCATGCCTCCCAGGCACCCATCCACACAATCCACCAACTATCCGTTAATCACTTCCACATGCACATGCGAGCACCCATAAGAATACCATTGAAAAAAACAAGGATATTTTTCTTTCAAAACAATACATTTCCAATTTTCAAAAATAATTTTTTTTCAACTATTTAAAAAACTCAAGACAAATTTCCAAAATTATTTCCATTTATAAAACAACCCACTCAAATTTCAAACAACCCAAGACATCCTTTTAGAAATTCAACTTTGACAAATCAATGCCAAATTCCAAAAACAGGGTCCAAGAGAAACGCACACCAAATATCCTGTTAACCGCACACCAAAATAAAATACGAGCAACACCAAAGTCTGCTTCCCTTTTTAAAGGAAAATAATTTCGCGCCAATCTCAAAACTGAAGCAAGACATCACAAACATTAAAGCACCTGGGTAAAGGACTAGTGGTAGTATCTAACCCAGCGACATGGTTTAGCAGACCATGCCCTAGGCAAGAACCAATCACTAGGAGTGTCGAACCGTACTCTCGGGCATCACATGGGTCACTAACCCATGTGAGACCACGCGCAGTACCTGTTTACTCCTATTGTCATCCCCACCGACACAGAGCAAATCCAAAAACTTAAATCCCAAACTACCCCTGGTTACTTGAGGATCAGAATGAGTAAGAGTTCGCGACGCTCTTCTCGCACCTATCCCTCGAGTACCGATAGTCCTATCTTCAATATACCTGACTCCCCAGATAACAAGAACAAAACCTTCCTCTGATACCATTTTGTCACGAACCATCCCGGGTCGACCCTGAACCGGTCACCCGAGCTGGCCCGCGACATGGCCCAAGGGGCGTTCCCGATCCCCACGGGCTGGAAACTAGTGCCGGGCATCAAGAATGAACAAGAGGGAATGATTTTTTCCAATAAAAAAAATAAAACAGCGGAAAAGTGGAATAACGCTAAGTAAAATAAATTACCCTGAAAAGAAAGAACGGCCAACGAGACACACTAACCCGGTCTCGACCAAAACTCCTCGCGACTCCGAGAGTCGCTCACCAGTCCACAACCAGCTCTCGCCCATGGAGAACAAGTTCGAACCAAACCTACAGTAAAACTAAAAAACTGGAAAAAACTATAGGCGTGAGTATTAAAATTCAGTAGGTAGGACCGACTAATTCTATTCCCAATGCACATACCATTAAATAAATAATTCATTAATCCCAAGTTTGAACTACATTGTACAAAATATGGATTTTTAAACACACTTTCATTTCTAAAAAAGTATCAGTCCATTTCCCTTTATAATTTAAAAAAACAATTTTTAATGTTTGAAAGGAACAAGTGCATTTCATTTTAAAACATTTTTTCAAACAATTAGTAAACCAAACTTTAGTTATTATCCATAAAGGAAAACTACTCATAACACACAACACACGCCAAGGGCAATGGGAAGAATGGCACACACGAGCCAGCAACCGAACTAGACTTCTCAATCATGCGCCACACACAAATAAACACTAAATAAAACATGGGTTGAACCTAGGAGATTGTGAACAATCCAGAACTTACTATACATATGACTCATCCCGAAGGCATGCCCTAACTCGATGACGTCATAACGCCCATACTACTACCCGGTATAGCCCTGCATGGCCTAATCGAGGGGCCCAATCCCCATAGTAGCAATAGCTCAGTATTCCCTTTCTATGGGTCCACTAGCCACTGCGTGGTCTGAACTAGTGCAGCAATCGTTCTCAGAAAATTCACTCACTATGTCGGGTTCCCATGTCAACACATATAATAAAATAGGGGTGAATAAACAATGCCAAACAATCAGTCACGATGCACAAAAATCACATACAACTCACGCAATCAACGCACACCAAAGATCACCCCTGAAAGGGTTTTCCAAAATAATTTATTTTATTAAAGTGTCAAACAGGCCTTCACAAATTTTAAAGCAAAACCTCATTTCTCTAGAAAACCCAAAATCCTTGTTTAGAAGAAATCATCTATCTCTAAAACTAGAAGAACATTTGAAATTACGTGAATTATGTTTAAAGGAAAAACGGGCATTCTTTCAATACTGGGTGTCCGCTAGTCCAGAAAATGTTTCAAGTGTTCGGTATAAAATAAACGACTATTTTTACACTAAATAATAATTTAAAAATTAATTATCTTAGATTATTTATCATTTATTAAAATTATCAAAACATCGATAAATTAATAAACTCTAAATTTAAAGGTGAGTGCAGTGGGGGACCTACCTTGACTCGCCGATCAATCGTGACGACATGACTCGCTTCGCATTTGCGCATAAGCATGCGCAACCCGATAACAGCAGTGTCACAGACTTCCGCTGACGACACGCTGCAAAAACCGCAGGACATTTAAAACCGGAAACCTTTACCCAACTCAAACAATATAAATTTCCATCCTTAATAATTATTTAATAAAACATTTTAAAAAAATTTATAAATAAAATTTTAAAGACCATTTCCAGGGATAAACAAAACACTAAAAAATTTGTCAAACAGTTTTTGAAATGCATCGAATGGCTCAAAATGAAAAAGTTTTAATCAAAAATTATTTTATGACTACACGCACATAGACGCTACACTAAAACATCAACTACACCCTTTGCACATACTAACAAATTAACTGCACAATTTATAAAGCACTATTTAAATAGTTTAACATGGGTTTTCATAGCAACAAATACTCATATCATATAAACATACCACTAAACTCATAAACACATAAAAAAAAACTAAACCTCAAGCAAAATAGAAATCGCATCAAACAAAAAAAGTTAATAAACATGCTAAATTAATTAAATTCATGAATCAATTTATCAACAATAATTTTATGAGGGACCGCCTACCTCGATGTAGAGAACCTAAAAATTTAGTTGCGTAACACCCCCGCACACCAACCACACCTCTGTCAACACAAAAATACCCTAAAAATAAAGTATTAAACTAATAACATCATCATTGAAACAAACATAACTCAATATCTCAAATGGAACCCTACAAAAAGAAGGGAAAGAAATTCACCAGAGCGAAGTGCACTACGGGGAAGCCATCGGAATGGGAGGCACACACATCGAGAGTTATCAGGAGGTTCAGCTAAGAGGGAACCCGAACCAGGTGAGGCGCATCATAAAAAAAGAAGGGAAGAAGGGGGGGGGGGGCGGTGCTACGCAACTGTCTGAAGAGGGAGAGGAAGGCGGCGTGGGGTTTCTGTCCATAGAAGGAGAGGAGGGCGCGCAGAGGGGAACCCGAACCAGGGGGAGAGGAGGGCGGCGTGACTTGAAGGGGGTTCGACTGAGAAGCTGGGCACAGGAGGGTAAGTGTGTTACAGGTCAGGGTGGTGCGATTCAGTTTGGGGGAGGACTAGCAATGGTCGGTGCGGCTGGGTAGAGTGGGAGGGAGGCGACCTAGGGTTCGGAGGGTTGAAGGTGCGCCGGTTCGAAGGGAGGGAGTCGGAGGGCTGTGTGGTGATGCCAAATCGAGAGAGAAGAGGTGGGGGTCAGCCACAACGCCGAAGGGAAATGAGAGGGGAGCGGCCGTGAAGAGTTTCTGGGGGTTTGGGCAGTGCGGACGAGGGGAGATGTGCCCAGCTGAAATCGTTTTAGGGTTAGAGGGGGGGCTTGTAGCGCGACAGACCAAAGGGAGGGGGAGAAGAGAGGGGGAAAAGAGAATAAATAAAATAAAAATAATAATAGAAATAAAATAGAATAAAGAATAAAGGGAGTGGAAAAAAGATCAAATAAAATAAAATGAAAAGAAAAAGAAAATAAAAGAAAATAAAAGAAGAAATAATCTAATTAATTTTTTTTACTAATAATAGATCTAATGATAATAAAACCTAAATAATAGAAATGAAAAAGTTAAAACATTAACTTAAATAATAATAATACTAATAATGATACTAAAATAATAAAACCAACGAAAATAATAACATCATTATAAAATTAGGTTAGACACCGCCCACGGTCGCGTGCACGGTCGCATGCGCAGTCGCCAGCGCGGACGTGTGTGTGGTCGTGCGAGCGGGCACGTGCGCGGTCGTACGCCTAGGTGCACACCTATGTAATAATTAATTTAATAATAAAATGTTTTTTTATTTAATTTGGGTACTATGCAGGGTCACGCATATGGCCGCGCACCGTATATGAACCCAAATCACTAAAAAAAACCCGGCTAAACCTGCGGCTCAAAAATGAGATCCAAAATAATTATATTAAAAAGGACGTGTCGGTCGGGGTGTGATAATAAATGGTTCAATGTGTTTTTTCCATAAGTTAACATTTATTTTATCATCAAGTAGATAAAATAACCATTAGTAAAATCTCATGGTCATACAAATTTATTATTTTATTTTTATAAATTTTCATGTTTATTTCATTATGGATGTTTTTTCATGATCACATGAATTAATGGATTATTAGTCATGAAAGATAGAACTAATATAAATTGACTGATGCATAAAAATTATTTAAGACATGGTTATTTACTTAATTAAATCTACTTAATATTAACAAGAATGTAATAAAGATAATAATTGTCAATTTACACATAAAATATAAAATCCTATAATTATATATACTAAGTTGGTATATCCTTCCACTACTTCAATTAAAATAAAACCATAGTTCAAAGTGCTTGACCAACCAAAGTTGCGGTGCTTTTAATTATCTAGGATTTCTAACTTGAAGTTTTGGGTTGAATTAACTTAGTTCACATTAGGGGTTGAATTCCAAAGTAGGGCTTGATGTAAGGAAAAGGTTGAGGAAATCTAATTTAAGGATTTCAGGATTGGGGATTTCACTCAACAGATTAAGGAAATGTGAGGTAATGTAGTTGGAATTTGGAATGACTTCTTAAAACCCTTCATATTTCTTGACTGGCCAAATTTGGTGTGATGAGAAGGGGAATGTGGATCCTTTACACTATAATGTTTAAATAATAGGATATTCCTAATATAATGATGAGGGATATTAGGTTTCAATAAAATAGTGGGAGATTAATAAATATAATATCTATTTATTTATCTAAATTTTATTAGATAAAGCATTAAAACTATAATAATCTTATTTATAGAATAGATAATAGAATTGACTTCAAACATATCACTATGATCCATAACTGAGAAGGATAACCTTCTCACTAGCACAATTTTCCAAGAGTGGAAAAGGTTATTATGCATTATCCTACACCATGAAAGGAAATCTCATTTACTGGAAAAAACTATTACGGAAGCATCTCGTAAAGAGGCTAGTGAGGAATATTTATCTCTCAATTAGAACCATTTGAATGATTCTTTAGACGTTTAGTGTTTCATGATATCATCCATGAACAATGATCTTTTAATGCAACATGAGTACATGGATGTGCATATCATGATGTCTTACCTTAGGGATCTCTATCAAGAAAATATGGGACAAGATAGATATGAGATCTCCAATGCTATTTTTATAACTAATCTTGGAGATTTAGCACCAGTTGAACCTCATTTAGTCAAGATTATTATCCATATTAAATTCTTAGACATCTTATGGATTAAATTCCCATATGAGTTTCGCATAGATCTCATAATTTCTTCAAAACCCAAGTACTTCTCCAATTTTATTGTTAATTATAACATGATAAATAATGAAAAGAGTATTTCAAAACTTTTTAATATGATTTTCCAAGTGGATAAGGACATAGGGCATGAAAAACCCACAACCCTTATGGTGAATTAGAGAAGGAAGAATAAGGTGAAGGGTACCAATACTCATAAAAAGTCTAAAGCTCTTGAGCATCATCTTTCCAAGAAGAGGAAGACCTGGAGGTAGGGTAAGGAAAATGAAGCAGTATGTTTTTCTTGTGGCAAGTAAGGCCACTGGAAGAGGAATTGAACCCAGAAGCAAGGTAAAGATAAAGGTGCATTCATTATCAAATGTAATCATTCAATATCTATACATTGAGTATTAGATAAAATTTGTGTTGATCACATCTATATTTAAATGCAGAAACCTAGTATATTTTGAAATATTTCTAGAGAGGTGTATTTTTGAGTTTCCAATGGTGTGAGGATTGATACTCTAGAAATCAGTGACTACCAACATTAATTTCCAACCAAAATTATATTGGTTTTAAGATATTGTTTTTATGTACCAACTATTATCATGAACAAAATTTCTATATCATGCTTATATGTAGATGGTTTTATTTTCAAATTTAGAAATAAAATTTGTTTCTTTTATAAAAAAATTATTTTATGGTATGGAACATTTAAATAATTATATTTATATATTAAATGATGAAACCCAAGTATTTGAAATAGATAATGAATCATGTTCACATAACTTATGTCATCTCCATATTGGTTATATAAATGATAATCGTTTGAAAAAGATCTATCAAGATGGTTATTTATACTCTTTTATGATAAAAAAACTTGAAAGATGTCATGATTGTTTACAAGGAAAAATGACCAAAATGCCATTCGGTGGATAGGGTGAAAGGGCCATAGAGATTTTAGGATTGGTACACATTGATGTGTGTAGACCATTTCTAGTAGAAGCTAGAGGTTGGTATTCTTAATTCATAAATTTTACTGATGACTTGAGTAGATATTTATATGTCTACTTAATGAGGTATAAGTCAGAGTCCTTTTAGAAATTTAATGAATTCAATAATGAAGTATAGAATCAAATTGGAAAGAAGATAAAGAAACTAATATTAGATCAAGGTGGTGAATATTTTAATGAAAAGTTTATCAACTTTCTACAGGTGGTTGTGATTCTATCTCAACCCACTCCACTTTACACACCGTAGTGGAATGGTGTTAGTGAAATGAGTAAACATACCTTGTTAGACATGATAAGGTCGATGATGACTCGTGTATATATTTCGTTAGGGATATTCATTACAAACCATGACATATACACTAAACTGAGTACCAACTAAAGAAGAAAATAGAATTACCTTCAAGTTATGAAGTGGAAAGAAACATGTTTTATCACATACACGTGTATAGGGTTTCAAAGAATTTGTTAAGGCCTTCTCAAGAAACAAACTGGCACACCAGGGCGAAAAATGTATCTTTATAGGATATCCTAAGGAAATAAAGGGATGCTACCTATACAACCCCTCAGATAAGAAATTGATTGTCTCCAAACAAGGTGTATTTCTTGATAGGGATAATATCCTCAAAAAGGATAGTGAGAGAGATATTGAATTCAATGAATTTGATGCTCAAGATACAAAAGTGTTAGTATAATAATAGATTCCATAGGTCCATGTGGAAGTAGTAGTTTTTGAAACGCAAGTACTATATAGGAGCACTAGAGAGGTAAGATAACTAGAGAGATATGGTTTTCTAGTCACTAAATATGGTGAATCATTATTGGTTAACAGTGATGAACCTATCTTCTATAAAAAGGTGGTATAGATCTCAAAATATGAAAGATGTAAAGAAACCATGAATTTTGAAATGGATTACATGTATCAGAACCAAGTTTGAGTTATAGTTGATGCACCAGTTGATGTAAAGATCATAGGTTCCAAATGGGTATTCAAGAGAAAACTGGACATTGAAGGTAAAGTAAATACTTATAAAGCAAGGCTAGTGGATAAAGGGTTTAAATAGATACAAGGAATTGAATATGATGAAACCTTTTCAAGAGTTTCCATGTTTAAATATATCAAAATTCTACTTGCTATAACATCTTACCATGACTGTGAAATTTGAAAGATTTATGTCAAAAGATATTTCTTTAATATGAACCTTCAATAATATATCTACATTACACAACCAAAAGGGATTGTGACCCCATGTGATGCTAAAAGGATAAGAAAGTTGTAAAGATCCATTAATGGGTTGAATCAAGCATTTAGGTCATTGAAAATTCGATTTTATGAATATATAAAAGAATTTGGTTTCATTAAGAATGAATGTGATTGTTGGGAAAAAATCCCTCAATCTATCATTAAAGAACTTTTGAGGTGATTGTGTTTATTGACAAAGTGGGCCTCCATGTTGTGTTTGTTGACAAAGCAGACCACAATGTTCAATTTGATTCCACATGGGGTTTTCATGGTGAGTTTTCGAGTTCAAGAGCTGTTGTTGACAATCCATGATTGATAGAAGAACCTCAGAAAAGGAATGGATGATCTGGAGGTGGTAAAAAGCGAGCAGATACAAGGTGGCACCTTTTTCTAGTGTTTGCCAATTTTTTGTGCCTCAAAATTGAAAAATGGAGAAAATTGTTTTTGGAAAAGAGACTTGTGCAATGGTGTCTCGGAGGCTTGGAAAGTTTCCCACTATATGTTTTTTAAGATTATAATATCAAAATATGGAAAAGGAAAAAGGGGCGCCCAAGTTTTGGTTTGGGCGTGCAAGGTGACTAGGGCGATAGAGACTAGGGCAGCTAGACTTGGGTGCTAGGAGGAGACTTGAGCGTCCGTGCTCAAGGTACCCAAAATGCCTAAAAATAGAGGGACACCCCTCCTCATTTTCAGAGAATCTCAACACTTAGGGAAAATTCGATCTCCAGTCGCGCAGGTGGTTTGGGCGCACAAGTGGTGGATTGGTCACGCAAGAATAAATATATTCAGAAGTTGTGCGCTAGTTGATAGTTGTACACAAATATTGGTTTGGGCATAAAAGGGTGTGGGTCGCTCAAGTTCTAAGTTGGCGAAGGGAGTGTCACGCAAGTAGTTAGGTGACACTTGCGCTCCAGGCTTATAGAATCACACTGGTTGATAGTTTCTCGCCAATATTGGTTTGGGCGTAAAAGGGTGTAAGTCTCCCATGTTTTTTGTTGAAGAAGGGAGTGTCATGCAAGTGATTAGGTGACACTCGCACACTATGATTTGAGAATCACTCCAGGCTTGGAGAAGTGCACCAGTCATTCTAGGGTTGTGTGAAATTTGGAAGATTTCCCGGTACACCCGTGGTAAAGTTGTATTCATCAGTGAATGAAAGTGGAACTTCAATAGAGAATTTACATATAGAATAAGATGTATTCATTTGTGATAATAAAGGTAACTACAAGTCTTTAAACTATGAGTGGATCCTTTCCAGAGCAGTGAGTAAAGGAAGAGGAAGAAGGTGATCCTCTCAACTAGCAGTGATCCAGAGAGAGATAGAAATAGGGAGTGACCCTTGGGAAAGCAGTGAGCTAACCCTAAACATTGTAAAGGTAGTGATCCTGGGCATAAATGTGATTTAGCCCGAACATTGTAAATTGGAAGTGAGATTTAGTGGATTTGGTAGAGTGGCACATTGTCATTGTATACTCCTTGGACGTAGACTAGTGAGGGTGAACCAAGTAAAAATATTTATGTCTGCCTACCTGCTTCTCTGCACTGTATTCCAAGAATTATCATTAGATAAAGAAGGAAAGAATAAGATCAATAATAAAACATAAATGAAAACAAAGTGATCCTTATAATAAAGAGGTCAAGATACCGTGGGGCGGGGATAATTTTGAAAAGAATATCCATACCCTGATTCACCCCCCCTCTCAGGGTATCCAGGTCCCTTTTGGTCCTAACAGTGATCCATGTGTTTACAAGAGGTTTAGTGGGAATGTGGTCATTATCCTAGTAATATATATTTATGACATATTACCTATTAGTAACAATATACCATTCTTACAGTCTATTAAGGACTGGTTAAACAAGTGTTTCTCCATGAACGACTTGGGTGAAGCAGCCTATATTCCAGGGATCAAGATCATTTGTGATAGATCCAAATGGTTACTTGGACTAATTCAAAGTACACACATTGACCAGATACTAAAAATATTTGGTATGGAATAATCCAAGAGTGTATTGGTTCTAATGTCACACGATATACATCTTTCTAATATAATGAATCCTCAGAAACAATAGGAGAAAGAGAGAATGAGTAAGATCCCATACACTTCAACGATAAGATCAATCATGTATTCCATGTTATATAACTACAAGAAAACTGTAATTTAACAATGTTTTTTTAGTGGTGTATTTTAAAAAAATCTCTGAATTAGTGATGTTTCCTAAAAACATCATTAATTTGGCAACATTTTTAAGTAAACATTGCTAACCTTGTAACATTTTCATGAAACTTTGCTAATTTATCCATATTTTTAAGGAAACATCACTAATTTAGCCACATTTTAAGGAGATGTCGCTAATTTAGCCATGCTTTTAAGGAAATATTGCTAAATTAGCCACAATTTTAAGAAAACATCCCTAAATTAATGATGTTTAAAAAAAACGTCACTAATTTAACGACGTTTTTCAGGAAATGTCACTAAAAAAATATATTTATATAGTTTGTTTTTCCACATCGATGTAAATATATATTAATATATATATATTTATAAAAACATAGACACATATATAAAAACACACACACATATATATAAACATATACACACATATGTATAAATATATAAATAAGTATATATATATATATATAAACACACACACACATATTTTAAATTTAGTCATGTTTTTAAGAAATCATGTCTATTTTAGTGAAATTTGTTATAGTGTTTTAAAATGTGGCTAATTATATATATATATATAATTATAATTATATATATGTATACATACACATATATATTTACACACACACACACACATATACACACATATATATATAATATAAACTTATATATATATAAAAATTAAATATAAAATATAAAATATAAACACACACACACACACATATATATAATATAAACATATATATAAAATATAAACATATATATATAAATATAAACATATAATATATATAATATACATATATATAAACATATATATATATATATATAATATAAACACACCCACACACATATATATAATATAAACATGTATATATATAATATATATATATATATAATATAATACAAACATATGAATAAACATAAAATATAAACACACACACACACACACACATATATATATAATATAAAACAGAAACACACACACACACACATATAAACATAAAATATAAACACACACACACACACACACACACATATATAATATAATTTAAACATATATATATATAAACATAAAATATAAAATAAACACACACACACACAGATATATATGTGTGTATTAATATATACATATATATAATATTAATTTTTAAATATTGAAATCTATTTATATATATATATATAACATAATACAATTAAATATTTTAAATTTAGTCACGTTTTTAAGAAAACATGAATATTTTAGTGACAGTTTTACCAGTGTTTTAAATCATGGCTAATTATACACGCGTGTGCGCACACAGACATATTATAATTATAATTGTATATATGTATACATACACATATGTATTTACACACACACACACATATAAACATATACATATATATAAACATATATATATAAACACACACACACATATATATAAATATATATATATATTAATATAAACATATAATATAGGTAGCGACCCAACCCCAAATAGCCTAGAGGCGGTGTCTGCTACTATTAAATTGTCATGATTATAAGGAATCAAATCCTGAAGGACTAAGAGTTTAGTAGTCTTAGTAAACCAGATACATACATGTGTCTTGTATTACAAATGAATACACTAATTACAACATATTTTCTTCTTCTTTGTAAATAAATAACTTTGAGGATAACTCTAATACATCTATTAAATCACTTCATATCTTTCAAAATACGCTTCTTGTATTCCTAGGAAAAGAAAAATAATAAGGGTGAGCTCAAATGATTAGTAGGGGTAAATTATAGCAGAAGTAATAATGAATCAATGAGAATTGTCAATATGGAAAGGTAAATAACTGAATACACTTACCAGGTAATCAATAAACTGAATGGAAGTTCATAATAAATATGGAAATTTAATAACTAGAAACACATGCCATTCAAATAACTAGGCAAGGAAAAATAAATATGGAAAGTTAATAAATGGAAACACATTCCATTCAAATAACTAGATAAGAAAAAATAAATATGGAAAGGTAATAAACTAAAAACACATGCCATTTAATTAATAAACTGAGAATTAAATGCATCCATAGATTTTATCATGTGAAAATCTCATGGATAATAAATAATGAATCAAAATAAAGGAAATGCTTAATTATTGGACGTCATGTCTCAGGAACATTAAAACCTATATTTTCAAGATCCACCCTTTAGACAGTTTAAAACTACAAATAAAAACTTGTTTAATTTTCTAAAATTATTTATCTCATGAGAACCTATCGATGTATCAAGGAGCTATATAGTGTACGGGCTCCACCTGTCATTTCATGTCCAAATCATTCTTCATATCGAGTAATTTGATTTAATTAATAAACAACATGCCTTAACAAATATCCATATCGAATAAAGAATATAGATGTATCAATATTTTCCCAAATAATCAAACAATTGTAAAATTATACACTTTATGTAAATAGGCATATGGTTTAGTAAATAGTAATATCCATGATAAATAAAATAAATAATTTAGGGGAAATTCAATGTTCAATGATCATAAGAGATTGAATATTTCAAGGGGACTAAAAAATGAATCAAGGAAGTGAATGTGAATACTATCCTTAGTCAAATAAACCATAAATCATCTCAGAGAATAATAAGTATAGTATCAATACAACATATCCAAAGTTGAGTAAAAATAAAGGTTTATTGTCATTGATGAATATAAATACAATAAAAATATCTTTAAAAACATTCTTGAAGAAAATAGCCTTTTTGTTTTGAAAAAACTTTTTTTAAAATAAATTAAAAAAAATCTTTAAAAATTAAACATTAAAACATGAAGAGGTTGATTCATAGTAATGACGATGGGTAAATCCGTACTTTCCATACAAGGTAAAAATAACATTCCTTTTGAATGGTAAAAAGGTTATAAAAATGTCTTGTTTGGAAAATGATGAGAATATTCCTTTGAAATCATTGGTAAAAGAAAAAAGGGTAAAAAATTATTTACCAAATCATTTTAAAATAATTTTTCAAAACATTTTAATAAAACATGGCTTTTAGAAGAAAACAGGTTCTCCGACTAAAGAGAGAAATAATGTCGGGTTTTCTAAAAAAAAAATTCAAAAACATTTTGAGTACCAAAGAGTGTAAAAATGGTAATAATAATTGAAAATGGTCATGAATAACTAGAGTAATTAAAATTAAAGGTTTTATTGAAAAATAGTCATATAATTTCCTTTAATGGAAATACCATTGGAAGATCATTAAAGTTATTATTGAGGAAAATAATATTTAAACATTCCAAAGTGTAACATACCACTTTGAAACATTTTAAATCATAAAACTAATGAAGGAATGATATTAAATTAAAATTTTAAATACCATAAAGATAAATAAATTCATTATATAATATATAAAAATGGGCTGTAGATACACCACATAAAATAATTAAGTGGTGAACATGAAATTTATCACACAAAAGTAAAAATTGAGATGAAAATCCCTTACTTTGAGTTTACTTTCGGGTGAACTTCCTTTAACTTCCTATAAAATAAAATTATGTTAATTATTTACTTTCATGAGAAACTTTTTCATTTTTATCATTACTTTTATTTTACTTTTTACTATATTGTATACAACTACTTAAACAATTCTGTTTACATCAGGTGTTTAGACCAAATTCGGTTTATGTGTTGAAAGAAACTTTGGTATGTCAACTATCATAAAAGGGGGTCATTATATAACATATAAATAATAATAATGAAATAATTATCACATTTATACATAAATTATACTTTTAAAAACAATCATTACATATGGTTATTAAAAATGAATCAACATTACAATCATGTGGATGATAGGTTGTACGTACGCATAAGTAACGTTCTTATTTTTCAATGATCATTATGGAAATAAGATAAGTAACACCATATATTTAAATAATTATAATTATATCATAAATAACATATTATTTAATAATATATACTTATATATATAATTCTCTTGATGAAAAATGAATCACATCATGTCGAGGAGGTGGTAGTCCACACGTCCACGAATAACCTTATCACTTTTTAAGTGTATGAAAGGGAAATAAAGAAAATGATATATATATATATATATATAAAGAAAGTTAATTATTTAATTAATATCATATATATGTTATTTATGTCTCATATTTTTAATTATAACCATCTTTTATATATTCTATGTATTGTGTGAATGAATCGCATCGGTTTGAGAGGGCGGTAGTCCACACTTCCTCAAATGATGCTATCATATTTACTCAAAATGGAAAATGTTAAAGTAATGTGTTATAAAATGATTAAATAATTACCAATACATAATAAATATCATATATAAATATATTTTAAATCATAATGTTCAATTATGAAATTTGGTAAAGGAAAAATGAACAATCATCGTTTTGTGAGGTAGTTGTTCAACATACACAGAAACAGTATGTTCGTTACCCATTAGATAGAAGTGTGTGTAAGTGTATGTATAACATTTTGCATAAAAACGTCCAAGTATATTTAGGATACTTATTTTTTATACAATAATATAATAATAATATATGAGGGGTTGGAGAATGAAAATAAAATTAAAAAACTTGAGAGAAGACGTTCTGTCTTAATTGGGTAACTACTTTTGGTTTGTACTAAAAGGATTACTTGGAAGGATTTCTGACCAAATGGATGATTAAAATTTTAGAGGAGGGATTTTTAGAAGCTATATGGTAATATATTGTCCCAACCTAAGTGGTTTGAGAGGTGTTAGGAATGGGGAGAGGTGGTGGCCTTTTATAAGGGAGGAAAATGACGCACTTGATATTTTTGAAAAGAAGTTAGGTGTACCCATGTTTTTACCTAAAATAAGTATTCAAAAAAAACTAAATAATGGAAGGTTCATGGTATATTTATGTCCATAAAATGGGTTTTTTACATGTGGATAGGTCATTTGGTCCCCTAAGTTAAAGGTTCAGTCCTTTATTAAGCTTAATTTTACCTTAATAATTGTAATTAATTTTAACCACTTTCACTAATATTTTTGAAAACAAAAACAAATTTGGTATTATTTGACATTATTAATCATTATGATTCCAAATATGGAATCTATTTTTCTAAATTCCAATCATATAAGTAGAAAAAATTATCTTAAAATTCACCCCGTATGCGGGATGACAATACGAGTTTTTAAAAGTAAAAACGTCTGAAAGTTTGCTATGTTTTTATAATAAATTTCTAAATTAAATTTATTTAAATAACATAAATATTATTAATTGATAAAAATATTATCTAATTAAACTTTAAAACCAATTAAAATTATAATTTAACCTTATAAATAAATTAGATGAAAAAGAAGTTTTGAACTAAAATTCAGTATTTTAATTATTCATTAAAAAATGAAATGTTTCAGACTGATATAAAAAATTCATCCTAAAATAATTATTATGTTTATATTTAAAATATGAAGTTTTTTTGACATATTAAATCAATTAAAGTTTCAAAATTCATATTTTAAATGGGTTCACCATTAAAAGGTGGTAAAATTGCCTTTATAAAAATATAGGTTTTTATGTGTAAAGTAGGGGTTGTTCTTATCTTATACATGTAAAACATAATGGATGAATATAAGAAATATTTTATTTAATATATAAAATATATATTTCATTAAAATAATTCAATAATTTTAATTAATTATATTTATTAAGAAAAAACTCCTTTATAATAATAATAATAATAATATTTCTTTTTATATCTAATTGGTTCTTTTTTTCATTTATCAATAATTGGTAACCAATGAATCCATTTTATATTTATATGAAACATACATTTTTATAATTTAGTTAATATTATTCATAACTTCTAACATAATTTCTAGGTTATATTTTATTATATTAAATAATATTATTTTAATAATACAATGTTATTTAGTGAAACTCAGTCTTACATGTAACACAAGCTGTCGAGGAAGGTCTCTATTGCGTGTAACGTAAGCTATCGATGAAGGTCACTCTTGTGTGTCACTCAATATTACTTGTTTTTTCATGCATTACAAGAAATATCATGTGTTTAATTTATTCAAAATAGTAAATATATAGTAGAGTCTTGGGATAGTATATTCCCTTACGTGCTTGGTGATGAATGTCATACACGTTATCAAATACAAAGTTGTAATTTAGAATTTTGGGGTGTTACATTATCCCCACCTTAATTAAATTTCATCCTCACTATTTAAACTCAATCTTGGTAATAGATTTTTTGATTTTTCCTATGTTTAAATCCCACATCATGAGAAGGGTTCGTAAAACATCCTCTAGAAAAGAGAGAATGGTAGGTACAAGGGTCACATGTAATAACATATAATTAGGTCTCTATGTATGAGATAATTAGTGGAAAGTAAAAATTTATACTTGGAGGGAAAATGTAAATATTTATTGGGAGTGATTGAGGTCATCAATCACAAAAAAATGAATGATCAATAAAAATTTGAGGGCTTCAAAGCCATAAATCTAGGATGATTTAGAAGGCCACCAGTTCAACAGAAATTAAGTTATTTGGGAAAAAAATTGTTTGAAGATACTTTTCCTAATGTTGAAGAATAATTTTAATACCTATGTATACTTACTTGATATATTTCTATAAACATAATTTCAAAAATTGGTTGTGCTTCGATATATTTTCCAATTTATTCAAAAATTAATATTGATACATGAAGCACAAAAATACATTTCTAAAGGATCTTAAGGCCCATAAAAGAGTGACAAGTATAACTATTTCTCTTTAACTATCTTCCAAAACCAATATGGTTAAGACATTAATCTATAAACCAAAAAGTAATAATACTAGTTTATCATTAATATTTATTCATCAAATTGTTTAATTAAAAACAATGACATGTTAACCTAGACTGATTCATGCTCAAATTTACCCAAGATTTTAGGGTTAAGTGGTCACTTGTAGTTTAGCTTAGGTTGTCGATTCCTCAGAGACCTAAGAAGTAACCTACGAACATGTACATTATATAGACAGTTTTTGGCTATTAAGTGGCCAAATTTGGGTTGATTTTATATGGGTTTAAGTGAACACTAAAATTCTTAAGTGAATTCAAATTATGAGAATGGTTATTCCTAGGTTATTACAAGGGGTGGATTGGATGCATTCTTTTTCTTTTAAAATACTTCAATTTCTTATATTTGAGATGGGTTCATTTAAGGAGATCAAAAAAAAAATCATTACTTAATGGTTTAATTCCTAAAAAACCTAATACTAATCACCTATAAACTTTAAGGATCAATGTTTTGAGCACTCTAAGGTAAAGGTTCGTATTAGCACTTGAAATGTGTGACCTTAAATTCAATAAGGATGAAGAGGTTTTAAAATCATCAAATAAAAATCTCATTTAAAAGAAGTAATTATCCATTAATGGAGTGAGAAATAACATAAAATCCATCCCCTTGATACTCCCTTGGATCAAACCATAAGTGTTTTATCCCTCTATTGATCCCATGGTTTCAATGGAAGTGGGAAATAGACTCATGAGGGAGGAATTGGAGAAGTAAAAAAAAAACAATGAAATAACGATCACTCCACCGTTGTGTGATAATATCACAAGGTTTGGTGTGAATAAGTTCACACCTTGAACCAATGGTATCAAAGTGATATGAATAACAAAATAATAATAGGATAATAAGAACTTTCATTAAGAAACTAAAGTGAATTGAACAACTTACATGTGAAAGACAAACTTGAGATAACAAAATCGTAGCATAACATTACAATGAAAGGAAGCTCAAAAGATCATTAAATAATTCAACACCACTGCCTTAAATAGGATTTTTTGGAGCCTTGGGTAGAGCCTCCAACAGTACAAAGCATACCACCTGATTATGGTAGGCCTATGGTGGTGGAAAGTAAGAAAGAGTGGACTTCTTTATCCTTGATTCGAAGTGGAAGCCAACTTGCATCCACCGAACAGAAGCACCTATATGGACTTTTGGATGGAAGAATTGGAGTGGTACATAGAAGAAAAAAGTAAATCTACTGATTTATTCTAGATATATGTAAAATTTCATCCCAAATAAATTTGTGGTTTACGAGATATGATTAAATTGGTGGGCTATTTTCTGGGACACAGAATCTGGCCCAGAATTTTTTCTGTAACTTGGGTCGCCTGAATAACCTAAATTTAGGAAGAATTAGAATTTTATCCTGAAGACTTATATGTTCATATATATGTCTTATATAATCAAAAATTATTTGGGCTTCATTGGGTTTTTATTGTTGGCCCCACTTTCTCATCAGTGGGCTGGTGTCCAATCTGCCTTCTCCAGAATTATTTCCTTTCATCGCCAAATATCCACATCATCCTTTATGAATCCTTCATTGATCCCTAAATAAAAAATGTTCATATTGAAGTTTATATCCATTTACCAAAATATAAAATTAAAATATGGATAATTACATTCCTTAAAATCAGATGAATCATTGGGCCTAAATTGGTGTACATTAGGCATGAAGTGCACAAATGATGAGAATAAATGTTCAAAATTAAAATCCACTAACTCATGACCATAATATAAAAAATGAACATTTAATACCATTAAAATTTAATTAAAATATGTATTTTTATTGGCTAATCACACCCTCCAACTTGAGATTTTCTAGTCCTGAGCAAAATGTATCTCAACAATATGAAATTAGAATTCCCTTTTCCAAAAACATTTTAATACACCATGATCACAAAAAACCCTTATACCAAAACAATGAAACCCATAAAAATATTTTAATACAAGATAGTTTCATAAGTAGATCCCAATACCAATCCTATTCCTTTATTCAAATTTATCTCTGTATTTCATCCAATATCAATTAAGAGTAATGATGTGTTGTGCATCACATTAGACATGGGGGGATCATCTTTATTCAAGGGGAAATGATGGAAGTGATAAGTGGAATCATATTTCAATATTAAGATGAGTATTAATTTTTTTTTTATTTTTTATTGTATTTTTCAATTTTTCTATGGTAATTGAAATTTCACTCAAAAGAGTCAACCCCTGTAGCGAGACTTTTCCAATGACTCCCAGGCTCAAAGACCTTAGGGCACCAAGTGAAGCCCACATAATCGGGAATCATCTCGAGTTAAATCAGTCAAAAACAAAGTCAAATTACCATAAATATAGATACAATTACTAACTATGGGCCAAATAACTATGGAGTCATGATCCCCAAGTGTTGAAAGCCACGCATTAGGTCATTTCATTGCTCTACGCGCAAATTTATTATTTTTTTTATTTTTTTTAATGAATACTCATATTAAAACTAAAATGATCACCAAACTATGATATTTATTTGGGGGAACCCATGAACTCAAACTAATATCCCACTATCCAAAGGACGTGCATTGTGATCTCGTTTTTTCTATTTGGATGAAAATATAAACGATGAAATTTCACATTAGACAACCACACTTTCCAAAATATATGCTCATGAAATTATACATGGATTAAAATTAGAATGAGGGCAAGCTAAATTATTTGATATTCAGTTTCAAAGTTTTCAATTTGTATTATCATGTTCAAAGTTAAAAGAATTTTTCCTTCCACTTACACACATTTTTTAAATCATTTTTTTGTACAGAAAAGTAATTTTTTTTACACAAAAGCAAATTTTTTATTTCATATCCCCCCCAAATTAAAATAACACTGTCCCCAGTGTTTTAAGAAAAGAAAATTTAGAAGGGGTAGAGGTAGATAAGTGGAGTTAAAAAAGAAAATTTAAAATGATGATTAGGGAATGAAGTCACCTGGTGGTTGAAGTTGAAGTTTTTGCTACTCCAATTTAGTCCTTTGATATCCATGTTACTCGTAGTGTTACCTAGTGAAAAAAAACTAACAAAACAAAACAATATATATATATATATATATATATTTATTTATAATAATAAAAAATTAAAATATAAATAAATATATAAAAATTATAGAATAAATAATCACAATAAGCCGTAGGTCAGTGGTAAGTGTGCGCCCATGTCTCCCTTCGGTCCGGGGTTCAAGTCCCCGCGGCTTCGCCGGTTGTGATGGGGTTTTCCCCAAGACCTATGATGTGGAATTTTAATTTATTATTATTATTATATATTTTTTATTTTAACCTACAAACACATAAAAATAAAATGAACTGATGATACATTGTCTTCTTTTTAAATTTCTGGGTAAGGTATTACTCAAGGATCACACCACATGACACAGATGAATATGGAACTCC
The DNA here is from genome assembly GCA_963277665.1 of Viscum album. Taxonomy (NCBI): domain Eukaryota; kingdom Viridiplantae; phylum Streptophyta; class Magnoliopsida; order Santalales; family Viscaceae; genus Viscum; species Viscum album. Next base: position 849,360,963 of record OY728166.1, on the reverse strand, counting down.
CCTTTCATACCCATCCATACTCATAATAGAAGAACGGGTCAACAATCTATTTTTTTAATTTTTAAATATAAAAATTATTCATTAATCCTATTTAAATTATAAAGTTGATTAAAACAAAAAAATTATTGGAAACTTGAAAACCATGGGTTGCCTCCCATGAAACACTTTGTTTAACGTCATTATCTCAACTTGGAACCCAAATTGATTAAATATTTTCGTCATATAAGGTAGGTTCACACAATTCTTCATCAACTTCATGTTTTTTGGAATGGTTCTATGAATTTTTTGACTCTATGACCATTAACTTTAAATGTTTGACCATTAGTGGGATCTTGAATTTATACAGCCCCATGGGGGTACACTTTATGCACTATGTATGGACCTGACCATCTAGACCTCAACTTTCCCAGCTGTAAATGATGTTTAGAACTATATAAAATAATAGGTTTACTCGATACAATTTGTTTGGTTTTAATATTTCGAGATTGGTAGGATTTTACTTTAGCTTTATTGATACTTGAATTTTCATAAGCCTCTATCCTAAGTTTCTCAAGTTCATTGAGATCTAATTTCCTTTTTGTTTCAGCTAATGAGAGGTCATAATTCATTTTATTAATTTCCCAAAAAGCCTTATGTTCAACATCCACTGGAAAATGACATACTTTACCATAAACCAACCTATATGGGGACATTCCTAAAATGGTTTTATATGTGGTTCGATAGGCCAAAAGAGCATCTAAGAGTTTTCTCGACCAATCTTTCCTAGATGGATTAACAGTTTTCTCAAGAATTTGTTTGATTTCTCGATTGGATAACTCAAATTGACCATTTTTCTGTGGGTGGTAAGTAGGGGAAACTTTGTGAGAAATTCCATACTTTTCCATGAGTGCTAAGAAAGGACGATTGCAGAAATGAGTTCCACGATTACTAATGATAGCCCTAGGAACTCAAAATCTTGAGAGGATGTTTTCATTGAGAAATCTAATCATAGTTTGATGATCATTGGATTTTTTTGTAATGCCCTCAACCCATTTGGAGGCATAATCTACAGCTAAAAGGATGTACATATATCCCCTAGAGTTTGGGAAGGGACACATAAAATTAATTCCATAGTAGTCAAAGATTTCAATTACTAAGATGAGAGTGAGTGGAATTTGATTTTTTTTTGTAATGGACCCTACTTTTTGACACTTAGGAAAACTTTGATAAAATGTATATGAGTCCCTTGAGAGGGTGGTCCAGAAGAGACCACACTGAAGAACTTTAGAAGAAGTTTTCTTAGAGGAAAAGTCACCTTCATAAGCCTCACTATGACAGAATTTAAGGATGGACACTTGTTCTAATTCTGCGACACACCTTCTAATGACTTGGTCAGGGAAAAACTTATAGAGGTATGGATCATCAAACACATAGTTCCTAACATTAGAAATGAATTTCCTTCGAGCATGAGTCCCTAATAATTTTTGAATGACTCATGTAACTAAGAAGTTGGCTATGTCGACATACCAAGGGCAGTCACTTACAGAGTATAGGTGTTCATCAGGGAATTAATCAGACAAAGAAAGGTGATTTGATTTGTCTTTTAATTCCATCCTAGAGATATGATCAAATACGAAATTTTAAACACCCTTTTTATCCTTGAGTGTGAGGTCAAATTATTGTAAGAGAAGGACCCACCTAATCAGTCTATCCTTGGCATCTTGTTTTTGGAAGAGGTATTTTAGGGCTGAATAGTCAGTGAAGACAATGATGGGTGATCCTAAGATATGGGACCTGAATTTATCTAAGGCAAAGACAATAGAAAGAAACTCTTTTTAAGTGGTGGTGTAGTTGATTTGGGAATCATTTATGGATTTTCTTGCATAAGTAATGACATAAGGAGTTTTATCACAACCTTGTTCTAACATAGCTCCTACAGCAAAGTCACAGGAATCACACATAAGTTCGAAAGGAAGGTTCCAATTTGGAGATTTCATAATGGGAGGAGAGATGAGAGAGGATTTTAGGGTTGATAAAGAACCCTCACAACTTTCTATCCAAAAAAATGGAGTATCCTTTACTAGGAGAGCACAAAGGGGACAAGATATTGAACTAAAGTCCTTGATGAATCTTCTATAGAAACCAGAATGTCCTAAGAAATACCTCACTTCCTTGATAGTTTTGGGTGATGGAAGGTGATGAATGATGTCAAACTTTCCTTTATCATCTTCTATCCCCCTACCTGAGACGAGATATCCTAGAAATAGTCCCTCTTTAACCATGAAATGGCATTTTTCCCAGTTAAAGACCAGATTATTGTCTTCACATCTTGACAAGACTCTCTCCACATTACTCAGACATCCCTCAAATGTATCCCCAAACACAGATAAGTCATCCATGAAGACTTCAAGAAAATTCCCTACCATGTATGAGAATATTCCCATCATGCACCACTGGAAGGTTCCAGGGGAATTGCATAACCCTAATGGCATGCGTTTGAAAGAAAAGGTTCTGAATGGACATGTGAATGTAGTCTTCCCTTGATCCTTTAGGGAGACCTCAATTTGATTATGCCCTGAGTACCCATATAAGAAAAATTAGAAGGAATGACCTTCCACTCTCTCAAGGACTTGGTCAATGAATGGTAAGGGGAAATGGTCCTTATTGGTAAATGAGTTTAGCTTCCTATAGTCGATGAAGACTCTCTATCCACTAATCACCCTAGTTGGAAGAATCTCTCCATCCCTATTGGTTATCACTATGATTCCTACCTTCTTGGGAACCACTTGGATTGGGCTCACCCACTCATTCTCAGCTATGGGATAGATGATACAAGCTTTTAACAATTTCAGAAGTTCCTTCCTTAATACCTCTATGAGATTAGGGTTGATTCTCCATCGAGGTTGACGACATGTATTTGAATCAGATTCTAGAACAATCCTATGAGTCTCGATTAGTGGGATAATCCCAATAATTTCAGACAAGGTCCAACCAATAGATTTCTTGTGTTTCTTAAGGAAATCTAGAAGCATCCTCTCATGATTGGATTTAAGAGAAGAAGAAATGACAATAGGATGTGTTTGATTGTCCCCTAGGAAGGAATACTTGAGTGAAGCGGGAAGTTCCTTCAATTCAAGATCAGGTTGGTTTAGAATTTTAGCAGAAGGTTGGGACATTGGATCAAGATCGATTTTGGTTCCTAGAGTTTTAGATAGAATCAAATCCCCATGTGTAGAAGTTTCAGCTACAAGATTGGTTTGATCATATTTAGGGAAGGAAGTTTGATTGGTCTCTATGAAAGTGGTTTCCTAAAAGCTTTCACTGATTTTTGGACCTAAGAATTCATCATAAGATCAATTTGAAAATGATTCAAGCCAAGGAGATAAACTTCCTTCATGTGAACAAAAGAAAATCAATCTCGTCCTGACTTAAACATCCATGAAATATTCCTTGACGTTATATGGATTCATTATCAATGCTTTCTATCATGTTTACTTCATGAATGTCCTCGTCATCCCCAATTTGTGAGCTTTCATTATAGATGTTCAAGTCTGGACTCATGTTTCTAAAGGTGATGGTCATGTTCCCATTTCGGACTCAGATAACAGAGTTGATTGTTTCATGGAAGGGACAACCAAGGATGATTGGGGTTTGTTCCTTGTTTCATAAGTTAGGATTGTTTTCAAGGACAATGAAGTCAATATGGTAGATGAAGTTTTCAACCTTTACCAGAACATCCTTCAAAATCCCCTTTGGAACCCTAATTCTACAATCAGCAAGCTGAAGTGTGACAGATGTGAGTTGGAGCTCTTCTAGGCCTAACTGGAAGTACGTAGCATAGGGAATGAGATTGACACTAGCACCTAGATCAAACAAGGCCTTGACAACTTTTCTCTCTCCTAGTTCAACATTGATGTAAGGGAAACCTGAGTCTTTCAACTTATAAGGAATGTTCCCTTGAATGGTGGTACTCACATTAACAGCAAAAAAGACTTGGTTTTTATGTGAAAAATTTCTTTTAAAAGTGCACATGTCCTTAAGGTACTTTGAGTAGGCAGGTATGGTTTGGATTTCATCGAGAAGGGAATGTTCAACTTGACTTGTGAGATTATTTCCCTCAATGTTTCACTTAATTCAGGCATGGTTTTCCCCCTCATGTGTTGATTAAATAGTGCAGGTTGTGGGTTTTTTTGTTAAAGGGTTGTTTATTTTACATTGTTATCAGTTCCATCAGTTTGATCATGTGGTTCATTTAAATTTTTATTAGAGTTTTAAGCTTCACATGGTTTCTGACTTATTTTTTAGGTTTATCAATTGATTTCCCACTTCTTTAAACTATCACAACCTTTAGTTGTTCATGAGTTGTTTGAGTTAAACTTGACTCTCCCCTTACTGTTTGTTGTGGAATGGCTTGTGTAGGCATGGGTGCCTTTTTAGTTTTGATGGTTTGAAGTTCTTGTTTTAGGGAAGAGACTTCCGAGTTCATCCTTTCCATTTGTTTTCATAGTTGTTCTAGTAGGCTTTGTGGAATAGTTTGGGTGGGTGCTTTAGAATATTGGTTTAACCAAGATTTTTGGGTTAAGCGATCACTTGTAGTTTAGCTTGGGTTGTCGATTCCTTAGAGACCTAAGAAGTAACCTATAGAAACATACATTCTATTGACTATTTTTTACTATTAAGTGGACAAATTTGGGTTGATGGTGTTTTGGTATTGAGGATTTTGAAAGTTCAAATCATTTACTTCCACTGGGGGTCCTCCTAAATAAACATCCTTGATAGATGGAATGGTTAGGTAGTTGTCTGTCTTATGGTCATGTTTTTCACAAATTGTGCAAATAGGTTCTACATTTTGGATTTTATGGACTTTACTAAGGTCTATCTCTTCAACCTTACTAGAGAGTGCTGTGAGTTTAGCCCTAAGGTTTTCCTCTTCTCTAAGTGTATGAATTCCAGTAGTTCTTTGTGGATTTTCAGAATAAGGTGAAGTCCCCCCATGTTTGGTTTTGTTCAGAAAGGATTTCCAGATACTCATAAGCATCATTTGGGGATTTGTTTTTAAAATTTCCATTACATATCATGTCAATGAATTGTTTGTTCCTCGGACCCAACCCTTCATAGAAAATTCGAACTTGTTCAGGTATAGAAAAACCATGATGTGGAACCATGTTTAGGGTTTCTTTGAACCTATCCCATGTTTCATAGAATGAATCTCCCTTTTTTCAAAAAAAATTGGATGATCTTTTTAAGTGTAATTTTTTGTGGTGGGGAAAGTATTTTCTGTGGAATTCTCTTTGTAATTTGTCCCAAGAGTTGATGGATGATGGTCTCAAATTTTTTAGCCAATTTTTAGATCGATCCATTAAATAAAAAGGAAATAAACTCATCTTAGATGATTATAGTTGAGGTGGGGGACACATGGTTTAAACAATGTCATTGAACTCCTTAACATGAAGGCAGGGCATCTCAGTCTCCATTCCATGGAATGTGGGAAGATGGCTTAGGACATGGGGTTTAAAGATTTAGTTGGAATATCCTAGGGACTTGTGTCTATTTCATAAGGGGGCATTGGTCTAGTTATGTGTGAGGTAGTCATTCATGGTTTGATCAACTACATTCCCCATGTTTTGGGATACCTCATTTGGATTTCTATTTTGGTTCCCATCTAGGTTTATGAGTTTGTTTCTTTTAAGACCTTCCATTGAATTGGGATAAATTTTTGACTCTAGAGTATTAAGAATATTAGGATATAATGGAAAGAGTTCCCTTGGTGTACTTGACTCCCCAACCGCAGGACTATCCACCATAACTAGTCGGTTTGATTGGTCACGGGTGTATGCGGACATGCACCAAAAGGAAAAAAACAAGAAAGGGAAAAGATAAAAGAATTTGGATGAGAATAGAATAAATGGGGGAGAATAGAATGGTTGTTTAAGATTACTTACTTGGGTCCCCAGAAACGACACCAAAATTTGATTCACACTCAAATTTACCCAAGATTTTAGGGTTAAGCAGTTGCTTGTAGTTTAGCTTGGGTTATCGATTCCTAATAGACCTAAGAAGTAACCTACGAACATGTAAATTCTATGAAATGTTTTTGGCTATTAAGTGGAAAAAATTGGGTTGATTTTAGATGGGTTTAAGTGAACACTAAAAGTCTTAAGTGAATTAAAATTATGAGAAGGGTTGATCCTAGGTTATTACAAGGGGTGGATTGGATGCATTCTTTTTCTTTTAAAATATTTCAATTTCTTATATTTGAGATGGGTTCATTTAAGGAGATCAAAAAAATCATCACTTAATGGTTTAATTCCTACACACCCTAATACTAATCACCTATAAACTTTAAGGATCAATGTTTTGATCACTCCAAGGTAAAGGTTTGTATTAGTACTTGAAATGTGTGACCTTAAATTCAATAAGGATGAAGAGGTTTTAAAATCATCAAATAAAAATCTCCTTTAAAAGATGTGATTATCCATTAATGGAGTGAGAAATAATATCCAATCCAGACCCTTGATACTCCCTTAGATCATCCCATAAGTTTTTTAGCCCTAAATTGATCCTATGGTTTCAATGGAAGTGGGAAGTAGACTCATGAGGGAGGAATTAGAGAAGTAAAAAAACAATGAAATAACGATCACTCCACCTTTGTGTAATAATCTCACAAGGTTTGGTGTGAATTAGTTCACACCTTGAACCAAAGGTATCAACGTGATATGAATAAAAATTGAATAATAGTATAATAAGAACTTTTATTAAGAAACTAAAGTGAATTGAACAACTTACATGTGAAAGACAAACTTGAAACAACAAAATCACAGCATAACATTACAATGAAAGGAAGTTCAAAAGATCATTAAATCCTTTGACACAACTGGCTTAAATAAGATTTTTTGGAGCCTTGGGTAGATTATAAAATATTAAAAATCATCCCACTTGATTATGGTAGGCTTAAGTTGGTAGAAAGTAAGGGAGAGGGTACTTCTTTATCCTTGACTCGAAGTAGCATCCAGCTTGCATCCACCGAAAAGAAGCACCTATATGGCCTTTTTTATGGCCTAATTGGAGTAGGCCATAGAATAAAAAATTTAATATCCTTATGTATCCTATATATTTATAAAATTTCATCCCAAATGAATTTTTGGTTTCTGAGATATGATTAAATTGGTGGGATGTTTTTCTGGGCCACAGAATCTAGCCCAGAATTTTATCTCTAAATTGTACCGCCTGAATAACCACAATTTATGCCGAATTAGCACTATCTCATGCAGAATTATATGTTACTCTATATTACCTATATCATCCTAAGAAATATGGGCTTCAGTGGGTCTGTATTTTGGGCCCCACATTCTCATCATTGGGCTGGTGTCCAATCTTCCTTCTCCAGAATTGTTTCCTTTCATCACCAAATATCCCCACCACTATTTATGAATACTTCATTGATACCTGAATGAAAAATTTTCATATTTAAGTTTAGATCCATTTACCAAAATATAAAATTAAAATATGGATGATTAAATTTCTTAAAATTAAATGAATCATTGGACCTAAATTGGTGTACATTAGGCATGAAGTGCACAAATGATGAGAATAGATGTTCAAAATTAAAATCCACTAACTCAGGCACATAAGATAAAAAATTAACATTTAATACCATTATAAAATTTAATTAACATATGTATTTTTATTGGATAATCAAGGACATTGTGTAGGTTAGCGGTTGGCATGAAACCCTTATCGTCCTTCAGTCATGGGTTAAGACCCATGGCCTTGCTAGATTTTATTGGTTGTTACCTGACTTACATGTTTTTATTTTATAAAACCAAATTAATATAATTTTTAAAATAAATATTATGGACATCCTTGAAAAAATATTAATAACTAAATATCCTTTTAACTATGGTTTTTAATAAAACCTCAATACATAAATACTTTATCCATTTATTTTCCACATAGGTCTTTCCTTGGTCTAGGGTTTACCCATAATATCATTTATAATATTTCTAAATCATGACACCTTATCTTTAATCTAAAATAAATTAGGTTTAACATAGATTATTCATTATCAAAATACTTTATAGTGATTTTTAAATAAAATGGGAATTATCCTAATCATATCCCCCATGAGTGTCAAACCAAGTACAAAGTAAGACTCGTTGTCATGTACAAGGTTACCCTGAGTCAGGCTAGGAACACCTTGTCAGAGTTGTTACTCCTAGTTAAATATATTCCAGAACCACATCCACTCATAGTATCCACATAGGGATGTATTTATAGGAAGGAAAACATAATCTCAACCTAATTTTTTTTCTAATATGTTCTTCTATACTTATCCTAAAATTCTTCCTTAGGGTTATGTTCTTTAACCTATGTTTTCCAAAATCTAGTTCCCAAGGTTGACACTAAACATCATTTGATACCAACTATAGTGACCAGGCCCTAGATATCCTTTAGACAATGTCTTCTATTATTACATTGGCATGATTACAAGGAATCAAATCTTAAAAGACAGAGAGTTTAGTAGTCTTGGTAAACCAGATACATACATGATTTTTATATTAAAATGAAGAAACTAATTACAACGTATTTTTTTATTATTTAAAAAATAAATAACTTTGAGGATAAATCAAATACATCTAGTTAATACAATAATGTATTTCATAGTATGCTTCTTGGATTCCCGGGGAATGAAACATAATAAGAGAGAGATAAAATACTCGATAAGGGTAAATTATAGCGGAAGCAATAATGAATCAATGAGAATAGTAAATATGGAAAGGTAAATAAATAAACACACATACCATGAAATCAATAAACTAAATGTAAGTGTATAATTAATATGAAAAGGTAATAACTGGAAACACATGCCATTAAAATAACTAGGTAAGGAAAAATCAATATGGAAAGGTAATAAATGGAAACACATTCTATTCAAATAACTAGATAATAAAAAATAAATATAAAAAGGTAAGAAAAAAACACACAATTTAATAAATAAATTAATAATAAAATGAATCCATATAAATTATTAGGTGAAGATATCATGGATAATAAATAATGAATCAAAATTAAGGCAATGGTTAATTATTGGATGTCATGTCTCTGGCACATGAAAACATATACTGTCAAGATCCATCCTCCAGACAGTTTAAATCTATGGATAGAAACCGGTTTAATTTTCATAAATTATTTGTCTCATGATAAAAAATTGATGCATCGAGGATCTATATAAATTCTTGGCTCCACTTGTCATTTCATGTCCAAACCATACTTTATATCGAGTAATTCAATTTAATTAATAAACAATACACCTTAATAATTATCTATATTGAATAAAGAATACATATTTATCAATATTTCTCCAAATATTAAAACAAATGTCAAAGTAGACACCATATGTAAAGGGGTATATGGTTTAGGCAATAATAATATCTATGATAAATGAAATGGATAATTTAGGGTAAATTCAATGTTTAATGATCAAAGGAGATTAAATATATCAAGGGGACTGGAAAATGAATCAAACAAGTGAATATGACTACTATACTTGGTCAAATCAATCATAAATCATCTAAGGGAAGAATAAGGATTGTATCAATACAACATATCCCAAGTGGAGTAAAAATAAAGGGTTGTGGTTGTTGATGAATATAAATACTATGAAAAGGTCTTTTAAAATAATTCTTGAGGAAAATATCATTTTGTATTGAAAAACATTTTGAAAAAACTTTTATTTGAAAATAAATTTTAAAAAAAAATCTTTAAGAATTAACCTTTTGAAAATGAAAAGGATGCTTCTTAAGAACTAAAGAGGTTAAATTCATACATTTTGTACAAGGTAAAAATAACATCCCTTTTTCATGATAAAAAGGTTAGAAAAATTCCTTATTTAGAAAGTGAAAAGAATATTTATTTCAAAACATTGGTAAAAGAAAAAAGGGAAAAAAATTATTTACCAAATAATTTTAAAATTATTTTTGAAAACATTTTAATATAACATGGTTTTTAGAAGAAAACAGGTTCTCCAACTAGAGAGGGAAATAATTTTACATTTTTTGAAAATCATTTTCTAAAACATTTTGAGTACCAAAGAGTTGTAAAATGGTAATAATAATTGAAAATGGTCATGAATAACCATATGAATGAAAATAAAATTCTTTATGAAAAAATGTTCATATAATTTCCTCAAATGGAAATACCACTTAAAGACAATTAAAGTTAGTGTTGAGGAAAATAATCTTTAAACATTCCAAAGTGTCTCATACCACTTTGAAACATTTTAAATAATAAACATAATGAAGTAATGATATTAAATGAAAGTTTTAAATACCATTAAGATAAATTAATTCATGATATAATATATAAAAATGGTCAATAGATACACCACACAAAATAAGTAAGTGGTGAACATGACATTTCTCTCACATTTGTAAAAAGTGAGATGAAAATCCCTTACCTTGAGTTTCCTTTCGGGTGAATGTACTTTAACTTATTGTATAATAAAATTATGTTAATTATTTAATTAATTGAGAAAACGTTTCCTATTTATAATTTACTTTTATTTTAATTTTTTCTATGTTGTATACAACTACTTAAACAATTCTGTTTATGTAGGGTATTTAGCCCAAATTCAATTTACGTGTCGAAAAAAACTTTGTTAGGTTAACTATGGTCAAAGGGGTCATTATATAACATATGAACAATAATAATAATGAAATAATTATAATATTTATATATAAATTATACTTTTAAAAACAATCATTACATATGGTTATGAAAAATGAATCAACGTTACAATCACGGGGACGGTAGGTCATACGTACGTATGAGTAACATTATTATTTTTCAATGATCATTATGGAAAGAAGGTATGTATTTCCATATATTTCCATAATGATAATTATATCATAAATAACACATTATTTAATCATATATACTTATATATATAATTATTTTGATGAAAAATGAATCACATCATGTCGAGGATACAGTAGTCCACATGTCCACAAATAACGTTATCGCTTTTAAGTGTGTGAAAGGGTAATAAAGAAAATGATATATATATATATATATATATAATGGTAATTATGTCATGAATATAATATATATGTTTTTATGTATCATATTTTTAATTATAACCATATTTTATACATTCCATGTATTGTGTGAATGAATCACATTGCTTTTAGGGGGCGGTAGTCCACACATCCTCAAACAATGTTATCATATTAACGCTAAATGAAAAGTATTAAAGGTATGTGTTATAAAATTATTAAAGGAGTATAAATAAATAATATATATCATATATATCATATATAAATATAGTATCCATCGTAATGTCCAACCATGAAATTTGGTAAAGGAAAAAATGAACAATCATCATTTTGTGAAGCAGTAGTTCGTCGTACACAGAAACAGTATGTTCGTTACCCATTAGATGGAAGTGTGTGTAAGTTTAGGTATAAACCTTATAATAAAAACATAATAGTATATTTAGGATACTTTTTTTTATACAATAATATAATAATAAAATATGAGGGGTTGGAGAATGAAAATAAAATTAAAAAGATTGAGAGAAGACGTTACCTCTTAATCAGGTAACTACTTTTGGTATGTACCAAAAGGATTACTTGGAAGGATTTCTGCCCAAAGGGAGGATTCAAGATATAGGGGAGGGATTTTGGGAAGCTATATGGATATATCTTTTCCGAACCTAAGTGGTTTGAGTGGTTTGAGGAATGAGGATAGGTGTTGGCCTTTTATAAGGGAGGAAAATGACTCACTTGGTATTTTTGAAAAGAAGTCAGGTGTACCCATGTTTGTACCTAAAATAAGTCTTAAAAAACAAAATAAACTAAATAATGGAAGTTTAATGTCATAATTATGGACATAAAATGGGTTTTGAACAAATTTATTGGTCATTTGGTCCCCTAATTTAAAGGTTTAGTCCTTTATTAAGCCTACTTTTAACTTAATAATTTTAATTAATTTTAATCACTTTCACTAATATTTTTGGTAAAAAACAAATTTGGTCTTATTAGAAATTAGAAATTATCATGATTCCAAATATGGGATCCATTTTTCCAAGTTAAAATCATATAGTTGGTATAAATTAATTTGAAACTCATCCTATAGGCGGGACGACAATGCGAGTTTTTAAAGTAAAAATGTTTGATAGTTTGCTATATTTTTATAATCAATTTCAAAATAAAATTTATTCTAATGACATAAATTGAATTAATTGATAAAAATAGGATCTAATAAAAATTTTAAAAAAATTAAAATTAAAACTTAACTTTATAAATAAATTATATTAAAAAGTAGTTTTGAACTATAATTCAGTATTTTAACTATTCGTTAAAAAATGAAATGTTTCAGAAAAATATAAAAAATTCACCCTAACCTAATTATTATGTTTAAATTTAAAATATTAAGTTTATTTTTACATATTAAATCAATTAAAGTGTCAAAATTCAGATTTAAAATGGGTACTCTATTAAAAGGTGTTAAATTTAACTTTATAAAAATATAGTTTTGTATGTGTAAAGTAGGTTTTGTTCTTATCTTATGCATATAAATCATAATGGATGAATATAAAAAATATTTTATTGAATATATAACATATATATTTCATTAAAATAATTCAAAAAAATTAGTTAATTATATTTATTAGGATAAAACTCTTTTGGAAGCATAAAAATAATAATATTGTTTTTTTATATCCAATTGGTTCTTATTTTCATTTCTCAACAATAAGTAACCAATGAATTCATTTTATATTTATATAAACCACAAATTTTCATAATTTAGTTAATACTATTCATAATCACTAACATAACATCTAGGTTATATCATATTATAATAAATAATAATATTTTAATAATACATCCAAATTTGGTAAAACTCAGTCTTGCATGTAACACAAGCTATCGAGGAAGGTCTATCTTGGGTGTAACGAAAGCTATTGAGGAAGGTCGCTCTTCCATGTAATTCAAGGAAAATTAGTGTTTCATGCATTACAAGCTATATCATGTATTGAATTTATTTAAAATAGTAAATATATAGTAGAGTTTCAAGATATTATATTCCCTTATATGCTTGGTGATGTGTGTCATACATGTTATTGAATACAAAGTTGTACTTTAGAATTTCGAGGTGTTACAATATATATAAAATATATACATATATATATATATAAATGTATATATATAATATAAACATATATATATATATATATAATATAAACCTATATATATATAATATAAACATATAAATAAACATAATATATAAACATATATATATATAATATAAAATATAAACATATATGAAAAATATAAACACACACACACACATACACTACTACAAAAACGGGCAAGGGAAGCGCGCCCTTATAACAGCGCTAAGCAAAAACGCTGATAAAGGATACCCTATATCAGCGCTAATATTACAGCGCTGAAAAAGCTAATTTTTATCAGCGCTAGAAAAGCGCTGATAAATATTATCTGTATCAGCGCTAAAATATTAGCGCTGATACAGTTGGTCTTTATCAGCGCTTTTTGAGCGCTGATAAAGGTTGCCTATATAAGCGCTAAAAAAGCGCTGATACAGAACACCTCTATCAGTGCTCAAATTTCAGCGCTGATATAGGGTATCCTTTATCAGCGCTCAAAAAGCGCTGATACAAATTATCTTTATCAGCGCTAAAAAAGCGCTGATAAAGAGACCCGGTATCAGCGCTAATATTACAGCGCTGATACGGGGAATCTTTATCAGCGCTTTTCTAGCGCTGATAAATCATAATATTATCAGCGCTAGAAAAGCACTGATAAAGCTAGATTTTATCAGCGCTTTTCTAGCGCTGATAAATCATAATATTATCAGCGCTAGAAAAGCGCTGATAAAGCTAGATTTTATCAGCGCTATAATTTTAGCGCTGATAAAGGTAGCCTTTATCAGCGCTTTTTTAGCGCTGATAAAACCTTAGTCGACTTTTTTATAAAGTCGGTCGCACAGTGCCCTCGTTTTATCGCAGCTAAAGCTCTCGCGGAACCGTAACCCTGCTACTCTTCTCCCGAATACCGCTGCTGTGTTCGCTTCGCCGGAGCTTGCCGCCCTCGGTACAGTCGCCGTCCTCCGCCGCCCGCAACACCCTCGGCCGACCTCCACCGCCTGCCGCCCTCGGCTGCCCGCAACGCCCTCGGCCGCCGTTCTCTGCCGCCCTCGGCCGCCCTCCGCCGCCCTCGGCCGCTCTCCGCCGCCTCCGTCGCCCTCCGCCTCACTCGGCCGCCCTCGGTCGCCCTCCGCGGCCGCCTTCCGCAACCCGCAACGCCCTCGACCAACTAAGGGTATGAATTCTATTCTAGTTTTATTTATTTGTTTCAAACATTCATGGAATCCCTTCAAGTTGTTATGGAATGTATAAAACCTACTAGAATTTGTCTTATGTAATGGAGAGTTGAGGCATGGTGTAGTTTAATGTCCTAAAACCAGGACCTTTGTGCAGGTTTCCATTTTGTTCTGATAAGGAGGGGAAATGATTCACCCTTTTCACTATAGTATAACCAAGAATGTTCTACCATAATCATGCATGAGGGGGGGGGGTGTTAGATGTAAATTTTAACCCAGGGGTTCATGAATCCAAGGATTGATATGGTACTTAAATGTCATAGGGTGTTTGATGGTAGTAAAATCCATTATTGAGGACGAAATTGTCTTTGGTTGACATGCCTTTTTAGTGGGAAACATATGCAGATCCACCAGTGCATATTGTGATTAGTCAAATAAAGGTGACCTTAGGACGATGACCGCTCATTTCCGATGGCCATGGAAGGATATGAGGATTAAGACCTTTTTGTGCATAGTGTATGGTTTTTGAAAGGAAGAGGCCTGAACATGAAAGGGTAGATGCAAGTCAAGATTTCCTAGTGAAAATGATAGAGATGTTTTCTCTTATAACGATGTGGTAAGGTTCCCTTATGTAGGACCGACCCATGCATAGGGACAGAACATTGGCCACACAGTTTAATGTCTTGTTATAAGGACCTACCTATATTACATCCTCCCATACAGATTTAGATTATTCATGGGAGTGGATAATTTTTTTCATAAGATATCACTAGTGGGGAAAACCTCACATTTCACTCCACTATGTAGATTTATTTAATTCATGGGAGCACAAGGGGAAAACAATCTTTATTGTGTTTAAAATTTCATCTGTAGATTTGGCTCCGACATAGTGACAATGGGGAAATTTATGTCTCATGAATAGACCCTAAATATGATGTTTATGTATCACCATGTTTCTTGTGATGGAAAGAATCAAGCTGTACATAGATATTTTAAGTTAAAACTACATGCATGGGTCTAACCCACACAAAGGTAGGGGGAATGTTTAGTTTTTGGGGTGTCTGGACTAGAACATAATGACTTAGGCATTACTATAGAATCAAACCAACTATAGTACTTGAAATCATGCATTTTAGAATCATGCAATTAGAACTATGGTAGAACTTTTTAGTGTCATATTGTGGGGACTGATTCCTTGAAAATCCTGAGTAACTTAATGGAAAATCAGTCTAAGATAATTTGACATGCGCTGGACATGAAGGTGGAGAAAGGTGTAGACTATGACACCAGGGATTCTCGAATCGATAAGAATAAGTCCATGCACGCAACTTTTTACCATGCACGCAACTCTCTTTACAAACTTCTATTGAATGCAATTCTACGCGATTCAAAGCCTCATATTTTCTATAAAAGTTGAGATACTAAATTAAGGGGGTATCCTATTATTTATAATCGTTTCTGAACATGAACACATGTTTATCCCAAAGTGTGTAAAACCATGTTTGATGTCACATTAGGTGCATACGTATCTTTTTCTCCTAATAGAGTGATAGATAATCATCTTTTTAGTGAATCTAATATTCTTTTTTATGAATCTTGATTATAGGTTAGACTACTTGATCTCCTTCCAAGGAAGTGGTTCCCTTCTACTGTATTTGGAAGTCTTCTTTTGTGTACTTGAACCATAAATACTAATATTTGAGATTCAAATAGGATGAAGATGAATAAAGATTGGATGGATTCTAATCGTTTAACAATAGAGTACGAGAACGGAGTGAAAGAGTTCATCAAGTTTGCAAAGGATCACACAAAGGATCCTTCTCAAATCCTTTGTCCGTGTTTACGTTGTTGTTATTCTAGACTACTTACTCCAGAGGAGTTGGAAGAACATTTGATATGTCACGGAATAGATCGGAGTTATAAATGTTGGAATAAACACGGAGAAAAAGCGAATGTAGCTACTGGCTGGGATAAAACTGCGTTTTATGGATCGTCAGATATGAATACAAATATAGATAATGAAGAAGACCGTATGGAGGATGTGATTACAGATGTCAATGATGATGAAGATCGTATTGAGGAAATGACAAAGACAATTCAAGATGAACCCCGTGATTGCCCAAAATTGTTTGAGAAGTTAAAGAGTTGTGCAAAGACGCCATTGTATGCTGCTTGCACTAAGTATACAACATTGTCAGCTGTACTGAAGTTGTATAAATTGAAAGCAGGCAATGGATGGAGTGATGTCAGTTTTACGGAACTACTTGCTCTCTTGAATGACATGCTTCCGGAAGATAATGAGCTCCCAAGCCGGACGTATGAAGCTAGACGAATGCTACGCTCGATGGGAATGATTTCTGAAAGAATACATGCCTGCCCGAAAGACTGTATATTGTTTTGAAAGGAGAACAAATCACTTACAGAATGCCCAAAGTGTGGTGCTTCTCGATACAAGAAAGATAAATCCAATCCTACGAAAGTTGTATGGTACTTTCCAATCATTCCAAGGTTTAGGCGTTTATATGGAAGTAAAGAAACTGCAAGACAATTGTCGTGGCATGCAGATAAAAGAAATAAAGATGGGTTATTACGTCATCCGGCCGACTCTCCTCAATGGAAGAAAATTGATCTTGAGTATCCTGAATTTGGAAAAGAGCCGAGAAACCTTCGTCTTGCGTTATCTACAGATGGAGTGAATCCTTTTGGTTTTCAAAGCAGCACTCATAGTATATGGCCTGTTATGTTGCTAAATTATAACTTGCCACCCTGGTTATGCATGAAGCGAAAATTCATCATGTTATCTATGCTTATATCAGGACCAAAACAACCAGGTAACGATATTGATGTTTATCTGACTCCTTTGATCGAGGATTTGAAGTTATTGTGGGACTCAGGTGTAATGTTGTATGATGCTTATAAAAGTGAATACTTCACGTTGAGAGCGATGTTGTATGGGACAATAAATGATTTCCCTGCTTATGGAAATTTGTCAGGCTATAGCATTAAAGGAACTCAAGGGTGTCCCGTGTGCGAAGAAGATACAGAATCAATTAGGTTGAAACATTCATCGAAATATGTGTTTCTAGGACATCGTAGATTTCTACCTCGTCGGCATAAGTACCGATCTTGGACGACATCATTCAATGGAAGTTCAGAAAAACGAACAACACCGTCTCCACTAACAGGTGATCAGCTGTTTGAGAAAGTAAAAGATATGAACACTGTTTTTGGTAAACCATTTTTGAAAAACCTTACGAAAATCGGTTGGAAAAAGAGATCAGTTTTTTTTGAATTACCATACTGGAATTGTTTGTACGTCAGACATTTTCTTGATGTGATTCATGTGGAAAAAAATGTATGTGATAGTGTTATTGGAACGTTGCTAAATGCCCCTGGCAAAACAAAAGATGGAATTAAGGCAAGGTTGGACATGGTTGACATGAGAATACGAGAAGAGTTGGCTCCCGTGAAAGGTGAAAATCGAATGTTTCTTCCTCCTGCTGCTTATACTCTTTCTAGGGCAGAGAGATATCAGTTTTGCAACTTCTTTAATGATGTAAAGGTTCCAGAGGGGTACTCATCAAATATCAAGAACATTGTGTCAATGAATGATTTGAAGTTAAAAGTTTTGAAATCACATGATTGCCATGTTTTGATGCAAGATCTAATTCCTATATCTTTACGTTGCATTTTACCCAAGAATGTTCGTCATACGTTAACCAAACTTTGTTTCTTTTTCAAAGCTATATGTAGAAAAGTTTTAGACCCGGGGAAATTGCCAGCTATGGAAAAAGAAATTGTCATCATATTATGTGAATTAGAAATGTTCTTCCCGCCAACATTCTTTGATATGATGGTTCATTTGATGATTCACTTGGTGAGAGAGATTCGACTTTGTGGTCCTGTGCACTATAGATGGATGTATCCTGTTGAACGGTATATGAAGATTTTGAAAGGATATGTCAAAAATCGAAGTCGGCCAGAGGGTTGTATAGTGGAGCGATATATTGTTGAGGAAGCCATTGAATTTTGTATTGAATACCTATCTGATGTGGAAAGCATTGGTCTCCCGAAATCTCGTCACACTGGACGCATTGAGGGTGAGGGAATTTCTGGAAGAGAAGTTGTAACAATCAGTATTACAGATCGGGAGCAGGCTCATCTTTATGTTTTGCATAACAGTTGGGAGGTTGCTCCATATATTGAAACTCACAAAGAAATTCTTAGGCAGTTGAATCCATCGAGGGCTGAAAAATGGTTAGCAGATACACATAATCACTAGTTTATAGGATGGTTTCAGGACCATATTTTTAAGCAGTTGGATGAAAATCCGAATTCAATTTCAGAACGACTTCGATGGCTAGCCGCTGGACCAAGTGTGTATGTATTATCTTACAGTGGGTATGTAATTAATGGTTATACATTCTATACGGATGAACATGATGAAGAGAGTACCATGAAAAATAGTGGAGTTACACTAGTGGCTGAAGCGATGCATGTTTCTGGTAGTAAGGATATAAATCCAATTTATGCAAATATGTCATACTTTGTCATTATCAAACTAATATGGGAGTTGGATTATACGACATTTCAATTGCCGATTTTTCAATGCAAATGGATTGATAACAATAGTGGTGTTAAAATAGATGAATGGGGATTTGTGAAAGTTGATTTTAGTAAAGAAGGGTACAAAGACGAACAGTTTATAATGGCATCACAAGCGGTACAAGTTTTTTATGTTCCAGATCCCGCAAACCGAAAGTGGTCGATTGTTCTGTTATCGTCCAAAACTATTGAGGGTTCCGATGAAAATTCAGTTGAGGACGATCCTTTTAGTGGTATGTCACAATCAATTCGGAGCGGTCCCAATGCAGATGATGTTTTGTATGTTAGAGGAGACCACAATGAAGGGATTTGGATTGTCGATAGAGGTGTCAAATCTCTTCAACCTTTGAAAAAAAGAAAGAGAGTTCAGTAAACAGGTTATATTTTGTTTGTAATATAGATCTTGTTATCTCATGTTATTATCTTATCATTACAGAATTTATGTAATTTGAATGAACTGTTCAACCACTTTTGCAGATAATGACTTCTGCACATTCTGGTGCTCCTAACCTTGAGACTGAACAAGTCTCTCAAGCAGCTGCTGCTGCGGCTGCTGCTGCTCCTGCTGCTCCTGCAGCTCATTCTGCTGCTACTGTTGCTCCTGATGCGGCTCCTGCTGCTCCTACTGCTGTGGCTCATACTCCTCCTCCTGCTGTGGCTCCTGGTGCTCCTGATGCGGCTCCTGCTGCTGCTCCTGCTGCTCCTACTGCTGCTCCTGCTGCTGCTCTTGCTGTTGCGGCTCCTTCTCTTAGTGTTGAGGTCCAACAACCATCAGCACATGCCGTTGATATCATAGTAGATGAACATATAGATGATGTTGATATCGATGAAATGGTCGGGAATGAAGGACCGAAGTCGCAGAAATCACAGGTGCGTCGTAGTTTGTCAGTGTTAGCCAAAATTCTTAAGGTGAAAAGCAAAGGCATCAAATTTGAAGTCGGATGGAATGCACGAGGACAACATGTGAATCCCAACAAGGCTATGTTTAGCAGTTACATTGGATTTGTCACTCGGCAACGCGTGCCGATTGACGTAGATTCATGGCACCATGTTGTGTCCGGGTTGAAGGCTGTGATCTGGGAAGAAATTACGGTAACATTATGAATTTATTTCTTTAATTAACTAGCAAATAAAATGATGAAACAGTGTCTTACTCTTCTCAATCTCTTGCAGAGTACATTTATAGTAGACGACTCACACAAGGATTATGTACTAAGGCTTGCAGGAAAGATTCATCGAGGTTTTCGTACTATTTTAACAAGATGTCACCTGAAAGATTCTAAAGGTAAAATAAACCCGCACCCACCCATTGTCTATAAGCACCTGATATCCCAAGAAGCATGGGATGCATTTATTGGCCGTCGTGGGGATGAGAAGTTTCAGGTACATTGTGAGTGATAATACGTTGTTTGAGGATACCTGTATTCATCACTTTGATTGTCAATATTTCATTTATGAAACAGAAACTCTGTACTGAAAATAAGGAACGTGCATCAAATCCAACATACCCCTATCGTAAAGCAAGGATGGGGTACGCTTCATTAGAAAAGAAAATGGTACGTATTGTAAATTTACAGTAATATTGTTAGGTGCCAATAAACAACATCATAATTATCTTTCTAT
This sequence comes from Viscum album, assembly GCA_963277665.1. Classification (NCBI taxonomy): domain Eukaryota; kingdom Viridiplantae; phylum Streptophyta; class Magnoliopsida; order Santalales; family Viscaceae; genus Viscum; species Viscum album. Next base: position 849,340,410 of record OY728166.1, on the reverse strand, counting down.
GTTTATATGTAGATTGATGAATCTAAAACCAAATGCACTTCTATCCTACGTCATGTGCTATGGAAGGAGGCACGTGTGAACAAAGAAGGGAAGTTAATAGATGAGAACACACAAAAAGTGTGGTAAATATGTGTAAGTATGACACGATGATAAAAAGATTTGTTTAAAATTGCTATTACATAAAAATAATTAGTTTTTTTCCTATATCTGACCGTCACAGGAATCAGCTACTCCTGTAGCTGATACAGACCTATTATCGACGGCTTTGAAGCAGCCGGAAAAATACGGTCGTGTCAGAGGTGCAGGGTTTGGGGTGACACCCCGAGTATATTTTGAGAAGAAGAAAAAAATAGATGATACAGAGAAAAAATTGGAACAAATGAGCGAAAAAATAGCAACCCTTGAAGAAAAATTGCAATGGCAGGGAGAGTTGCTAGCAACTTTTATGGGTGGGAAGCAAAGGGAGGACACAACTCAGGAACAACCACCGCATGAACATCCTGCCCCACCCCCCACCAGCTTTGAGGTGAGCCATTCACCTAAACAAAATGTCTTAGCCGTGGTAATCAATATTCTAATAACGGTTCCCATTAAATATGAATCAGACAAACACTGATAATTTATCTGTACTGATCTTCTACAGGGTGATAATGATTGTGATTTATATCTGTCAACACCCACCTATCGCCTTGTAGCGAGGGCTACAGTGTTCAATATCCCAGATGCCACACTGCATAATAGACCACTTTCAAAAGATCATCTGAAAGTGACGATTACTGTAGCTCATGAGCCAAATGCAATGCTACCTATTCCACTTGATGACGATGATATTCATACGGTTGAAAAGGCTATTGGGACATTCATTGCATGGCCGGCACAACTTGTAAGAGTACATGCAGACAAAGAGGTATTTATTTCCTTTTATTTTCAAGCTAAACCCTTAACAATTAATGAAAAGAGTGTCTGAATCAATGATTGTTGTTATAGACGGAGAAAGGAAAGGGGGTGACTAACATCGGCTCGAAACCATCTAAAGGATCGACCAATCGATCCCAAGGAGCTACTGAAAGCACAATAACACCACCTGTTCTCTTTCTACATTTACTAGCATTGAAGACTCATGTGGATACGAAGCTAAAAGATGGTAATAGTCATATAGTGATTTTCGAAGATAATATATACGGAGAGGAAAGTCAAGATTTCGTTGCTGCTGAAAATGTAAATGAAATCCTTGAAAACGGTTGGTTAGGCGTCACTGTTGTAAATGTATATATGAGGTATGTTTCCATGAATTGATTTTCTAAAAGCTGATCTAATGTGAAAATTATGACTAAATGCATTTTATATTGTTGACAGACGCATTTATGAAAAACAGTTGAAGGGATTTTCCCATGAGCCAAGATTTGGACTGGTTAGTCCTCATATCACATCAACACACCAAACAAAAATAGAGTCATCAAAAAGGGATGCAATAGTGAAGGACTTGCTGAAAACATTTGAACGCAAGATTACAGATGACAGACTTTTCCTAATACCAACCATGCAGGGGTAATACTCTACGATTAAAGCATATCAATTATATTTTCACTTTTTTTATTACTTATTCCTTTTTGTGTTTTTAGGCAACATTGGTTGCTAATTGCGGTGAACTTGGATACTCCGAAGATTTATTTTCTGGATTCAAAGCTAGGATATCCATCAAACCGACCATACATGATGGAGTTTGTGAATCTGTAAGACACTACATCTTACGTTTTAGGTCTAAACATCAATTTATATAATATATATTATCTTTTACTGAGGATTCTGTTATGATAGGGCGGTGTACCAATATCGTCTAAATCATGGTATGAGGACAGGGGCTAAGCATAAGGAGCCGAACAAGTACTACGTCTGGACAAATATCAGGGTATATATAATAAAATTTCACTATCCAAACACACCTCAACACAAGTTATTTATTCTCCTAATGATCAATTTTTTTGCAGTGTCCAAAACAAACAAACGATAATGATTGCGGTTATTATGTTTGTAAATTTATGAAAGAGATCGTTTTACATCAGCAAACAAGCATCCCTAAAGAGGTATTTTCAAAAACAATTACTAGTTCGTTTAAGTTATTTATTAATTCTTTATTTTTTTATTTTGCAGTACTACTATGACTGCCGAAAAGCCTCATACTCACAAGACGATATAGATGTGTTCAGAAACGAGTGGGCCGCATACCTGATGACAGATTGTACACAAATACAATGATGATCTGACTTGGGGACATGTACAATTGGTGGTCATTTTTGAGAGGGGTTAAGGGGATCAAAAGATGAAATATTGTTGTATGTAAATGTTCGTAGCAAAATTGTAATTGTTATTAAATAAAACATTCTTTCTCCAATGAGTCATTTTTCCATTTTAACAGATGATATGCACCAGCAACATGCAAGAATGTTGAACCACTAAAATGGTCGCTCTCTTGTTTAAAATGGACACCACTTTAATTGAAAACAACAACTGACCTACGGAAATCCGACCAGACGCATCTGGATTGCCTTCATCCTTTAGGAGAACGATCCACGGGTCCTTGGTGACGTGTACGAGTCAACTCCGCCTCAATCCGAGGCACGGTGTGACCGCTACCACCCAAAGGGTCGCTCTCTTGTTTAAAATGGACACCACTTTAATTGGAAACAACTGACCTACGGAAATCCGACCGGACGCATCCGGATTGCCTTCATTCTTTAGGAGAACGATCCACAGGTCCTTGGTGACGTGTACGAGTCAACCCTGCCTCAATCCGAGGCACGGTGTGACCGCTACCACCCAAAGAGTCGCTCTCTTGTTTAAAATGGACACCACTTTAATTGGAAACAACAACTGACCTACGTAAATCGGACCAGACGCATCCGGATCGCCTTCATCCTTTAGGAGAAGGATCCACGGGTCCTTGGTGACGTGTACGAGTCAACCCCGCCTCAATCCGAGGCACGGTGTGACCGCTACCACCCAAAGGGTCGCTCTCTTGTTTAAAATGGACACCACTTTAATTGGAAACAACAACTGACCTACGTAAATCTGACCAGACGCATCCGGATTGCCTTCATCCTTTAGGAGAAGGATCCACGGGTCCTTGGTGACGTGTACGAGTAACATGCAAGAATGATGGACCACATTTCTTTGGCCTTTGGACAAAAAAACCAGTAAAATCTCCAAAATACCTTCATATCATGCATGAACCAGTAAAATCTCCAAAATACCTTCATATCACGCAGTTCTGAAAAGAGTCACTATTTAAAAGAAAGTCACAAATTTAGATACATCTCTAGATGGTCAGTTGTTGATTTCACTTAAAAATTAGTCCATTTTTAACAAAACAGTGACACTGTGAGTGGTGTCGGCCACACCGGGCCTCGGATTGATGCAGTGTTGAATCGTACACGTCACACATGAGTCATTGATCATTGTGAAAAAGTATCAACGCAATCAGAAGCCGTTAGATCGATTTGGCGTATGTACGTAAAATATTGTCCATTTTAAACTAAATACATACACTTGGAGTGATACCGGTCACACCGCGCCTCGGATTGAGACCCCACCCTTTCCCCTCGGCTGTCAAAAATCATAACCAGATAGTCGAAGGGTGATTTTGACAGCCGAGGGGAAAGGGTGGGGTCTGAAGACATTGTAGGATATGTCGAAGGGTGATTTTGTGTGTGACCGGTATCACTCCAAGTGTATGTATTTAGTTTAAAATGGACAATATTTTACGTACATACGCCAAACCGATCTAACGGCTTCTGATTGCGTTGATACTTTTTCACAACGATCAATGACTCATGTGTGACGTGTACGATTCAACACCGCATCAAACCGAGGCCCGGTGTGGCCGACACCACTCACAGTGTCACTGTTTTGTTAAAAATGGACTTAATTTTAAGTGAAATCAACAACTGACATACGGGAAACCGACCAAACGCCTTAGGATTGTGTTAACACTTTAGTACAATGATCCATGGGTCATATGTGACGTGTACGAGTCAAACCTGGGGTGGATTACATGGCTTTCCTACATGGAATATATCCCACTACACGTCTTTAATGAGCCAGCTACGCAGTTTATCCCTTGTACAGATACACAGGAAGAATCACACGAGATCGACGTCATGTACTAAAATAGGGCAAGGGTGCATAAGAGGACACAAGATCAAAGGGTAACACGTATATGTTTTTTAACATGCCATGTAATTTCCTATTGATATGACATGTATATTCACACAGGCAGCTGAACATTGGAGTTACCCAGGGTAAAGCGACAAGGCATGTGACCCTTTAAATGACACATAAAACCTGGGGTGGATTACATGGCTTTCCTAAAGTATTGTATATTTGGGTTATTAGATTCAATAAAAAGAATATATTATAAATCATAAGAAACTGTTTACTGAGAGATCTAATTGAAATCAATGGATATGATTACTTATTTAGTCACTATAATTGTGATATTTTTCAATTATTCAACAACTTGAACCAAATATTTCATATTTTAGAAAAATATACTGATTATACTTCATTTAATGGCATCTATGAGTGATTGTGGAATACAATTAGATGTAGGGCTGTTCCTGCCCATGTCAAATGAAACATGATATCTAATCCTCTAATTCAAGAAAGCCCATAGGTCATAGTTTCTTCTCTCATGTTCTGATCTGACAATATTATCTATTTTTGATTCGGTTGGTATATTATTATTTAGTCCAAACCTTGATGTTGGTCAAGATTTCTAGTTTTGTTGTCATTTTATTCCATTCACTGTATGTTTTCATCATTTTAATTTTCATTATTCTATATTTTTCCTTCATTATTTTCAAAAAAAATAATTCTTAAGATACAAAGATATCATGTTTTGGAAATGTTTGCTTCATTATTCTTTTTCATTTCAATTCTTATATGATATTTATTCTATCATTCAATTTAGGTGGTCTTCCTCTTCCATGAAACTAGAATTCTAGAACAAGATATTCATTAATTCACAGAATTTATTCAAAATTATTATACAATTATGAAATAAAAAATGTATAATTTTACAATTTGTTGAACTTTACCATTCAAATCCAAATAAGGTATTCATTTTATTTAGAACTTTTACTAGTTTTATGGTTACCATATTCATTTTATGTCTCAAATGAGAACTAAGCATTTAATATTTTCAAAGTGATGATTATTATCCAAATACTGATTTTCTTCTCTATGTCTTGATTTAGTTGTAGTTATATTAGCATGTTATTTGTTAGTGTAGTACATTTGGATGAAAATTTTTGTATAATAGCGATATTATCATGTGTTTGGGTTGCACAATTCAATTTAATTGTGTATCGGGGGGTCTGTCAGGCATCTGACAGATGAGATTTGGAGGGGTTCTAGTGTGGGGGGTCTAGTGCTGGCCAGGATCTATCTAGGTTGGGAGGAGGTCTTTATAGAAGCAGGGTGATCTGTCCAATAGGGGGTCTAGTGTGGTGGGGGGTTTGTATAGGTGGGGAGGGGGATCTGTCCAGGTGGGGAGGGGTGTCTTTCCAGCATGGGGGTCTGTCTAGGAGGATCTGTCCAGGTAGGGAGAGGGTGTTTGTCTAGCAGGGGGTATTTTTCCATGTGGGGAGGGGTGTCTATTACAGGGGGTCTATCCAGTGCGGGGGGGGGGGGGGGGGGGGTCTACTGGGGGGATCTGTCTAGGGGGATTTATCCAGCAGGGGGTCTAGTGCGGGGCGGGGGGTCTTTCCGACAAGGGGATATTTCCTTCTGGGGAGTGGGTGTCTAGTGCAAGGGGATATTTCCATGGGTGTCTAGTAGAGGGTCTAATGTGGGGGGGTTTTCCATGGGGAGGGGGAATCTATTCAGCAGGGGGTCTGTCCAAAAAGGGGAATCTTTCCATGTAGGTATGGGGTTTCTAATGAAGGGGGTCTATCCAGGGAGTATTCAGCTGGGGGGTCTAGTTCATGGGGATATTTCCAGGGGAGGGGGTCTACTGCTGGGTGTGGGGGGGATTTTTTCCAAGGATGGGTGTCTAGTGTAGTGGGGAGAATATTTCAATAGGTGGGGCTATAGGTGTAGTTGGGGGGTCTATTGTTGGGGGGATCTGTCTAGGTGAAGGTGGGGATCTTTCCATCAAGGAGTTGGGTTCTTTCCAGGGGAGGGGTGATCTATCCATTAGTGGGGTTCGAGTTCATGGTAGGATCTATCCTATTGATACTGGTTTTTGTGCAGGTCTGTGGTTGGTTTTTGTGCAGGTCTGCTCGGCTGGCTGTACTAGTGCAGGTATTTTATTAGCAGCAGGCAGGGATTTAACAGCGCTTTTTTAGCGCTGTTAAAGGCGACATTTAACAGCGCTAAAAAAGCGCTGTTAAAGGAGATATTTAATAGCGCTAAAAAAGCGCTGTTAAATGCAACATATAACAGCGCTTTTTTAGCGCTGTTAAAGGTATCCTTTAACAGCGCTTTTTAGCGCCATTAAAGGTGACATTTAACAGCGCTTTTTTAGCGCTGTTAAAGGTAACATTTAACAGTGCTAAAAAAGCGCTGTTAAAGGACCCCCCCCCCCCCTTTATCAGCGCTGAGCTTTACAGCGCTTTTTTAGCGCTGTTAAAGCCCGATTTTAGCGCTGTTATTGCCCGTTTTTGTAGTAGTGATATATAAAATATAATATAAATAAATATATATATATATATATATACACATAAAATATAAAATTTAAACACATATATTAATATATATATATATATATATGTATGTATGTATATATAATATTCATTTTTTAAATACTGAAATATATTTATATATATATATATATAACATATTATAATTTTATGTTTAAAATTGGAATAGGTGAGTTGGTATGGTTCTTCTTTGTGACCCTGGAGGTTCATGGATCCACTTTAAGTGGATGAAATTTCCATGTGATAGTTTTTTTTTCAGGGTGTGGGCATACAAAAACAAAGGGATGGGAGGGAGTGGGACTATGGGTGTACAGAAATGGGGCATGGGTGGGATGGAAAAAAAGTACGGGAAGGATTAGGAGTGTGGGGGGAGTATAGGATGGGGATAGAAGCAGTGGATGGGAGGGAGTGGGACCATGGGATAGAGGGGATAGAAAGGTGTGGGATGGGAGGGAGTGGGGCATGGGTGGGAGGGACAAAACAGGGAAGATGAGAGGGAGTGGGGATATGGGGCATTGGTAGGAGGGATAGAATGAGGGAGAGGGGAGGGAGTGGTGGTTTGGTTGGAATGTGTAATTTTTTTATTGTAAAACAAATAGAGAAATTATGAATTTCAAAAAAATAACAATAATTTATAGAAATGTTGGTAAATGGGGTGCGATTTACCAACGTTTCTCTAAAACATATGTAATTTAGGTGTCTCTAATCAGCGATGTTTATAAACATCACCAAATTACTGATGTTTATAGACGCCATTCATTAGAAACAAATTACGAATTTAAAAAAAATACTGATGTTTTTTAGTAATGTCAGAAAATGAATTAGCGATGTTTATAAACATCACTAACACAAAACAAAAACACTAGTACAAAAACCTTTTTTTACGTCACCCATTTTCACATCAGTTTTGTATAATCGACGTGAAAATATCTGAAAATCGATTTTTCACGTCGGTTATTATATAACCGACGTTAAAATACATTTTTTCTGATTTTTCATGTCGGTTATTATATAACCGACGTGAAAATTAAATGTACACCACTTTTCCACGTTGGTTATTAAATAACCGACCTGAAAAATCAATTTACAGGAAAATATATTAAAATTTTAACTTATTTTTCACATCGGTTATTAAATAACCGACGTGAAAAATCGATTTTCATGACTTTTTCACATTAGTTATTTAATAACCGATGTTAAAAGGTAATTTTCACGTCTGTTATTAAATAAACAATGTAAAAAATGTTTATAAAAATGCAGTTCATTTCCCAATATTTAATTCGACAGGTCACAGAGCTCAAACGGAGTTACATATTAAAAGTTATGACCTTCATAAGTTGATCATCTCCAAATGATGTCTTAGGGATGTCCAACTTATAAAGGCCATAAATTTTAATCCATAACTCCGTTTGAGCTCCGTGACCTATAAAATTAACTAAATTTTTGTAAACTTTTTCCACATCGGTTATTAAATAACCGACGTGAAAAATCAATTTTCATGACTTTTTCACGTTGGTTATTTAATAACCGACGTTAATATGTGTTTTTAACATCGGTTATTTAATAAACAACGTGAAAAAAGTTTAGAAAAATGTATTTAATTTCCCAAGTTTTAATTTGATAGGTCACAGAGCTCAAACGGAGTTACGGAATAAAAGTTATGACCTTCAGAAGTTGATCATCTCTAAACAATGTCTTAGGGATGTCCAACTTCTGAGGGCCATAACTTTTAATCCGTAACTCCGTTTGAGCTCCGTGACCTATAAAATTACATCTTGGGAAATGAACTACATTTTTGTGAACTTTTTTCACGTTTTTTATTAAATAACCGATGTGAAAAAGTCATGAAAATTGATTTTTCACGTCGGTTTTATAATAACCGACGTGAAAAATAAGTGAAAATTTTAATATATTTTCACGTCGGTTATCATAAAACCGACGTGAAATATAATTTTCATGTCCCGCGAACGTGAAATTTCAATTTTTTTACATCGCGGCATCGAAATTTTGAATTGCCGCCTAAAATTTTTAATATGTTTTCTCTTAGCATCTCAATTATATGTTTCCATTATAGACACATCATAATTTGACGATCATTTATTTCAACCATTATCATTCCCCCAAATCGACTCTTTTGATCTTCAACATGAATCAATTATTTCATCTTTCCGTGATCTCATCAAGGTATATTTAATCTTATATCCATGATTTAGGGTTTTTATGATTTGTTTTATTAATTGATATACCATTTTACGATCATTTCATTCAATCATCATCGTTCCACCGAATCAACTTGTTTGATCTTCAACGTGAATCAACGATTTCTTATTTCCACGCCCTCGTCAAGGTATTTGTAATTATTTTCCCATGATTTATATTTTCTATGAGTAATTTTCTTAATTAATATACCATTTAACGATTATTAATTTATTATAATGATGGATGATTATTTATTTCAAGGTAAAACTACAAATCCCCCTACGGATTCAAAATTTTCTTATAATATGAAGCTACGGTTGGCTCATTCAATCTTTACTCGAAAAAAATATCAAACTTCCGATGGTCATAACTTTTGATTCGTAAATCTGTTTGAGCTCTATGACCTGTCAAATGAAAGATAATTAAATTTTCTACAAGATGGTAAACATTTTTTACGTCGGTTATTTAATAACCGACATTAAAAATAACTTTTAATGTCAGTTCTTAAATAACCAACGTAAAGAATGACTTTTAACGTCAGTTTTTTCAAAAACTGACGTAAAAATGGCTTCTTAATGCCATTTTCCAGAATTTATTTCACGTCGATTTTTAAAAAACCAATGTTAAAAACTATAAAACCCCTTTTTTACATCGGTTATTAAATAACCGACGTAAAAAATCATATTTTTAACGTTGCTTGCAATAACGTTGCCTAAAAACCGACGTTAAAAACAAAAAAACCGACGTAAAAAAGGTTTTTGTACTAGTGAAAATTTCACTAATTTATATTTTTTTGTAGTGTATACTAGAAACGATTTTACCAATGCATTGAGCATGGTAGGCAGATATCAAGCTGATCTAGGAGAACAACACTGGTCTGCTGTTAATATTATCCTCAAGTATCTGAGAAGAACTTAGGATATGTTAATGATGTATGGAGGAGATGAGGAGCTAGTAATCAATGGTTATATTGAAACTAGTTTTCAAAAATATTAGAATGATCTGAGTTTGTAGTTTGGATATCTTTTCAGTCTCAATAGAGGTGCTATGAGCTAGAAGAGTTCAAAGCAGCTAGCTGTCGCTAATTCTATAGTGGAGTTCAAGTATATAATGGCTTCTGATGCATCCAAGGAAGCTCTTTGGATATAATTTTTTTTTTCTAGGATCTTGATTTGGTACTTAGCAGTAAATAACCTTTATAATTTTATTATGATAATACTATAATGGTTGCTCTAGAAAAAGAGATGAGGTTGCACCAACAGACAAATCACATACTCTAGAAGTATCACCTCTTGAGGTATTTTTATCAGATGGTTGAAGTTGCAGTAAGAAGAGTTACCAAAGAATAAAAAATTGTATACCCCATTTAAAAAGGACTATCTTAATAGAATCATGATTATCATGTGGGAGAAAGTGTAAAAAAGGTTGTTAGAAATTGACTCTAGTGCAAGTGGGATTCTGTTAGAGTTGGTGTCCTAAAACAAGCTCATGTGTCCTTTATGATAACCTATATTAATTATTTTGAATATTAATAAACTCACTATCACATCATGATTGTTCTTATATGTAATATAGTATGTGATAATGTCCTAAGATTAGCTATCGTAACGAAAGGTTATAGCAGTTCCCTACTATGATGAGAACCTAGAAGTTCCATGACAGTATTCTTAAATATATGTTCTCTAGCTAGATGAAATCATTTGAGGGGAAAAATGATATAGGCTATCAGGGGTAGAGACTCATGGAACTTGAGGCACCTTCACTTGGTGTATTCCCTTAGTAATATCAAGTATAGTATATTATGAGAATGAGACCCACTAGTAGGAAATCTATATTTATATGTGTCATTGAATTTTTTTATCTGTGGACATATGAATTGATCCTTAGAATTTATTATTATTATTAATGAGTATTATAAGTCAAATAATTTGATGTATTCATGAAAACCATGATGAAATATATTCATGGTTATGTAGGATATGTTGGGTGTGTCATGAGTAATATTTCATTAATGAATAGTGTGAGAAGGGATTTGTCCCTTTTATTATTTATTGGAAATTTATATCTCAAGAACTTTGATGGAAATGATATAGACTAAATAAATCCATGCCCATTGTTTTCTATAGGCAAGTCTGATTTCCATAAAGTCAAAGAAAGAGACTTCAAACTCAAAGGTTGATCACACTATTATGAAATATGCTTGATTATAGACATCACGATAAAGGTATTATATTACATAGTAAGAATCCATATGAGGTACTATGTTGTTGCGACATTAACTTAATTCTCTATGGACGTCTTGGCGTGTTTATAGATGCCAACCTTAGACTCTGGATTTCTTCACCTAATTCCACCGATAAAGAGGCCTAGAGGGCCACACACTAAGTGTATCTAGAATCTTAGTTAAATAATAATATCATTTAACAAGTTGAATAAATATTATTCCAACAAATGGTTTAATAATTATTCATATTTTTCTGATCTCATATATTTTTCACCAATTATTATAGAGAATATTACGTAAGCATAATTTTTAATAAATATTTATTTGCTATTTATTGAATATAATATTTATTTATTTATTAGATAATAATGCATAGATATTTATTTATTGAATAAATTATCATTATTCAAGGCCTGATAAATATTATAGAGGAATGGTGGACCGAGTTTAATGGATCCAGGATAAATAATATATATTTAATATTATTTTAATAAATAATATTGAATTTAATTCGTGAGTTTAGAACATGTTAAGAAGAAAATAATAATAATAATAATAATATTATTATTATAAACATGGAGTTTCATAGGGATTACCGAAATAATAAGGCCGCATGTGGAATTATTATTTTCTAACCTTGGTGGTATATAAATCCAATTATATTATTTTCTTAAGAGAGCCAATTCATTTTGGTTTGTGCACGATGAGATCTAGGGAAAATCCACTCAAAGCCTCAAATATCTCCCTCTCTAAGAACTCTGTCAAGAATGGAGAGAAATCCTCCTACACCACTACTCTCAAGTCTAGAGAGATCAAAGAGAACCCTTCCTTAAAGAGGTTCTTGGGGAAATTGAAGGTGGAGGACACAAGCATTAAGATATGTCCCGATAGCACCCATAGATTCCTACGGTGATGTTCAAAGGTTCATGGAACACATGTATATCACTATTAGAGGGAATCTATTCTTCATTACTACAACGCAATGATGATACAAAGAGAGCTGGACACGGCCTTACGTACCAAGGAAAGTTTCAGGGCTATGCGCGCGCGGGACAACCATATCAAAGAAGGAGATGCTAATACCCAGTATTTTCATCAGAAAGCTTCCGCCAGGTGGCGGAAAAACTCCATTACCTGCTTATTACAGCCTGATGGAAGCAAAGTTTCTGACGCCAATAGTATCCACGAGGCCTTGACTAGCTTCTACTAGAACATCTTCTCTGCAGGAACCCCTTTCATGCCTGTTGAAGTGGAAGAATGTATCAGACCTGTAATCACAGATGAGATCAATAGGAAGCTCTCCAAAGAGGTGACAGATGATGAGATATGACTGGCCTTGAAACATCTTCATCCCACCAAGGCTCCAGGACCCGATGGGTTCCACGCTCTCTTTTTTAAGAAATACTGGCACATCATCGGTCCTGACATCTGTAATTTGATTAAAAATATTTGGGCTGGAAACACCAGCATTGCGGACATCAATGAAACTATCCTCGTCTTAATCCCTAAAATCAAGAAACCTGTGGAGATCCCTGACTTTCGACCTATCAGTCTCCGTAATGTCACTTATAAGATCTTCTCAAAGATCCTTGTCAATCAGCTGCAACCTTGGCTACCAGAAATTATATCTGAAAATCAGAGCGCTTTCATGGACAAGAGACTGATCACTGATAATGCGATTGTGGCCCATGAAGTGTTCCACTATATGAAATCATGCTCCACAGCGAAGAGAGGAACCATGGCCTGGAAATTGGATATGTCCAAGGCCTACGATCGAGTTGAATGGAACTTCCTTAGAGCCGTTATGCAGAAGATGGGTTTTTGCGCTAAATGGATAGATATGGTCATGGACTGCATCTCGACTGCCTCGTTTAAAATAAAGGTCAATGGGGAGCTTACCAAATCTTTCGCCCCTTCTCGAGGCCTTTTCCAGGGTGACCCTATTTCCCCCTTCCTCTTCATCCTGGTGGCTGACGTGTTTTCTAATCTTATTTCCAGGGCTGCTTCTTCTAAGTCTATTCATGGGGAAAAAGTTTGTTGAGTTAGACCTCCAGTGTCGCATCTTCTCTTCACTTATGACTGCCTCCTTTTTTCTAGAGCAATAATTAACGAATGCCGGGTGATCTGATAGGCGATCCGCCAGTTTGAGAGGGCGTCTGGCCAAACAATCAATCATGGTAAATCTGAAATTTCCTTCAGTGAAGGGGTGCCTCTATCTAAGAGGAATGAACTTTGCGCTTTAGCTGGAATCCATATGGTTGTTAAACATCATAAGTATCTCAGGCTCCCCACGGTGATTGGCCGGTCTAAAAAAGAAATATTTTCATCCATCGTGGACAGGATTGAGGCTAAAATCCAAGGCTGGAACCCTAAAAGAATTTCGAAAGAAGGCAAAGAGACTCTCATCAAAGTTGTAATCCAATCTGTTCCCAGCTACTTTATGTCCCTCTTTAAGATCCTGGTGGCTATCACTGACTAGATCCACACACGTATTGCCAATTTCCGGTGGGGGCAACATGGTGGAAGGAATCGACCACATTGGATAAACTGGGCGAAACTCTGCAAACCCAAACCAGAGGGTGGGATGGGGTTTCAGAATCTTCCTCTCTTCAACGATGTGCTTCTGGACAAGCAAGGATGGCGCCTTATTGAACTCCCTTCATCTCTTTGTGCGCGAGTCTTACAAGCTAAGTATTTCCCCGACACAGACTTTCATGCTTCCTCTCTTGGTCCTCGCCCTAGCTTCCTCTGGAGAAGCATCTGGGGAGAAAAAAAGCTCCTAGATAAAGGATTGGGTTGGAGAATTGGGACTGGCTCATATGTCAAAATCTGGTCTGACCCCTGGCTTGTTGATAAGGAGGGTTTACGGGCTACATCCCCTGCCCAACCAGATCTGGAAGACGCCACTGTCAGCTGCCTCCTTTCCGACCGGGTACAAGGGTGGTGTTTGGATAAGATCCTCGAATGGTTCAATGAAAGAGATCAAAGAATTTTCCTCAGCATCCCTTGGGTACCTGATGCAGGCCCTGACCATCTCTTCTGGATCAATGACACCTCGGGCGTTTACACGGTGAGATCCGGCTACAGACTTGCTCTTGGAACCCACCCAGTCGCCAGGGACGAAGGTCAGTGGAAATCGATCTGGTCGCTCAACGTCCCCCAAAAAAATCCCCTTTTTTGGTGGCAGGTTTGTATGGGTACTCTCCCAACAATGAGCCTTCTCATTTTTCGACATATGTCCATCACCGCCTCTTGCCCTTTCTGTCCGAACACTCCTGAAACCCCTCTGCACGCTATCATTCTCTGTCCGGGAGCTAAGGAAATCTGGAATCTACGGGGCTTGGCTTCTTCTGCTTTGCTGGCATTGGCTTCTGACCTTCCTGATATTATGACGCGTTGGCAATCCTCTCTCTCCCCGACTGATGTTGGTTCACTCTGCACTCTGGCCTGGATTATTTGGGTCCGACGCAACGACACTGTTTTTCATCATGCCCTCAGACCCCCCAAATTCTGGATTGATCGTGCTACCTCTTGGATTGAAGGTTGGGTAGGCCACAATGGATGTTCTCTACCGGGTGCCCCCCCTCCCCCTATGCCCTGGAATCTCCCAATGGAAGGGACTCTCAAGATCAATGTGGACGCGTCGCTTCCAAAAGCTGGGATTGTTTCCCTCGGCCTCCTTGCCCGAAATCATCTGGGGAAAATCCTCGCTGCTAAGTATGAACCACATCAGACATTCTGGGAACCGGTGGTCGCTGAAGCCAAGGCCATCCTTGCTGGTATGATGCTTGTGATTGAATGTGGATGGGGCGACATCATCATTGAGTCTGGCTGTATTTCTGTTATCGACGCTATCAATCACAACGACGACGGACTCCAGTCGTTTGGCACCATTGTCAGGAGAATTCTCTCACTCAGCCAACACTTCTTATTGTGCACCTTCTCTTTTACCAAAAGGGACGGGAACAACGCGGCCCATCAGCTAGCGTCCTCAGGCCCTTTCGGCACTAACTAGCTCTGGCTGGACAATTTCCCTTCATGGCTTCGTGCTTGCACTTTTGCTGATCTTTGTCATTAATGATATATTCTTTTAAAAAAAAAAGTGATAATAAAAATGCCAAATCAGACACAAAGATTCAGTGAAATATAGATCTTATCCCATTAATGGATATGATGTAAATAAAAGGGGTCATCATTTTAATAGGATCACATTTAATAAATGTCTATATTAAATGATTTTAATTCATGATACTCATTTGATAAAAACTTCCATTGTAAATAAAATGGAATCATCGTCATAAAAATTAATGTTAAGAATAATATTTGAGAAATAAAATCTCAATGGAAACAACTTTATAGACCAATATAGGAACTTAAGAATAGTTCTTAAGAATGAAGGTAAATTATGTATTGGAGAAAAAACTTCCTGATAAATCTCATGTTGATGAAGAAAGTCAAGAAAAGAAAGATTCGTATAGTAAGCACAGTAAATATTCTCTTCAAGATTCAAAAGATACATGAGAATATGGATGATTTTGGGATAATAGACAATCTGGAAATGCTTTATCAAGAAAAGTCTTGACACAAGAGATACGAGGTTTCAAAAATAATATTTCGATGTAAGATGGATGAAGACACTTCAGTCTCAACTCACGTACTCAATATGATTGGGTATGTAAATGACTTTGAGAGGATGAGGGCACCACTCAAGATTAATCCGGACACAATCTTCATTCTATGATCAATGTTAGAAAGGTTTTGATAGTTTATTATAAATTATGAAATGAATGAGTACAAAATTTTTTACTCAATCTCCTCAATATATTGAGGACTATTAAGAAGGACATGTGAGGTCCAACCTTAAGTTTAATGATGATGGTACAAAAAGAAAAGGCTAAAAGTTTTGGAATATTCCATTGTGATCGGAGTATTATATTGGGGAGAACCATAATCCATGAGATAAATAATTTGAAGACACCTTAGAGCTTCAGGATGGATGGGTGCGGTGGAGCATCATCTCAGTGTCATTGATGGTGATGAGTGGGTGACTAGGCTTTTGGTGAATAGTGTGCTCTGGTGTTTGGAGTTGAATAGTAGAATCTCATTCAACATTAGGGGATAAAAAAATCGAGTTAGTGGTGAATTCATGATTTTGGTAGTTCAATAATGATGTTTGGGGACCACTACTGATTCTAGAGGACAATAAGAGTTATGGTTGGTAGTGTGTAACAACTCATGGTTTTTTGGGTTATTATTTCAGAGTAAATTTGAATCTTTAGTCCCAGAACAGAGGGTGTTTTGATAATTGGGTCTCAAATTAGAATTCCAAGGATTAGAACATCTCCATGAGATATTTTTGGATTTTTATTGAGGATCAAAAGGTGATTTTGGTGCTCAGATTAATGTTGAGGTGACCCCCTTTTCATTATGGTTATTGGAAACAAATCTCTCCATATCCCAGGGGCATTGTGGTGTGGCATGTGTTGTGGGAGTTTATTTTTGGAAGGAGTGGAGAGGTTTAATCCTAGCCCAAGGGTTTCTATATGGAGGGTTCCCAGGATAAAGGGGATTTGGGTTCTTCCATAGGGATTATTTCATTATGGATCATAGGTTTCACTATGCTAGTGCTTACAGGGGTAGGAGGTGGGTTGCATCATGGAGGGTTCTCAAGGGGTAGGGCCATCAAGCTACCCCTAGAGGTCAGTTGCATCTTGGGGTACCATGTTGCACCATATCCATAGTATGGGGGTAAGAATTTTTTCCATAAACTAGTGGGTTACATCTCAAGGTATCCCCAAGTGAGGGTCTTTGCGATATGGCCCTAATGACCACACCGCAAAGGACCCACAACCTAATTTTTAAGAGGGTTGATCCCATTTTTATTTTAGGTTGAGGGGAAATGTAGGGGGCTATTTTGGTCAAATCCTCCCCCTTTCCTTATCATATTGATACCACATTGAAGAGGGGTGTTTTTAGTGGTGTTTTTCATGATGATTGAGGTATGTTTTCCTCACATGTTATGGAGCAATTTCATTATTAAAACCACCTATACCATCAATATTTTTTTACCATTGGTTATTAAATGAAATAATATCTTTCATATTCTGTTTTTTAATCACTCTCATAATTCTATCATGTTTAATATCTTTAGATATCTTTGTTATGTTAGGGATAGATGATACATGTATTATAAATTTTCCCCTTGGTCCCTTCGATGTTTATTTATTGGATATGATCGCAACCAAAAGGTGAATATATTATCCTGGTCTTGATCGCTATCTTATTTTCGATTATGTTTTGTTTGTTGAGGCATCACCCTTTTCTTCTTCACCATCCTCACTCAAGTTACCTTCTTCATTGGATGTTTACCTCTACCTCATTATCCAATATACCCAAACTCTTACTGAGGATGGTCAATTTTAAAGGGTCTACAATCATTTCTTAAATAGTACACCCATCCCACTTCCAGATAACACTAATTCAACTATAATTATCGATGTTCCAGATACACATTAGAATGATATCCCCATTATTCTAAGGAAAGGTACTCATTCTTATGTCACTTGTATTATTTATAAACATACTTATCATGGGTTATCTATTGTTGGTACTAATTTTATTACTATTTTGAAATCTAAATCAATACCTCATACGATTGTTGATTCCAAGTCACATTTAGGTTCATGCACTTGAAGATAGCCACAATTGTGTTGGGTTTGGTGCCTTAAAATTTTTGTCTATTTTTGATTATTATACTATGAGTATTCAATTTGATAAATGAATGTTTCATTTTTATTACATATTGTTTATGATTTTACATGTATTGTGTAATAATGTTCTTAAATTATTTTCTACATAAATGGGATTTATCAATTCCCACTATAAAGATAACGCAGGCATGTCATGAAAATATTTTTAATGTCCTATGATCTAGATACATTAGTCTTACATGATACAGAAGATATATTACTATCATATGTTGGAATAATCATAAGTATTTAGATTCATTTTCATGAAAATCCTACTTGATGATATCCAAGAAGAGGGTATCTTGAGGATATTCTCACCAGTAAGAATTCAATATTGAAAATTCCTATCTTCAAACATGTGTAATGATCCTTAAACTTGAGATCATTATTAATGAAAATCACGAATCACATACTTATATGAAAGATGAAAATAATGAATTATATAATCATGGGAAAGTAGCTTACATCAAGTGTTTCATATATGGTATGATGTTAATTGAATGATCCATAAAGGACTTGTCCCTTATAGGTTATGGAAGAAGATATATCTTGTAATTTGATTGAGATGAATCTACTAGGAATAAATCCATAGTCATGGGGATCATAGGAAGGTTCATCTCAATAAGTCAAATAAAGAGATATCAAGCATTAAAAGACGATGACATGTGTATGTGTCCTACTTAATGAGATATTGGATGAAAAATGGATCATATTACCTGGTTAGCATTCATAGGAATGTTATCACTACTACGAATTTTCACTTTCTCTATAGGGATCAAGATGTGTTGTTAGATACTATTAGAAATATGCATTAATGTTCAAACCATGTCATGGTGAATGTTATTAGAATGTTGTTCAGTGCATGACAATGCATGTGTTATGAGATAATTCTTGGTTTCTCTAGATTCTTCCAACCAAGTTTTCATATATCGATTGGATCATCATGTGATTGTAATTAGAGGATTTTGAACTTCAAAAATAATTATTTAAAAATTAAACAATCAATAGAGGAATTTAACCTAAAAAAATTAAAAACACCTGAGAAACGTTTAATTAATCATAGTTGAATGTTAGAGTTCCAAGGAGTGTCCTTGGTGCATATAAAAGGATGTACAATCCATAAGAAAGTAAATGCATGTTAATTATATTGGATAATATATAGAATTCATAAGACTAAATCTCTCTTTATCTCCCATTTTCATTAAGCCTTTAACCAAGGTTCTATCAGGCCATGGCTTGAAGTAGATCCTTCCCAAGAATTGGGATATTCACATATATTGTAGATACAATAAGAGGAATATTCCTTTTGGTTGCTTCTCAAAGATCCTTATCAATTTGGAATGAAACAACTTAGACAAGCCGGATCAACAAAGAGAATGTACACATACTTCATTTATTTTATTTAGTCTAAGTGAATGGTAAGATCTTTTGGAATAAATAAATAAATTTTGGTTGATCATTTCTACTATGTTTAGAAAATTATTATCCCTTCCAAAACCCATCATCGGTATCAGAATCACTTTTATATCATTTGAATTGAATTTTAGAATAAATGAAAAAATTATACAAACAAGTTTTTCAAGAACCATAACATGTTTTATTAAAAATGGTCATGGTTTATGATGTTTTTCAAACTAAAACATGATTTTTTTGAAAAAAAATGTGGTTCTATAAATATTATAAAACTATATTATGGTATGTGAAAACAGGTATAGAAATTTTTTCCCAAAAAATAGAGCATCATAAATACAACATTTCTAGGTTTGGTAGTTAAATGCTCTTAGTATAGAAATATGATTTTTATAATAAAAATGTGATGCAGCTGAGTGAAACCATCTCATGGTTTCAGAAATAAGACTTCCAAAGGCTATGTACAAAATAATTAAATCTAGTGAAAACAATATTGGTTTCCTTGGTAAGTGTTATAAAATGGGAGAAACCACATTGTGGTGTATATTAAAAATGTATGTAGTTTTTGTTTTCAAAAGAAAAATAATTTTTCTTAAAATTTGCAAAAACAATTTTTTTGACACAGGCCCACTAGGCCCATGCTGAATATGAGGGGGTATTTAAAACATACTAAAAACGTTTTAGTCAATTTGAACTGGATTTAATAGTGGATTTACATGGTTAATTTTTTTATTATGTTTTTAAATTATAAAATAAGATAAATATAAGTGTTTAAATTGTAATATGAAATTTACATATTAAAGTAATTATTTTGTAAAATTATTTAAATCATTTAAAAAGGAGTTTTGGTCTATTTGATCAAAGGTTTAAATAAAAGAAAATATTTTATATTTTGTTTAGGTAAAATTTTTATAGAAAATATAAAATGTTTATATAATTATAAAAGTTTTCATAAATATTATATATTTTAAAATAGGTATAAGCTATATTAAAATACATGTAAATGATGAAATTTGATATGCTCTTATTTGTTATATAGACATAAAATGTTTATATTTATATGTTATGGAATTTCTATAAATCATGTTAAACTATAAAGTATTTATAATTTTTTATTTATGAAATGTTCATAAATGTTTCTCTAATGTATAAATTTATGAATTATTCATTTATTCAGTTTATTTCATGTGTTATTGTTCAAATTCATAAGTGTTATATTATGAATGGATAATGTTTTAGTTTAAAGTGTTAAACTACAACTTAAAAATGTCATACCATGCATTTATGGAGTTACATGCTAGGTACGACATAATATTTAGTTACATTTAACCATGACTGTGATTTTTTGTGGGTTATGAACTTGAATAAAGGTTGATTATGATTTATAAATAGTATGTGTTATAATTATATTGGAATTGAGATATCCCTTGAGTAGTGATCCATGGATATTGTGACTTTGGGTTGGATTTCTCACTGGTTTGGGGGCTTAGGATCTGTCTAAAAATGCTCTATTTTGTAGGGATTTTGGTTTCATATGACTTATATACCATATACATGGGATGCATTCAAATATGTATAAATATAATTGATTTTTATTTTTCGATAAGTGACAAAAATCATGAGTTGTACAAAGAGTTATATCTTAATATGTTTTCAAAATACTAATTTAATTGAATGTATATAATATCAAAAATATTTTTAAAAGTATGCATACATAAAAGGAATACATTATATAAGAATGTGAGATTTTAAAACACATTAAATATACTAAGTATTATATTTCTTCCAACATAACATCTTTCAAGACCTCGATCATCCAACCGTGTATGTTCTTCCCAATCAAGGTGCTCATTGATTATCTTGTGTAAGGTAAGTAAGTTATGGGTGACCCTAATAGTATTAGGTGCCCATATTTGACATATACATTATGTTACACTTATTTGGGAAACCCTAAAGTTTTGGATACCAGAGGAATAGATGGGTTGGGTGATGATTTGTCCACTAATCAATCCAAGAGTCATATATGATATGATTGAAATGATGGTCTACTCAAAAAAATAATTGATAAGAAAAATGTCAAATTAGAATCAAATATTTAGTGAAATATAGATCTTAGTATACTAATGGATATGATTTAAATAAAAGGGGTCATCATTTTAATAGGAGACCATTTAATAAAAGTTCATATTAAATTATTATAAAACATGATACTCATTTGAAAAAAACTTATGTTCTAGATAAAATGACATCATAATCATAAAACATGATGTTGAAAAAATATTTGAGAATGAAAAACTCAATGGAAACAACTTTACAGACTGATATAGGAACTTAAGAATAGTTATTAAGCAAGAGGAAAAATTATATGTTAGAGTAATAACTTCCTAATAATGATCATGTTTACGAAGCAAGTCTAGAAGAGAAATATTCTTATATTAATCATAGTAAATATTATCTTCAAGTCTCAAAAGAAACATGAGAATATAAATACTTTGGGGATAACAAACAACCTAAAAAGGCTTTATCAAGAACAATCCATACACTAGAGTTATGAAGTTTCAAAAAAAATTAGTGTAATATGTATGAAGATACTTCATTCTTAACCCATGTAGTTAATATGATTGGGTATGTAAACGAATTTGAGAGACTAGTTTCACCACTCAAGATTTATCTATCCATGAACTTCATTCTATGATTAATGTAGGAAAGGTTTGATAGCTTATTGTAAATTATGACATGAATGAGTACAAAAAAAAGTTCACTCAATCTCTGAAATATGTTGATATTGGAAAAAATCCATCTTTATGGTGATTTTGGGTTGATTTTATTTATTGACAAGGTTTGATGTTTTTGATGAAGGGTGGTTGTAAAAGGAGGCGTGAAGAGTTTGTGTGAATGTATGAATTCATCATGCAGAGCATGAATGCCAGAACTGATCACTCAGAGCATGAATGCAAGAACTGATCACATGGAGCACAAATTTTTGAACTAATCATGTGGAGCCTAAACTTCATAGCTGATCATGTGAAGCACCTGAAGGAACTACTCATGATTTTTATTTGTTATTTAGAAGATATCACACAATGTGAAATAAGAAAAATATGTTGGAAATGATGGAGTCTTATTGCGTTCATTCAAAATCATGAAAATCACACATGATTGTCTTTGGATCTTACAATGGGATTACATAATGCATTAGAATACAATGGATATGGGAACATGATTTTTTTTGGATGTCGTGATGAGATCATGTGAATCACGCATGATTGTAAATTGATCACATTATGGGATCACATGACACACTCAAAGATAGTGAAGATGATCATGTAAAGAACTTATAACATGTGGAAGGTGATCACGTAGAGCAATCATGTGAAGCGCTTAAGGCTGATTTTTGAGGTTGTGGAAAAAATAGTTAACCATGATTTGTGAAGTTAAGGCAGTGGATTTATGAATATAAATACCCTCAACTCATCCTAAAGAAGTTAGAAAAGTTTTCTTAAGTGTTTTGTTCTGAAGAAAATTATTTCTTGTGAGATAAATAAGGTCTTGCATCAGAATCACATGATCCAATTAATCAGAAGAAGGTATCAGGAAGGAGTCTCATGGAGAGATCTCACAAAATAATTATGTGAAGTGAAGTATGAACAGGATGTTTATTCACATAGGTAGACCCATTGATATCACATGAATCATGTAACCTTAAAAGGGTCACATGACAGAGTCACATGATTCATGTGAATAAAAAAAAGACTCATGAAGGGATCTCATGGAGAGGTCTTGTGAAAGTGTATAGTGAAGGGATCTTATGGAGGGGTCTCGTGAAATGGTTTTGTGAAGGGATCTCATAGAGGGGTCTTATGGAGGGGTGTTGCAGATCCATCTCACATAGGGGTATCACAAAGGAGTCTTAAAATGGGATTACACACCTCAAAGATTAAAATTATTGTGAAAAGGTGGTTTCCATCTATTTTTTAAAAACAAGAGCATAAAGACACACACAAGTGAAAATCAACTCAAAATTGATTTTTAGAAGATTATACTAGAGGATCAATGCATTCACTTCAATAGAGAGAGCAATGATATTTCAAATTGTGAATGACTGTAAATGATGAGGGATAATGAGTCTACTCTAAACCTTATAAAAATATTGTACTTTAGTGTATTTGGTACATTGGTACATTACCTTTTTATTCTCCTTGTATTTTTTACCAATGAGTTTGAACTAAGAAATTTTTTTGTTTATTTTGCATTTCTTAATTACTATTTATTATGTGCTATGGGAAGGTGATGAAAGAGAGTTTTGTTTAAAAATGAAACAAGATCCAAGGATACAATTGTTTTAATCCATAATACCTAGATTAAACCCCCCCCCCTCTCAGGGTATTTAACCTAGTTGGGATAACAATTGGTATCATAGAAAAGGGTAAAAGTCATATTTTCTCTCTAAGTAGAAGTAATGAAAGTTATTAATCACAAATTTATTCTAATCTTCGATGGAAAAAAATTTTATCTATGGAAAAAACTAGAGGCAACACTACTTAAGATAATTAGGCATAGATGTATTTATAATTACGATGCATGGTATTTATACCAGTGTGGATAGTAGAGTTTTATCAGAAGCAAACCTAAGAGAATTGGATGTTGATTCCAAATGAATCAATTACTTAGGAGGATCTTTTCTAATAAAATCTACATAACAGTGATGTCATGTAAATCATCACATACCATGTGTGAAAAGTTACTAAATATCTATAAAGTCAATTCAAAGGTCTAATAAGATAAATTGCAGGTTATGTGGAACAAATATGAGGACTTGAGTATGCACCCCAATGTTTCTATAGATGAATTATTTAATTGGGTGAATGTTTTCATGGAAGAAATGCATGGTCTTAGAGAAATTCTCAAAAATGTAAAGATTGTTAAGCACATCTTAATAATACCTCCACCTTGGTTCAATCTAAAAGTTTTTATACTAGAAGATAAAGATCTAAAGGATTCGAAATTGGATATCTTACATAGTACTCTTATCGTATATGAGATAAGAAATGAGGATAATGAGTCCATAGAAAAGGAGAAATCTAAAGAGGTGTGTAAGAACCCAATTTATTATCTCAGGTATGGATCCTTTTTAATTCAGTATAAATATTTATTATGGACCTAATATGGATGATTAATGAGGTCACATAGGTTACATGGGTGTTTGGGGCTTATTCAGAGCTCAGAACCCCAACTAGTGGAAAAAGTGAACTACCCGCACAGTTAGTAGAAATCGTGTGATCCAGTTCACATGGTTTCCCTAACCATGTCGGGCTTGACAGTGGGTAGAAGGAGGCAACACAGTTTGAGGAAACCATACATATTGGACCACACACTTGTGTGGATGGTCTTCAGTTTTTAAAAGGTCTATTTCACATGGTTGGCACATGGTTTCCCAAACTGTGTGGCCTAACTATGTGGGTACCCTCCTTAACTAGTGTTCCATGCATGATTAGCACACGATTTTTCCAACCGTGCGTCCAAACCGCATGCCCCTATTTTTCTTGGGTAAAATTAATAAAATACACATAATGACTTAATAATAATATCCCTCTTATCCTTTTCTATTTCCAATGGACAATAGGTCTACTCTTCTACCATTTTAATCTCTCAAGATCTCTACTATAGGTTTTGATCTCGTTCCTTATTATGGTGTCCGATCGAAGCACCATTAATCTCTTTGGATTCCTTCGGGTACTTATTCATAAAACATGATCCCTACTTCATATATCTTATCCTTAAAATATTTATTTAGATTCAGATCATATGCCCTATTTTTAGGGTGTTGATCTATTCTTTAGATTGTTTCTGATCCAAGACAAAATAAAGGCCAATATTGGATGAGGAGAGTACTACCAACAAGAGGTTGGTGGTCTAGAATTTATCCCTTCAAGTCTTGATGTTTTATAATATGCATTATGTGCCACATTCTGATTTCATTAAACATTTATACTAATTTGAATTCTTCTTAAAATTGTTGTACTTCTTGGAACCTAATAACTTGTTAGAACCTAATTCATATCAAGATCATCCACCTCAGAGTGATCCATTCCTTTATGAGTTCCCTCTTATATGATTAATTGTATTCCATGGTTATAAAACCAAAACACCTATCGGTGTGTTTTCTTTAATTTTAAATGACAATATCATATTGATATTAGAATAATGTAGTAGAGTGGAATAGACAATTAACATATCAAATTTAATTAATTGAATTGATTGTGAGTGGTACAACCATGTCACATGAATTAAATGGAACAATGGTTACACCATTGTTATTATTAAATACAAATGTGTTATAAATTAACTGTTGGCCCTTTCTAAAGCATTGAATGATTCTCATATCTTATGAATTTGGGCATAAAAACCCTTGATAATTATGATAAATGGGCATGATAACCCTTATGATTTATATATATATATATAGGAATGGTGTCCCTTTATAATTATGATACAGGCATGGCGTCCCTTCTGCTAATTCGATATACAGACATGGAATCCCTTTATAATTATGATATGGTCATGAAGTCCCTTTTTAATTATGATACTTGCATGGAATGAATTTATAATTATGATACAAATATGGATTCCATTTATAATTATGATATGGGAATGGAATCCATTTATAAATGTGATATGGGTATGGAGACACCTTTATAATTATGATACAGGCATGACATCCCTTTATAAATGTGATATGGGCATGGAAACCCCTTTATAATTATGATACAAGCATGGAATCTACTTATAAATGTGATACGGGCTTGAAAACCCTTTTGTAAATGTGATACAGGCATGAAAATCCTTATTGTTATATATGGGAATGACAACCCTAATATGTGATAATAGGCATGAAGACCCTTATTGTGATACTAGACATTGAATCCCTTTATACTTTCTTAGAGACATTCTAGAATGAGTCGAAGCAGGTGGTGTGATCCTAGTTTCCTTAAGGAATCAGATCTGACCCATTTATAGTTATTATTTCTTATTTTCACTATCATACATGCACACTACCATGTTATATACACAGACTAGGTGTTTATAAACGTTGTTAGTGGTGCCCTACTAAGTTTATATCACACCTTATCTGGGACGTCGATGGTACCCAAGCAGGCTATATGATTGTAGGTGTAGATAAGAGGAAGTATCCTCTTACAAATGTGTGAATTATTTCATGACTTAGAATGGGAGCTTGGTATAAGATGACTGTGTTGGAGCTCGGGATGCTTGGATATATTTTTGGCCTTTTAATATATTTTATATATCATTTACTGTATTCATTACCTGCTGCCATGTATGCTTGTTTTCCAGTTTTATAGATACATGACATACATTATCATCATCTTTTGTATATGATTAAGTTACCATATTTGAGTATTATTATCTATTTCTTGAGTTTCTATTCATTGTTATACTACTTATACTAAGGCGGGTTACTGGTCCACTTTTCTTAGTGTCTGTTTCCACTGTTCCATCTATTTATATATTCTTCCACTATTTACTTATTATTATATCCACTTTTCTACACTCTAGTAATGAGGGAATAATATCTAAACAGACACACCCTAGGCCCTCCCTATTAGTTGGAAACCTCTGGCATATGGGGAGATGTGCTTGAGGCCATGTGGACAATCGACTTAGGGGAACCTTTGAGTGAAACCCAGGTCAGGACATCACAAAGTGGTATTATACCTTTCCTTTCTTGCCTTACTATTTTGAGACAATAGATATAAGATTAGGAATGTTGTGGGACTTGGTTATAATTCATGCTTGGGAGTAGCTAACCCACGTTCTGGGTAACACCAAGTTTCCTAGAATAAGGAATTGTTGTTATTAATTTTTACTGATTACAGTTGATTTGATTCCACCATTGGGTGATGCACATGATATGTGGTGGTTATTGTTATTTTGATTGATGATTTCATTTTTTTTCTTAGACTGATGAGATGAGGGCAAGGAATCATTGGTCATGGATCATTTTAGGCACCTTGTAGAAAATTCACATGCCATGCATATGGTATTCCATATAGGAGAATTTTTTTGCTTTCATTTATTGTGATTGCTATGAGTGATTTGAATGAATGGAACTATAATATGATACTCTTGATATATAAACATTAAGGGAATAATTTTTTATGAATGTGTTTGAGAAAACATAATTGATACTTAGAGTTCCTACTGTAACCTAACGGTATTTTTCTACATTGGCTACATCAGACACCCTAACCATTCAATTATTGCATGTTGAGTCATGGACCATTGGTTGTGTGGACTGGAACGTGTTATGGTATGGATTAAGTGTATGCCACATTTTGGTTCATAAGGTATATGGGCCCTTATGGATCATAGATGGTGAACCACTTGGTTCAAACATTTAAAGAAAATTGTGTTATAATTATAACTGTAATATGAAATTGAATCACAAACCCTGAGCTTGACCTAGTCTCATCCTTAGTAGTGAGAAGTAGGTGGCATATATTATGTCATATATAAATGTTCCTATCACCCAGAACTGACTCTTTGAGCTAGAAGAGGGGTGATACTATTACATAGAAAGTTTTTGTACCTTTTCTAATCTTACATCGGGGGATTATGCCATTATAAAACTTTATATGAGGTATGTGTTTGGAATTTTTAGAGTAATTCCACCACTACGTCCTTCAGTCGTACACTAGGAGGGTGGTGATGACTATGCTCTGAAGGTGGTGGGCCCTCAGGCACCAGTTATACCTCCATTAGGTCCACTAGTGACACATCTTCCTATTCTCAACATGGTTGATTATTCCATATTTTTAGTAGTTTTCCTTCTACTTATGAAAATGATACAGGGAGATCTAAACTCTTCCCCTTCTATGGGAGAGTTTACTCTGGAGTTCCAGCATCAACATCCACCCATGTTTTTGTGGGATGGAAGACCAAAGGCTATAGACCTATGGATCAAGATAGTTATGTCTATATTTGAGCATCTTGAGACACCTCCAGAGAGGAGAGTGAAACTCACTACTTACATGCTTTGAGGATCCTCAAAATACTGGTGGGATATTCTAAATTAGGATGGTCAGCATTGAGAAGTGGCTTGGAGATATTTTTAGTTAATCTTATTTGATTATTTCCTCCCTAAGACTTTGAGGGATTATTTTTCCAGGGAATTCATGAACTTGTAGCAGGGTTCTATGATAGTTATGGAATATAAAACTCATTTCACGGTGCTTCAATGCTTCGCGCCCATCTATACTATTTATGAAACAATGAAAACAAGATGATTTGATCATGGACTGGGAAATCCTATTCATTATTAGGTAAATGTTTTCCAATTGACCATTTTATTTGATATAGTAAACCAGACCCTTATCATTGAGAAAAACTTGAGGGAAGTAGATGGTGTGAGACAGAGTAGTTCAGAACCCAAAAAAATATGTGGTTTGACTAGTGGTCATAAGTGATGCTTTGAGACTATGCGTGTGAGTAGAAAAATTCAGTTGAAACCCATATACAATTACGTGGTATGTCACCAGTGTGGGAATCCTAGGAATAATGGGACCTAGTGTCATAGAGGCCTAGTCTAGTGCTGAGGTTCTGGTAGATTGGGGAATCTACAACATTTTTGTAGGGCCTTCCAATCTGTTCTGAGTGGGAGAGGATTCATGTCAACTCCATCTTTAGGAACATGTTCAGTAGTACCTCTCCATGTAGGTAGCTAGAGTACTAAAGGTCATACAAGTAAAGGAGGAGGTCGTGGATGTGGTAGCAAAGCTTTAGATTTACAGCTCTAGTAGAGTAGACCTACTCTGTGTAGTCAGGTTGAAGCCTAGGGATGGGGATCAATCTAGATTCATTCAGTTCATCATATAACATAGGAGAGAGATGATGGGCTATCTGCTATTTGAGGCATTATTGTAGTAGCCTATACTATTTTTTCTACCTAATTTGATATAGTTGAATCACATTCGTTTATATTTGTACCTATTGTGGAAAGATTTGGATTTAATGTTGAGTAATATTGTGGATTTATGATGATAAATACACATTTGGGTATAATTTCTAAGAATATATGCGAGTGTAAGGAATTCCCCCTCGAGGTAAGAAGGTTTCGTTTCTCATGAGACATATTCATCCTCGAGATGATATAATTTGATGTCATTCTTAGAATGAACTGGTTGGTTACCTATCATGCCTATGTAGATTATTATTATCAGTGGGTGTCATTAACATCACTAGAGGGAAGTAATTATATTTACAAGGGTTAGTGGGATGTCCAAGTGGGTAGATATGGACCAGAGCATCATAGGCTAGGTGGAGTGACTGCCCATATTGCTAGCATTTACATGAATGATCAGGGACTACATCAGACTGAGTTCCCTCCTGTAGTTGATTGATTCAGTGATGTTTTCCTTGATGACTTCTCTAGACTACCTCTTAAGGTATAGGTATACTTTTCTATCGATCTAGTGCCTGGATATGCACTAGTATCCATTCCTCCTTACAATATGGATACATCTAAGTTTTAGGAGCTTAAGAAACAACTGGAAGATTTATATTCCAAGGGTTTTATATGACCCGGTATTTCTCCCTAGGGTTCACTAATCCATTTCACCAATAAGGAAGATAGAACCCTCCGGTTATGCATGGATTAATGGAAATTTAATTAGACTACAGTGAATAACCAATATTTTTTTGCCTCATATTGATGATATATTTGAAAATCCTAGAGGATCAAGGATAATCTCGAAGATTGAACTGAGATCGGGTTATCATTAGGTTTGAGTTAGACCTTCATATATTCCATGTATGGCTCTCTATAATTTTTACAACTTATATGAGAATCTTGGGGTGTTTTTAGATCTTAAGAACATGCCTACCATCTTCATGGATTTTATGAATATGTTTTTTCATCCCTATATGGATTCTTTTGTGGTGGTATTTATAGATGAAATGTTAGTGTATTAACATACAAAAAATTTCCACGTCACTCATCTTGATATTGTTTTGAATACATTGAGGGAGAATTAAATATATTTTAAGCTCAGTAAATGTCACTTCTGGATTGATAAGGTACACTTCTTGGGACATATTATCTTAGAGGAAATAGTTTTAGTTGAACTAGAGAAGGTGAGAGTTGTGGTTACTTGGGAATAACCCAATAAAGTCTTTGATATATGGAGTTTCTTGGGGCTATATGGTTACTAAATGTTGTAAATTTGGGTACCCTAGACACAAATGGAATATTAATTTTGATAACCATATCATACATACAACAATATATGCATGATGTACACTTACTATTATAGTGTAGACATTTCCACCTCCACTATTTAAATGGTAATGTTTATAGATTAATTAATGTATAAAAAGGTTATAGAATATCTTAGACTATAATGAGAACCTTGAGATACTATGACATTAATCTTAAACAGAGGTCCTATTATCTAGATACATCATTATGAATGGACACAAATGATGTCTGACTATCATGTGTCGGGGGATCATAAGCATTTAGACTTCTTCTCATAATGTTCACACTTGGTGATCTCTAGTAGTTGAGATCATGAGGACAGAACTACCAATATGAGCACCACATGTTTTAGTTGTCATTGGATGTTCCTATCTATCAACATTTGTATTGTTCTCTTGACTTGAGATCATTACCAATATGTACCATTTTATCACGTACTTTGATGCAAGAAAAAAACCATGATAATGAAATAATGGTGAGGTAGGTTGTGTTGGGTGCATCATCTATGGCATGACATTGGTTGAATGTTCAAGATAGAATCTATTGCTTCCGAGTTGAAGAAGTAATATATCTTGAGTCTGGTTAACCAGGATGGTAGTAACTTGATAAATCAATGGCCATGGTAGGCTAATGTAAATCGGTCTAGATAGATAAAAAAATAATAAATCAAGAAAGGATGATGACATGAGTGTGCATCTTTCTTTATTATATATCTAAAGACAAAGAAATTATATTACACAGTGCATGTTTGTAGGTTAGTTGTTTTTTCTATGACTACTCCTTATCTCTTCAGGGGCCATGATGGGTTGCTAGATTCTACTATTGGTCAGTGAATGATATTCAATGATATTGAGATAAGGGCCTAGAGGGTCACACACAATAGCATATTCAAGAATATTCTCTATTCTAGTGAATAGGTATATAGGACATGGTGGGACACACCAATGGGGTCCGAGATTTTTCTAGGAATGTAGATCACAAAAGGAATAAATAAATTCATATTATTCAAGTTAATAATAATTGGAATTGAATTTATTTATTAAATTTATTTACAAGTATTAAAGTAAATACATGGAAAATATTATATAAATGAATATTAGTTTAAAAATATTAAAGGTTCTTTTAATATTTACGGGAATGGTGGTTCAAGTTAATGAATCAAGTTTTATCATGTAATATATTTATTATATAACAAGAAAATTTTAAAAATATAAATTTTATTTACAACTTATTACGATAGTCATAATATATCATTTATATAGTGTGTTAAATATTTCAGGGTCCGAGGAGCCTTTCTAGGTAATTTCTTAACACACTATAAATAGTAGAAGAGTGGATCTCTTTAATTACTATTTATGGTGAGCTCTTGAGAGTATATCTCTCCTCTACAACTTTCTAGATGTAGAATATCTTATTTCAGGTAATCAGATCGATATCTCCCTCATGCATTGAAGGTACATAGATGCGGTGATCATCAGGGCATTGAAGGCATCGTCGGATCTCCACGCTAGCACCTAGAATTTGGTGATTGATGCGCCCAAAAAAAATTGAAGTGTGTGTGGATGATCTAGAGAAATTATACTTAGGATTATTTGAGTAGTGATTTACATCTTCAAGCATATGTTGAGTGTATATTTAGATCAAACCAGGTATTTATGGTTTTATTTTTGTGATTAATTTTCTTCACGTGTCATCCTCAGGCTTAAATCGGGTAAGTGATTCACCAGTGATGACATTGTTACATCGATCATCAGTGAAAATTTTAAAATCCTCAACCCACCAGCTTCTAATGAATTCCCCAATACTTTCAATTGGTATCAGAGTGATTTAATATTTTAAGCAAAGAAAAATTAAATTTTCATTAAATTTAAAATAGGGTGTCATTGCGGTCCCAAAATCGTAGATGGTGGTTCAATATGAAATCGGATGGCCCAATTATGCCCATACAAAGTTTTAAATGTGGATTGAATCAAAAAAAATTCAGGTGTAAAATCAGAGAACAAATATATGAGAATATATATATGTTTTTTTTACCTAAAGGCAGTTGGAAATAGACATTTTGGTGAACCCATGTACCAGAAGGAAACCCGATAAACACTAGAATAGTACTTTTTAGCCATCGGATATTATTTCATGGGTGATTATTTTTTAAAAATAATAAAAATTATAATGCCAATTTGAATAGGCATGGAAAGGTGAATAGTAAACAAAATAATGATGTAAACATGTGTTTAGTGGGTCAAAAAACTTTAAAAAAATAGGATGACCAACAAAGATAAAAATATGTTTCAATGGGTGTACTTTTAAAAAAATAAAAAGAAAAAAGAAAAAATAAAAAATGGAGAAGACATGTTTGACATCTTCTTCCCCACAGTCCCTCCACTGCCCTATCTGATAAGCATCCTCCACTAGAATCCAGGCACCACCCCACATTGTAACTCCTCACGATGGTCCTCCTTCCCTATCTACCCTATCCAGAGACCCCAACTGGCAGACCAGGTCTTCTCACACAGTTTCTTCTCAAGGAATCATCTGTTGGATCTTCCTTAATAGTAAGTGGCCCACCTACTCATCGGTCCCCTATGGTGGCCACACCCCACATTAATCAAAGGACCGCTGCCCAATCGCCGCCATGTCTAAAAGAGCCTGAATGTCAGCTCCTCCCAGCAATCCGCCCTGACTGCGGATCTATCCGACCATCCATAGGCCACCTTCTCTAGTGAGTCGAGCCGCCATGGGACCTCCTACTACCCACTATGGTGTGCCTTTATCAGGTAGATCCAGTCTTCATGTCATCTTCCACCATGATTCCCTACTCCTTGCTCCCCATCCAACTTGAAAAACTATCACTATGCCAGCTCCCTATTCTTCTTGGTGTGCTCGCTACTCAGAAGCTAGTGTCTCCCACTGTTGTGACTGAGTCACCTAATCAATTGTCGACTACCACCCTTGGGCCTACCCTGGTTGCATCCCAGTAGATTTTGTTCCCCTGTCGGCCTCTGTCTAGCTAATGGATGAACTAGTGCCTTATGAGTAACCCCCAGTACCCCTCAGTAGTGACCAGATCCAAGAAAAAAAGGTCGAGGCAGATCTTCCTAACCCGGAATGGGTCTGGGTAGACCGATTAGGCCCATAACACCCCTACACGGGGTCTGTATGACCCAGTATGGGCCTACACAGGTTCGGCCTGACCCACAATGACCCTCCACAAGGTTTTTAGGGCTTTTGTATTTTTATATAATCCAATGTTAATTGAATTAATTAATTTAATTTTGGTTTTAAATTAAATTAATTAAATATTAATTTTTGGTTCAAATATTTATTTTTTAAATTACGGGTTAAATTAATTTATTTTAGGTGTTAAATTAAATTAATTAATTAATTTAATTTTTGGAATTAAAATTAAATTAATTAATGGAGCCTAATGGTTAAAATTTTTGAATTAAAAATAAGAGTTAATTTTTAATTCAATAAATTTTCCCTCAACTATAATTTATTGAAAGTTTAATTTTATTTATGAATTTAATTTTATATTCAATTTTAATGTTTATCAATTTATTGTGAGTCATAGACCAACCAATGCATGTCTGGTGTATGTTTATTTTTTTATTTTTTTATTGCAATGGTTTTTTGTAATAATTAGTTTAATAAATGAAGATTTGTGAGTTATCTTTATCATTAAATGTATAAGGTTCTGCATGTCCAATTTCTCAGTTGTATTTTGTACTCCCGATACCCCCTCTTCTGTGTGTGGGTATTGTTGTATGATGACGAAGGAGAGTAGTGATGCACTTCACACTGAGCTATGGTGACACACTAGACAAGAGTTTGATACATTGGATGGGAAAGTGTTGCAACTCGAGTCGTAAGTGATATGACTCAAGGAGGTACCCCTATGGTCTAGGTAGATTCATTATTCACTCAATTGATCAACCATTAGTATCGTCTCATAATCACATCATCATTTTATTTATGCACAATTTATTATTTTATGTACATGTAGTTTACACGCGATCACATAAATTAATAAACAAGCACGAATAGATAAATTGAACATGTGACGTGATGGATACTTTACATTTATTTCACATCCATTTATATGTGTGATCACATAGTACATGCTTATAAAATATAAAATAAATTAATTTCTTTATTTAAAAATAAAACCCACAAATAAATATTAAGTAGAAATAACCTTCCATCATTCGAATTTAAACAAAACTAGGTGTTTGGGGTGATCAATCAGCCATAACAGAGGATGCCACTCAATACTGGGGAATTCTTATGAGAAAGATGGGTTGAATTAACTGAAGTTGGTATTAAGGATTATCCATAGCTAACTTTATATCACTTTAGAGGAAAATAATTGATGGAATCAGGGTTATGATTTCTAGAATCTGGAAATTCACTCAACAGATCCAGGAACTGCCAGTTAATATGGTTGTCCAGTCAAATTCCAAACTAAAAATCTTTGAGTGGTGGTGTAGCCATAGATTATAGACTACGAGGGGAAGTTCAAGGATCATTTACACTATAATACTCAAGTTATAGAGTATTCTGATTCTATTATAGAGGGTTTCTAGAATTTGATTAAATATTGGGAAACATGTAATGATTTAATTAATTAATCAATAATGTCTAAATCAGTAATCAAGATAAAGGCACTAATCTGCTAGAATTTGTTTTTATAGAAAATGTACAGTTATACCAAAAAAATACTATGATATCTAATGGAAAATGTTTATTTCCACATTGTAATGAGTTTCCAAGAGTAGTACATGTGCTTACACAAAATACTATGATATTGGAAATTCAAGGTGATAGTGTCCCCAATACCTGTTAAGCCACCTTAGGAAGTGAGGATGTTAAAAATTATTACAAGAGACTCATGTATGATGTATATGATGGTTATTTCATAATTCTATCATAAATTTCCAATGTGAGTTGTGGATACTACATCAGAACATGGATTATCTTGCATGTAATCTCATCTCTGAGAAGCTTGTGAGGAGAAAGAGAAGCAAGATATGAATGTGATAATTACATTGGCTATGTGTAAATTGAAAGGTGGAATATGATCTTTAAATACATCCTATTATAATATATTTTTCATCCATTTTCGATAGTTTTTTTAATATTAAAAAATGAATAGTATGGAGAAAGTGCTTTGTTACCTTCTAGGTAGGGTTCACCAAGAAATGAGAACATTAAAGAAAGATTAATCTTTAGTTATTATGGTGAAAAAAATAAAAAGACAAGATGGAAATTCCAATGGAAAGTGTCACTCCAAAGGTGCCTTCACAATTTAATTTAAAGAAAATAGGTATTAATCAGGAGGTTATTTCTTCACATATCATGAAATAATTCTATGGAAGATAAACGCAATGAACTGAATTGAATAAGCAGGTACCCGCTTCTTCTTCAGTGATTATTTATCATTGCAAGTAATGTTTCAGTTTTACTTCTTTGGTATTATATACAATATGATTATCACATATGTGTATCAAAATATAGTAACCAATTAATTATAGAAACATTTCAATAAGTATGGTGTATTCTCCAAGTGGCTGAGAAAGGGTGGTTCTTAATTATGTGATGATAAGTACACGACTTATCTATTTCCAAGTGAATGATTATAGTAGAACTTGAATTGAGCATTAAAAAAACATTTATCTCATAGTTACTTTGTACATAAGGAGACATTATTCTAGTTTAGGAATTAATGTTGTTGTTGGTGTCTCATAGTCAACCAATAGTTCACCGATACCTGAATCATAGGCAATACCTGATGAATATAAAATATAAGACTTATTTACCCAGTTGTGTAAAGATAATTATTTATCAAATATAACTAAAATTGGACATTAAGGATATATCTAGTATTGTATTTAGAATAGTATTATCGACATATATACCTATTTAGTTTGAAAAAAGAAACCTTTAAAAATAAAGGTAAGCCACAAAGATTTTAGAATTAGTTCGGCTACAGAGCACAAACTATTCCAATGGTAATTTAGTGGTAAATATACTTCATATGATTACTTTAAAGGTTTATTAATGAATTAGAAAGTGAAGTATGGTATATTCATGGTTAGAAGATATGATTTTCTTCGGGTTGTCATGCTGAGGAATATCTTAACAAATCATTTATCGATCTATATAATATAGTGTGAAGTAATTCCTAAATGAACATCACCTTATCTACATCATGAAATTGATGTTAATAAGGAGTATGAATGATAAGTATTACATGTTAACACTGATAAACTAAAATTTAGTGTGGAGAAATTCCTAAACACACATTTTATACATCAGAGTCACGATGTAAGGAGTATCAATGTTGCAACTTATAGAAACTTCCATCATATTTCATGACGTGCTTCACAAATAATGAAATTATCCCATAATCAAATTCCAAATATAATAAAAAATGGATATCATATTATTAATAGTATTATGGAAACCCATTATATCATAAGACATGTGTTTATATTAAAATAGTTTTTTAGGATATAAAAAAACTTGCATCAAGCAGAAACAAAAAGTGCATCTAAATTAATTATCTGAAAAGTTTCTTAGGATATTATAGATATCCCTACGATAGAATAGATGTTATAAAGTGACATACTACATTTATATAAGAGGGTCCACATCTCTACTTGATATAGTGGGAGTAATATTGACTTGGGTTTAGTCAATTCCAATGATGCACAAGTAGTTGGAATAGGAATGAGTTCCACAAGATATGTGGAAGATAATGTTCGGGAGACACATACCGCGTAAAAAAGTTAAAAACCATGGTGATGGTTTTAATCATCACCATAGTCAGTGATAAATTATTGATTGAGCGTAATAATTCCTACAAGTAAGTAGTATATGGAAATTATATAAGATTTATAAGACCAATTAAAATTCAATAATGGATTCCATGTATCAAAGTACATGGGGATAATTATTTTGAATATTGTGGTGGGTATTCAAGTGAGATGATTCATGGATGGTACAATCATGGTACCAATATGTATTGGTTGGTTATACCAAGTCATTATGAATAAATCCATTTGAATTTTACTTTTCATATCTAATATCTATGGTCATTTTATTGTGCATTGGATATCAAGACCACCAATCATGGAAGGCATCTATAATACGTAACTAGAAAGTGATGGTGACATCAAAGAATTCCAATAAAGGGTACAAGTTACTCAAATCTAGTTCAATATTAAAGTAAGCAAAAATATCATAAAATATTCATTTGTAATGAATATTTTACATGTGTCTACCTAAGGTTAGTGGGAGTGACACTATTTTTCAAGTGTAATATGTTTGGTTATATATGGAAAACAACTATTAGTCTTACAGTCAACTTAGACCAGGATAAAAGTAACACTTCAGAGATTGATTTAAAGTGGAAACCTATGTTTTAGGGAACATGATATAATGAGGTATATCTAATGGTTTCTTTGACTTGGTCAATTGTACATATACTTCCAATGTATTGAAAAATACAAGTTAGAAAAATTTGAGAGAGAATTGTTACCAGTGTCACATGGAATATATCTCTCTAGGTAGACTTGTCTAGAACATAGGAGGAGATTAATGTGATGAGTTAAATTCCATATGATTTATTGATGAATCAGTCACCTATTCCATGATATGTACTAGAATTTATATTTCCAAGATATACTTTATAATAGGAAAATATTAGTTATATCTAAGAGAACTACAAGGGAATTAGACAGAACTGACCGATTTTACTTGAGAAAGTAAAAAAGGGATATGTACCTAGAATGTGGAGACAAGGGTACTAGTTTCAAGGGGACATAGACTAGTATTCCTTAGATCAATATGATCTAATATCGAAGTTTGGATAAGGTAATAATCAAGAAAATATAATTTAATCTAGTGGAATCCATACCTACAAATATCGAGTACGTCGCAACTTTTGAGGCCACTAAGAATTAGTTATTAAACACAATGATTTGTTCCAGTTCTTGTAATCACACCTATTATGTAATTTTTTATCATTATAATAATTATTTTAATAGTACTATTCAAGATGTCAAGTTTTGAAAGTGGACAAAAGGGATGTACTTGGGGATGATATCTCTTGAGAAGTTTACTCAAGGAGGTGAGATAACACATAACAAAATAGCCATGTGACAGAAACATTGTAAACCAAGTATCTAAAATCACGACTGAGCATAAACATGATCTTAATCATGTGAGAGATAACAAGTAAGGTTAGAAATTTGGATATATTGTAAGTGGGAGTGTTGTAAAAGTGGGTACCCTATACCCAACTTGAATAACACTTTTGATTATCATATCATTTATATATTAAACTATGCATGATATTCACTTACCATTATAGTGTAGAAAATTATTCATCCACTATTTAAATGGTAATGTCCATAGATTAATTATCATATCAAATGGTTTAGAATTTCCCAAGATATAACGAGAACCTAGAGATACTATGAAATTAATATTAAACGAAGGTCCTATGATCTAGATACATCATTTTGACTGGACACAAATGATTTCTGACTATTAGGTGTTAGGGGATCTTAAGAACTGGGATTTTTTCTCATGAAGTTATCACTTGGTGATATCTATTAGTTGAGATCATGAGTACATACCTTCCAATAGAAACACCGCATGTTTTGGGTGTCATTAAATATTCCTATCTAGAAACATGTGTATTGGTCTCCTGACTTGAGATCATTACCAATGTCTTCCATTTCATCATGTAATTTTATGCAAGAAAAAAACAATGATAATGAAATCACAGTGAGGTAGCTTGTGTTGGGTGTTTTATTGGTGGTATGAGATTGGATGAATGGTCAAGATAGAATTTTTCGCTTCTGAGTTTAGAAAGTAACATATATCAGGTCTAGTTGGTCAGGATGGTAGTACCTTGATAAATCAACAACCATGATAGTCCAAGGTAAATAAATCCAAATAGATTAAAAAATAATAAAGAAATAAATGATGATGACATGGGTGTGCTTCCTTCTTTATGGGATATCTAAATACAAAGAGATTATATTACATAATGCATGTTCGCAGGTTGGTTGTCATTGTTATGACTACTCCTTATATCTTTAGAGGCCATAGTGGGTTTATATATTATACTCTTGGTCTACGAATGGTGTTAATTTCTATTGAGATAAGGTCCTAGAGGTTCTCACACAATAACATATTCAAGAATCTTCCCTATTTTGGTGAATATGTATATAATACATGGTGGGAACCACCACTGGGGTTTGAGCTTTTTCCAAGGATGTACGATCACCAAAGAAATAAATAAATTCATATTATCCAAGTTAATAATTATTTTCATTGAATTTATTCATTAAATTTATGTAAAAGTATTAAATTAAATATATGTAAAATATTATATGAATGAATATTAGTTTAAAAATATTTAAGGTTCATTTAATATTTTCAGGAACAACAAGTCAAGTTAATGACTTGGGTTTTATCATGTAATATATTTATTATATTACAAGAAAGTGATAAAAATATAAATGATATTTATGACCTATTATATTAGTCACAATATATCATTTATATAGTGTGTTAAATATTTTGGGGGTTGGGGAACCTTTTCGGGTAATTTCTTAACACACTATAAATAGTGGGAGAGAGACTCTCACTAATTAATATTCATGGAAAGCTCTTGAGAACTTCTCTCTCCTATCTCACTTTCATGAGAGATAAGATCTTGTTCCAGGTAATCGGATTGATCTCTCCCTCATGAATCAAATTTATATTGATGCATTGATTGTTGAGGGTGTTGAAGGCATCATTGGATATCCTTTCTAGCCCTCGTAATTCGATGATCGATACTCCAACAGATTTTTGAAGCATGAAGATCTAGAGGAATATGACTTTAGATTCTTCCAGTAGTGATCACCAGTGGAAAACAGATGTCGAGTGCAATTTCAGATCAAACTAGGTTTTTATGGTTTTATTTTTATGCTTAATTTTATTCACATGTGATCCTCTAGCTTAAACTGAGAAGTAATTTTCCAACGATGATGTTGTTACATCAATAATCAGTGAAATTTTTTAAATCCTTGGCCCACCAGATTCCTCTGTGCACCTCAGTGCCTTCACTAAAAGAGTTTTATTTAGGAATTCTTATGCTTATAAATACCACTTACGAGATTGACTAATAAGGGTGTGAAGTTTATATGGTATGAATCCTCTGAGATAGCCTTTAAGGTTTTGAAAGGGATATTTACTTCAAAACCAATCCTAATTCTACTAGAGTCAGGAAGAATCGATAGAGTATATTGTTATGCATCAGTTATCGGGCTTGGAGCAGTTATGATGTAGAAATATTAATTAATTGTGTATGGGTCATGGTAGTTGAAGCCTTATAAGAATAATTGGTTGATGCATGATCTCAAGTTGGAAGTTGTTGTACACACCTTGCATTGGTAGAGGCATTACCTGATAGGAGAGAATTTTGTGATGTTTACAAACCAAAAAAGCCTCAGATATATCTTTACATAGCATGACTCAGATATCAAAAAGCGGCGATGGGTTTAATATCTATTGTCCTTTGAATTTGATCTAGTCTATACAGCTAGTAAGGGTAATACATTTGTCGGTTCTATGAGCATGAGGACTCATACATAGGAATTTTAGGAGGATAATAGTGAATGAAAGATTATGTATCTATTTTTTAATATGCAAATGAAGGTATAGGATTGTTATGGACAGTCTGTACTTGCATCACTATTACTGACCTCTTCACTTCTGGAAAAGGTGAATATGAGGTAGATTTTAGATCATGAGGGATTGGTCCTATGGGAAGGTTTTCTAGTGAGGACCTACCTCGGGATGGGATTATTGATGATGACAACATCCTACGTATACATGGGAATATCTGTGTTCCCAAAGATATGAGAGAGGAGATGATGTGTGAATCAAATGATTCACAGTGGGTAGTGAACCTAGGTATATCCAATATGTATCGTGATATGCGTCAATAGTATTGGTAGACCTGGATGAAACATCAGATAACAGGTTTTATCACAAGGTTTTCCACCTGTTAGTAGGTGAAGGTGGAGCACCAGTGACCTGTGGGCTTGTTAAATCCATTACCAATCCCATAATGGAAATGGGAATATGTTTCTATAGATTTTTTAGTTGGCTTACCAAGGTCACCTTGAGGTAGCAACATAGTTTGGGTAGTCGTGGATCGGCTAAAAAAATTAGCCCACTTCTTTCCTATCTGGGAGACTTTCTCAGTTGATGAGTTGGGAAGACTATATGTTCGTGAGATTATATGACTACATGGGGTCCCTCGTACTATTGTTTCTAACAAGGACACTCATTTTACATTGAGGTTCTAATAGGGGTTACAAATTGGTATGGGTAAATAGGTGCTTCTAAGAAAATATTTTTACCCTCAGATCGATGGCCAATCAGAATGTACTATACAGGTATTAGAGGACATGCTTCAAGCATGATTCCTTGATTTTGTAAGTTCTTGGTAGAATCATATCCCTCTCATCAATTTTTCCTATAAAAATAGCTATCAATAGAGGATATAGATGGGTACTTATGATATCCTATATGGTAGGTCATGTCATTCACCCCCTGTACTAGTTGTAGGCAGGATATGAATCATAGCTAAGTCCTCATCTCATTCAGCAGACTTTGGAGAAGGTTCAATTGATTAGTAAGTGAATGTCTACTACTCAGTCTGAATAGGAATCTTATGTTGATCACCATCGACAACCACTAGAGTTCAATTTTGGGGATCATTACTTTTTTCAGATATCACCTAGAATTGGGCCTAGATGGATATAGAGTCAAGGGAATATGTCCCTGCGCTTTGCTGGAATGTTTGAGATTTTGGAGAGTTGGCCCGGTATGCTAGCGATTTCTACTACCTTAGAGGTATCATTCCATGCATGACATCTTCTGCATTTCATAACTTTATCATTATCATGATGACTTGTATCATACTTTTTATCCTGAGGAGGTTGAGTTAGATGTTGATGTTTCTTTTGAGGAGTGTCCCGTGCACATTGTTGGACAGATCACAAAGGCTCTCTAAGGCCAGTATGTCCCCTTAGTATGGTTTCTCTGGTAGAATTACTGGATATAGGAGGAGACTTGGGAGTGGTAGGAATAAATTAATTCTCATTGGACAGATTTGTTCTCAAAAAGTGTTTCTCCACCCTTGGAAAGTCAACTTTGGGAAAAGTTTCTTTAAAGGGGAAGACTGTAAGAACCTAGTTTTTTTATCTCAAGTATGGATACTTTTTAATTTGGTATAAATATTTATTATGGACCTAATGTGGATGCCTAATGAGGTCATAGTGGTTATGGGAGTGGATAGGGATTTTTTGGAGCTTAGAACCACGACTGGTAGGAAGAGTACATTGGTCAGACGGTTAGTAAAAATCGTTTGATCCAGTCTACACAGTTTTCTTTACCATGTGAGTCTTGACAGTGGGCTGTAGGAGGCTACACATTTATAGAAACCATGCAAATTGGACTTCATTCCTATGCAGATGGTCTTTAATTTTTAGTAGAACATTTTTTCATGGTTGGGACACAGTTTCCCAAACTGTGCGACCTAACCATTTGGGTACCCTCTTTAAGTAGTGATCCATGTACTGTTGGCGTTCAACCAAACTATGTACCCCTATTTTTCTTGGGTAAAATTACTATAATACCATTAATGACTTAATAATATTACCCCTCTTCTCCTTTGATCTTTTCAGTGGATAGGAGGGTCTCTATTCTCCCATTTTGAGCTCTCAATCCCTTATCCATAAATTTTAATCATGATTTTTCTTCCAGTGTATGATTAAAGAACCATTCATCTCTTTGGATTACTCTAAGAAATATCTTTATTCATATTGATTCATCCTTCATTTCACTTATCCTAGATGGAGTTATTTATATGCAAGATCATATACCATATTTTTAGGGAGTTGATTCATTATTTAGATTTCTTCTGATCCAGACCAAATAAAGGACGATACTAGATGAGGAGAGTACTATGAGTATTAGGTAGGTGGTATATGATTTATCCTTTAAATTCTTTATGTTTTATAATATTCAATATGTGTCGCATGTTGGTTTTACCACGTGTTTCCTCTAATTTGAATCCATCTTAAATTGGTTATCCTTCTTGGATCCTAATGACTTGTTAGATCCCAATTCATATTGAGACAATCCGCCTCATAGCAATCCATTTCTTTTAGTGTTCCCTCTTACATGCCTAATTGAATTCCATGGTTATAAATCCAAAACACCTATTGGTGTGTTTGGATTTACTTTTAATGAACATATTATATTGATAGTAGATAAATGTATGGGCATGGCATGGACAATGCCCTTATCAAATATAATGAATTGAATTGATTTTGAGTGGTACGACCATGTCACATGAATTAAA
The DNA here is from genome assembly GCA_963277665.1 of Viscum album. Lineage (NCBI taxonomy): Eukaryota > Viridiplantae > Streptophyta > Magnoliopsida > Santalales > Viscaceae > Viscum > Viscum album. The sequence continues at coordinate 849,296,417 of OY728166.1, read as the reverse complement.
TGGAAAAATGGTTACACACTTATTATTATTAAATGAAAATGAGTTATAAATTAACCATTGGCCCTATATAAATCCTTTACTGATTCCTATAGCTTAGGAATTTGGGAATAGAGACCCTTGATAAATATGATAAATGGGAATGAAAAACCTTGTGATTTATATATATATGGGAATAAATTTCCTTTATAATTATGATATGGGCATGGCATCCCTCCTGATAATTAGATATACGGGCATGGTATCCCTTTATAATTATGATGTGGGTATGGAGTCCCTTTATAATTATGATACGAGCATGGATTACCTTTATAATTATGATACATGCATGATGTCCTTTTATAATTATGATACGGGCATGGAGACCCTTTATAAATGTGATACGGGCATGGATAACCATTTATAATTATGTTATAGGCATGGATTCCCTTTATAAATATGATACGGGTATGGATACCCCTTTATAATTATGATACATGCATGACGTCCCTTTATAAATGTGATATGAGCATGGAGATCCCTTTATAAATGTGATACGGGCATGAATAGCCTTGTTGTTATATATGGTAATGAAGACTCTAATCTGTGACACTGGGCATGAAGATCCTTATTGTGATACTAGACACTGCATCTCTTGATACTTTTTCAGAGATATTCTGGCATGAGCCGAAGTAGGTAGTTTCAGCCTGGTTACCTTAAGGAACAGATGTTGGGACCACTTTGTGTATAAGTTGTATTTGTTGTCAACAGCTATTAATAATGGTCAAAATGAAGAAGAAACTCCAAAGTGAATAGATATTGGTTGAAGTGAAGATTCTTAGATAATTTTTATGGATTCCATGTTGACCAAAACAGATGATTGATGCATTGTTCCAAAGGTCAAAGAACTTGTGTCAAAAAATGACACATTGTTTATAACATTGAAGTTGCATCATTTTAAGGATGATTTAATTTCTTTGGAATTAAAGTTCCAAAAATAAATGGTTAAAGAATATGAGAAGAGGAAGATAAAGATGGCCATGCATCCTATTTTATGTTGACATTTATGTTAACACTTAATTATGGCTTACATTAAAAAAAGGGGTCCATCCAACAAGATAGCTACCCAGCCTCAACCCGAGGCACATATAGGACCATAGGGTCGACCACACCCATGGGGAAGCCAGGCAGAGCCATTCTGAGAGTGTAATAGTGCATGTAGAGAGTGAACCACTATACGGGGTGACACATAGGCATGAGGGAATAGCATGGGCGCATAGTGCACCCACCGGGAGCAGAGGGTGGGTGCAAAGCGCACTCGTAGAACACAGTACGAGGTAGTACCGTAGAGGGAGAGAGAGTAATACGGAGATAGAGTAGAGGGGCTTGATAATTAAACCGTGATCAACCTGTATTGTTGTTTCAACATGGGACAACATTTAAAAAAAACTGATGTAATATTAGCCACTCATATCATCCCAAGTCTCACTCGACCATTCAATCAATCCATGAAAGATGTATCTAATCGTGGTTTTCCATCATCCCGCACTCCATGAATTTGAACCCAAGTCATCTGATGCTCCCATAGCTACATCTTCTTCAACCTACAGTGCCTGACGCTGCTGTTGTATCCACCATAGTTTATGAAGAACCATGTCCCAAAAAACTATGTCTTATCCTTTTGATATCGTGAATATTGTAGGAGCATACCAAGACCATTCATGAAACTTATGTTTTTCATGAATGCGATATCTCGATGAAGAAGGATCGGCCTAGGAAAACAGAGTTTTTGAGGCCATGTGGATAATTCGAGTGTAGATTTAAAATAGAGATTGCATGCAATCTCAATCACATGCATGTGATTTCCTCACTATAAATGATAAACCTGCGTTGAAAAGGAAACAACCGAGATATGCACATATCTTCATCCATGGTTTGAAGAATTTCAAAACACTGAAGATCTCAACAATTTAAAGATACGATATTCAGGGCATATCTTGTGGGATTTGAATGCGAAAAAGGGAGTGACTCTCTCTTATAAAAGGAGTGGTCCCGAGCTGAGAAGAAGTGGATTCTACCAAATACCCAAGATCTTCTGTTTTTGAAAAATAGATCATCTCCCTGTGCACCATTTCATGAAGAGAGTCCAAGAGTCCCATGAGCTTTCTGCTCTGGGAAGTAGAGTTCCTGTGAGTGTTTGATAAGTGCTTTGTACTCTCAAAACACTTTAAAAAGAACCAGTACCCATGAACACATGATTGGTTTTCCAAAAACTTTGTTGTGATTTTCGTAGGTCGTGCCATTGAATCCAGTAATTGAGACTCTTTCTCTCACCGAGCTTTGCGAAGAGGCAGATCTATGCACCTCATGCATAATGAAGAACCACATATCCTCTACATGAAGAACATGACCCATGGACACCCTGGTTTCACAAGAAGGATATTGGAATAGAAGGCCAGTGCACATTCATGCTCGCACATTCATTGATTGAAGGAGCCCTGGGTCATGAAATTCGCATGAGATAATATGTTTCACCCATTCTGGTTTGAAGAAACATATACATATAAACTTAAGAAAACAACCTAATCAAGTTTAAGATAAACAAGAAAAGAAAAGAGGAGGTCATGTGTGTGTGTTCAAAGAACCATTCCCTTTAGGGTTTTCACACAAGAAGAAGAAGAGGAGAGAGAATGATTTCATGCATGCACATGCACACATAATGTCACTTAAATAAAGAACCATAACAAGTGTGTGCATGTGTGAAAAGAAAGAAAATAAAAGGGGGTTCAACATAAATTCCATATACATGATCACATACATTCATGAACAAGAGAGAAGAATTGATTTTGAAGATTCCAAGTAAGCTGATTTTCATTGTTTGAACAATCACATAGGATTGTGTGATTCTGGCCAATAAGAGAAGAAAGGGATTTAGTGCATTCAGTTATTACACTAAAGGGGAAAATTTAATACAAAGGAAAATCAATTCAGGACTCTGATACAATCAATGTCTCATGCTGAATAGGAGACAAAGACTTATATTCTTATCTATTGAATAGACCTTCATGTCTATAAACTGAGTGAGACTTCACCCAAGGAAGTGAGCTAGGTTGAGTCAAAGAGAGTGACCCAAGGGAAGCAGTGAGCTATACCTAAACCTTTTGGCAGTAATCCTGGGATAGAGTGACTGTGCTCGAACCTTTGTAATCTATAGTTAGTGAAGAATAGTAGAATTAGGTACGAATGAAAACCTATCAGCGTATGCTCCTTGGACGTAGCCCTTAGTAGTGAACGAAGTAAAAAGTGTTATGCTAACCTTCTGCATGTGAATGTTTTAATTACTACACATATCCATCATACAGGTTTAAAAAAGTTTCTAACAATGTGGGAACAAGATCGAGTAAAGAAGAGAAAAAGTTAACACCCTGATTCACCCCCCCTCTCAGGGTGGTCTAGGGTCTTTCAACCCGAGCTAACCCATTTATGATTATTATTACTAATTTTAATTATTATATCTACACACTTCCATGTTATATACAAGGAATGGGTATTTATATACGTCATTGGTGGTTTCGTACTGAGTTTATATCAAGCCCTATCAGGGCTACCGATGGTACCCGAGCATACTATATGCTTGAAAGTGTAGATAAGGGGAAGAATCCTCTAATAGATGCATGAATTCTTTTATGACTTATGATTGGGTCTTGGTAGTAGATAACCAGGATAGATCTTAGGATTCTTATATAGATTTTTTTACTTTTTATACCTTTTGTATAGCATATACAATATTCATTACCAGCTACCATGTATACCTATTTTCCACTTTTTTTAGATACAAGACATACATTATCATTATCTTTTTTATATGATCTAGTTTATAGATTTGAGCATTATTATATGTTTCTTGAGTTTATATTCATTGTTATACTGCTTCTTCTAAGGCGGGTTACTGGTCTAGTTGTCTTAGTGTATGTTTTTACCATGCCATATTTTTATATATGATTATACTATTTACTTGTTATTATATCCCCTATTCTACACTCTAGTAATGATGTAATAGTCTACCCATGGACACACCCTAGGCCCTTGCTTCTAGTCAGTAGCCTTTGGCATATGGGGAGGTTCACTTGGGGACACGTGGCCAACTGGCTTCAGGGCACCTTTGAGTGGAACCCAGGTGGAGATGTCACAAGGTGTAATTTAAATTCATGAAGAAGATCACTATATCAGATGTTTAGAAAGAAGATTTCATGGATTGGGTTATATAATTTATTTCCTCAAAACTATAAATGGGAAAAAATAACATTTAAAGGAAAACTTCCCCTTGCATGCTTTTGTTTTGGAAAGGTTGGACATCTTGATGAAAAGTGTCCCAAGAAATTTCAAGACGATGATGAGGATAATGATTAAACTTCCAATAAAAAGTATCCAACTAGTGTGAAAGGTAAGAAAAATAATAAGTGGAATTTATTCAAAAATAAGAATATGCTTTCATAAGAAAATGGTAGTTGAGATGAATTTGAGGTAAAAGAGATGGAAGACTACAAAGATCGTGAAGAAGATTCTATGTTGGTAGTTGTGGGTAATTCTTAGTCAAGAAAAGAAAGTGTCAATGATAAAGGATAATTACAAGGAAGAGTTGAACTTCATGTGTAATTAGAAGCTGCACTTGAGGAGATAGATGTTTGGATAGCCAAAACAAAGAAAGCTAATAAGGTGGTTCATGATGAAAAACTCTATATGAAATAGCATGAAGAAGAGAAGTTTGATATAAAGGATAAAATTAAAAATCTAAAATATGAAAATCCGGATAGCTCATAGAAATTATTTAAGTTAAAACTAAATGTTGAATAAAAAACTAAGGTTATCAATAGTCTGACTAACACATTAAAATATCGAGTCAAATATATCGAAGAACTTGAGGAAGAAATTATCAACCTACAAATTAAGTTAAAATATCAAGAGAAAATATTGACCTCTGATATGATGTTGGGAAAGCAGATCACATAGGTGATAGAAAAAAGGAAATTGTAGTTCAAAATTCCAATAAAACTGTCAAAGGAATGTTTAGATAAGAAAAGGTCACGTCATAATGACTCAGATGGTATGGGTATTGATCATAAATATAAATTAGTAATAAATTATATCAAACTAAAACCATCCACTTTGAGGTTAAAGATTGATTGGGTATGAATAAAAACCATAAGATTCGGAGATCCTAAGGAAAAATTAGTGGTTCAATAATGATATACAAGAATACACCTCATATAAGGTGTTATTACTATGGAAAGAAAGGGAATTTTTAGAATTTAAATTCCTTAAACAAGTGGTTTTTATGGGAATAATAGAAATAGAGACAACCAAATAGGGTTTAGTATTCCAGGAATGATTTTTGTGGTCATTTTTTTGGTGTGGATAATTCAGACACATGGATAGATATTGCTCATAAAAAATGAAAAGGAATGCATTGAATTAAACCCGAAGTGGTTATATGTAGAAAATAAAGATATATTTAAATGATCAAAAAACATAAAATCAATTTAAATATTTTTAATATGAAATTGGACCATCATAATCTAAGGATGGTAATGAATATCAGTTGGTATCAAGTATGAAGTTAAAGACATGGACCAGAAAGAAAAGAGTTGAGTAGGAATTGGTTGCATAGATTTCCTTCAAAGAATCATATCACACTGGAATATTGATCATTAATAGTGGATGCACCTCCCTTATGATAGAAAATAAGAATCTAGTGACAGGAATTAGGCACAGCAAGGATGGTTTCATAAGATATGGAAATGATTAAGGTCTGAATATTATTGGCTCAAGAAAATCCAATTTGTGGGGATAATACATGTGATGTGTAGATGTCTTGGTTATTAAAGGTATTAGTCACAACTTTCTAAGTTTTAGTCAATTGTGTGACTCAGGAAATGCTATAATATTTTTCAAGAAGCTGTGTAACATCAATGGAAAATATGGTGAAATTATTTTTTAAGGAAAGCATATGAAGGTAAATCTCTATCTTGTTAGTGGAGAAGAAGACATGTGATTTTTGTCCAAGGAATAAGATAATAGGTTGTGGAATAAACATCCTAGTCATCTGAGCAAAACATCCTTGGAATATCTGGTCAAATTTGGCATTTCTTGAGATTTCCCTAAGTTATCATGTTATCATAATCATACATGTGATTCTTTCCAATAATGGAATATTAATTGACAGACGTATAAGGAAAAAGACCAAAGGTCCACAATAGTGCTTCAACTTATTCATATTGATGTATTTGGACCTATTTCACCAAGTTTTATTAATGGAAAGAGATATTATGTTCTTTTAATTGATGATTTCAATATAATTGAATGGGTTTCAATTATCACCCATAAGTTTGAGGTGTTTATTTTCATAACACATTATCGGAGGGAAGTTGAAAAGATGCTTGATCAAAAAATCCAGAAGTTTAGAACTGATAATAGAATATATTTCCCAAATAGAAAAGTGTAGGATTATCTCAACAAACATTAGATAAGGAACCAACCTTCAACAATAATAACTCCATAGAAAAATGGAGTGGTTGAGAGAATAAACCATATTATCAATAACATGGACATAACGATGCTTATTAAGAAAGACCTTCCAGAGAAGTTATTGAAAAAAGTAGGTTTGAAATCGGTCTATATTTATACTATATTATTATTATGTCCAATGAAATAGAAGACTTAATATGAGTGGTGGTATGGAAATAAGAATACATTGAAGTAATTTCATGTTTTTAGAAGTAAATATCTCATTATCAATAAGGAAAAATACAGAAAGTTTGAATCATGTGGAGATGAAGGGGTATTTCTTGGTTACTCAGTAAAAAGTAAAGCATATAAATTCTTTAATAAGCATCCTGAAAAAATAATTGAGATAAATGATGTTGTTGCAGTAGAAAATGAGCAGAATATTAAAAAAAATCATGAAAAATATGAAGATGATAGTGATGAAGAGGTGATCATCTCCGGGGGAGTGAAAATAATTGATGCAGACTCAAAAAAAATTAGATGATGATAAAAATAAACCTAAATAGAAACCAAAGTGATGATTATAAATCAATAGGCTGAATATCATTGGGGATCAGACAACACTAGTGTAGAAAAGGAGGATGAAGAATCTATGACAAACATATTTCTTATGTTGAGCCAAAATGTTTTGAAGAATCTTCAATATATTATAATTGGGTTCATTCGATGAATGAATAGCTTAACTAAATAAAAAAATCAAACATGGGAGATTGTTTCATGACTGACAAACAAGAATGTCATCAAGACCAAATGAGTTTTCTATAACAATATGGATGAAGATGGTAAAATAATTTGAAACAAATAATGACTTATTTGAAATGGATACTCCTAGATTGAGGGTATTGATGTTGATGAAACATTTTCACATGTTACAAGGCTGGATACAACTTGATTATTATTGTCTATAAAGTGTAAGGGAAATTAAATGTTTTTAAAATGGATGTGAAGTCATAATTTCTAAATTGGGTTTTGTAAGAAGAAGTATATATTTAACAACCAAATGGTTTTCCCATTCATGAAGATTAGAATGAAGTTTTTCAAAAAAATAAGGCTCTATACAGGTTGAATAAAGCATCAAGAGCATGGTATTCATGACTTCATCAGTATTTGAATAAGATCAGTTTCCAACATCGTGGAGTTGATTATAATATTTATTTCAATAACAAGAATAATAAATGGATGATGGTGTTGTTATATGTCGATGAAATAATATTTTATGGATTAAATAAAGTGTAGTGTAAGAAGTTTGTAGAATTAATGAAAATTGAGTTCAAAATGTTAATGATTGAAAAGATAACATTTTTCCTTAGTTTATAGGTTACACAAAGAACACATGAAACATTTAATTCTCAATCAAAATATGCCAAGGAGGTTCTGAGAATATTTGAAATGGAAAATTAAAAAGATATAGAAACTCCTATTACCACTCAGATTAAATTTTCAAGGAATGATGAAGGAAGAGCAGTAAATATCATATAATACATATAGATCATTAGTATTCTATTGTACTTAACAGTGACATGACCCGATATTTTTTTCCCACATGTTAAGTGGAAAAATATCAAATTAATCCCAAATAAACCAACTTAATAGAAAAAATAATACTTTGGTATATCAAATGCATGATGGATTTTAGTTTACTATACAATCAAAAATCATAGCAAGAGTTATTGAGCTTTACAGATGAAGATTAGGTTGATTTATCATATGATTGAAATTCAACATAAGGTGGCGCGTTATATCTTGGTGGAATATGTATTTCTTGGATGATAAAGAAACAATATTCCATTTATTTGAGTACCGAAAAATATGAATACATCACGACTACTCAATCTTTCACGTAGTGACTATAGATGAAGCTAAAACTTGAAGATATGAGAGTTGAAGTGAATTCACCGGTCATAATTCATTTTTATAATTCAAGTTCTTATAAAAAAAATATTTCCATCACTCAATGATAATAGTTTATGATTGTTAAGAAGAATATGGGAGGTCCAACCTTAAGTGTCATGATGATGGTACAAAAATGAAAGGTTAAAAGTTTTGGAATCATATTTTGTGAGTGGATTATTATGGTGAGGAGAATAATAAGCTAGGAGATAAATTGATTGAATACACCTTGGTGTCTCTGGATGGATAGGTGTAGTGGAGTTTCTTCTTGGTATCAATGACGGTGATGAGCAGGCGGATCAATTTTTTTTTAATAGTGTGCTATAGTTTTTGGAGTTATGCAATGGAAGATTGTTCAGAATTAGAGGATGGAACATGAAAGTTTGGAGATGAATTCAAAACCGAGGTGGGTTGGGAATGATGGTTGGGGACCGATACGACTTCTCAAGGGTGATAAGAATCATGGTGGAGAATTCGTAATGACTCATAGATTTTTAGGCTGATAGTTTAGAGGAAATTTGAACCTTTAGTCTCAATGCATAAGAATTTTTGAGAATTGGGACTTGGATTAGAATTATGAGGGTTATAATGTCTCTAGGAGATGTATTTGGACATTGATCAAGGATTGGGAGTTAATTCAAGTGCTTGGATGAATGTCAAGGTGACCCCCTTTTCATTTTGGATACAAGCGATAGACCACACCATAGCCCATTGGCATTGTGGCATGGAGTGTGTTGTGGGAGTTTATTTTTTAAAGGGGTACAAAGGTTGCATCGTAGCCCAAGGGTTTCACCATGTAAGGTTCTCAGAAGGTAGGGGAGTTGGGTGTTGTCAAGGAGGCTTTCTTCATAGAGCCTGGGCTGCATTGTGGTAGTTCTTTTAAGGGAAGGGCCATATTTCAACACATGGGTTGTACTATAGAGGTTCCTTAAGAGGTAGGGCCATAGGGATACCCCCAAAGGTCAATTCCATCATGGGTTGCTATGTTTCACTGTATCCAGAGGTCAAGGGTAGGTATTTTAACCAGAAACCAATGGATTTCATTGCAAAGCAACCCTAGTGATGGTATTTATGATGTGGCCCCTATAACCATCCTCAAAGGTCCTTATACCCTATTTTAAAAAGAGGGATGACCCCCTTTCAATTTTAGGTTGAGGGGTGATGTAGAGGTATACTTTGGTCGGCTCCCCCCATCTTTTCCCTCTTGAACTCATCCAATGAGGGGTGTTTTTCATGGAATTTTTCACAACATCCAAGGTATGTTTTTCCTCTTCCCTATATTCCACTTAAATTAATTACCATTGATTTTGGGATGTCTCTATCTAGGTATTTGGTGACGACTCAACCAGATCATGGTGGAATCGTCCTGATTTGATGGGATTTTTTATAGATTGGCTAGAGGATGTCTTGGAGGGATGAACACATGAGGTTCCATGTGTTTTTTGTGGCGTGGTGATGCCTAGTGAGTTTCTTAGTGAATATGTATCTTTGGATTAAATTTAATAATTAATTATTTTGATTTTATGGCATGAGATATGAGCTTGGGTGGTGGTGAAAACTTGGAAAAGCCATGGATGGTCTTGGATGAGGTTGAGAAGAGATTTGTGAGGATGGTAACTCCATGATTGAGGTAGGTGGCCCCTTTAATATAAATTCATATGCTTGTTTATGCATGAGAGTGCATGCCTGCATGTTTTCATGAGACTAGGTGAAAATATAGGAACTGAGAGAGCCCCATGTAATAGAGAGAGGATGTATTTGAGCCTCCTTGGTTTGGAATGTGTTCTCCTTATCACATTGTGTAATTTGGTATTTCCTGACAACCATCTCTCCAAGAGGAAGAGATGTCTATCGAGTTTATGAGAGACCTCGGGTAGGTCTCAGGATGTTAGATAGGGTGCGAGTATCCAAGTTTGGTTTCCTAGGGCTAGTTAGGTAGGTATGAGAGTCTTTGACCTTGGGTTGATGGGTGAGATGGTCATACCTCTCATGTTTGATTAAGGATACCCTCATGAGGGTGGACTAGACCTGTGGCGTGTTCCATATGCATAATGATCCCTTTGGGACTTGATGTGGGTTTGAGATATCTCTTGAGGGAGGTGCATGATAAGACCCCCAAGTATGGTTTGTGGGTATTATCGAATGACTTAAAATCTAATTTCCAAAGGGTTTAGATAAAGATATCTTGAGATGGTCCTTGGTTAGTAGGTATGGGATGTGAGTAGTATTGTGATAAGGTTTTGGACTATCCACTTAAGGCTAGGGACAAATAGAGCCTGCAGGCTAAGGATTCCTTATGGGATGATGAGTAAAACCTTGTATTGATGGGTAGAGCCTTAGTTGGGTTTAGACGACCCAGTGGTTTCCCTATTTGGGGATATGAGAATGCCGAGAGGATAAGAATATTGTGCATGGTCTGGATGGATGATGAGGTACATCGGGGTGTAGGGCTAGGTCCCGAGTGACTAGCACCCTGATGGTGAGCTAGTGATCTTGTGAGACAAGTTTCATGCCTTTATTTTTGTTTCATGTGTGTGCTAACCATGTGGATGTGATAGGTGATGGATATAAACATAGACGATGATAGATCCTAAGGCCTAACCTCGCCTTTAATGATAAAATATTGGTATAACCCAACCTTTATTGAGAAGTTATAGGTTTTTATGTGATATCAGGACTACCTTGAGTTATAAGGTAGAGGTCTGGATAATGGTCTTACCTTTAGTGAGAAGGTATTGGAATGCTCTATCTTGCATGAGAAAAATGGTCCAGGTTGTGAAATGAAATCAGAATCAATTGTGAGTGATTAAGCTAGTGGTCGGGGGAATGACTTCGTCTTGAGTGAGAAGATGTTAGAATGGACCTCCTCGAGTGAGAAGGTTGATCCAGGGGTTGATGACAGACCCTACCTAGAGTGATAAATTAGTGGTCTGAACATGGTATAGGGACCTACCTAGAGTAATAAAATAGTGGTTTGGACTTGATGAAAAATCTCCCTTGATTGATAAAGGATAGTCTAGAACTTGGATGATGGACCCTACCCTGTACCTTTGGGTAGTGGTTGGGACTTGGTGGCACCCTACCCAAAGTGTTCAAGTACCAGTTGGATAGGATGGAATAATCCATCTGGAATCTATCTTAGGACCAAATTGGTATAGTCGTGTGTTGTGATGGCATAGTTAGTACATGATAACCAGACATGCGAACAAGTGGTGATGGAACAAGGTGGATTTTTGGCATGGTCCGAAGCAGGTATGGTCGAGTGTCATGGTGGCTTGGTCAGAACATGATAACCCAACATGCACATTTATTTTTAGTTATTTATTTTCCATGTGAACACATGCATATGATATCATATTAAGGGAACTTGGTGAGAACCTACAGAGTTTCATTTTCCACATCCTGCATGGGCACCCTAGTGCACGTGCATTACTTGTGTTTTATTTTAGGTTAGAGTATAGGTTTTGTAGTGGATTGGGTTGGAGAATCTCAATAAGGATTTAGAGACTGGTTTGGTGAGTCTCGGTGATTATAGTAAAGTATCCATGTATTTTTTTGTATATTTTTATTGTATATGTGATCGGCCCAGTGGGAGACCGATTGATGTATGACTATATGCTTCTGTATTTCATTTCAATATATCATGTTTTGTTATTTTATTATGCATACTCTGATTATTATGGACATTGTTTAGTTATTTTCATTGTTATATGACTCCGATTAGAGGGAATATTCTTCTCAATGTATGACTTATTCCCCCACCACTAGTCAAAAACCTTTGGCATATGGGGAGACATTCTTGATTTCATGCATCCCTCTAACCCATAATGGTGATCTAGGATAGGGTGTTACAAAAGGTATGAATTTGATAACTAATAGATGAATTAAATATAAAATTTAAAAGGTTTATTATAAACTTTATATTAAAAATATTTATTTACTTGATATAAAAATAAAAAAATATAGTTAATAATAATTTTTAATTTATTCAAAAAAATAAAAAAGTTAAAATTTTCATTAAAAACACATACATATGAATGAATCATTTAGTTTAAAAATAAAGTGACTACTTAATGTTAATTTCCAAGGTGAAATCAAATTCTCTACCAAAAAATTAATAAAAAACAGAAAACCTTGATCACACACCATGAAACATAAGAGTCAAGAAAACAAGTACAAGATGGATTGATGAATGTGTTTTATTATCATAACTTCATAAATTATTAGTAAAATAATCATCAAACAAATTACTCAATAAAATTAGAAAAATAAATTAAATAACCAAAAATCTAATGAAATGAACTAAAGGCCAACATAAATTGATGCTCAAAAAACTCAATAAAGGTTGATAGAATGAACAAAACCACTGGGTGTCTATCAACTGTTACATTAAAATAATTAAATTTCACATTCCTTTATGGTATTCAATACATTTCATACAGATGAAGTCCATGAATATCTTGTTATGTAGTGTTGGATTTTCTATCAATAATTTATAAAACCATACAAGATTACTGGATTTAGAATGCATTAAAGTGAGTGATATTCTTCGGGAGATTGATGTGTGCATGTATTAGAAGAAAATATATATATATTTGAGAATCATTCATGAGATTTCATGTTATCTATGATGTTTAATGAATATGTTTGATCCTACTATTTATCTTGATTGACTCATTGAGGAGATTCATGAAAGGGTATATAGAGTTGTTTTGAAAGAAGGATATTAAAGATTTCATACCTTGACTAGCTCATGAATAACTATTAAAAGAATGAAGAATCACATGGATTATGAAGGAAAAGATAGGTATTGTTAATCCTTGTGAATCCTTGCGGTGATCAAAGAATTTTTCATTGGCCGCATGATTTCATGTCCACTGATGAATGTAAATCTCTCAAAAACATTATCCAACTCGATGGTGTGGTGTCATAAACCTTTGAATGGAGTTGGATACAGATATACCTAATTGATGAGGAGTTCATGACACACTAATAAATTTCATATATACATCTTTGGTAGTGTTATCTTGAAGGCACTCTTAAGAATATGTCCTTTTCATTGGAATGTGGCTTGACATATCACATGTCATTTCACTTGGATAAAGAGAATGAAGATGAAGGTATCAATATGAATGAAGGATATTAAAGTGATCTAGTAGAATTATGATACAAATTGAAGAAAATTATGGATTCTGAAGAAGACTAGAGAATAAGTGGGGACTTGGACATGAAGGATTATCTAAATTGGAGGATATTATTGTGAAATGATGATTACTTCACCATGATTAGTTGTGCCAGGAAAAGAGTTTACTCTCACATAAAAAGAGTCACATTGAAAAACATGGTGTTTAATCCATGAATTATATTCCCAAGGAGTTACAGGATGCAGTGTTCATCATAAAGATAAGTCCTAAGAATTTTGTGTTTCACTATCTTTATAATAGGCGGAAATCACACCACAAACTATGTTTTCATCCCGCAACCTGATTCCTCTGGGAAAAATTGTGTTGGCCACACCATGAAGGAGTTGAGGATGAGATGAAGTTAATATTATGTAAGATTTGAGGTTGAAATGTTACTCTTATGTATGGTTTCCATGACACAACATAGCTGGTTTCACTATAAAGAGGCATTCATGTAGCAACAACTTGGATGTGGGAAATTAGTGATGAGGATTTAAAGACTCTGCACCACAATTCATCTGTTCATGCCACAACATGCCTGAAGAAGATATGAGAAGATGTAAAACCACTCCACACAAACTTTTCATGCCTAAATGGGAGAGCAGTTCTTGTAGATCTTGAGGATAGATTTTAGACAATATTTTTGGATCTAGATTTTAACCAAATCCTGAACCATGATGGAATACATCACACCACAGAAACATATATTGTGTCATCATTGAGTGTGTCATGCCTTAATATTGGATAGATAAAAAATACCTTGAAATCATATTCCCTACATTTTAGGGATGAAACAAGGAGTAAAATTGTTACATATCAGCTATCAACCAAACACTCAGGATTTAATAAAGATATCTAATTGATAAAGAAAAGGATATCTAATATTCTTAGATTTATTGGGATTGATATTTGAGATATATAGATATGAAACATATCTATAAAAGGATCATCCATTGTTCTATAATTAGTAAACTCAATTGGAAGTGCTCATATATGCACAACCTATGAGGCCAAGATGATGAGAGACTCATTCTAAGATCATTGACGAGAGATTCACCCAAAAAAGTTGTTCCGGAGAGAAGAACGAGTGTGCACACCAAGTCCACATTTCAGAGACACTTGAGGAAGATGGTGAAAGGATCACACATTCTAAAGAGATTCTTGTTACAGATTTATTTCCCTTGTAATTGTCTTTAAAATTCTTGTAATATTTCAAGGCTATCACCTTTCTTCATATGTTGAGTCATTCATTATTAATAACAAGGTAGTGAATTGGTCATTAGGATGATAACCATTGATTATCAAGGATGTAAAAACTTGATAAAAATAGTGTTTTTAACCTCTTAACCATTGTGTCTTTCATGTTGTATCTCTCACCTCTTATTATCATCATCTATTTTATTATTGGTATTGTCACATGATCCATGCACTAACCAAAAACACGGGAAATTAGTTTGGAAAGGATAAAATAGAGAATGTTTTCATTGAACTTTAATCACTTATTCAACCCCCATTAGTTGGGAATCTATCTTCCAAGGTACTATCAATTGGTATAAAAGACAAGTTTTCCCGTACATATCATAAATCCAACTTTTCAGATATCATACAAATGATATCATAATTATCATGACCATGCTAATTTTAAACTCTGGTGAGCTTCAAGTTAAAGGTTTCAAATACACCCATGTCGGATCATGAGTTTTCAAAAAACTAAAAACATATTTTGGCTTTCGACCTATTACACCATTTTATATTTTCCATTGATATATGAATTCAACCAAGGAATTTTAAAACCAAGGTTGAGTTTTCAGATGGATTTTCTTTGGAGTATTTAATTTTATATACCTATTTCTGGAGATATCTTGTTCTTAAAGTTTTATTCTCCTACTTCCAAGAATTTTTGATTGTCCCCCTCCATCATAAAGTGAAATTTTAATGATATTTCCATCCATTTTTTAGAGAATGTTCTCAATGGAATAGTATAGGTTATACACAATAGATATTTGAGAAACTAAAGGAAAAAGGTGACAAAGAAGTTAAGAAAATTTATGAGTACCACTAAATATTATCATATGGTTACTTTTAGAAATTTTATGGAGATTTTGAAATAAAACAAGAAGATTCACATTGAGATATCAAATATCAACTGTATGATTGTTTTGGATCAATTAGATGCAGATTTCATGAGTATATACACATCATAAATCAAAGATAAAGTAGATTCCTACAAGTATAAATTGATGACTCACCGATTCATCATTGAAGGATTATGAGTAAACTCAAAGAGGCCAATATGATTTTAAGAAAATATCTTTATCATGTTGTGGAATTGCAGCACTCTAATTTCATAGAGACTAATGGTATAGAGTCTAAACTTTTAGATATAAAGTCTTTTGAAATTTTCATGATTATTTTTTATTAATATATTGTTGATAAATCTCGAAACAATAATTCTTTTTTTCATTTATTCCTAAAACCAAGATGACCTATAAAAGAAAGAATAAAGGTACTTCTAAAAGGTAAAATCTCAAAAATCCTTTTATTATTCAAATTAGTGGTACAATATCTAAGTAAAGTGGGAGTAGTTTCAAAACTAGTCACCCCAAATAAGCAAAAACCCAAGGGTGAATATTTTGAAAAAAATAGATATCATCTTTGAGGAGACCTGATGACATCTATAATGAGCAGTGGAAGAATAAGAATAATGGTGGAAGATAAATACTAACAAGTGTAATGGGAAAGAGTATAGGGAAAACTCAACCATAATAATTATATTTCATCAAAAAATTAATTTAGAGGCACTATAGAAAGTCTGACCAACTATAGAAAGGCTAATCAACAATATTGAAAATGGGTACTATAGTAGTGTGGAACTTACCAACATGGATACTATAGCACCACATACCATTGTATAGATCTAGGTACTGCAGAAATGTGGGAAATTATAAAACCTCATTTTATGAGTTTTGGCACCAAAATACATTTTTTATGGGAATGGTCGAGGAAGGCACAACTAGTTCAGAGAGAATCTGAGTCAAAATGTCCCAAAATCTCTCTAGATGGTCTGTTTCAAAAAGATCACGTCATTCATAAATGGATAGAGCTCACAAACCTCCCTGGACAATCCAATTACTCCATGAAGGTGTGAAAGCCTGAAGATACCTCTACAAAATGACATTCGGAGTCATAGAGCCCTTCATGAACATGAAAAAGGTTGATGGTGTATTCATGAGTATGAAATTAAAACTTGTGGATCCAAACCCATTCGTGAATCCTGTATGTATTTATGAGTGCCTAAAATATTCAAAAAACCCATTGACTATAAATAATCCCTTTAGTCCAACATTTTAGGGATGGTTATTAACATTTAAACTTATGAAATAACTTTTTATTCATGAACCTCCTAAGATTAACAACCTAAAGAGAAAATGGATCACCCATGGTACCTGATCTTTGTGAAACTTCCTCCCATATATTATTGAGATCCTCCAACCCAAGTAGAGATTCATTTCATAAAGGCCTATGAACTTCATGAATGAATAATTCCCCTTAGGGAACTTGAGGATTCATGAAGCATTCATCCTTCGTGAAGCACTCCTATTATGAATCATGACTCATCCTAAGGTAGGGTCGCCCTATTTCATGAAGAATACTCCTTCTCAAAGCCCATAGCCTTCGTGAGGACCCAAATCCTGGTAGCACTTGTCTTCACGAACCTACAATATTTACGAAGAACCTCTCCTAAGCCTCTATATGGTGCCTCCCTTTTTCTAACACTCCTTCATGAAGGTTAAGTTCCCAGGCCCCCCACACCCATATAGGATTGGTTCAGCTGCATCTCGAGTCCTCATGTGAATAGTTCCACCCATAACTGTGTCCTCCCACTTTACCCCAAGTGTGGATAAAGCCTCCAACCTACATTTTTTCTTCTAAGAATATGTATTATAAACCCTTTTTTCTTCTAAGTACAGGGATTGTAACATGGACCCTATGACTTACCACTCCTTTATGGAAGTGACAATGTCAAGACCCTCTCAAAGTTGCATGAGCGGTTATCATGTAAGCCCAAGGGGGTGAGGAGTGAGTCCCCCACATATGAGCTTAATGATATAAAAATACATATTTCTACATACTATTCATATGATCTTAAACCAAATGAAAATGTTCTCATCAAATGACATAAAATTGTAGCCTTACCCTATGTGATGAACACATGATTCCCTATGTATGATCATCATGGGATGACACTTTCTTCCACACCATGGGATGATCTTTCCCCAAAGGGAATCTTACATACATAATACCCACACCATTTCAACCAAGATAAATCCTCCCATGAAGGGAAGATCCAACATGTAATCCCTACACCATCCCTCATCGATGATCCTTTCGTAACATGAGTGTCCTTACTGCATGATGGTAAACTATATGTATCGGTACTGTCACACAACCTAAAACCATGACATCAAACCACATGTGATGCATCCCTAAGGTTCAACCCTGATAATAGTAAACTCATGGTGTTCCCTCATTGGGATTCACATCCCAGATATTCCTCCATGGGAATTCTAATCTATTAGTAAACCTCCTAGGTGTGACATCCTCCCTCCTAGGGGCACACCTCTCGGATCTCCCTCCATGGGGTGTTCTGATCAAAAAACTTTGATTGGAATCTAGGGTAACTCTAATAAATATCCTAGATCTATCTCCATGGGGCGTTCTAATTCATCGACAAACCTTTCTGGTGTGAAATATTCCCTCTAAGGAACACACCTCTCGAATCCGCCTCCATGGGGAATTTTGATCCACAACCTCTGATCCTCCTTAAGGGGCATTCTAATCAACATCCAATATCTGCCTCCACAGAGTGTAATGATCAATCATTAAACCTTCCATATGTGAAATATTCCCTCTTAGGGATACACCTCTCGTATCTTCCTCCATGGGGTGTTTTGATCCACAACCTCTGATCTTCCTTAAGGGGCATTCTGATCAACATCCTAGACCCGCCTCTATAGGGAATTTTAATCCATAGGTGAACCTTATAGGAGTCACATATTCCCTCTTAGGGACACACCTCTTGGATCTGACTCCATGAGGAATTCTGATCCACAACCTATGATCCGCCTCAAGGGGCATTCTAATAAAAATCCTATATTTTCCTCCATGGAGAATTCTGATCCATTTGTAAACCTTCCAAGTTTGGCATCTCTCCTCTTAGGGACACAACTCTTGGATCCACTTCCATGGGGAATTCTAATCAACATCCCAGATCCACTTCTATTGGGGTGATTTGATCCTTGATCCATCAATCCTGTCTCCACAAGACGTTAAACTTGTTCCCCAATCCATCTCAACTAGACATCATGATCCTTCTCCATAGGATGTAGAACTTGTGAACTGACCCAAACACCTACACCATGTATAATCATGGGATTCTTGAGATAAAAATACTTGGAATACTTACACCCCTAAATTTATTACATCGTGATCGACATGAGATTCCTTGGGTTCTACACCTAAGATACCTCACATGAGATACCCTCCTAAGAGGAAGAATACAGGTGACTAATGCACTCAACATCCATACATGCCCAATGATTCCCAATGTGAATAATCTCCTAATTGAAGGTTTCTTCCTTATCAAGAATAAAGTAGAAAGTTAAGATAGAAGTGGTGTAATTAACCAGTGTCCACAAAGATATGGGATAAGAAATGAGTTCCAAAAACATGTCTCAACTCTATGAGGGAGACCAAGACTAGGCAATGATGTCCAAGGAAGAATCCATAGAAGTAGGAACCAACATCCCATCATCCTATTTAAATCAAGGATCATACATCTTTGATGAAAGTGATAAAATCCTCCCACCTTTGGAAAGTGGGAATGGATGGAAAATTTTGCCAGTGTACGTATCATATGTTGACATGTGGGTGGGACTCGAAAAAAGCATAAAAAATGAACTCAAATCAAGCTAGATTTCTTCTACTCTATGTGGGTTCCCTATAATTTTTACATGTATATAGTGAAACTTTTTTTCCTCTCTATGGACATATAGATTCATCATGAGCCACATAAATATATATCCTCTTCTTATCTATATTATCTTTTATTTATTTTTCTACCATTCACTCTTATTTCTGGAATCATTATGTTGTTGGAGGTATCATGTTTCTGTAAAAATCCCTACCTGTAAGTGACCCAAATGTTAATGCTTAAGGTTTGAATGACATGTTAATTATACCATACGATTAACCCAAATTATTAAACAATGATATGGTAATATCATACGTTATGATATGTGTAAGGAAGTTTGATATGATATCAGTATATAATATCCTATGAAATTCCCAACCAAGGTATATGATATTACTTTGTATCATGAATTCAATACCATACAAAAACCCTATATCATCTCATATGATATGGCCGAAATATGTCATATGCATATAAGGATTGAAGGAATATATCCTTTAAACTCCCTCCTTTACTAATGCCTTAATGATTTTGTGTTATTTCACCCTATATTGTATCTTATGCAATAATCTATTAAATTGTATCCAAAACTCATTTTGGGTATATCCAAAAAAAAATTAGAAAGTTATCATCATATTCATTGTGTATCATATTGTAAGAAATAATCTATGAATATCCATCCAAAATTCCTTTTGGATAAACTTAAAAAACATTTTTAGAGAATATATCTAAGTTTTATAAAACTTAATTACCATTTATTCAACAACAAAGTGTGACGCCATGGGCTTTTGTAGTGTTGAAAATATAAAATTCTTGCTAAATTCGATGCACGAGATGTTTTAAGTTTATTTAAATATTTATTTCTATTGTATTTAATCACTAATATTGGTGTTTAATAGGTTGGTTTCTTTGTGAAAAGGGTTCTGAAATTGAAGGTTGGAAGTTGTTTTGATGCTAGGTTGTGTGGTAACTAGAAAGATTCTATGAGGTAGCCGGTGGAACCCACCAGCTAGCTAGTGAGGCTAAACTAGGTCTGTAGTTTTTTGTAGACCCCACCATCTAGCTAGTGTGTTGGTAGAACCAAGGTGGTTCTACCTAGTACACAGGCCCATTGGAGGCCAGTCAATGGTCAGATAGTGGTGTCATTGGCCAGTCAATGCATTTTGGTCCGGTGTGCATTAAATTCACCCCATGAATTTTCAATTCAACTCATTTTTCCACATCAATGACACAATTTAGAACATTTAACCATTATTTAAAATTATAAACCTCCCCTATTTAATCTAGATCTTTCTAATTCATCTCCCCTTGGTTATTCAATGTTGGATCAATCCGATGGTGCTATAAAAATAAGTTTCATCTTGATCTACACAAAACTCCTCTTATTCTTTAAGAGGTGTACATGGATCTATGAATTACTTGAATATCTAATGACTTTTTCCTTCCTCTTTCATAGATTGATGATGTATCTAGAAAATTAATTACATCTCTTGATCAGATCAAGATCAACCATCGACTACGAAAATCCTATGAGTATATGTTTATGAATCATCTTCCTAGACCTCTTATTGGTGGAATATTGATAATATAACTATAATATATTGATGGTACTTGGGTTGATTGGTGGTGATTTCAGTTTTTCAATGACAACACCTTTGATGGAACTAGATTCCTTATGAATGGTTGACATTTCTAGGTAATATATCTTAGATCTATTATCTTAAGACCTTCTTTTTCTCAAACCTCATATTGGATCTCTATTATAATGAAAAAATCATTATGGGTATATGTTAATTGGCTAGGCCTGATGTTATCCTCTATAATTGAAGAGGAATTAATGATTTTTTCTTGAATCGCCAATGGATCTGGTTAATTGAAATCCTCTTCTTTGAAATATCTCGAAACTAGTTTCGTTAATGGAATCCATGAGGTATATGATTCTAGAACTAACCTTATTACCCTAGAACCTCATCATGTATCTTTTATAAACCTCTTCCTTGATGAACTATAAATCAATATAAGAATCCTTGACATGTGAATTAGTTTTTGTGGGTGTGCAATATGTTTTAGTCTTTAATCC
Organism: Viscum album; assembly: GCA_963277665.1. Classification (NCBI taxonomy): domain Eukaryota; kingdom Viridiplantae; phylum Streptophyta; class Magnoliopsida; order Santalales; family Viscaceae; genus Viscum; species Viscum album. The sequence goes on along the minus strand of OY728166.1, from coordinate 849,274,750 downwards.
TTTGATGAATATTGTATTACTTCATCAATGGGATTAAGGTAGAAAGTTACTTACCATTTAGGGCTCTTTTATACATTTTTCACCTTGATATGATTCTTGTATTGACATTTCTTGATTTACCATGATTGATAGTTATTACATGTGTGTGATTTTGCATCCCATGATACCTATATATGATGTTTGATTCATTATTATTCATATATATCTTGTTAAAAATGTTTTATTTTGATCACATGTACTTGTATATTGCTATTGATTCTCATGATTCCATGTTATGTTCTACCTCTTATGCTTTTCCCTGTTATGTGTATCACCGTGCCTTGGAGGTATTATTTTTGGTACTTGGGATAGTGTAAAACCATGATATGGCTACCCCTCATAAGGGGTTTGTACACAACATGCGACAATGATGGTGGTGGTGCTAGACACAGGGTAGGGGCATGACGTCCTTAGTGACAAACCCATGGAAGTATCATTAGGTTAAAACAACCTTGTGGTTTAACCTAATGCATAAATGGGTTTCTACAATCTTGAGGCCTAACCAATGATTGAGGCGGGATACAAAAAAAATTAACCTAGTCTGGATCGATTCTTGAGACCACCAAGAGATATGTTCAACATCCTTGTGACTATATTATGGTCACTTATGAAATAATTATGAATATCATTCTCGCATAAAGCTAAAGAAGATATGGGAAGGGATCATGGTGGCTTGGTTATCACATGAATTCTTGGTGTATGGTTGTTTATGATTTCTTTCACATTTATTGTTATCATGATATACACCTATTATACATGTAAACACATATTAAGGATGCATTTGTGGTGTACTACTAGGTTTTATTACTCACACCCTGCACAGGCATCTTGATGTATGTGTAGACTTCATGTATAGTGATATATGTAAGGGAAAGGGCCCCATGGAAGATAGATGAGTTTTGGATCATGGAGATGGTAACAATACTAGGATGGACTCTGGAGAATTTATGGAGAGTTTTGTTTATTTATTATCTTACACTTTATACTATGGTTTGGATTTCCACATTGGGATACCGGTTTATTTACTTCATGACATGTGTGTCATATGATATTACATTATGGTTATTTATCACCCACCTTCGTGATATGAGTTTATTTATATTTTATTATGGTTTATTAATATTTTGGTGTATGGATATGAATACCAAAGGGTATATTCTCCCCATTGATGGTGTTCGAACCCTCTCTACCATTCGACTACCTATTGCATATGGGGAGGCACACATGAGACCTTGTGGCTCTCTATCTTGAATTTGGTGTTTCGCATAAGGGAATTAAAAAATGGCATCAGATAAAAATTTTATTCTTTTATTTTGACTAAAATGGGACATATTAGAATGGATAAAGGTTGCATCAGACTCATGTAGGGGAGTTTCTATGTGCCTGGATAGCTCATGTGTAATGGGCCTCTGAGTTACTATTGATGGGATTTCTATTATAGTTTTATGGGGTTTGGTTGAATTCATCCATCATGAGTATGCACATAATATCACATGTCATATATATACCTTTTGTGTACTCTATAATATTTCTTTAATTCAATGCATTGTTTTGTGTTATTTGTTTGGGATAGACTTGTATTCTTTTTTGATTGATATATATGTATTTTCCTTTTTGTTGTGATATGTCTATTGGCATTGATTAGTTGAACTTGATCATGTTGTTATGTTGTGTGTGTGTGTGTGTGTGGATGTGGATTTTACTAACATGCAAGGATGGGGAACCTTGGGTAGTGCTAGGAGGGATATACCTCGAGTTATTCTTAGCCTTCTAGAAGAACCTTTATGTGATCCCATAGATAGATTAAAATCTATCATAATGACTGAATAAGTTCTAATGTTTCCTTAACACTTCAGAAATACTCCACCTTGAAGGAGACTAATGGGACTGTCAGCTGAAGTGGGTTGGGATGCTCCTACTTGAGAGGTCCTCCCTGTTCCACCACCTACTGTGTAGGAGAGTGTAGTAGAGAACACACCCGTAACTACTCTGGTCATGCTGGAAGTGGGTCCACCTTATCTAAGTTTCATTTCACTTATTCCTATCTAGGGAGGATGGAATCAAGGTCCATGGTCGATTATGAAAGAGACTTTAAAATCCAATATACACCAATTTTTAGGACATTTAAGGGTCAAAGGATGCAAAGGACTAGATAGATATCATCGAGGGCATCTTTGACCTCATTGGGACACTTGATGACAAGAAGATGAAGCTAAAAACATTCATGCTATAGGGACTCGCTAAGAGATGGTGGGGGAATGATTTTATAGGTTGGTAAACATGAGGGTATCACTTGAAAGGCCTTCAATAACCAATTTTTCATGGAATTATTTCCCAAAACACTAAAGTTGGACCAAGCATAGGAGTTCATGGAGCTATAGTGGGGATCCCTAACAGTTTCAGCATACTCCTCTCATTTCTATGGGATAATTAATTTTTCTCCCCTCCTAGATGGGAATGAGGCACATAATATCAATAAATTAAAGATTGGTCTTCATGTTGACATTAAATGACAATCCAAGAGTTTTGACCTGATGAATTACCTAGAGGTTCTATGCAAGTCCTTGACTATCGAGAAGTATCTGGAGGAGGATCAAGTAGTTGGTCTTATTACACCCTTTAGTACTCAGGTGGGTAGAACTCCTACCACTATGATTAGAATCTCTTATAGTATTAGGAATATATAGACTAAGGACATGAAGTGGGGTAGTGGTAAGCAGTTTGACTAGAGAAATATTTCTTCAACCCCCTCAGGAGGAGTTCCATAGTACTTCAACTGTGTAAAGATCAAACATTACCACCAGTGGATTAGACTTCAGTAGATTATACTAAGGGAATATCTAATATTTGGGGTATAGTTTTGATAACTTCTACACTATCTACTACTTTGTTTGATACTGATGCTTCTCATTCCTTTATATCTTCATAAGTTATTGTTGGACTTGACTTACCCATGAAGTTATATTTTGAGTTGATTTCCTTTGATACACCTTTGGGAATAAAATTAGACTATATTTAGTGATTATTAGAGTGTCCAATAGTCATTTCTAGTTATATACATACGTGGGACTTCATTATTATGAAGATCATGCATTTTGATGTGATTCTTGGCAGGGATTGTCTAACTAGCTATTGAGCCCACATCGATAGGAGATAGGTATCTTTTACATCGCCCATGGGGGAGAAGGCTGTGATGACCAGTGAGTGGTATTTGGGAGTAGGTAGAGTGGTTCTAGACTTGATATGAATTAGATGATTATAACACATATTGTAGGATTGAATATTTTAGTAGGATTAGTGGTAGCCCCCTCACCTTTTCCACTAATTATGGATCTTTATATGAATTTCTTTCTGGAAGAATTACAACTATCCCCTTGATTGAGGAGTTGATTTTGTGATAGAAATTGTGCCAGGAGTGCATCCAATTTAGATACCCCCCTTATCATATGATGTTGGCTTAGTTAAAGGAGCTCAAGGTATAGCTTGAGTCTTGGAACAAAAGTGATTTATTAGGCCGTGTATATCACTATGGGGTGAACCTGTTTTTTCACCAAGAAGTAAGATGATATAATTTTACTCTTCATATATTATTGAAAGATGAGTTAAGTTACCATGAAGAATAGGTACACTCTTCCTAGTATTGATGATCTCTTTGATTAGTTATGGAGATCCTGGTTGTAGTGACCTAGTTTTTTCTTGTAAGACTTTGAAATATTTCTACATATATCTTCGAAGTTAGGCACCAAGACAGAGTGCGATTCCATGACCTAGTGTACCCAAAATCAATTTTATAAAATTATTAAATATATTTTATATTGTGCACACACAATTTCTTAAATAAAATGGTATAACTCTTAAATATAATCTTGGATCATAAATATAAGACCATGTTTGAGTTCAGAACATGATGTTTACCATAGGCATGACCTAAAATAGGTCGACATGGGGCGTTTGGATATATCTTCCATTGGTGGTGCATTTAGTTGGTTAATTAATTAAATTAATTAAATTAATTTATTATTTTTACATAACTAAAATATCTATAAAACCATATATATGGATATTTCTCTTGGGTTAGCCGCATAAAATTTGAGAGGATTCCTAATCTTCTCATTCCTTCTTCCATTTTTGGATCATATCGGATGATGATAAATATCTAGATTAGAGAAGATCAGAGCATATTGAAAGTAATGGATTTCTTCAATCATTAGAAATCATATTATTTAAAAACAAGTGATCCAATATCCAGGTAGGACTATTTAAATTGTGTATTACACCCTTTATTATTAAATTGATTTAGTAGAATCATACTTTCAATGGTCTGTGCTAATTTCTGAACTTTTCATGCACCCTTATTCTAGTTTAATTGATTTTTCTTTGGTTTTATGACACCATATATCCCTATTCATGCTCTTTGGCCAATAAATCTTGGCACTGATCAATAAAAATTTGTTTTTGTTCCTTCCTCCCATAATTTCTTCGCGTTCTTTACCGGTTGGAATCTGCGGTCTCAGTTCAACATTTCCATGTGGTACCCAGAATGATCAGACCCCTAGAATCATGATGAATTCACATGCGATGGATATATTTGGGTTTTTTACGAGGTTTAGGTAACCTATTTATTTATTCTAAGTCCAAATAAAATATGGTGGGTGGAGGATTTGTATGTGAAGCCTACGACAAACCCCCACGGGATGAAAAAATTTGATTTATAGGAAAGGATGGATGAAAACAACGATCAATGACCAGATCCACCATTTTAGGGAAGGAATGAGGTTGGAATCAAAGTGTAAGGGTTGGATATAAAGTGTAGAGTTTGGATATGCGAAAATGTGAAAAATGTGACTACACTCTGTGTACCATGATAAAGACACAATGTGTAACCCCTATGTTGCGATAGCTAGGGTTTTGGGAATTTATAAGTATCACATGTCATGGGGGATCCCAACATGATATGTGATCTTGTTTTAGAAGACTAAAAATGTACTCTAAGAGTACATGGTCACAATCATGGCCAGACACACCATGTACCAAAGTATATAGAAACAGGGTAAAGTACATAGACATGGGATGGATACACAGATATGACCAATAAAATAGGTGAGAACCTGGGTGGCATGGGCATGCTGTGTAAATCCCCTACACACCATATATCCCTACATAGTTGTAGAGTTGTGTAACTCCAGGTACACAAACAAGTGATGGCACAAGACCACATGCCATGTGGGTCCCCTCACATTTTGTGTACTCCTTGGTTCCTTTTTAAGAAACTTCAAACTCTCATATATGCTTCATTTGGACTCAAATTTTAGAATGAGAGTAGCATATCCTACGTTTTTTCTATGAAGAACATGATGGTTACCTTGGTTGTATATTTTTGGATATGATGTGATATGTTTCTAGGAAGGGTGCCTATTTAGGTGATGCTCGATGAAAAACATGCTAAGTGGAACCCGCTAGCTGGGTTGGGCATGGGTCCTTGATTACTAGAGTGGAACCATATAGTAGGGATGAGCATGATTCCTCTAAAGAATCCTAGATTTGAACCCTCCAGCTAGGCTGGGCATGGGTCCTTTAAAAACTCCTAGAGTGGAACCCTCCAGTTGGGTTGGGAATGGGTCCTCTACCATTAGATTGGAACCCTCATGTTGGCACAAATAATGGGTCCTATATTGAATATTATAGTGGGAACCTCCTATTGGAACATTTCATGGGTCCTCTATCGACTATCAGAGTAGAACCCTCTTACTAGGTAGGTAATGGGCCCTCCATCAACTATTAGAGTGGAACCCACCTATTGGAATAGGGTATGGGTCCTCTATATATCCATTGAGTGGAACCCTCCTATTGTAACATGACATGGGTCCTATACCTAGAGATTATGTCCCCTTGACTATGTGTCATAGTGAAGTGGTGTGGCTTGAATTGTATGTTTTCTATTAGAAAGATGCCTGAGATTCTAGGCATCATTGTTAGACTTCAATAACTATTGTCAACTCTTTTCTTCAACTGAGCTATGAGATAGATATCCCCTTACTCTATCATTTGGGAATCTTTTATTGAGAATATATATATAAATTTGTATCCATACCATTGGATTTGTTTACTCTCTTTCCATGGGTTTCAAAGATGCATGGGGTATGCTATGTGCTTTCTGTGTTTAGCTTCTCATAGATGGATGAGGTTACTCTCCTACTATGGGTGGAAAAGACTCAACATGTAGTTTATCTACACACAATGTTGATCCCCTTATTCTTGAACAAGTTCACTCTTTCTCTTGATTTGGGTTGAGATGCATCATGTTTACTATCTATTGTCTTTCTATTACTGTTATATCTCTTACCACTCCCCTCTCAGATTTTGGGGTGTCTTACTGGGTATGTATACAATCACCCATACATGGTATTTTCCCACATGTGTCATGTATTATGTAGATGATGTATAGGTCAACAATGACTTTAGAGGATTTTAGGGATACTGGGTGATGTGGACCACATACGGTGGTCATATCTTAGAGATCAAGAGACGATCTCTCTCGATAGTTCACTTTCCAATTCTTTTCATATTGGAAAATATTTCTAGTTGGGTGTGTATTTTTTCACTTTACTTTTCATTTTACACTTTCATACTCTTGTACAGCCTACAGGTTTTTCATGATGGGTTTAATTTATAACTATTTCATATTTTTATTATTATTCATTTTCACTAGTTCATTGAGATGGTCATGTGTGTGAGTATAGGTACATTAGGCAATGGTATCCTATTTAGGATATGCCTTTCGGTGCTTGTCGCCACCCTCGAGCCTATAGAGGTAGGCTTGGGGTAGTTACAGATCGAGCCCTGGTTAGGGTTAGGTCATGATAGATTCATGTCAGAGTATTTTATTCCTTGAGATATTTTTTGGAGTAGTATCCTTACAAGGATTTGGTTGAGACTTAGTGAAAAAGTGTCAAAGTGTCTCAAGTGTGGCTCTCTAGACAGGGAATCCAATGTTGGTATGGGCGGCCGACGTATCCATTCACCAAGACCTTGAATACCTTTTTGTCAAATTTTTATACCAAGACATACGTTGAAGGGATCAATGGTACTTTCATCGTATAGGATGGATTCTTTGATTGTCATTATTGAGTCATCTCCCCATTTTTTGTATATATATATATACTCATATGACCATGGTACATCATGATAACTTTCAGGATGCCTTTGTGATGACAGTCAGATGGGATAACAGCTCCATATTATGTTGACGATTTGATGAGTGATGAGGTCTCAGTTTAGGTTCCATACCACAAGCTTCTTAATCAAGGTGGGAAAGTAGCAGAACCACCACCCATAAAGTAGTATATTATCCCAGTAAATCAAGCTAAGGATGTTCACAAGCTTAGTGCACTTTGTGAGTTCCACTGCTAAAGGATGCTAAGATTCTATGGTGAGATAGACCACAAATAGTATAGGATTGGATAGAGTGAGTGGCCTATGTTTTCAGTGTCATTCAGAAACCAAAATATCAGGTGGTTGCACTAGAAACTATCCTTTTTAATGGAGAAGCTGGGTACTCATGGAGTCTTGTTACCCAGATGCATGATGAGTTGACACTCTCATGGGCTAAGCTCCATAAGATTTTCCATGAGGAGTAATACCCCTCTTGCTTCTGCTCATTTTAGATTTAGGAGCTTCTATAGTTGGAGTATGGAGGGATGATAGTGGTTGAGTATGTTGCGATGTACACAAACCTTACATAGTAATCCCTTAACATGATCTTTGATGGATACTTCTGAGCATGAAAGTTTGAGCAGGGACTCCACAGAGAGATCCATGCTAGTGTGGTGCCCTTGTACATTCCCACCTATGCTGATGTGTTGTAGTGGGAACTAGTGACAAGGAGCTTTCTGTCAGATGGATTCTAGGAAACTGGAGTTGTTAGTAGGTGTTATAGATCCGATTCATCTGCAGAAGCTAACAGGCACCAGCTAAAAAGATCTCGATGCAAGAGATCCTATCATGATCAGACTTAGACACATAGTCATATGACACAAGGAAAACATATACTAATAGGGAATCCAGGAGAGGGGTGATGTTTTTCTTATGGTGGGAGAGGCCACATAGTGCCAGAATGCCTAACCATACATTCTGAGGAGAATAGGAAGATAAATGATGGGCCACCATGGAAGATAAAGAGTCATGATCAGGGATCTCCCAAGAGAGGTTAAGGAGGACCCTAGGGAGATGGAGTTGGTGGAGGATGAGGAGTATCTATGGGTGGTTGATAATTTTATGAGATCCTTCTACCACCACCACCACCAGGCAGCCCATGTTAGGATCAGGGAGCTATCGATCAGTGCTGCAGATAGTTGTAAGATCTAGAGGAATATAACCCAATAGAACATGAGATGATCAAAGGTATGATATGTGTTTTTTATACTCTTCATTCAGTATTACTAGACATAGTTTCCATTCATTCCTTTATCTCTATGATAATGGTGTGAGATATGGATATCCCAGTTGGGGCGCAGGCCTAGGAGCTTCATCTTGAGGCTCCTACAGGGAATGCATCTTCTGTATCTTTTATATATAGGTAGTGCGAGATATCTTTTAGTGTATAGAGGTTAATGTGGGACCTTTTAGTCATCATGATGGAACACTATGATGTTATCTTGGGTATGTATTGGTTTTCCATGGTCTGAGCCCAGATTGAATGTCACCGCAGATGAGTCAGATGCCTTCGCACTGATGGGACAAGATTCATCTTTATTATAGATAGAGATATCATGGTGGGATGAGTGGGTTCTATGAGTAGGAGTCTGAAACCCATCATCCATAAATTGGTTACTATAGCCATTGGTGTATAAGGATCTTTAGGCATCTGGATTCCTTCAGTTGTAAATGAATATATGGATGTCTTCTCCAAGGAAGTTCTGGTACTACCTCCAAGGCAGGAGATGGAGATTTTCATCAACTTACATCCCATGACTACTCCAATATCTTCTAAGGCATACAAAATGGCCCTTACTGAGCTCCAGGAGATGTAGGTATAGTTGGAGGACCTTGTAGGGAAGAGCTTCCTCAGGCCTTATGTGTCCCCCTAGGCAACCCCAGTGTTGTTCATAAAAAAGGTGGATGGGAGTTTGTGGATTTATATGGATTATCATCTCTTGAACTAGGCCACAATAAAGAATAAATACCCCTTTTATAGGATTGCTGAACTCTTTGAACAGATGTGAGGTGCAAGATGGTTCTCAAAGATCGATCTCAGGTCCGGATACTACCAGTTGAGGATTTTGAAGGCTGATATTCTGAAGCTATCATTCTTGTGTTTCTACAGACACTATGAGTTCTTAGTGACACCCTTTGGTGTGATAAATTCACCCACTGTGTATATGTATTTGATGAACCAGATATTCTATCCATACTTGGACCAGTTTATGGTTGTCTTCATTGATGACATACTCATATACTCTGCATCATAGGAGGTGTATGAAGATCACTTAAGGATAGATATATATTTGTTTCAAGATCACCATATTTATGGAAAACTCTCAAATTTATAGCTCTAGATTCATGAGGTTCACTTTATGGGAAATGGAATTTCTGATCATGGTTTATCCATGGACCTAGCAAAGATCAATGCAGTTCTTTATTTGGATCCACCCAAGAAAATGTTAGATGTGTATAGTTTTCTTGTCTTGGAAAGGTACTACCAGAGGATTGTGGAAGAATTATCTGGGATTATAGCCCCTTTGACTACACTGATGTAGAAAGGGCGGCCTTTTACCTAGATTAAGCAGTGCCATAGGGCATTCAAGGAGTTGAGAATAAGGCTGACGAGTGATCTTGTGTTGAGACTACTAGGGGAGGGTGTGGAGTACATAGTGTATTGTGATGCCTCAAGAGTTGGGATTAGCTACATGTTGATGTAGTGGAAATCAGTTATCACATACGAGTTGAGGAAGTTGAGACCCCATGAGTAGAACTACGTGACTCATGAACTAGAGATGGTAGTGGTAGTATTTTCCCTAAGGATATGGAGGCACTACCTTCTGGGGGAGCACTTTGTGGTCTACTCGGACCATAAAAGCCTCATGTACATCTTCACATAGAGACACTTGAACCTGAGATAGTGACTCTGGTTGGAGTTCCATAAATATTATGACTTCAAGATATTATATACTCCAGGGAATGACAACATAGTATCAAATTCTCTTTGTAGGAAGTACCAATATTTCTTAGTGCATGAGGATTCTGAGTAGTTGGTTTCCTTACAGCTGGCCTTGGTGGAACATGAAGGTACAACTTTTCTTCAGTCGATGGTGTTGAATCCTCCACTTATCAAGCAGGTGAGAGAGTCCCAGCTGGGAAAAATCAACTGTGAGGTCCTTCACCATATATCCATAGTGGATTCAACGGATGTATATTATCAAGGAGGGAATCACATTATCTTTTTCTAGGTATGGATGGTTGTTCTAGTCACGATATGAGAGAAGGTGATAATATATTTACATAATTCTCTTTTGACTATACATACTGATGCGGGGAATATATAAAAAAACATTTAGTGACAGTTTTGGTGGTCATAAATGAGACAAATTGTTTCTGATTTCATCTCTCAATACCCCACCTATCAGTAGGTGAAGGCTGAGTATTGGGTTCCAAAATTTTTTTTGTAGACCCTTGAGATCCCAGAGTGGAAGTGGGATGGAATATTCATGGACTTTGTTATAGGGATTCCATGGATAGTGAAGGTCCATGATTCCATTTGGGTTATTTTTTACTGACTCGTGAATTCGGCACACTTCATTTCCATCAGGTAGAAGAGTTTTTTGGAGGGTTTGGGGCAGTTGTATATATGGGAGATTGTTTTACTTCATGGGGTTCCCTCGATGATTTTCTCTGATCATGATTCGTGGTTCACATCACAATTGTGTAGAGGATTTTATGGGAACCATATGAGGATGGTTACAAACTTTCACACCCATGTATATGGGAAGACCGAGTGCACTATCCAGGCGTTAGAGGATATTTTAAAGGCTTGTGTGTTAGACTTCGCTCAAAGCTAGTAGGATCACTTTCCATTGGTATAGTTTACGTACAATAATAGGAACCACTCTAATATTGGAAAGACACCTTTTTAGGCCCTTTATGGGATACCCTACAAGTCACCATTATGTTGGAAAGAGATTGGTGATGCCTCTCTTGTGGGTCCAGAGATGGTGCATGTGATGATGAAGAAGGTTCGGGTCATCCGTGAGCAGATGAGGATGACCCAAAGCAGGAAAAAAATATTACGTAGATTTTTGTTATAGTCCCCTTGGAGTTCCAGTAAGGATACCATTTTTTTTGGAGTCTCCTTATGATGGGGATTTGGAGGTTCGGCTAGGGAGGCAAGTTATCCCTGAGGTTCACCGAGTTTCTGAGATATTTTAGAGGGTTGGAGAGGTTTATTACCACCTAGACCTACCCTCATTGTTGGAGCGAGTTCATAAAATCTTCCTCATTTTAGAGTTGAGGAGATATATGCATGACCCTACGCATGTTATCTACTAGAAAAAGTTAAAAATTGAGGATTGATAGACCTTTATGGAGAACCTGATGGCAATCAAGGATCGATATGAGAGAACCCTGTATTGATGGACCATTCTCTTGGTTCGTGTGTGGTGGCAGCACGATAACATACATGAGAGATCATGGGAGTGGGAGAGATATATATAGTCTTAGAATCCCAAGTTTTTTATTTAGTTTTTATTTTTATGGATGAAAATATTGAAGTGGGGGAGTGATGTAGAAACCCAGTTTTTTCCTTTTAATAATTTTAAATATTTCAACATATATTTTCAGAGCCATGTATTGTGAATACATTCGATTCTGAGGCTCGTTGTTCTTGGAATTAATTTTATAAAATATTAAAAATATTTTATAACATGTGCATAGAGTTTCTTAAATAAAATGGGATAAATCTTAAATAGAATCTTAGATCAGAAATATGATACCGTAGTTGAGTTAGGAATGTAATGTTTACCCTAGTAGCAACCTAAAATAGGTCGGAACGGGGTGTTCGGATATCTCACCCGTTGGTGGTGTGTTCAGTTGGATAATTAATTAAATTAATTAAATTAATTTATTATTTGGACCTAAATGAAATATATATAAAACCACCACTATGTATAATCCTCTAGGGTTAGACACATAAACCATGGGGGGATTTTAGAGCTTCTCCTTCCTCCTGTTTGCGGATCATATCAGATGACAACGAATCTTTGGATCATAGTATATCAGCGTGCAACAAACATAATGAATTCCTTCACTTGTTGGAGAGTGCATTATTTTATGAAAAATTATCCAATCTCTAGGTAGGACTCATCAAACATTGGGTTACGCCCTTTTTTATTAAATTAATTGAGAAGAATCATCCTTTGTATGGTATGCACCAATTGATGAACTTTTCATGCGCCCATGTACCAGTTTAATTGATTATTATTTGGTTTTCTAACCCCATATATCCTCTTTATTTATTGTTATCCAATAATTAATGGAAATTATCGATAAACATTTGTTTTGTTCCTTCCTCCCACAATTTCTTCATGTTCTTCACCGGTTGGACTCTACAGTCCTGATTTGACATTTTCGGGTGGTACTGAGCCCGATTGAACCCATAGAATAGTGAAAAATTCACATGAAAGGGTTGGGTCGATGAATTAGGGATTGATCAAGGTTTTTTTTAGGTTTGAGGTGATCGATTTATCGATTTTAAGTCCAAATCAAAGATGGAGGGTGGAAAAGTTGTGTGTGGTGCATACAGAAAACCCCCACAGGATGACGTAATCAGATTTCTATGAAATGATGGTAAAAAATGATGATTTAGGGATAGATCCACCATTTTCAGGAAGGAATGAGGTTGGAATCAAAGAAGAATGGCCAGATCTGGAGTGTAGAGTTCGAATCTAAGAAAATGTGAAAAACAAGACTACACACCTACACCATGATGAACACATGATGCGTAGACCCTATGTCCTGGAAGAAAGGGTTTTGGGAATTTATAAGTATCACATGACATGTGGGAAACCCACATTTTGGGTGATCTTGTGCTAAAAAACTCAACATGTACTCTGAGAGTACATGGGAACTGGCATGCCTAGGCATGTCGTGTACTAAAGTACATAGACATAGGTTAAAGTACACATACATGTGATGGATATGCAAACATGACCAAGCACACTGGTGGGACCCCAGGTGGCATGGGCATGCCATGTAGATCCCCTACACTCCATTTATCCCTGCATGGTTAGATATCCTTATACCTATAGGGACATGTCCAGGTGATGGAATGGGACCACGTGTCGTGTGGGTCCCCTCACATGTCATGTACCCCTTGGTTCCTTTTTAGGAAACTTCAAACTCTCATATTTTCTTTGTTTGGACTCATATTTTTGGATTGAGAGTATCCTATCCTGAGTTTTTTTTTCACATATAACATGATGGTTCCCTAGTTTTTCCATTTTCAGATATGATGTGAGATGTTTCTGGGTAGGGCGCTTATTTAGGTGACGCTCGATAGTGGTAGTGATCATGTAGGATCACTATAGGAATTATAAGTGGAACCCTCACATGGGTTGGGCATGCGTCTGTGATGAATAGAGTGGAACCCTATGAATGGGCTAGAAATGGGTTCTATGCATACTCTTATAGTGTAACCCTCTAGTTGGTTTAGGAATGGGTCCTCTACAAATCCTAGAGCGGGACCCTCTAATTGGGTTGGGCATGGGTCCTCCTCCATTAGAGTGGAACCCTTCTTTTGGAACAGGGCATGAGTCCTATATTGACTATTAGAGTAGAACCCTCTTGTTGGTACAGAGAATGGGACCCCTATTGACTATTAGAGTATAACCCTTCTACTGGGTAGGGCATGGGTCCTCCATCGATTATTAGAGTAGAACCCTCCTGTTGGAATAGGGTATGGATTCTCTATCTATCCACTAAGTGGAACCCTCCTATTGTACCAGGGTATGAGTCCTATACCTAGATATTGTGGCCCCATAATTGTGAGGAATAGTGATGAGGTGTGTCTTGACTTGGATTTTTTCTGCTGGGCAGACGCATGAGATACTGGGCATCATTGTTGGACTTCTAGAACTATTGGTGACTCTTTTAATGGGTTGAGTTGTGAGATGGAGATCCCCTTACTCTCTCATTTTGGAATCTTTTAATGAGAATATATATATACATCTGTATCCATACCTTTGGATTTGGTTACTATCCTTCCATGGGTTTCTAATATGCATGGGGCATTCCATGTTCTTTCTATGTTTAGATTCTCATGGTTGGATGAGGTTACTCTCCTACTATGGGTGGTAAATATTCGACGTTTATTTCACCTACACACCCTATTAAGCCACTTATTCTTAGATGAGGTCACTCTTTCTCTTAATTTAGGTTGGGATTCATCCTTTTGACTATATACTATAAATCTATTCCTTTTTATCTCTTACTGCTCCCCCTTTCAGCTTTCAGGACATCCTATTGGGTATGTATATACTCACCATTGTATGGGATTTTGTCACACATGTCATGTCTTATATAGATAATGGACAGATCGATGGAGAATTCAAATGAGCTTAGGGATACTAGGTATTGTGGGCCACATATAGTGGTCATATATTGGATATCAAGAGATGGGATCTCTCATAAGTTTACTTTCCAGTTTTTGTTAGCTTGGGAGATATTTATGTTTGGGTGTGTATTTTTTCCCTTTAATTTTCATTTTACACTATCATACTCTTGTACACCCTAGAGGTTTTTCATGTTGGATTTAATTTCTATCTATTTAATATTTTTATTATTCTTCCTCCACACTTTGGCATTGATATGGTCGGGTGTGTTCATATAGGTACATTGATACAAGGCCTCCCATTTAGGATATACCTTCTAGCGCTTGTCGCCACCCCTGGCCTATGGAAGTGATCTTGGGATAGTTACAGATCGAGCCCTAGTTAGGGTCGGTTAATGATACTAGTGGTCCTCTAATTTTGATATCTGATTAGGATATCACCATTTTTTGGTTATATAGTTGGACATACCAAATATGGAGTTTAGGAGTAGGTGTGATATATGCAAGTACTTAGTGATACTGCTTGAACTGGTGAATGCACTGACAGTGTTCATGAATCTCATGAACAATATCTTCTACTCATATATTGACTCATTCTTCATGGTGTGTGTTGATGATATTTGTATCTATTAATTTACCCTAGAACAGTATGGTATACACCTTATGATAGTCCTAGGTATAGTTTAATTATTTTAGATTTATGTCAAGCTGTCGAAGTGTCACTTTTGGATTCAGAAGGTGAAATTTTTAGAGCATGTGGTTTCTAAGGTTAAAATATTAGTGTACCCAGATAAAGTAAAGGTGGTAGTGTTCAGGAAACATCCCCAAAACGTGTTTTAGATCAAGATATTTATGGTTTTAGTAAGATATTATAAGTGTTTTATGCAGGACTTTTCTCATTTATCAGCACCTATGACTGTGATAATGAAGAAAGAGGTGAAGTTTTAGTGGTTGGATCGATGAAAGGAATATTTTCCTGAGATGAAGAGAAGGTTTAATAAAACTCTAGTATTGATTATTCTTGAGACTGAGATTGCATATGTCATATACTATGATTCATAGAGCATTGGTTTGGGATAAATCTTTATGTAGAAGGATAGGGAAGTAACTTTTGGGTCATGTTAGTTGTGACCCCATGAGCGGAACTATCCTACCCATGACTTAGATCTAGCTTTTGTATTATATTCTTTTAATTATTGATGACACTATCTATTTGTTGATAAGTTTATTATCCATAAAAACCACAATAGATGCAGTTATATCTTCTCATAGGGGAATCAGAACTTGAGGCAGAGACACTGGGTAAAGTACCTGTAGTCATTTTAGAATGACATAACCTATGCACCCAGTAGAGCTAATGTCATTTTAGATGATCTTAGTTGTAAAATGTAGTTAGATAAGGATCTTGGTTAATTTCATTTGGAGGAGAAGAAACTTCTGATGATCTTATCGACTAACTATAGGATGAATGCTTTCAAGGATTAGGGATTAATAACATGTGATACATTAGTGATCATGTCTTCCTTAATAGACTAGGTTAAGGATATTTAGGAATAAAACTCAGAGTATTTCATAATTTAGGAATAATTAATAGGTGGCGAATTCATATCCGGGTTTTTGGATGATGATGATGTGATACTACTACATGGGAGAGATGTAGTCCCTAATTCCCTTAGGTAAGAGCTGATGAGAGAATTCCATACCTATAAGTGGGTTGTGTGTCCTAGAGTGTAACGCCTTGACCCAAGTTACCCATAGTCGGTGCATTATTACATAACATTAGCATGATCATAAGGGATCAAATCCGGAAAGATAGATCAGTTTAGTAGCCTTGGATGTACTAGATACAAACATAAGTTTTACATTAAATTATGAAATGAAAAACAACAAAATTGTGTATCCTTTTAACACATTCATCTCCCTTAGAATATCCTTGTAGGTCAGTCATAATATACTTCTTCGCATCTTGGGGAAATAGAAAATAGAAATGGGTGAGCACAGGTTCTCAGTAAGGATAACAATGTAGCGGAAACTTTTATAAATAAGCATAAACATTTAATCCAATGTATAAGACTAAAAAAATACTTTTAAACATAAAATTCAGCATAATATGGAAAAGATAAATCAAATAATGCCATTTAATTATTCACATGGATATTCTACTAGTCAAATAATCACATGTAATATCAATAGCCAACTTCATAACGATGAAGTGGATAATATCGGACATCATAACCACATAGTCAAGGCCTCGTGCCAAGACTACACAAAATATTTTGTCAAGGCCTTGTGCCAATACACTAGTTTGTACCATGATACCTACCGATGCATCGAGGAGCTAGAGCAGCCTCCACCCATCACTTACTAAGTCCAATGCATTCCTCATATGAAAATGTTGAAATATAACATAAAAATTTGTATTAAAACTATCATACGAAATGTTAATACTTTAACCATAAATCATGAATGGTATAAAAATAAAACATCCATAGTAAAACATATCACAAAACCTTGAATATAATATGTAAGATTGTATCACAATAAATCAACTTCAAACAAGTGTAAAATACATCAAAATGATGTTGACATAGATGAAATAAAAACTATTTGAGAGAAATATATCTTTATATTTTAAAATAATTTAAGTCACATAATTATAAAAAAACATTTATTTTGAAAATATTCTTATAATATTGTAATGGAAGCTTCAAAGGTGTTATAACGGCATAAAATAGCCACATTCACCGTATAAGTTAAAAAAATTCCTTCCTTAATTTTGTCGAAAAGGTCATAAAGGGCCTTGTTTGGAAAATAACGGAGATATTCCTTTATAAAATTTTTATAAAAAGTCAAACAAGGGTATAAATGAATTTAACCCATATTCTAGGAAATTGTAAAAAAAATTGAGATACATTTTTAAAAAACACAGATGTGGATGATAAAGAGGTCCCAGAAGATACTCACGTATAAGCAACCTCAGAAAATGAAAAGATTGTAGAATTAACCCTTACCTTGTACTTTTGCTTGATCGATGGTGCGTTAAACTCCTATATAATAGTTAAATAATTGTTATTAAATTATACAATAACCACATACATAAATATTATATCATATATGATCTTCTAATATTGCTTTGTTAATAATATTTCAGTAGTATCATCATTTCGGGAGTTAACTGTTTCATTTTCCTTTATATGATTGGTTACGTAAGCCATATTTTTTATGGATAAGATGTATTTTATTCATATCCAGAATAATATTAAGTTATTAAAAATTATTTTTAATCATAAAATGAAAATTATTCTTGAATGGTTATAATGGAGAATGAATTTCATCGCGTTCATGGAGACGGTAATCCGTACGTACACACGAGCAACAATATCATTCTATTGATGGTGAAATCATATGTAATTGTATTTTATATCATATATAAAGAATACTTAACATTTTATATTTATTATTTACATCCGTTATACTCATTATTATACCCATCCAAATAATGAAGTGTTTGAAAAATAAACTACACCACGATGTGGATACGGTAATCCATACGTACGCATGTATGGTGACTTTGTTATTCGTAGGATGGATAGAATAATGAATATTATTATACCATATTTATATTAACATCACAATATGTACAAGGTACTGGATTTATTATTTTTGTATGGAAACAAAAAAGAAAGAGGAAGTGGAAGAAGAAAAGAACTTTGAAAGAGGTGGTGAAATTATTACCTCTTCTTCGGGTGTTTCCTTTTGAGTTGATCAAAAGGGATCTTTAGGTTGGCTTTATGATCAAAGTAAGGACTATAGGTTGAATTTAGGGTAGTTGGGAGGATATTTGAGCAGGTTTTGTTTGAGACAAATGGCTTTGGAGGTGTGGTTTTGAGAGAATGGGAAGTACCCTTTTATAAGAGAGGTGAGGGTCACTTTAGGAAAAGCTTAAAATATTATTTTATTATACAATCATATTCGGTTTATAATGGCTCAAAAATGATTTATTTCAAGTACAATGTAGGTATTGGTCTAAAACCTCTCAACCAATAGGTTTTACACAGGTTTAGGTCACCATATTAATCTTATCTTTTAGATTTAACTCTTAGTTAAATAGTTTAACTTCTACCATGTATTTTTGTATTATTATAATAAATGGTTAATAAAATTACTAAAAAAGACAAGAGAACTCCAATTATTTCATTATTGATATATATAAAATTATCTAACTCCTTTGGACAAGCATTAGATTTTTAATAATATTATATCAATTAATAATATAGTATTTGTTTTAAAAACTCATTTATGTCAATTTTGACACTATTTGGTATTTTGTTTTTGTGAAAGTCATAACAACTTTATAACTTATAAAAAAATATTTAATCAACCCTAGAATGTCATATTAACCAATAAAATTAGTTTAATTCATCAAACGTCTCAATTTACATTTATTTGGATATTTATAATATCAATTATTTTAATCTTTCATTAATAAGGTAATTACTACATCATCATTTTATCATAAAAAAATTAATTATTTAATTTCTAAAAATTATAAATAAAATACCATTATGTAGGAAATTATTTTATATTTATAATGAATACTTATAGTCGAATTTATCTTATGTATAACCCTATATTAAAAATGGTTTAGTTATTAAACTTTGAATTTAACACTTTTAACTCTTCTTTAAATAAAATAATAATAAATGTCTTAATCTAATCCAAGTGGACCAAAAGGATCATATTTTATTCCTAAGGTTTATTTTTGTCTAAATAAACTTATCCAATATAATTATGACACATGTTAGGGTAATTATAATATCATTTTTTACCTTTAATTACCCTATTTACTTTTAACTTTGGTAAATAAAAGTCAAAAGTTACTATTAACCCAAAAAAAATTCATCTAATTGAACCAAATTTTACTTAATTATGTCAATTTTGTCTCTTTTATTTTTGAAATTCAATTCACAGAAGCGGTAAAATTAAGTTTTATGCAAATTTGCAAATGCGCCTAGAAGGTGGGTAAAAGACGGTAAAAAGTTCATTAAAATTTTATATATCTAATATTATTATAAAATGACTCCAATTAATTAGATTGAACATATATAGGTATTATGTATCTATTTTTACCTAATATTAATTTAAATAAAATAACTAATTATTTAAATAAAAAGTCATTTTTAAACAATAACGCGGTGTTTTTCACTATTCATCAAAAATTGAAAGTTTTTAGAAAAATACCAAAAAAACACCCTAAGATAATTTTGATATTCCAAATCCAAAAATTAAGTCCATTTTGAAAAATAAAATTTATAAAATTTCAAAAAGTTGGTATTACTATTCATAACGGCTAGTTTGATTAGTCGTGGTGTGTTAGAACTCGAAGTTGCGTACATCGCAAGCTATTGTATTATTCAAAAGGAAGTGTACCATGGAATCTTGGGGTGTTACATAGAGTGAATAATATGTACCATGAATTTTGTTATCTATTTTGGTGTCTATAAATGAAGAGGTACATTGTTGGATTTTTTTTCATTTTCCTTACCTACCAAAGGATAAAATCTAAGCACCAGTGTCCTGGTGGTTTTATCTAGCCAATACACGTTCCCATGTGGATATGGGTGGAAGTCAAAATGGAAATTTGAAGGGGTTACCTAGGACCCCAAGGAGCCATGATGTTGTTTGGGTAATTCTTAATTGGTTGATGAAAGTTATTCATTTCTTACAGATTTGTGAGACTCAATCAGTAGATGAGATAATAAAGCTTTATATCCATGAGATTATGTACTTACATAGAGTTTCATTAAGTATAGTGTCTAATATAGATTCATGTATTGAATCACTATTTTGGAAGGGCTTGCAGAAGTCCTTAGAGACTTAACTGATATTGATCACATCGTACTACCTGTGAAAAGATAGATAGTCAGAGCGGATGATTCATATATTGAAGGATCTTCATTTTAGACATTAGAGGAGCTTAGGATGATCATATGGACTTGGTTGAGTTACAATATAACAATAATTACTAGGATTTGATTTATAGGGAACCTTAATAGGATCTTTATGGTAGTCCATGTCATTTTCCATTTTGTTAGAACAAGGTTGGTAAGACAGTATTTGTGGGGACCAATATGGTTCATGAGACATCTAAGAGAGTACAACTGATTCAAAAGAGGTTGATCAAAACATAGAGCATAAAAAAATATTATGTCAACTATAGAAGGATATTCCTAGATTTTTCGTAGGAGAACATTATTTTTTAGAGTGACTCCTTAGTTAGGCCACTAACATTTGAGGAAGAAAGGAAAGATAGTGTTGCATTATGTTTACTCTTCGAGATCACCAAGTTGATTGGAATAGTGGTGTACTATCTAGATCCTCTTTCTCTCTATCGAGGTATTCATGTTGTGTTTCATGTGTCACATCTTCGAAGGTACATGCTCGATCCTATGCATGTTATCAACTATTAGGATATTAAGTTAGAGCCTAATGCATTGTACATAGAGCACCCAATGTGGATTATAGACCAGGGAAAGAAAGTCCTACAAGGGTAGATGGTACCACTTTTTCAGATTTTATAACATCATGTAAAGATCTGGGAGGATACTTGGGAGTGGGAGGTAGATGTTCTGGATCAATAAAATGAGTTGTTTGATTAGAACTTTTTAAGGTAATTCTCTAGGACAAGAAGTCATTAGAGGGGGAAAATTATAGCATCCTTGATAAATTATATATATGATATGTTTTAATTTTATTAAAATCTTCATTCCACTTTTGGTTCATAATAGATATGAATTTTTAAGAGTTTGGTTTCTATGTGAAAAGGGTTAGTGAATCAAAGGTTGGAAGTTATCATAAAGATGGGTTATGTGGTGGCTGGAAAGCTTCCACCAGGTAGTCGGTGGAACCCACCGGCCAGTCTGTGATGCTATAATGGGTCTAGAGTTTTCTATAGATCCCACCATCTTGTTGGTGGTTCTTCTATAACCAAGTTGGTTCTACCCAGCACACCAGGTAGATGAAGGCTAGTCACCGACCAACTGGTGGGACCCATCGGCTCACTAGTGTTGTTTGGCTAGGTGTGCATTAAATTCACCCCATTTATTTTTTATTTTACTATGTTTTTACCACCTTAATTACAAAATTATGACCCTAAAACCCCTATTTATAATTTGAGACCACCCCTCTTGACTTTAAATCTCTCACATTTATCTCCCCTTAGTTCTTCATCATTGGATCGATCCAGTGATTCTAGAACTTTAGTTATCTATGGATTTAAACCAAATTCCTATTCTTACTTTAAATGTGAGGATCTATGATGTATTTTTGAATTCAATGTAGGTATAATGATTTTTTCCTTAATCCTTCATATATTGGTGACATATCTAGCTAATTAATGATGTCTCTTGATAGAATCTAGATCTACCACTAACTATGGACATCTTGCAGGTATGTGTTTATGAATCATCTTCCTAGAAATATTATTGATGGAGGATTGATGATATAACTATAATACACTAATGATCATAGGGTATATTGATGGTGGTTTTAGTGTGTCAATGATGTCCCCTTGACTAGAGTTAGATTCATCATGAATGTTGGATGCCTCTGAGTAAGTTATCTTAGATCAATCATCATGAGACCTTCTTATTCTTGAATATAATATTGTACCTCTATTATAATGAAATATTATTGGTGGATAGATGTTCATTGTATAGACCTAATGTTTTATTTTATAATTTATGAGGAATTTAGGATCTTCTCTTGAATCGCTAACAGATCTGGTGAATTGATGTCCTCTTCTTTGACATATCTGAAAACTATTTTTGTTGACAGACTCTGTGAAGTATGTGATTCTATAAATAACCTTATTTCCATGGAACCTCATAAAGTATCTTTTATATACCTCATACTTGATGAATCAAACCCCAATATAGGAATAATTTATGTGTGAATTAGTTTCTTTGGGAGCACAATGTGTTTTGGGCTTCGATCCTTTAATAAATATTAGAGTACTTAATCAATGAGTTTGAGGTAGGAATTTACTTACCATTTGGGGCTATTATATACACTTTTCTCCTTGATATTATTCTTATGTTGGAGTTACTTGATTTACCATGCTTGAGAGTGACCGCACGTGTGTGTGTGTGTGTGTGTTTGTGTGTAACCCATGAGAGATATATATGATGTTTGATTCCATGAGTATGCTTATATAGCTTGTTATCCATGTTTTATTTTGATCACATGTAATTGTATGTTTCTATTGAATCTCATGATGTCAAGTTATGTTCAACATTACATGCTCTAATATGTTATGTGCATTACCATGCCTTGTAGGTATTTTTCTTGGTATTTAGGACAAGTGAACCATCATGATATGGCTACCCCTTAGAGGGGAAGTGCTCACAATATGAAACGATGAAGATTATGGACCTAAAAATATGGTAGGGGAATGATGACCTTGAGGTCATACCCATGGTAAAAACATCAGGGTACAATGTCCTTATAGCATAACCTAATGAATATATGGGGTTCAATGATCTTGAGGCCTAACTCGTGATGGAGGTGGGATGATATAGATTTGTAGCATGATCCAAATCAATGCTTGAGACTACTGAGAGATATGTTCACCAGACATATGACTATATCTTGGACACTTTTGACATATTTATGACTATCCTTCCATCACAAATCTTAATTAAGGATGTTCGGGGCTTGTGGTGTCTTGGTTAGAACACAGACGCTCGATGTATGATTATTTATGATTGGTTGAACATTTTTGTTATCATGGAATACACATGTTATACCTATGAACACAAGTTAAGGATGCATTGGTGGTTTCCAATCGGGTTTTATTACCCACACCCTACATGGTAATCTCAATGTACATGTAGAATTCATATATAAGGATCTAGGTGAGGGAAAGGGGCCCATTTCAGATAACTAAGCTATGGAGCATAGAGCTAGTAGCGAGATTAGGATGAACACTAGAGGATTTACACAAAATTTAATTTATTTATCTACTTTTACTTTATACTATGGTTTGGATTGCTGCATTGGGATCCTGATTTATTTAATTTATGACATACATGTGTTCCATATAATATTACATTATGTTGCTTTGTCATCCACCTTAGTACTATGAGTTGATTTATATTTTATTATATTTTATTAATATTTTGGTGTTTGAATATAAATACCAGAGGGTATAGTCTACCCACTAATGACATTCAAACTATCAATATTAGTCATCAAACTCTTGTGCACAGGGAGGTACGCATGCAGTCTTATGGATCCCTTCTAAAATCAGTGGTTTAGGTCATGATGTTATAGACAATAATTATGAATTATCCAATCTATAAATGTAAGTAAAGAGAAAACTATAGAAAAACATCAATGCTACTCAATCCATAATGGGATTTGGCATGACCTTCATTAAACACATTTCTCTCTATACTTGTGTTTTCCAGTTGTATCATATATAAACATGCATAATCATATAATTTATTTGTTCAGGCCATTATGTAACCATGATACATGAAGTATTTAAATCCTCTATAGCTACTCATATATTCTCAATTCTCTAAGTATAGATTAATTGAAGGGATGAACATGTCATATGTCATTCATCCAGATGGAAGGAAAAATCCAATGCCCCTCATCCAATATATGAGCATATCACATGTCTTTTATTTAGGAACAATCATACTATCACATCCCCTCCCTCCAAAGTTACCCCTCCTAGGACGACAATGAAGGAAGAGGGATAATGACCCCCCCGAGTCCTGCCTCCAGTAGGCCTTGTGTTGGTGATTAGCACTAAGGGTATAAAGAAAGTCACACATATAAGAGGCATTACACTCAATAGATAATTAGGATCAAGAGATATGATATCAACCATAAAAAAATTCATAACACAAAGAAAAGTAAAAACCCACAATATCCCATAATTCATGTAATGACATATGAATAAAAATAGAAGTCTCCAAGAAAAGTACCAAAATTCAATCTTATGATAAATTGATAGATCCAATATCTAAGTTATAAATCTCCAAATCGGTTTCCAAATCCCTCCAAAAAACTAACAAATAGTTTGTGTATATATATACATCAGGGTGATAATAACATGTATACTCAGTAGGATCATACCTAAGGACCCTCATGAAAATGTGAGAGGATAATACTAATGCCCCAGTGAAAAAATAGTAGAATCAATAAGAACCTATCAGTAAATTAGCTCTTATCCACACCAAGGATCACTCTCCAAATAACACATTTAATTATTGTAATATAAGAATAATAATACTGATAAAAGTCACCCACACTACTCCCCCACTAATTTTATGCTCTCACACCCCAACATCGTATGTCTCGGTGCTCACATCCCTTCCAAATCCATCAGCCTCATGCCATTATAAGCCTCAACAAAATGGGAAAGCAAAAAATCTCAACCTGTGCAACAAATATCACATCCTCATCATCCTATAACCATTTCCATAAACTAGAATAGTAGGGTATCATGAACTTGAAAGTCATAAACCTCATTCCCTCCTCACACCATGCCTGACCCCCACCATGAACCACCTTATCCTCTCACAAATCATCACATATAGTCCACTATATATTCAAGACAACACACCATGTGTATAACAACCTTTCTAGGAAGAGAGAGTGGGGAAAAAGAGAAAGCCAACCATCCTTTTCCAAAAACTTGGATGTTTGGGGAAAACACTTGAAACCCAAAACCTTTGATCACTAGTGTAAACACACGACTCAGGTGGGGTGCATATAGAAATAAAAAGGAAAATATAATATATAATAGTTACACATAATCCAACCCATGGTTCCATACAACCAGACCATCCAACTACTAAAACCTCTACATCCCCAAAATCACATGATAAAATCGCTACTATAACACCATCCACCCATCCAACCCCACTTACCAAGCACACAACCACACATAAATTTCATAGTTACCATTTAACCACATTAATTACTAACCAATTACCTATTCTTTTACCATATATAAATATTTAAATTAAACATCATTATCCTATTTATCATTTCATCATTCATTTAGTTCCATCCAAAAGCCATGTAGTCTACCCCAAGTCCATTTAATTAGAATTTACCACTTTTCAAGCATTCTAGAACTATCGGAAAATTTCCAAGCCATCACACAATGCCATTAACCATTATCAACTCTATGATGTCATACCACACATCATAACCATAGTATATCTTCCCACATCACTTCTCATGCTAACCAACCATGGTTTTGGTACCCAACACATTCCACATCAAAATAAATCACCACCAACACTAGTAAAATCCCCACAAGATCCACACACATCACACAAGAAAACATATCTAGCACAAAAAAATATAACATCACATTTGAGATTCTGCATATACCACAATTTAAGATTAAACAAAGAAGTATTTCATCACTCTAATTCATTATTTATCATGTATATTCTCACAAAATTCTATATTTATATGGGAAACCACTTCATTAGCCATTATAATTTATGAAATTTTTATTCAAGGTGTGATCAAACAACCAACACAACAAGGTTTTCACAATCATAACAACTACAACACAAACAAGCCTCCCAATAGCCATAATTTTCAGTAACATTAACAAGAATGCATAATTCCATTAGAAATATCATTAAAAATAGTAAATACATGAAAATAATACCCTTAACATTTAATTTATGACTAAGATAATTCATTTTCTTGTTATGTCAACCCATACTGTCCACCTAAAGGAAGTAAAAATCATGTGATTCTCATAGATGCACATAAAAAAGGATAGAATGGGGATCCCCTACCTTAATCATTACATCAAAGAGAACTAAACTCACAATGGAAGAATCAGGGGATCAAAATCAACCAAGATCAAAGAGAAAACCACCAGAGTCAACCCATAAAAATCCTCTCCAAACCACACTTATAAATCATCAAAAAATAGAGGGGTTCTCTAAAATTAAGATCTGGAAAAAAAGGGGAGAATTAACGAGAGATAGGGAGGAGAATAAGGTACCTTGAATCAAGGGCACTCAATTATCCATGATTTTAGAACACTCAAAAGTGATGATAAAAGGGTTCCAAGGGGCTCTGGAGTTGATCAAATATTGAAGGATAAGGAAGGGAATAAAGATGAGGTTGGTTGGTCCATCTATTGATAGAGGAAACCCAAATGGCCTTGCCATAGTACAGAAACAGCCCGCTAATCTGTAGTCTCCCTCATTCAAAGAAGATTTAAATCTCTTATGGCCATTTCCCCCTTTATCACATATTTTAAAAAAAAACTGATTTAACCATCACCACAACCTAGGCAACGATGTGGTCCAAGTCATGTTGGCTCATTCAATGACCGCCACGACTAACCACTATGGAGTAGCACTAAAGGCTTGGCTATGTTCTCCTCACCATGCCCTGGACCATGATGCAGTGAGATCTGGATCCCCATTTTACATAGGCACTACCCCAAAACACCACCCATAACACCACTCCCTCATTCAAAGAAGATTTAAATCTCTTATGGTCATTTCTCCCTTTATCAGATATTTAAAAAAACTGATTTAACCATCACCACAACCTAGGCAACGATGTGGTCCAAGTCATGTTGGCTCCTTCAATGCCCACCACGACTAACCATTATGGCGTAGCACTAAAGGCTTGGATATTTTCTCCTCACCATGCCTTGGACCATGATGCGGTGAGATCTGGATCCCCATTTTACATAGGCACTACCCCAAAACACCACCCCTAACACCACTCCCTTCATTGGGCATTTCCAAGATGCTCGTTTCTAACAGGGTGACCACCCAAGTGCTATGCCCAACACCATAACCAAACAGGTTTTTTCATTCAATATAACATATCTTAGCCCCACATGTCCATCACCACAGTCAACCTCCAAGAAACCAACACCAAAATGGATAGTATCGTATACTCCACCATGGTGTGGTGACCCCATAAATAGGAAGAACACTCCCCTAGCCTCTACAACACCTCAAAACTTCTTCTCAACACCACTAAGCCTTGGAAAAACATAGAGGTATATTTTTTAGTAATTTGGACCCTCACATAAAATACCTATCAAAAAATTATCATCCTTTAGAATCAAAAGAGAACTCCTAAAGAAAAGGGAGAAAGGGAAGGGTCTGAATAAACATCTATCAAGATACTTCTCAAGGATATATTTAAGGTCCAAATGTTACAATCAAGTAAACACAATCAGCAAGAGAGAAGAGGAAAATTTCACTCAAGGAAAATAAAATAAACCCAAAACTCAAAACAATGTAGGATACTAAGAACACATTTGTGTCTCATATTACTAGGTACAATTTTACAATCCACCACACCTCCATAGATCACAAAACTAAGGGATGAAATTCCCACAAAAAAATTTCTCTTTATAGTCGTAGTACTCAACCGGTTGTTCCAAGAACATTGTGTCATTTTTGATATCCAACTCTCCCTAGTGAATGATATGGGAGTCATCATAAGGATACCAATAGATCTGGGATACATGGAAGACATCATGGATCTGTTCTATCTGTGGAGGAAGTGCCAACCAATAATCCACCTCACCAACATGATACAACACCTTGAAAGTTTTGATAAACTGATATGACAACTTTCTTAGATGAAAAAAAAACTCCACTTCCCACGATGAGTTGAAACCTTCAAGAACACATTGTCTCCAACCTTAAACTCCAAGGGCGTCCTCTATAATGACCCGACCCAAGTTGGGGCTCAAGTTGCAACTACCACATTCCCACCTTCATAGGGGGTGGTGACAAGCACTGAAGGAATAAATAACTCGGGGAGGTCTTTGCCTAAGTACTTGTACACATGCACATATCCATCTCAATTCAAAAATTTAGAGGGAAAGAATAAAAGATACAAAATTAATGTAAATTAAACCTAGAAAACATGAACCTATAGACAGTGAAAAAGTAAAGTAGTGTAAACTGAAAATTACAGGGAAAAAATACACACCCAACTAGAAGTATGTCCCAACCTGATAGAAAATTGGAAAAGTAAATAGCTAAGAGAGCCTAGCTCCTAAGTCCCAAGATATAACCACCTTACATGTTCCAAGAACTCAGTATCCCTAAGATCCTCTATAGTCATGGTTGACATATCCATCTTCTGTATAAGACACGATATGTGTGGGCAAATCCCATGTAGGGGTGAGTATAAACATACCCAGTATGATGCCCCAAAAGCTGAAGGGGGGGAGTAATAGATACAATATAAGGTAAAGACAGTAGGTAGAATAAGGTACATCAAAAGAGTATATCTCAACCCAACAAAGAGTGTGAAAGTAAGCTCATACAAACATAAGATTTTAAACATAGTGATTAGATTAACTACCCATCAATTCTTCACCACATATATCAGGAGAGTAGACTCATCCATCCATGATAACGTAAACACAGAAATCACATGGCATACCCCATGTGTATTCTCCTATACTAGAAAGTGTGTAACCAAATCCAAGTCATGGATACAAAAGAAGGATATATATATGCTCAGTCAAAGAAGATAAAATGATAGAGTAAGAAGATATCCATCTCACATCTCATCCCAGGAATAAGAGTATCCAATAGTTCTAGAAATCCATAAATGATTCCCAACATCCCACTCATATTCCTAGAAGTAACTATACAAGTCTAACCATGCCTCTTTACTATGCTACATAGTAGAGTGGTCAAAAAATATATATAGAGGACTCCTTCCCTAGTGTGTCAGGGGGTTCCACTCTGATCATCAAGGAACCATGCCCGGATACCATAGGAGGGTTCCACTCGTAAGGTTGAGGACCAACGCCCATTCTGGTTGGAGGGTTCCAATTTAATCATCGAGGAACCCTGCCCTAATATTACAGGAGGGTTTCACTCAGAAGGTTGAGGTCCCATTCCCATCTTGGATGAAGGGTGCCCCTCTAATTCATTGAGGACCCATTCCTTACCCCATAGGAGGGGTCCACTCAAGAGGTCGAGAATCCATGACCACCCCAAATGGAGGGTTACACTCTAATTCATCAAGGAAACATGCCCTATCCCACTCGAGGGTTCCACTTGGGAGGTCAAGGACCCATTACTAGCCCAGATGATGGGTTCCACTCTAAGTCAACAAGGACCCATGCCCTGTCCCATAGGAGGGTATCACTCAGAAGGTATCTAGTGATCCTATGTGATCACTATTGTCATCAAGCATCGCTTAAGTTATCATCATTCCCTAAAAATTTCACATTGTATATCCAAATCCTCAACCAATGGAACCATCATGTTCTACATGAAAAAACACTCACTATAGGCTACTCAATATCTAAAATATTAGTTCCAATGAAGGAGATTCAAAACCTTGAGGTTTCCTAAAAATAGGTCAAGGAGTAAATGGAATTTGAGGGGACCCACATGGTGTGTGGTCCCACTTCACCACCTGGTTGTGTCCCTAGCTATCACATGTATCCATACCATGTAGTATTACATGTTGTGTAGGTGGACTATACAACATGTCTAGGCTAACCAGGACTGGGTCGTGTCCTGCTCATCCTGTCCATGTACCAGAGTACACGACTGAATACCTAGCCGTGTACTTCCACACGTTTTCCCACCAATATGATCCATAAAATTAGTTCCCATATGAGTAAGGGTTACACAATGTGTAGGATGAATACACATTGTGTCATCCTTAAATTTCTTAAAACCCTAGCCACTTCCACTGAGGGGGATACACGTTCTGTGTTCATCCTTGAACATGGCGTGTAGTCGGGTATTCACAAGAAAAATCAAATATGTGATCCACACTTGAATCTTATTGATATTACTTTGATCACAAATTGACTCAATCTAAAACTCATGGAACTAGTTATATATTGTGGATCTCAACCATTAATCACTGGAAAACGGTCATTGTTCTTCGTTGGGGTTCTTTGTTCATTTCATATGAACATGTTCCTTTTAATATTGATTTAAACACAAAAATAAACACCCATGCATTGAAAAATCTCTATATCTATGCTCAGTTCATTGATCCATACCTAGCATGTGATTTCATCATGGTTCTAGGGGTCCGATCAGGCTCGGTATCGCCCGACAAGGTCAAACAGGGACCACAGGGTCCAATCTTTGAAGAGTATGAAGTGGAGAGAGGGAAAAAACCATAACAAATGTTACATGATTGTTTCTAAGAATTATTGGCTAATATATCAATAATGGGGAACCCATGGTTAGAAAAAAAGTGAAATTAATAAATATTTCAGTACTCTGTCACATGCAAAGGCTACAAAAGGATGCAGATCGAAGAATAGCGATCAGTCTACTCAATCAATTTAATCAAAGGTATAAAAACACCAAATGATGATTCTTTATAGGATTATGGATTTATAGTTAATGGAGAATGTGCCTACCAATGATTTTAAGGGATTCATTGAATTCTATGCATCTCGATCCGCTCTGATCCAGAGTTTCATCATCGTCCGAGGAGATTCACCAATGGAGGAGTAGAGAGAGATGTAGAATTCTTCCAGGGTTTATGTGGCTAAACCTATAGAATTCATCCTAGTGATATTCTCATGGAATTTTCCATTTCACTAAAAAAATTTAATTAATTGATTTAATAATTAATTAATCCACTTAATGTACCGATAATGAGTGAGGAGTCTAAACGCCCCGCACCAACCCATTTTATGTCGCACCTAGGGTAAAAATCATGTTCCAGACTCAACCATGGTCTCATATTTCTTATTTGATCTACCATTTAATATTTATCCCATTTTATTTAATTTATCGTGTGCATATAATATAAAATATATTTAATATTTTTATAAAATTAATTCTAGGAACATCGGGCCTCAAAATAGCATGTCATATCAACGCCTAGCTCTGAAAATATTTATAGAAGTATTTCAAAGTATTACAAGGAAAAATTAGGTCTCTACATCATTCTCTCATTCAAACTTTTCATCCCCAAAAAGTAAAAACTAGAAAACAAAACTTAGGATACTAAGTCTGTACTTGGATCTCCCACTCCTAGAAACTCTCTTTCATGTTCCCATACTACCACAACTAATGAACAAACAGGATGGTCCATCCACATAGTGTACTCTTCTTTCGATCCTCGATCACCACTGGGTTCTCCACAAAGGTGGATCCGTCCTTAATTTATATATCTCCCTAGTTAATGACATGAATGGGTCCATGAATGTTTCAACTCAGTTGTGACATGTGTAAGATGTTGTGCACTTGCTCTAGTTATGGGGGTAGGTCAAGGTGGTAATCAAGCTCACCAACCCTCTACAGGATCTCAAATGGCCTGATGAACCTCGGGGATAGTTTGCCTCCCTGGACAAACCTCTAAAATCCTCTTTTTGGAGAGACTCTCAAGAAAACATGGTCTCCCTACTTGAACTCCAAGGTCCTATGATGAAGATCTTAATAATATTTATGTCTTCTTTAGTCCATCCTCATCCTCTCATGGATGACCTGGACTTTCTATGTCGTTACCTGCGCCATATCTAGGCCCACAAGAGATGACTTTCTAATATCTATCCATCATAAGAGTGACCTATAGGGTCTCTCATATAGGGAATCAAAAGGTTCCATGTAGATGGTAGAGTGGTAGATATTGTTGTAAGAAAACTATACCAAGGGTAGATTATCCTTCTAGCTCTGGGAAAAGTCTAACACGCAATAGCTCAATATATCCTTCAACGCCAAGATAGTGTGCTTGGTCTACCCATCGTTATAGGGGTGAAAGGATGTACACATACTCATCTGGGTCCCAAATTCCTCCTCTAGGACTCTCCATAATCATGATGTAAACTGCATATCATGATCAGATATAATCATCAAGGGAACCCCGTGAAGGTAAATGATCTCCCGTATATATATTTTCCCCAAATTCTCTACCAAACTCTAATCCATGGTAGCAAGTAAGTGTGCAGACTTTGTGAGTCGACCAATTATCACCCATATGGAATCATGGATCTTCACTATGCACGAAAACCCTATGAAAAGGACCATGGATATTTCATCCTATTTTCACTCTGGGATCTCAAGGGGCTGCAACAAACCTGCCAGAACTTGGTGCCCATCCTTCACCTACTGATAGGTGAGGCACCAAGAGATGAACTCAGTTATGCTTTGTCTCATGTTGGACCACCAAAACTATCAATGAAGTTTTATGTACATCTTCCCCAAATAGGGATGTACATATATGGGATAGGTGTAGAACACCCACATCACCTCCTCCCACAACATGACTGGAACCATTGTCCTCCCCTATAAAAAGATGATAAGATTCCCTCATTTAGAATATCCATACAGTGAGTCACCTGTGGATATATGATAATGTAAGACCTTGTGGTCTATGTCTCCTAGTTGGGACTCTCTCACAGGCTCAAGAAGCAAATTATTCAACTCCGTTGACTATAGAAAATTTGTACCCTCTTTCTCCACCAGGGTCAACTATAAGTATACCAACTACTCTGAAGCTTCTTACACTAAGAGCGCCTGGGACTTAATGATAAGGGAATATTATAAAATTTTTACCACAGATGAAGTATATACTATCTTAAAGTCATATTCCTATAGGAACTCCAACTAGCACTGTTTTATCAGGTTCAAGTCTCTCTATGTGAAGACGTACCTGAAAATCTGGTGGTCTGAGTAAACCAAAAAGTGCTCACCTAGAAGGTAGTGTCTTTACAGCCTCAGGGAGAAGACTGCCACTACTAGTTCTGTGTCATGAGTTACATAGTTCTGATCATGGGGTCTCAACTACCTTGATCTGTAATTGATAAATAACTGTCATTTCGTCAACACGCATCCAATCCTAGCTCCTGAGTAATTGTAATACACTACAAACTCAAAACCCTCCTTTGGAAGTCTCAACACTAGAGCACTCATTATCCCAAGCTACAACTCATAAAAGTCCCTCTATAACTTCTTATACTAGATAAATGGATTCCCTTTATGCATTAGGGTGATCAAAGGGGGAACAATTATAGATAATTTTGTCCTAAACCTCCTATAGTACCCTTCCAAACCAAGAAAAATTCGCACCTCTGACATTCTCTTGGGTGGATCCCAAACAATAGCAACATCAATATTTGTTGGGTACATGGAAAAACCATACTCATAAATGACATACCCTATAAAGAAAACCTCGCAAATCTAGAACTGTCACTTAGAGATATTTCTATAAATTTGGTGCTCTCAAAGAAAGTCTAGGACCATCCTCAAGTGATATGTATGATCTGCTTCTAATGTAGAGCAAATAAGTATGTCATCAATGAAGATAATAAAAACCGGTCCAAGTATGGTTGTAAGAATTGGTTCATCAAATCCATAAACATGGTGGGGGAATTCATCGCACCAAAGGGAATTCCAAGGAAGTCATAGTGTCTGTATCGACATCAGAATGAAAACTTTGAAATATCATCCTTGTGAACACTCAACTGGTGGTGGTCAGACCTAAAATCGATCTTTGAGAACCATATAATGCCTCACAATTGGTGAAAGAGGTCATAAATACTCGGCAAGGGCTACTTTTTCTTTATTGTGTCATGGTTGTGGATATGATAATATATGAAAATCTGCAAGCTCATGTCCACCTTTTTCGTGAACAACATCGAGGCTGCCTAGGGGGACACACTGGATCTGATGAAACCCTTCTCTCGAAGGTCCTCCATCTACAACTGTAGTTCTCAGAGCTCTATAGGGTCCATCTAAAATGTTGTATAATATAGGAGTGGTTCCAAGATGTAAATCAATGTAAAAATCCATCTTCCGCCTTAGAGGTAGTTCCAGAACATCTTTGGGGAAGACGTACATATAATGCTCCACAAATAAAGGAACCCAAATGCCGGAAGATACTACTGAACCAAGTGATATACTCACCAACTTATGGGTTATGGGTTGTATCCTTATACCCATAGAACCCACTCATCCCACCATGATATCTCTCTTTCCAGAAAAGAAGAATCTTGTCCCATCAGTGCATAGGCATCTGACTTTTCTGTGGTGAAATTTGATCTGGGATCAAACCATAGACAAAAAATCCATACCCAATATGACATCATAGGTTTCCATCATGATGAAAAAAAGTTCCCACATTAACCACTCTCCTCCAAGCAATATCTCGCACTTCTGATAAATGAAAGATACAGAAGGCGTTTTCCCTGCAGAAACCTCGAGACGAAGTTGTTGGGCTAGTGCCTCAACTGGGGGATCCATATCTCACACCAAGAGTATAGAAATAAAGGAATGACTAAAACCTATGTCTATTAACACTAAATAAAGAGTATAAAACACATATATAATACCTCTCATCATCTCTTACACTGCATGATCATAAACATCCAAAGCTTGTAGCTGTTCGCAGCCCCGACCGCCAGCTCTCTAAGCCTAACATGGGATTCCTGGTGGTGGTGGTGGAAGGGTATCATAATATATAACACCACCCATAGCTCCTCCTACTCCTCTGCCAGCTCCACCTCCCTAGGGACCACCTTTTCCTTACATAGGAGATCCCTAATCACAACGCTACCTCTGTTGTGGCGGTCCATCAGATATCTGTCTATGTTGATCAGCATATCAGGTTAGGAAGTCTCATTCCATGTGAAATTTCTCATCAAAATTAATTTAACACCCCTCTATAGGCTTATATATTCCTCTATTCTACCTCTAACCATGTTCTTGAATTTGATCATGGTAGGATCTCATGCGTTGAGATCCTGGCACCTGGCATCTGCTGGCTACTGCAGATGAATCATCTCTGTGATACCCACTACCAGCTCTAGCTTTATAGAATCCCTATGAAATAAATATCACTAAAACTAGTTCCCTCTCCCACACCCTATCATAGTTGGGGATGAAAAAGTGCACAAAACTGGCTCAAATCTCTCATCAGAGTCCCTGCTCAGACTTCCATTCTTAGAAGTATCCATCCTGAATCATGTAAAGGTAGTACAGTGTAAGGTCTATGAACCTCACTGCATACTCAACCACTATCATCCCTCCCTACTACATCTCCAGAAGCTCCTAGATCTATACTGATCAAAAATAGGAGGGGTAGTACTCCTCATGTAACAGCTATTGGAAGTTAGGTCATGAGAGTGTCGACTCATCATGAAACTGCATAATGAGGCACCACCAATACCCAGATTCTTCATGGAAGAGTATAGCTACAAATTAATCCATATGATCCATTAGTGTCTAGATGAACCTGAATACACAAACCACTAACTCTATCCAACCCTCTGTTGTCTAAGGATCTATCTCACTATAGAACCTCAGTGGCCTCTGGTGCTGGAACTCACAGAGCGTGCTAAGCCTATGTGCATCCTTAGATTACTCTACTAGAATGATATACTTCTCAAAATGTGGATGTGCTACTTCATACCCACCTAGATGAAGGGGTCATGGGATGGACCCTGAATTGAATCCTTGTCGCTCATCGGGTTGTCATCAAGAACCGGAGTTGGTATCATGTTTGACTATCATCGTAGAGAAATCCTGAAATTTATCAAGACGTACCACAGTTAGATGAGAAAATATATATATATATATATATATATATATATATATTTCAAAAAAAATGGGGACCTGACTCAAGAAGGATAATCAAAGATGCAATCCTATATAATGCATGTACCATTAATCCCTGAAATAAATGTCTTGGCCTGCTGAGCCAACAAGCAGGTAGTCAAGATCCTAGTGAATGGATACGTTGACCACCGAACCATCACAAGATTCCCTATCCTGAGTTGTACGAAAAAAAATTTGACTCTATTTCCCTAAACCAAACCAAATCCTCTTAAGGGGAGTAGTCTAAACAATGTCCCAAGGAATGAACTTTCTTTGATACCAATCTATCTTGACCGAAACCAAGCTAGGGCTCGAGCAAAAAATACCCCAAGATTGACTCCATAGTCCAGGGGGTGGTGACAATCACTGAAGGCATAAATAACTTAGTGAGGACTTTTCCTAAGTACCTATATGCACACACACAGCTATCTCAATAAAAAAGTACATAGGGGAAGAATAAAATATGCAACACTACTGTAAAGTAAAAAAAGCATGCATAAACCTATAGACAGTGCAAAAGTAAGTTTGTGTAAACTAAAATTTAAAGGGAAAAAATATATTCCCAATTATAAATATTCCCTAACCTGATAGAAATTTGAAAAGGTAAATAGATGAGAGATCCCAACTCCTGAATTCGAAACTATGACCACCGTACACGGTCTAAGTACCCAGTATCCCTAAGCTCCTCTGTAGTCATGGTCAACCTATCCTTTGTCTGCATAAGACACAATACATGTGGGTGAATCTCATGTAGGGGTGATTATAAACATACATAGTAGGATGCCCCAAAAGCTTAAGGGGCAGTAAGAGATACAATATAAGAGAAAGAAAGTATATATCATAAGGTACAACGAAAGAGTATAGCTCAACCCAACCGAAAGTGTGAAAGTAAGATCATCCAAACACAAGGGGATAAACACAGTAAGTAGAGGAACTACCCTCCGAGTCTTCTCCACCTATAGTAGGACAGTAGACTCATCCAACCACGAGAAAGTAAACACATAAAGCACATAGCATACCTCATATGTCTTCGCCTCCCCTGAAAGGAGAGTAACCAAATCCAAGGTGTGGATAAAGAAGAAGGATATATATATATATACATATATGTTCAATCAATGAATCCCAAGTGAGAGAGTAATGGGATCTACATATCATATCTCATCCCAGGAAGAAGAGTATCCAAAAGTTCTAGAAGTCCATCAATGATGCCCAACATACGACATATCTTCCCAAAAGTAATTGTACAAGTCTAACCATGTCGCATAACTGTGACACACAAATGAGTAGGAATAAACTCATAGTTTAGGACATGTTCCCTAATATGTCATGTGGGTTCCACTCTGATCATCAAGGACTCATTCCTTGATATCGCAAGAGGGTTCCACTCAGAAGTCCTAAGACCAATGCCTATCCCGACTAGAGAGTACCACTATAATTATTAAGGACCAATGCACTGATACCATAGGAGGGTGACACTTGGAAGGTTTAGGACCCATGCCCATCCTGGATAGAGGGTTCCACTCTAAGTCATCAAGGTCACATGCCCTGCCCCATGGGAGGTTTCCACTCAGAAGGTCGAGGACCCATGCCTATCCTGACTGGAGGGTGCCAATCAAAATCATCAAGAACCCATTCCCTACCCCATAAAAGGGTTCCACTCAAGATTTTGAGGACCCATGACCATCCCAGATGTAGGTTTCCACTCCATGTCATTGAATACCCATGCCCTACCCCACAAGAGGGTTCCACTCTGAAGGTCTCTGGTGATCCTTCATGATCACTACCATCGTTGAACATATCCTAAGTGAGAAATGTGCCCATAAAATTTCATATTGTATCTCCAATTCCAAAAATGAGGGAACCATCACATTATATGTGAAAAACACTCAGGATATACTACTCATAGGAAAAAATCCTAGTTCAAAAAAAGGAGATATGAAGACTTGAAGTTTCCTCAAAATAGGTCAAGGGGTGCATGGTGTGTGAGGGGACCCACACGGTGTGTGGTCTGAATCCACCACCTGTACATGTCCTTGGCTAGAACATATATCCATCCCATATAGTATTACACATTGTGTAAGTGATATACATAGCATGTCCAGGCTAACCGGGATCGGGCTGTGTCCTACTCATTGTGTTTGTGTGCCGGAGTACATAGCCATGTACCTGGTCGTGTACTTCTACACATTTTTTCACCCATGTTACCCATAAAATGGGTTCCCGTCTAGTTAATGGGTACATGATGTGTAAGAGGAATATATATTTTGTCATCTTTAAACTTCTTAAAACCCTATCCATTGTCATTTATGGGGCTACATGTTGTGTGTTCATCCTTGAACACATCGTGTTGTCTAGTTTTCTGCAAAAAACTCAGATCCATGATCTATGCTTGAATTTGATAGATCCTCCTTATATCCTTCCTTGAATTGGTTCAAAACTCATAGATCTAGCTATAGATTGTGGATCTCCACTGCCACTTGCCGAAAAATGGTTGGTGTTCGTCGTTGGGGTTTTTCATTCATTCTACATGCACTCGTTCCATCTACCATTGGTTTCTTGATCCATAAACACACACAAAAACACCCATTCTTCACAAAATCTCAATATCTATGCTCATTTTGTCGATATGTGCCTTTCACGTGATCCCATAATGGTTTCATCGGTCTAATCGGGCTCGGTACTACCTGGCAAGGTCGACCCGAGACCACAGGGTCCAATCGGTGAAGAACAAAAAGAAATGAGTGGGAAAAGAACCATAAAAATATTAAATTATTGATATTAAGTGTTCTTGGACAATTTATCAAGAATAGGGAACCAATGGTTAAAAAAATTGAAACTAATTAATATTTCAGTACTCAGTCACATGCAAAGGCTGCAAAAGGATACAGATCAAAGAACAACAATCAATCTGCTCAATATATTTAATCAAAGGTGTAAAAACGCCAAATTAAGAGTCCTACATCAATTATGGATTTATTTTCAATGAAGAATGTGTATTACAATTATTTTATAGGAGTCTTTCCATTTTCTACATCCCGATCTACTCTAATCTAGAGTTTTTTCATCATCTGGGGAGATTCATCAATGGAGGAGGAAGAGAGATCTCTGGAATTATCTTATGGTTTATGTGGTTAACCCTAGAGAATTCAGGATAGATATATTATTATATAATTATCTATTTCATGGAAATAATTTAATTAATTTATTTCATAATCAATTAATCCACTTAACGTACCTCCAACAAGCAAGGAGTCCAAACACCCCGTGCAGACCCATTTTATGTCGCACCTAAGGTAAACATCACATTCTGGACTCAATCATGATATCATATTTCTAATATCAGATAAAATTTAATATTTATCCCATTTTCTTTTAGGTATCATGTGCACACAGTATAAAATATATTTAATATTTTTATAAAATTAATTTTGGGCACACCGGGCCTCGGGATCGCATGTCATCTCAACACTTAGCTCTGGAAATATTTATAGAAATATTTTAAAGTATTAAAAGTAAAAAAAGTTTCTCTATATTATCCTCTGATTAGTATAATACTTATTATGGTCTTACTCTACCTTTATCTTCTCACAAACCATTTATACCTTCTTGATCTTACTTTATTTCACATCGAGATCAATAATATGTGACTCTCCACTTCGATCCAACATAGTATAGATTGAAACAGTCTCTTATAAAATTACTCAAATGAATTCATAATGATAGATGAGTGGTAGATGTTTTTATAAGTGAAATTAATTAAAGTAAAGTGCCTCAACTATGACCTATTGAAATCCAAGATGCACACCCATAATATATCCTCTAGTGTCTGGATGGTCCATTTCATATGCCATTTATCTGAGGGCGGAAAGTAGCACTAAGTCATAACTGAGTACCAAAATCATGTTGTAATCCTCCCTAGAATCTCATGGTAAAACAAGTGTCCTGGACCCTGATGATTTACCTTGGAACTCCATTCATTCACAAAACCACATCCACATACCTCCTTTCTAAAACATCCAAGGCTCTCAACTACCTGATTGCTAAGAAGTGAGCCAACTTCATCATCCAATCCATGATTACCAAGATTCCATCATATCCTCCCTAAGACTAAGTCAATAATATGTCAAAGTCTATCATGGCATATTCCCACTTCCATTCAGGGACATCAACAAGATGAAATAGAAAATCAGGAACATGATGTTCAACTTTTACCTATTGGTAAACTAGAAACCATACCACTAACTCTGTCGCTTCTCATTTCATTATAGGACACTTTAACTGTATCCTTCAACCATGGTAGATTTTGGACACTCCTGGTTACACCACTAAAGGATAGTTTTCAAACTCATGAATGAATTCCTCATGCATTACCATTGGGATGAACATCCTCCTAAAAAACACCAACCAGTGTTGGTTATCCTCTAACCACTCTTCATGGGTGTTACCCTTAACAACTCAATCCCACACCACTTCCACCTCTGGGTCTCCCCATTGATACTCCTCCACTTTATACATTAAATAAGATCACAATATCATTTGAATCAATAATCCTCCATCATTAACAACCCTTATATCAAGGTGAATGACTTCCAACTCCTCCACCACCCTCCTTGAATCTCCAAACTTCTAAATAACATCCTTTCATGAATTTGTACTCAGTGAGTTAGCCATGACATTCTCTTTTCCCAATGTGTAGTATGTATCAAAGTCATAGTTTTAGAGAAAAACCATCCACCTCCATTTTCATAGATTCAGGGTGCACTAGTAGAAAATATACCTCAAACTCTTCTGGTAATTAGAGACCAAAAATCATTCTATGATGAGGTAATTTTATCAAAACTTAAGGGTAAACACCACAATCACCAATTAGATATCATGGGTGGCATAGTTATTAACCTAAGGACGAAATTTTATAGATCCATAGGATATCATTGAACACTGATTCATTAAGATACATCCTAAACCCAAGAGGGAAGCATCATAGAACACCTCAAACATCACCCACACCTTTGAAAACTTGAGGACTAGGGCACTGACTAAATACCCTTTTGATAGTCAAAAAGCTACCTAATATTGATTGTTCCAAATGAAATCATGATCCTTTCTAGTCATAGCTATCAATGGGGATGTAATATAAGAAAATTTGGATACAAACCTCTAAAAATAACCGACAAGACTAAGGTGTTGGAATGGTGTAGCATGATCCTTTGGATGATATTGGGAAAACTACTAGTAGCCCAAATGTTAGGAATTTTAGAAACTATAACTAGACTATAGTATAATTATCTAGGATACATTGACAGGGAACTATGGTAGTATATACTTTGACATAATTACGGTAGAATCAGGGACTTTGGATACAATAGGTACTATATCTCCACAAACTACTAGTCTCTGGTCATTGTATCATAGTAGACTTACAGTGTGGTTGGTGGCACTGTATCAATGTTGGTTATTATTCATCATGTTGCTTTAATAACTCATTCAATGTAATTTTTTTCTATTCTATGAATTTTTTCTATAATCTTGCTCCAAAAAAATAGTGAAACTCTACCTCTCTATGAATTTTGAAATTTATTCCGAACCACATTAATTGTTGTGGCCTGTTTATCTTCTTTACTTTTTTTCTTTATTCTCTTCATCTACTAACCATTTTTCTCTATGAATCCTAGCGTTTTCACAAAAAACTAGTATCAAAGGTTGTGTTAAAAATATAAATTTTTATTTTCTTGAATTGGATGATGGATATGGAAGAAATAAAAGTGAAGATCAATCACTTAAATAGAACTAACTTTAGTTACTAGAGGATGAAAATAAAAGACTATCTTTATCAAAAGAAGTTGAAATTACTTCTTCTGGGTGAAAACCAAAGAGATATGGAGAATATGGAGTTGGATAAATTGGATCAACAATTTTTGGTAGTTATGAACCTTATGTTGTCCAAAAACATGGTATTCAACATTAGAGAGGATAATATGCTGGTTGAGTTAATGAAAGATATCACTAATATATACAAGAAACATTTTGTGATTAATAAAGTATACTTTATGTGATGGTTATTCAATATGAAAATTATTGAAGGGAACATTGTTTTTGATCATGTAAATAAGTTCAACACCATAACAAGTAAGTTTTCATTGGTGGGAATTATGCTAGATGATGTGTTATGTGATTTAGTTCTATTGTATTTGTTACCTGATAGTTGGGAAGCAACTATAATAGTCATGAGAAATTATCCATGAAATATAAATTTGGTTCTAAAGGATGTGTGAGACTTGATCCTCATTGAGGATATTTGAAGAAGATAATTGGGTATATTCTTGGGTTATAATTTGAATGTGGAAGGATAAGGTAGATACGTGCAACGAGATAATCGTAGAGGATGATCAAAATCAAGGGGAAAGAGACAAGATAATAAAAAGGGATCTGGTCCTAACTAATGGATTTGTAGGAAGAAAGGAAATGTAAAGAAAGAGTTCAGAGAAAAAATAAAGGCGCATAAAACCAATACAACAAACAAAGATGATGAAATAATAGATGATATGTTGTTGTTGAGCATGGATAGCCCTATGGAGTCTTGGATTTTAGACATAGGTGAATCTTTACATTCCACTTTAGAGAAGGGTTTCTTTAAAAATTATGTTTATAGAAATTATGGAAAGTAACATATTTCTGATTATAAAACCTTGAATATTAGAGGAAGAGATATTCATAGATTAAAACTAACAATGGGAGTTTCCTGGTTCTGGAGAATATAAGGTATATCCCATGACTGAGAAGAAATATTATTTCCATTAGGCAGCTTGATGATGCAGGTTTTAGTACGATATTCACTGGTGGTGCATGAAAGATTACCAATGGATCTATGCTCAAATATCATGGATCAAGAATGGTACCTTGTACAACATGATAGAAACTTTCATGGATATGATTTCATAAATAAATTTTGTCCGGGATTCACAAATATGGAACTATAGGCTAGGACACATGAGTGAGAAGGGGATGAAAGTACTGGAAACAAAAGGAATTCTACCAGAGTTGAAGTTAGTGGAAGTTTTCTT
Organism: Viscum album; assembly: GCA_963277665.1. Taxonomy (NCBI): domain Eukaryota; kingdom Viridiplantae; phylum Streptophyta; class Magnoliopsida; order Santalales; family Viscaceae; genus Viscum; species Viscum album. The sequence continues at coordinate 849,231,431 of OY728166.1, read as the reverse complement.
ATATGAATATTGCATCTTTTGAAATTAGAAGAAGGTTTCTTTTGAAAAAGGTGGTAGAACACCTAATGTTGGGAAGCAGAACCTAGTGCACACTGATGTTTGGAGGCCTACATGAATACATTCCATTAGAGGGTCACAATATTACATGACATTTATCAATAAATTAACAAGGAAGTTATGAGTTTACTTTTTGAAAAGAAAATATAATGTGTTTAACATGTTTCAGAAGTGGCAGACCATGGTAGAGAATGAGTTAGGATCAAAGCTGAAATACTTGAGGTCTGACAATGGAGGAGAGTATGACAGTCCAAAGTTCAAGGAATTTTGTGTTAATAATGGAATTAGGTGGAAAAATACTCTTCCAAGTACACCATAATAGAATGGTGAAACTAAAAGGATGAATAGGATTTTTAATGAATGTTCCAAGAGAATAGGCTTCACTCAGGGTTATCCAAGACCTTTTGGGTAGATGTAATGAATATGTCAAAATATATCATCAAAAGAATCCTATATGTACCAATGGGAGAATGTCTACTCGATGTGATATGGACTGGAAAGGAGTTAATATTATCACATTTATGAGTCTTTAGAAATTTAGAATATATATATGCTAATACTAGGGACAATAGTAATGCTAAGTACAAATAATGTTTTTTTATTAGCTATGGTGCTAAGGGGTTTGATTATATCTTTTGGGATGATAAGAAAAAGATGATAATCAGAATCAATAACATGATATTTAATGAAGGTGTCATATACAAGGACCATCATGTAGCTAAAGTTGATAGTGTGAATAAAGAATCAGGGTACTAAGAGTAAGTGAAGCCTGGAGATTTACCTGAGCATTTGACACCAAAACCAATGGAGCCTACTTCTGAAGTAGAGTTAAGAAGATAAAAAAGGGTAAGAAGGCCTATGAAGAGTTTTTTGAAACTCCATTAGGAAAAAGAGGTGAAAAGGGAGGTAAATCATGACTTATAAGATTTGGACCATGAAAGGGGTGACTGATGGGTAGGGAATGCTTGTTGAACATGTTCAAAAGACTAGTTCTGCAACCACACCAGTCAAGGATGGGGTGAAAAAATGCAGTCTTGACCATTGACCATGTTTGAAACATAGGGCCTACCATATATCACTAAGGATCCTTTGAGTCATGTGACCAAGATGAGAGGTAATCCAGTTTTCCCAGGCACCATTGCCTTTAAAGGGGATGTTTAGATCTAGATAATGATAATGGTCCAAACTAAGGAAGGAATGAAGTGTAGAAGTGTACATGTTGGGATACTCATGGGAAGTTAAGCACTCTGGGAGCTATTATACTATGCGCTCAAATGAGCTGGGTGGTTATATTGATAGGTGAGGATTGAGAATTTTCCTAAGGGGAAGTCCATGGAATAGGTTGTTGGTTGGTCTGGGATGAGGATATGAGATCCGAGAGTCACTAAATTCCATATTAGATATGGTAATGAAGCCATATTTGGTTCTATAACATAGTGCAATAGATGAATGTCACCAGAAATGGGGATCTCTCCCATGTTAGGGATCAAGGCATCATGTATTTTTACATCATGTGATAGGGTCATGGACCATGCAGTTTAACGTCATGTAGAAAGGATGTTGAACACAAAATTTAAATTCATATGGAAAGTATGTGTGGTTAATGCATTTTATGATTTTATAGCATTGAATATGGTGTTGTACATTTTAAAATCACGTTTTCTATACACTTTTCCATAATTTAACTTCATGTGACCAAGATGATGTATTATAGTTTTACATAAAGTGATAAGGACAATGTCATATAGTTTTATATCATATGGCTAGGATGTTGAGATTTTCAGTTTAAATTCATAAATCTCATACTAAAATGGGTTCATGTAAAGAACCACATGAGGAACCTGAAGTTTTTGGGAGGTGTGATGCACTCCTTATCCATGGTGATTAATGATCATGCACCATTAGAGTAGACCTTATGAATGATGTAGGGACCTCCCCATTTGGGTTCCATCTCTATCATCTTATTCTTGAGTATCATCGATGACTCGAGAGCCAATACTATATCACCTTGAAGGAAGGAGTGGATGCATACCATTTTATTAAATTCTAACTCCATCTGATTATGATGATTTTCTTGGTTATTCATTGTCTAGAGCCTGTTTTCTTCAACGGAATCCAACTTTTCCGACCAGACTTCTACTCTCTTGTCTGGTGTCTGATGATCATAAACAACCATCTAGAGTAAAAAAACTAAACCTATATAGGTAGAACAGCCTTGGTCCGATTCACTAAGAATCATGGAGTTTCTTGAGTGCAATTTTGATTCATCATCTGATAGTCTTAGAGGAAATTAGAGAGATTATTAGTCAAAATATTCTTATTATGGATCACCATATTCCGCAAGATGTTACAGGTGGTTTTATTAAATGAATTGATCTTCCCATTTTCCTAAACATTATAGTGAGATGTGTGGTTAGACCAAATGTTGTACTTGGTGTAAAACTACTTCATCTCAGAAGCTCAAATGTCTGTGCTTTTATCTGTGAGAATGGTGTGAGGAATCCCAAATCAATGGATGATGTGGGAATTCACAAAATCCATCATGAATCGGGTCTTGACTTCCTTGAGGGGGATAACTTACACACACTTTGATTGTAATTATGTGAAAGTTATAATGAACCTTCACTGTTGAGCTATTTCTAGTGGCTATGAGCCCACAATGTCAAGTCCCCATACAAAAAAGGGACAGGATTACTTGGTTTCATAGAGAAGCTCTGGTGGATGATGTATGAAGTTGTCATGGATATGAAATTGTTGAAACCTTTTTTTGAATTCAATGCAGTCATTAACCATGGTGGGCCAGAAGTAACCCAACCTTTGGATATTTTGGGAGAGGTTAAATCCTGTTTGATGGGACCCACACCACTCGGTATGGACCTCTTGCATGAATTGAGGTATTTCCTTCCCTTGGATGCCACATTGGAGGATTCTATCAAAATCATGCTTGTAGAGGGTCTACTCTAGATTAGGGTCATCCTAGAGGGTAAATTTCACCACACACTGATATATTCACACACACTTGGACCGTTCTAGTAGGATAATCCCATTTTGGAGATACTAAACAAAGGCAATCATCTAGTCAGGAAATTCCTCGAATTTTGAAGCATTTGAGGTCCCTAATACATAAGTGGAAATGACCGATTGATTTACCTGTTAATATTTATAATCAAAAGTGATGGGGGTGATGACCTTTTGATTCCCTATATGAATGAAAATTCCTTCTTAATCAGGCTCTACAAGGGATGTATCCAGGCTTTCCAAGGCATAAACTCATTCATTATATGATAAAGGAACATAAGTCACTTTTGGCTCGAATGGGCATTGGACAATCAACTCATGATTCCACTCTAGCAAGGGGATGGTCTCTTTATTCTTGATGATATAGTCACCAATGGTTTTCTTGATGACTAACTCAGAGTCTCCCTTCACATGTAACTAGGGGACATCAATCTATGGGAAAAGCTTAAGTCCAATGATTAGAGCTTGTCACCTAGCCTCGTTATTGGTGCATCCTTTTGAAAATAGGAAGGAGTATGGAAAAACTTTCTATGAAAGAGTGATGAGGACAATCCCAAGTCACACCCTATTGATTTTAGGGTTATCAGTCCTTCTCTTGGTCAATCTATTGGAGGCATTATAAAAGTTAATTTAACATTATGGCCTAGTGTGATCTATATAGACAATAGCCTCATCTAGAAATTTGACATCTAGGGAAGTTATTTGGGGGTTGGATGAATAGATAGGAAATATTTCAATGATTGGACCTTGATAGATTTATGGGGGAAAACCTAATGTCAAAATGATAGAGAATCACCACCCAAAATTGCATTCATCCTGTCATCATAGGGAAGTTGGGGATGTAATTCAGTGGGTCAATATATAATACCATCTGTATTTCATGGTGCTGTAAGTAGTTCCAAAATTTATGAACTATAAATACCAAGTATAATTAGATTTTCTCTATGGGAGAATATCTGGTATCAATTTTTATTAGAATTAGGATAACGTAATTGAGTCTATTTTCCCTAAACGTATTGTTATTTTGAGCTAGAAGGTTGCTGATGGAACATTCTAGGGAGGTCGTGTAAAGAAACAGAGGTTTTACTGGGATGGGTGGTATCAGGACTAGATGATGTAGTAGATATTTATTTATGTCCTAAAATGTGATATAGAAATATTCATCCCACTAATAGATGGTTCCTTTATTTATGTACCTCAATAAGGGATTACATTTTATGAATAGATTAAATTTGAATCATTGGATATTGGATAGGTGTCCTTATAGGCTTTGCAACTCCCATAGGTCATGTAAAGGAGGAATCTAACTAATAGCCTCGATCTTCTCTAGATCAATCTTGATGCCTATATACCTAAAGACAAAGATTAGAAACTTTCTAGTGGTAACCTTGAATTCACACTTTAAGGGGGTTATCTTCATGTGATGGGAATAGAGAAAGTTGAACACTTTCTAAATATCCATGAGATGGTCCTAATGTTGGTGGTATTTGACCACCAAATCATCCATGTAGTACTCCACCAATGTCCTGGGGAGTGGATTGAAGATATGGTGCATAAAATTATGGTAGTTATCCCTATAATTATTTAAACCAAAAGGCATCACTCAGTAGAAGAAGGTTCCTTGAGGAAATCGGAATGTAGTAGATTCTTTATCTTTATGGTCCATATAGATCTAATTATACTCAAAGTATCTATCCATGAAGTTCAAGTCTTGATAATTAGTAGTTGCATTGATTAAAAGTTTTGACACTGGAAGGGTAAAATCGTCCTTTGGGCAGTGGTATTTAAGGTCCTATAATTCAATGCAAAAAATAATCCTTTCATTTTTTTCTAATTGGGATGATGTTGGCCTATCACTTATGGTACTGGACCTCTCTGATGAAGTTTTCCCTAATAATATTTCCAACTTTGGACTCAACCATGGTATCATGGGAGGTGTTCATCTTTATAGAATACTATTTGAACCCATGGTGGACTGTTAGAAGGAAAAGGCCCTGAACAACAACCTAGGGTCTGAAAACTTGCATTTATTTTTAGCTCTAGGTGAACACATCATGATTATATTTCAAGAAATACACATATTATTTCTTAGATCTTCCACAGAGCCAAGATTAACCTGGGTCAACTCATGGACATTGGTGGAGACACTGTCTTTGAAGGAAAGAGGGGCCTCATCCAAATCTCATTCATCATTTGAAACATGAGGATCAAGTGAGGGAAGTAATTCTACTGTAGGTAGAGACCATAAAGTGGTACCATGTCTTCTTTGAACAGAGTGGGATCCCCATTAATGGATTCATGCTCTGTGAATACCATAGTGATAAAATCTGATTATCCAATTTCATGTGGTTTATGACCATGTTATCCACCTTTATATCAATGTAATTATGGTGATCTGACCTCCATCGAGTTAGACCTTCTTTCTAGAAAATGTGATAGTGTTGCAGATCAATGTCCATGAAGGGAATCCCTAGATATGAAACATAAGTAGGGATTTTTGGAATTAATTGATATTATCTCGTGTGGTATTATAAGATAATATACAAGAACTCCTTCTTTATATGGACTATAAAAAACTCCAAAGATCTGGGGTGGTGGGATCTAACTGGTGAATCGACGGGATAAATATCTTTAAAATTAACCCAAGGATCCCCTGAAGTGGTTGTCAAATCATTGGGGGAATTGATATATTCAAAACCATCAGTCTGAAGTTGTTTTCCCTCCATTTTTTAGTTCATGTTGTTTAGCTAGTGGTATTCATAGGATTTTAAGTGAGAAAAATCGCCCTGGATTAATCATAATAAAAAATTGAGGGAGTATTTGAGGCACCGATAGTATGAATAAGGGAATATCACATGAAAATGGAGCCAAAAAATTCCTAATAAACTATTGCATGTGGTATCCTATGTGAAGAACATGAGATCAATGTTTACTATCAATTACCTGAATTGAGACTTCATCTGAATCTTTCTATGTGGATTTTTTTTGCTCTTATCATAACCATGAATTATCAGGTTGAAGGGAGTAAGATCTGCTTCAATGATACCCAGTTTGTGGAGCATCTGAGTTGATGTGATATTGATCCAGAAGCTATTATTCATTAGGCAATGATGTATTTCCATGCCATTGAACTAGAAATTTATATACATCTAGCGTTTGTGACCCTAAATAGTGGCACCCTCATATTCCTTAAAGAAGGAAATGATGAATTATAATTATTCCTATTTGACCTCATCTACATGATAGGGATAGGTGGTAGATACCTCAGTATCAAAATAGGGAGGGCTCTTCAGGTCCTTGATTAGGGCTTCATGCATCTCCTTTGATATGTGGAGTGTGCCAAGGATCGTGATCCTCACACATATACTAGTTAGGTGATTCAGTACATCATATTGTCAGGAAAGGGGTATATTTACACCTTCTGAGGGTCTCTATTTGATAGGTATCAAAGTGGGTAATGTTGGATGAGGCACTAGGGATTGGATGGTTCTTTTAGTGTTTCTCTATTGATTTGATGACTTATATTGATCACTATATGGCTGAGGTCTGGCCTTGTATGGTCATTGCTGGGTGTTGGGATGATGTGGTTAGGATGAAGAATCAACTAGTATGGTTAGATTTTGAGGCATTCCCAATTTATTGGCCTAAGAGGACCACACCTACTAAGCCCTGTGCAATGATTACTATCTGGTCTCAGTGGCAGGATGGTTCCTTCTAAAGTACTGGCTCAAACATCTTTTCTTGTAACATGGTGCATACCCCTCCCACGACAGTGTTGTCCAGAGGTGGTTTATTGGTCCATAGGGAATTCCTTATCACTAGGTACTGTATAATGATCCACCAGTATAACAACATTCAAAAAATAATACTCCTATCTTAGTTAGTGGATTATTCCAAGAAGAGATGAATTCCATGGGATTATCTTAATTTGGGAGGGTTCAAGTCACTAAGTGTGTAGGATGATTTCAATATTAGTGGGGGGATCTGATTTCCCTTACATTTTTAGTGTATATTCTTCCATTACTTGGAATGTTATTACGAAGATATGGTGTTCGAAGGATGCATTTCAGCTACATGTGGTATTGGTTTTCTCAAACAGTCATGGATAATGCTTTAGAGGTGAGCATCCATATTATGGGCTAGAAAATCATTGTACTTATATGTGCATTGGCCAAGAACCTGCCTCTATTCTCTAGAATCCTCATCATCACTATCAAGGGTGGAAGATACATATACCACCTATTTCAAAATGTCTCCCAAATTGACTAGGCCACACTATACCTAGTTTTAGAGCCAATATTTGAGTATAAATCACTCTTTGATGTTGTTTTTAAGGATCTTATGGTAAGAGCAGTAGCTATAATGATTAGTGAGTTTATCCTCTAGGGGCATCCTATATTTTAGAAGTTTCATAATGTTCTTTTCCATGGCACAAATTAAGTACCCTAGTACCTATTCATACTTAAAGGTGCAAGTTTTTTTATCCTCTCTGTGAAAGGAATTTCGGGTGCTTGGACCAGAAATGGGGCTTGAACAATATTCTCAGGATTAGGATTCACTTGAAGAGCCTTTTCTAGTGGACTATTTTGAAGGCGGATCAGCTATGTGGCCTCAGTCAATACAACGATGGTTGTTTCTACCTTCACAAGCCTCTACACGAGATCTAAAATAGGTAATGAGTGAATGCTACTCGGTCTATTGCAAGGATTCTTCCAAACATTGATATATTTTTTAAAACTCTTGAAATATGTCTGGATACCTTAAGGAGATGATTGTAGGGACTATATCATTATATAAATTATTCATTCACATCCCTAATAACTATTCTTGGGTGAGCTTCACATTGATGGTGTATGTAATCCCCTTCTATCATGAAATGAAGTCATAAACTCACTTTTCAGCCCTCTACTTTCACTTGTAGAGGTCATCAATTCTAGTATTGTGTGAGGTGGAGCTGAACTAGTATAGGAACTACCTATGGAGATCCTACCATCTGTTAATGGATCCTGGAGCCAGATGACTATAATAGTAAAAGGAGGGTCCATCCAAGGTTTGGAAAAAACACTGAATCTTGGATGCCTCCTACTATTCTGAAGCCCCTATTATCAGTTCGCACCATGAGGCAAAGTGGTTCAAGGGATATAGAATATCACTCATGTCATTGAACAGGGTGAAGCTTAGATTAATGAATTTTTGGGGTAGATAAACATGGTCCACCCATATAATATATGGTTTCCCCTCGGGTGGGATCAACAACTGTTGCATCTATAAAGACTCATGGTGGATGGTTAGAGTGACTATCACATAATCATGGTGAGGTTTGGAAGTCACCAATTATTTGACCGACCTACTGGATCGTGAGGTAAAGTGATCATGATCCCAAGGTGGGAAGTCATGCTGCTCAAGTGGGGTGGGTGGGTCATATCTGGTTCATTTTCTAGGAACTCCAGCCTTTACCCAAATTTGGTGAGTGGAATTCCCACCTCAACCTTGATTTCCTAGTCAAGAAGGACCAGATGTTCTGACGAAGGAGGTATGAGGTCCCATTTGACATTATCTTTCTTTGGATGTTGTCCGGTGAGGATCTCGATAGTGAGCCTATTGTATCCCTCAATCTCTTATAAAAAAGAAATAATTTTGGATTCCAACTCATTCTATAGAATAACATAAGATGGTATAATGGGTTTTATGATCCATTTTCCCTTATCGATGTATTAATAAGACAAAAATACCTCTATTAGGGGACTTTTGAGGCCCAAAATCTATCTCTTCTGATGAGTGTGGGCACCTATCATAAGATCCACCAAATATTGTGTCCCCCTTAGGGTGGGTTTTCTCCATCATTCTTTATTTAATAATCTTAGTTTATTTGATTATCTAGGGGATTGATCATGATGATTTTCAAGTAGCGACAATCTAGGGAGAACTTCATTATCATCAAGTAGGTTGACTTGACAATCCCATTATTTCCATGGAAGGGGAATAAATTAGAGGTCAGTGTACTACCCCTAGCCTATGATATTCACATGGTGGTATTCCTCTTCCATGACCCACTAAATCATGGTGAGGATTCTAACATAGGTTCCCAGAAAGCACAGGTGATTCCCATGTAAGTTGGGGTTCTAATTCATCAGGAGTGTTGTGATGTCAACCTTCCATCACTACCGATGGATGGAATTGAGAATCTCATGGATTCCTAGATAGGTCAGCTGGTGATGTTGGTGGTATTTGAATTTTTCCTAGATATTCTTGCAAAATTAGGATGTCTGGTCCTCAGTGATGAAATATGGTATAGTGAATTGTAGAGCGGCGGGTGGCTAGAACACACCTGATAGCTGGTCGATGGCCAGAATCTCCCACAAGTCTTACCTATGTTCATATACCATAGTTGTTTTGGTTCCTGGTCACCCAATCTCCAATAGTGATGGTCAGGAGACTGAGGACGATGATGATACAAATTTTTTATGCTGATAAATTTATGGCAGAGGGATCATTACACAAACCAACCATCCCTGGAACGTCAGGGTGTCTTCTGAAGGCAAGGTCATATTCCTGACTATGTCAATATAGGATAGAGTGTTTGTAACCTCTTTATTATTGGGAAGGAAATCGTATCTATGCAGTTCATCAGAGTGCTCACCATTATCTGAGGGTTCCAACCTAGATCCCGTTGTCTCTCCTACTTCCAAGGTATAGGTTGAGAGGAGGGAAGCTGATTGAGGTATAGATGGTTGTACAGTGAGTCATTGGAAGGAATTCAGGACATCCTATACATGAATGTACCTATATAGGGATATAGGGACCTTATAGACCATAGCCTTGGGTATATTTAAACTCAATTTATGGGATTCTTACACTAGTTTTAGTGGTTATGATGGAGGTTTTCCATTGAATTGTTTGTCACCTTAGACTCTGAGAGGTCAATGGTGATATGAAATTTCAACCACTCTTTCCTCATGAAGCATAGTAGTTCCCTGAGTGTGAGACCTTGGGGGTCATGGGGTTTCCTACCATGTAATATATGGCCGGTATCATGGGTAGGGACCCCATGATGGTTGTTTGTCTTCCTGCCTTGAGTCAAATCTTCGAGGTAGGTGAAATATTCATCATGGGTAGGACCATCGTGTATGTTGATGGTGTTGTGGGGAGTATCTCCATGATGGACTTCTTTATCATGGGATAGTCATGAAGGTTTCTAGTGGAACCCATGATAGAGAGTGTCAACCTAACCTACCTACTGGGAAACTAGATTCCTAATCCTAATTGGGAAAAGATACTCCCCCACATAGTGGTTACAATGTATGGATGAGGCATTCCAATAGTGGAAAATTACACTAGAGATGATGTAGAGGCCTCTTATTGGACAGGGTTTGCGGCCTGCCCCTAGGATCAGTTTCGTGTGTTCTAGAACAGTGCTGGCAGAGCAGGGATATGATTGGCCTGCTCATTAGCCTGTAGAGATAGTCTACATTATTGTCATGGTTGTGTAGGATCCATACTAGGTGGGCCCTATATGGTGGTGCTTATGAGTACAAATCGAATGTACCCTACCTCTTCGATGCATGAGAGAATCAAAACATTCTGGGGAGATGCTCCCAAAACATTTCACTATCATGACGGGGGGTCCCCTTGTGATACCCTAGGGGGTGATGATGCTAATGTGGTGTCAATGCTTTCAGATCTTTTCAGACCATATCCATGGTTGGGATGACCTATTCATGTTTATACCAATGATAACCCTCCATTTAATGAGCTTGGAGTGGGAGACAGGGTTAGGACACCCAGAAGCTATGGGAGTGGTGGCCATCATGGTAGAAGTGTAGTTTTTTGGGACTACCACACCATCGTTTCACTTACCCCCACTCCTTTTCCATTGGGTTTCCAAACATTTCCTACAAATTGTGTCCTATAGGGTGCATGGAGTCAACCATCGGTACCTGTATGATGAATATGATGCCTCATGTTCCCAATGTTATCTATTCTCTTAAAAGTAGATGAAGGATCCCCATCTATAATGTCTCATATCAGGGATTACCAATTTTCTTCATTTATTCATATTTTTAGGAGAATATTCCCATTTTGAGACCACCATTTTATTTGGTGAGGCCTGACACTGAATATTTGGATCTAGTGATGTCCAAATCTGACGGAGTCTAACATTACTCATCTAATCATAGTTTAAGGAGAAGAGTTTCATGTTAGGATCAAATTTTTTCCCAATAATTTCCATTGGGGAACCCATCGGGTAGTCGACGTGATTTCCTTCACCTTTCCTAGGTTGGTTCATGTCTATGGACTAGATATTCCTTCTCTAGGGTGGCTAGTTTCCATGTATTCCTACTTTTTAAAGGTAGGTAACCCCCACCACCATGGTTGATGATTCCTACTCTTTGATAAAAATGATATGATGAGATATAAATTCATCCTTCCATGGATTCCTCCTTAGATATCATTTCCCAATTCGGGTCACCCTCATAAATTTGAGTCATGTTCATAAAGATCATTCATGTCATTATCTTGAGGTTGGCACCATTTAATTACATTGATTCTGTTGTAACAAGGAAGCTACCTATGGTCGAAGATGATAGTGAAGTTGGACATGTCTGGTCATCTGTGGACATTGGGTTTGTTGGGAATCTATAAGATTCTTCCACTTTTTTAATCATGGGAATATCGTGTATGAGGAATATTAGGTGTGGAACACAAGGAATCCTATGGTTTCATGGGGAGACTTTCACTAGGGGTGTAAGGTATATAAGACTTATTACCTCAGGCATCCCATGTTTATCACATGGGGAAGATATTCTGATGCATTAGGTGGGGTAAAAATGCAGGGTCTTGTGGGGACACTATCATAGGTTTAATGTCTTGTGGGGATATGATCACAAGTTTAAAGTCTTATGGGGACATGGTCATAGGTTCAAAGTTTTTTGGGGACATGACCATAGGTTTAGAGTCATGTAGGGACATGGTCATGGATTTAAGGTCTTATGGGGACATGGTCACATGTTTAATTATTGTGGGGACATAGTCATAGATTTAAAGTCTTGTGGGATTTTTTCCCATATGAACTTATCACGTGTTGGGCCGAATATAGGTTAGTGACACATGGTAGTGTCAAGATCAAGTGAGGACCTCATTAAGTGTTCCCCTAGATGAGAAATATTATCACACTTTGAGGTTGTCACCTCCCAGGGGGAAGAAAAAATAGTTTGTAATGATGTCAGGATTAAGCCTTAGGGAGGCATCCTACATACCTTGTTAGGAGATCGGGATCAAAACTCACATAGTTCAAGTGCACAGTTTAAGGTTATATGGCAGGATCCATCCATGTAGTTTAGCATCATGTGGTAGGGTGATTTTGCTGTGAAAGGAGTAACAAAAATGGATGGTGTGGGTCTTACACACAGGAGCTACCCAAAATATTGGGGGTCCTCTCATGCTTTATACGAGGTATCATATATTTTTCACATAGTGTAAGGCTATAGTTTAACATCATGTGCTAAATATGTTATCATGTAGTTTAATGTCATTCTACTAAGATATGTTCATGCAGTTTTAACATCATACAACTAGGATGTTGTCATGCATTTTAACTTCATATATCTAGGACATGGATTCTATGCAGCTTAAAGTCTTGTAGATCAGACTTGAGTGTTATCTAGTTTAAAGTATTGTATCTTGGACATGGATGGTTCTTACACCAGGGGATTCCTAGGTGATACTAGGAGTAGTAATGGTGTGATTGAGGCTTATTCATATAATCTTCCTAGGTTTTTCTAGGAGTAGTGATGGTGTGATTAATAATTATGTGTGTAAGTTTCCCAAGTTCTGTTAGGAATAGTAATGGTGTGATTGGGATTACGCATGGAAGATTCTAGGGTTCCTATAGTATAAACAATGGTGTGATTGGGGATTACACGCAGAAGCTTCCCAGTTGATTCTAAAATAAGTAATGGTGTAATTGGGGATTATGAAAGGAATATTTCCAAGTGCTTCTAGGAGCAGTGGTGGTTTGATTAGGGCTTATGCATGCAAGCTACCCAGGTGTCGCTAGGAGTAGTGATGATGTGATTGGGGCTTATGCATGGAAGCTTCTTATGTGCAACTAGGAGCAGCAATTGAGTGATTAGGGCTTATGCGTGAAAGATTCCCAAGTGCTACTAGGAGAAGCAATAGTTTTATTTATGATTATGCATGGAATCTTCCTTGGTGTTTCTAGGAAAAATTATGTTGTGATTGGGGATTATTCATGGAAGCTACCCAAGTTCCTTTAGAATCCAATAATGATGTTATTGGGGCTCATACGTGGAAGTTGATTGGGTACCACTAGGAGAATCAATGGTGTTATTAGGAATTATGTGTAGAATCTAACCAAGTGCTACTAAGAGTAACAATGGTGTGATTGGGTATTATATATAGAAGCTTCCCAGGTGATTCTAGGATAAGTTATGGTGTTATTGGGGATTATGTGTGGAAGCTACCTTAGTTCCTCTAGAAGAAACAATGGTGTGATTAAGTATTATATGTGAAATTTTCTCAAGTGCTACTAGAAGTAACAATGGTGTGACTGGGGATTATGTGTTTAATCTATCTAGGTACTACTATAAGAAACAATGGTGTGATTGGGTCTTATGTGTGGAAGCTACCTGGGTGCTGCTAGGAGCAGCAATGCTATGATTAGGGCTTATGTTTGGATGCTTCCCAGGTGTTTCTAGGAGCAGTAATGATGTGATTGGGGATTATGCATGAAATTTTCCCAGGTTCTAATAAGAGATGTGATGATGTGTTTAGGGATTATGCGTGGAAGTATCTCTGGTGCTGCTAGGAGAAAAAATGGTGTGATTAGGGATTACATGTGGAAGTTTCTTAGGTGCTATTAGTAGAAACAATGATGTGATTGGGGCTTGTGAATGAAAGCTGCTCAAGTATTCCTATGGGTATTATCTCACACTTATCACATGAGGAATATTATATTAATTACATGAGGATTTCTAAAATTATGATACAAGGAATCCCATGTTCAATGCATAGGGTAAGTTCAAAGTTTAACATCATACACAAGGATGTTGTGTGCGGGGATTACACGTCGAGTTTCCAATTTTTTCTTCCTTATATTATGTCACAAGGTAACCTTGAACCATTTATGGGTCAAGGAATATTATTGGGGTTTACACTTGAGGAGGAGGTCCATGGGGACTACTTGGGGTCAGTAGGGACACATATAGGGCTTGCATACTCGGGATTCCCATTATTTCCTCATATTAGGTCACAAGGGAATCTTGACCCACTGATGGGTCAATGAATATGATTGAGGATTACACATGAGGAGGAGACCCATGAAAAGTACTTAGGGGACTTCTCATGATCATTACATGAGGAATATTACACTGGACATGTAAGGTATCTCATTCTTTCCACATGAGGCATCCTATGATTTTTACATAAGGTATACTAAAGTTTAACATCTTATAGCTAAGACTAATAGGAAGGAGATTACTAGAAATGGTTGGAGTGGGACTTAGGATAAAGTGGCCCTTCCTTGCTTAACCTAGTGCAGGATTTAGGTAATGAGGTTTTAGGAATCATATGAGGAGTATTTTAACTCATGGTATTCTAGAAAACCAAGAGGATAATTTCAACTCATGCCACATGAAAGGAACCAAGAGGATTATATCAACTTAAGATATTTCAAGGAGTGTATAAGAGTATCTTGACTCATGGTATTATATGGGGTGGACATTGGGGGATGTATAGGACACAACCCAAAATTTCTTTAACCCATCTATAAAATATCTCATTGAAACTCTCCATTTTCCATGGGGATTAATGACAGTGGTGAAGGATTTTTGTCTTTATGAAAGTTTGAGTTTCAAGGAAGATTGAGTTCTGTAGTAATACATTGCATGAAGGATTACCCTATTCACAGATGATTGGTCCATGAAATATTTCTTCATGTAAGATTTATTCATGGAATATTTGTTCATGAGATATTAGTTCATGTAATATTTCTTCATGGATTATTGCTTCAAGAAATATTATTTGGCATAATATTGAGTTTCATGAAATACTGATTTTAGTGAAAGATTGAGTTTCATGAAAGATTGAGTTTTTTGAAATATTGAGTTGAGTTTATTTAATTTTTTCTTCAAACATCATCCAACACTTACCCATACAAGGAAGGGTTAGTGTGAAATAATTCATGAAACATTAGTCCACGGGGCAATGTGTTTCATGAATTGAGAGTGCAATGTTGCTGCCAAGTGACTCCCTGGAAATGATGACTTGAGGGGGTATTTATTGGTGTTAGGGCTATTGGAAGTTATTATTTTTGAAACTTTTCCATATTAATGAATGTTTTATTTTCTCATAATATTGATTTCTATAGAGATAGTTTATGTGAAGTATTACTATCTTCACGAAAGTTTGAGTTTCACAAAAGATTTAGTTCTACGGTGATACATTGCACAAAGGATTTCCATTTTCATGGAAGATTACTTCCTGAAATATTTTTCATTAAATATTGAGTTTTGTGAAAGATTTAGGTTCATGAAATATTGAGGTTCATGAAATATTTCATGAAATTCTCTACTTTGTTCCACCATCTCCCTTGCTGGTTATTTTCATAATTCCATCTTCAAATGACCATAACTTTTGATTCGTAAGTCTGTTTAGGATGCATGGATAGTAAAATTAAAGGCCCTAAAATGAACTATACTCTTGGATTAGGGTATTTATAATTATTTTCATCATTGGATGCATTTTTCAATTCCAAAAACCCTACCCAGCCTCTGGAAGAGTCAACACTAGAGATAAAGTCAAACTTCACTTCAACTCATTGAAGGAAGCCTAAAATTTTAAATCCCAAATGAACTTCACTTCCTTTAGAGTGAGAGTAGTCAATAAATAATCCAACTTAGAGAAATACTTCATCAAATGGTGATAATACCTTGAAAAACCTAGAAGCTATGAATATCAAAGATAGTTCACAATTCCTCCCATGTCATGATAACTTTCACCTTTTATGGATCAACAAAAATACCATGTTATGAGACCACATGCCAAGTGGACTTCACCTCTAGAATCTAGAATTGGGATTTTGGAAGATTAGCATAAAGCTAGTTATTCCTTGAGATGTCCAAATTTTTTATCAAGTGAAGCATATGATCCTCCTCGATTTTAGAGTAAACCAATATGTCATCCATGAATACCACAACAAAAGAGTCAAGATACTACTGGAATATTATGTTCATCAATTCCATAAACATAATATGAGTGTTGGTTAGTATTAAAGGTATAAAAAGATACTTATAGTGTCCATACCTTCTCCTGAAATCAGTCTTTGGGATATCAGACTCGTTGATCTTGAGATGGTGATAACCAGACCAAAGATTAATTTTAAAGAACCACTTCCCCTATTCTAGTTTATCAAATAAATCATCAATGCATGGAAATGGTTACTTTTCCTTGACCATGACCCGATTGTGTTTTTGGTAATAAACTCACAATTGAAGGGTTACATCGGCCTTCTTGGAAAAAATAATTGGTAATTCCCAAGGAGACACACTAGTTATAATAAAGGCTTTGGATATCAAATCATCCAACTAATTATTTAATAAATTTATTTAGAAGGATCCATATGGTATGAGGGAATAAATAATAGAAGAGTACCTGACACCAAGTCAACAAAAAACCATACCTCCCTCTTTGGTGGTACGCTAGAAAAGTTTGATGGAAACACTTATGGAAAATCAATAGGTATTAGAGGAATTTCACTACAAGAGTATTTAATCTCTAGTTCAATAAAAACAAGGATATCATCCTACACAACTCCAAAATAGGATTTCCAGCTTGACCAGTACTCATGTCCCATTCTCCCTAAAAAATATGTGACTCCCCATTGAGGACAATAAAGAACACCTGATGACGATGATGATCAATCTAAGATTTATGAGTAACAAATCATTACATTCCTATAATAACATGTAGAGATTTAATTTCAAGAAGCAGAATTTTCCAAATGAGATGGATCTCCAATAAATAGAAGGCATAAGAGGGGAATTAGAGACCCTTCTCTCTCTACATTTCAAGAGATGTTTCAATCTCTGTCACATAAGGAATAATATCTGTTGGAAGATATAGAAAGTCCACAATATGGGTTGATTTTAAATAATGAGAGAAACCAGTATCAAATAAATCAATCACTAAAGATGAGGAAATATAAATTGTACCTCTCACTATAGAAAGACCTACATCAATTCCCACTGGTGATTCGTCCACTGTGTGAAGTTGCTTCATTCCTGATGCTTTTAGCCAGAACCCCATTATTATTGAATCATTTGTCTAATATTTAGTTCCTCTTGATATTGAAAGTCCCATACCACTACATGGGGTAATAAAAAAATTTAAAAACCTCTTTAAGTGGCCCGAATGTTCATACGATCTAAAATCTCATGTGCGTCAGTGAAAAATTGTTTCGAGTGACCAATATCACCACATTGGAAAAAAGTCGGTGGGACATTAATTGAAACTATAATAGATATAAATGGAGTTTTCTAACAAGGAACACATCCATTTTTTCCACTATTAGGATCATTCCGCTTCATCTTCCCTTTAAAGTGACCACTGAAGCTGCCATTGGGAGTAGGGGAACTCTAGTCAACCCTGACCTTTCACTAGGTCAATTCCTTCCATTAGAGCCCTATGAAAACATAAAAATAATAGGTAAAATTTAGTATAAATACCTGATATCAAATATTTGATCGAATATGAATCTGAAACCTTTGGTCCTTCAGCATCTCATTCGAGACCACCTTACGTGAAAACTGAGTAAGTTTAACAAAATGATTGGTGCACTGAGTCATTGTCTATTAAACTTGATGAAGGTTAAAAAACTCCATGAACATAGCTAATACCATCAAATTTGGATAGAATTTATCCATAAAATGGTCTTAAAGTCTTTCCACTCTAAGACATTATTCCTCTTCTCTAGAATTATAGCATCCCATAATCTCCTACCAGGCCCCTCAAGCTTGAAGACAACACACTCCACCTTAATGGAATCCGACGCCTATAAAAACTTGAAGATTCATTCAATCTTTCCCAATAAATCCTATGCCTCATAATGATCAATCATTCCCTATAAGGATAGTGGTTTCTGATAAAGAAACTGACAGGCATGATCTTTACTATTGTCCCTCTGAGGTTCCACCTCTATAGCCTAAATAGAGCCTAGTGAAGCCCCTTGGATTAGAGATTGAACTAAGAACACTACTACCTTTATGAGGTTCTAGTCAACTAGAGGGTCTGATTATTATGGTTCATTATCAGATCCATCCTAAAGCTTGATCAGACGTCTTATTGGGAGCATGGTACTACCCAACATCATTAAACAGCAAGGAAACATCATCCAAGATACAAAAAAAACATTAACTCTATTATTTAGAACTAAGATTAGGAACTCAAAACCCATATCAAAGTTTGGGAAACATTTTTAATCATATCAAAAAACTCCTCAAGTTACTTTTCTCAACCACCCATAGTAACTTAAGTCTTTTTATGATGATATATTTTCAGGCACTCTCTTATAACCTATCCCTTAATTCTCTAAAATCATATCTCTTATCTTATTAGACATACCAAATTTCATATTGACGTCCAAGAAGAGAACAAACCTCGTATTATACCAATTTTTCATTAACCAACCCAAATAACACACTAAATTGGTACTCGAATTAGCCCTGACATGGCTTAAAGGGAATTCTCGATCACCGTGGGCTGGTGACTAGAACATAGGCATTGAGAACAATCAAGGGGAATGATTTAACCAATAAAAAAAGAAAAAACAAAAATAAAATCAATGGATAAGAATCCACAAATATTTTTCTTTCCAATACATTCATCAAGAGTAAATTACCATAAGATAGGAAATTACAAAACCCAAAATAGAACAACAATCCAAAAAAAAACTACTTGGCTCAAGACCTCCTCATCACAGATAGACCACATACTTTTCTTTCCACCAAAAACTCACAAGGTTCTACTATCATGAACACCCACAACCTACAAGCAATTATTTCCTTTAACTTGGACCTAGAAAAAGAAACTCTATGTACACCCAAAGGTATATGTAGGGTGTGATCAACACTATCCCAATAGGATCACCAAGAATTCCATAAGCATTCCATATCCAATAAACCAAAAGTGTTCAATTTAAAAAAAAACAAGTCATGATAATCTTTTAACAATTTACAATAAAAAATGTTTTTCAAATCATTTCAATAGTAAGTAATAAGTATTTAGAAATGATAATTTCCATCAAATTGGAATGTATAATCATCTTGATCAAAACATACTTCAGTACATAAATATATAAATATTTTCATGTGTAAATCATTTTAAATCATATCACTGTGGTCATAATCCCCAAGGTTATTTAGATCAAGGCTTAAGGATCCTCACACATTTTAGTTAAATATGACTCTAGGTGTGCACACTTCCCTATATCTCAGGCCTAGGGGGAATAATATTCTGCCCCAAAAAATGAAATTCCTACCCTCATAAATTTTTAGTAACATTATCATCATCAATCCATGTCTAGGTATAGCTAATACATGTCTATCATACTTGTCCCAGACTATCCACCTAACTACCCATTATCCGGTGTACTTCAAGTAAATCAATAGAGGGTAAAATCATTCATCACAAATCAATTTCATTATTTATCATTCAAGTAGGAAAAAATCAATTTTTTAAAAACATTCCATTTCATTTCAAAAACCAACATAAAATAGTTTTCAGAAAAAACTCATGCCTTTTAAAATAATTCATTTTTATCAAATTCTATAGAAAAGTTCATGATTTCATTTCTATAAAATCATAATAAAAATCATCCATAAAATAATTCATTTCAATTACAAATCATTTTATGGAAATCAACACTTTATTTCAAAATCCATTTCTAAAGATGTTGCAACAAACACCATTCCATTTGAAAACATTTATTAAGAATCTAAAATCATGCTTTTGAAATCAATTATAAATACATTACAAATCAAACAATAAATAATTTTTTAAATTGATAGGGACTATATTATGAAACCACCTACCTCAAGAACAAATAAAACCATACTGCATTCATGTTCAGTGATGATATAGAAAGAGACCTGGTCATTATAAGTTAAGATCATCAAAGAACATGTCCAAGAAAAAAGGGGTGACCCTAAGCCATTGCTTGAAAAAAGATCAATGCCCAAACCCCTTCCTAGAACAACCTTAATATGAAATCCAAGATAAATTTAGGATATTGGTCAATTTAATAGAGGTAAAATAAGATAAAAGGCGTGTTAAAACCCCTCATTAAGGTTGTATGTGGCTGGAGTAACTACCCCCAGAAGATTAGACATCATTCAAATATCTCAAATTATGAAACCACCATCACCAAAACCTTGTGTTTCCAACTAAAACATGGTGGATTCACTGAGGAGAGAGACCATAGGAACTGACCATGACCTGGTGAAAAAATTTAAGTCGCTATTTTCCACCACACCCTCCACCATAGTATGGTGTTGAACATACTAGTTGTGGTGTATAGAGGGACTCCCCGTGCGCTATGTTGAAGATCACAACCAACACCAGGTGTGGTGACTCTAGTAATTTTACAAAAAGGGTTCAAAGGCACCCTAAAAATCCACCACAGTCATGGACCTTTCCATTTTTCACCAAAATGGTTCAAAAAAACCAATTTCTAAGCCACCATGCACCTCTAAAATCTCTGAAACCGAAATAAAAAAACTTAAGGCTCAAAGGAAATCATACTTATAACCCATAGGGCATCACATGGATTCAATATGAAACATGAACCGCTATTATACCAAATACATAGTGCATGACACTTCACATGGTACACTTGGTGGGCTATTTAGCACACAGAACTCTTTTTGTGTCTCGTGAGAGTATTTTTCATCTCTATATGAAATCTCACACATGATAACCTTAAAATTTTGTCACAACCTATAATACTCTATAAAAACATCAATTAAGGATTACTTAAATTAATACTTTGAGAGGTTAATTATTATTTCACTTCATGAGTAAATGAAACCAATATAAGAGAATGATAAATTAGTGATTGTCTTTTGTATAACATTATGCATTTCGTAGACCACTATAGAAGCCTTTTGTTTGCTATACTTTTAGGGATTTGTTAAACTCATTATATATATATGTAATTATTATCACATCTTTATGAAACTATCTGATAAAAATCTCAATAAACTCCTTTAATGGGTAACATATATTAAATTTCCAAATTGATCGATGTAGAAAAACCAGAGGGGGTTAGGTTTGGTCAGAAGTTTACCAAATTTCAATTTATTATTTTAATCTTTTAACCCCTTTGTCATTTTAAATTTTTTTGATGGTTAATACATATATTTCTTTTATTATTTAACATATCATACACCTATATGAAATGTAGGAAAACATTTAAGTATGGAACAATTTTTTTACAAGGTTCAACCCTAATGTGGGCAAACCACTCCTTACTATAATCGGGTTTCACCAAGTCACATATTCTGTACTAGTATTTTTTCATCAAATACAAGTGGTTTGGGTAGGGATAATCTCATACACTCTCACTATATTACATAGGTAAATTTTTCACTATATTACACAAATTAACTCATTCAATATACAACACAAGTGAACAGTTTCCACTCTCATAAGTTCTTTATAACAACATCACATCAGTCTTCAATCTTCCTCAGAAAAAATGAAGTAGATCACCAATATTTTAAGGGATGTCATTTCATCCAAAAAAATTGGTCTATTTCATTAACCATAGAGTCTTTGACTACTAATTAATATTCAAGAACAATAAATTCAACTCATACCTATGTTTTTCTACATCGCTTCCCAATTATTCTAACTATTTGCTAGAAACTCTCAACTCACTCTTTAAGGAACTCAACTACCAAAAATATTATGTAGAAACCTATGTAATCAACCCTAATCACTTATTCTTCAAGAATCATAGTACAACAAATATTACCTAGCTATTTAAATTTCTGTCATAGGGTGGTATAAAAGCTAATTTATTTTCCTAATGTAGAATAGTGGTTAACTAGGGTCATCTCACTTGAGGAGCCTTATAATCAGTTCAATCACTAATTTAAATTCACCTAATTTACTTATTTTTTGTGTTTTTATTATTTATTAAAATAATGGAATTTTATATTTTATTTTAGAAAACATGTAATGAAAATATTAAACTAAAATTCAAATGCAATATAGAATGATGTTAAGGATAAACGATCTTGGTCCTATGGTTTATTATATAGGTTCCTTAGTTATTCAATATTTTTAGTTAAAATTCAATTTGAAAATTCATTCATGAAATATAATTTATGAATTAATATTATTTAATTTTATTGAGTGTTAAATTGTGCATGCCTATGATATTTATTCGAAACACCCATTCTCACCTCCTCCAATGGCCAAATAGGATAAAGCACCTCGATCGAGAATGTAATACCCTAAAAGACCCGGCTTCATTATGTGTGATTTCATTACTTTGGGTAACCCCAACTCTATCATATGAAGATTTTTACCAACATATGATGGTATACGATCATTGAACCCATGAAATTCCCTCTCATTCACTAAAAATTAAATTAAAACATTTAAATAAATAAAGTGAAAAAATTTGGGAACGTCGCAAAACCACCCACAATGCCAAGCCTTAGGTCAGTCGCTCACCATCGCAAGTGTAAGAGAACATAATAAAATGGAAAAATATAGAAATATATTTATAGATTAATATGGAATAAGAAAAAGTAAACACTTTAATTAAAATATGAAATTTTATTACATAGAAAAGAAATTAAAAAAAATAGAAAACCTAAAAAGCAGCAGCCTTCTTCCTCAATGTAATGACTGATTCCCCAAATTTTTTAATATTTTTCTCTCTCAAATTGATATCTATTTATAGGTATATTCATGCTTGGGTATCTTTTAATTTCATTATAAATGGATAAAAAAAGTATCTTTGGTCCATTCCTGGTCTTCAACAGTGGTCTGGGTCATTAAAGAAAATTCTTCATGGAATGTTACATTGAATCTGCTCATATAGAGGCTAACAAAAAGTGATTTACACCATGAATATATGTTTTACGCTATAAAATTATTTTCCTCTTTACCCAAATGAGTTTTTATATCCTGAATTGACCCCATAAAATCTTTCTACGTCCTAAATTAGTTTTTTAAGCTCTCAATTGACCCCATAAATTATTTTCACATCCTGAATTGGATTTTCAGGTCCTGAATTGACCCCATTAAATATTTTCACATCCAAAATTGTATTTTTAGGCCCTAAATTAAACATATAAAAAATTATCAAGACCTAAATTGTTATTTCACAACCGTTTCACTCCATTTTCACTTGATTCTTCAGTTTCATGCCTTGGGATTGGGACTTGACTTGCCCATATATCACTGACCATTTTTTTCATCATCAAATCATTGCCTTATTGCCTATTTATGATCATTTCTTGTATCCTGCCACAAATTACAAAAAAAATAAAATACTGGAAGGATTAATCAATTAAAGTGTAAAAATAATACATTTATTATTAAAATAAGCATGAAAAATATGGTTTTTTCAGCTATTATAAATACAATTCATAGATTCAAAATCTTACCTAGAAATGAAACACTAAAACTAGGCTATGTTCTTGATCACTAATAGCATACTCTAGCAGGCTTATTGCTTCTATTATTCTATATTCTTCTACCTCAACCAATTAAGTCTGGTAGAATTTTTTTCTTTTCTTCTTCAATACCAATATATTATTTTATTTTGTACAAATGATCGATATTTTCCTCTTCTTCCTCAAGGGAAATGGTTATCTAAACACTTTAGTTCCAACGGATGCATACACTCTCAAGTTAATTTTGGTTTTTAAGATACATATTGTTTTTTGTATAGGAAGATTCACCATTTTCTTGGGGGTTATTTTAATATTCTCACAAATAAAAATATTACAAAGTTTACATGTAAGCCATAATAACTCATCCACATACACCGGCTCATTCATGATCCTTTTTATCTCATTTCTCAATAGTTTTTACTAGTGAAATGACAACAATAACCTTCGTTTTATTTTTATCATTTTCAACTCTATTTTTCCTTATCTATCTCTACTAAAATTATCTTCACAGGTTTTTAAAATGGGCTAAAAATACATTTCTTCCCAAATTACTTCCAAATAAATCCATATTTTAAAGGAGTATCACTGGCTAACTGGTGGGATCTTCTGGATAGTTAGTGTTTTTGATCTAGAACATTCAAAAATAGTATAAAATATTTGATTCGGCTCATTAATAGATTTAATCTAACCAAGGATACTCCAGTACCTATGAAGGATATAAATATGCATCAATGGAGGCTTGGATCTCAACTATGACATCTATGAAAACTAATTTCCATTGAATGATTCTTGATCGATCCATGGTGGATTTTTTCAAGAGATCTCTAAGAAAACTTTCATTCTCAAAAGTAATTGAGCTTCAATGGATATTATCAAATTTCAATTTCTTCTCTTCTTAGGACTTTCTTGTGTGATATCTTATTGAAATTATTAAATGATTTTATTCTACCCCTATCTCTCTTCATCTTTCATATTCCTATAAACATTTTAAATAGAATTGAGTTCTTTATGAAGGGTTTGAAAAATAAAACCTCTTTCTTATTTATCTTCTTCATTTGGTTCTTACTAATATTAAATTGAGGGTTATTTTTTCTTGGTTTCTATAAAAAACAAGGGATTCCTTTCTTCTTATTTGGTTATTAGTTTCACTTAAAACCAAGGGAGTGATATAACCCCAGAATCCTTATTGAGGGAAGTAGACATAGGGGATTATTCTTGAGATATTTTTAGCCTCCTTTATCAAGGTATTCCTTTTTAATTTTCAAAATTTATTTTATGACACACTTAAAGTTTTTAAATTCTTCTATGATCACCGTTACATTGATTATTTTATACTTAAATTGATTTCTTTCATGATAATCACTTTTATTTTATATTATTGTTTTAATTTTTTCAATGGTAATTAACCCCCCTCCCCTCTTTTAATATCATCTCTGACCTAAATTTGAAATCATAGGGAAGATTTATCATTTTTTTAACTTTTTGTTTTAATTTTTTTCAAAATATCCATTTTCACAAAAAATATTTTTTTATTTTCAATATCTTAAACAATTTCAAAGTTTAATCTTTTTTAAAAAATATCATATTTTTTAAACATTTGTGGTGCTCTGAAAGGAAAATATATGGTTCATTCACCTTATTTTAATGGTTCAAATTATAGTTATTTGAAGACACATATGTCAAGATTTATTAAAAGTATTAGTTATCCTATATGGAAAAAATGTATGCATGGTCATATTCCTACTAATAAAAATAATAAAAATAAACACTCTATGATATTATTGAATTTGAATTAAATGGTAAATCTATGAATTCTCTATATTTTTATTTGTAACAAAATAATTTTAATCATATATCTACCTGAAAAAATGATGATTAAATCTATAAACTCTTAGAAGTTACTCATGAAGGAAAAAATAAATTTAAAGATACTAGACTTGATATGTATAAACAAGATTTTGAAAGTTTTAGTATGCATCCTAAAAAATCTATTACTATGATTTTTATGCACTTTATAGAAATATGAAATGGTAGAAATTATATCAGTGATAATTTTACTATAGAAACGTTATTCAAGAAAATACTTTGGGTTTTACCAAGAAATTAGGTAATTAAATTAATCATAATCCAAGAAGCCAAATATATCAAAAACCAAAACTGTTGAAGAATCCATTCATATAAAATTCAATGAAAATATTCTTAAACCATAATACCAATTAAAATATGTTATATATAACCTTTATCCTTGGAATTTTAATGATCTATATTATCCTAAATATCCTATTTAATATGAATCTCCTTCTAGTCCTTTACCTAAATATTTAAAAAAATCCAAAGTCTATCCCTTGAAAAACATTATTAGTGATAATTTTACTAGTACCCATACTATAAGTTCTATCTTAAATTAATTTTAGTGTCATTAATTTATTTATTTTCTAGAACCTCAAAACTTTTATGATTCTATTAACAATGAAAATTGGGTTTTTTCTATGCAAGAAGATCTAAAAAAATTCCAGCAGAATAAGGTTTGGACTTTTGTTGAAAGACCTAATGATCATCATGTTATTGGTATAAAATGGGTTTTTAGAAATAAATTAGATTAGCAAGGTAACATCGCACGTAAAAAATCTAGACTTGTAACCAAATACAATAATCAAGAAGAAGGTATTATTTAGGGTGAAACTTTCACACCTATTTCTTGGACAGAATCCAATATAATTTTGTTGGCATTTGATGCCCATATAAATTTATAACTTTTTCAAATTGATGTTAAAATTTATATTTTAAATGGTTTTATTTCTGAAATTCTTTTTATGGAATAATCACTTGGTTTTGAAAATCCAAAATTTTTAAATTCCATTTTCAAGTTCACCAAGAATTTATATGGATTAAAATAATACCATGGGGATTTTTATAAAAGTTTAACTAGTTTTATTTTGTTAAATGATTTTAAAATGGGAAAATTGGATTCAACATTATTTCTAAAAAGTGTTTCAAATGATATTTTAATCATTTAAATCTATGTTAATGGCATAATTTTTGGATCAAAAAATAAATCTATTTTTAATGAATTTTCAAATTTTATGAGAAAAGAATTTTAAATTAGTTTTATGGGTGATTTAAAATTATTTCATGGTTTTCAAATCTCTCAAAATGAGGATGGTACTTTTTTAATCTAGATAAAATACACTAATTAGATTTAAAGCATTCAGGCAAGGGTAAATCTAATGATATTAATACACATGTGAGTATTTATTATAATCTAACATTGGATGAATCCAATAAACCAGTTGATAAAAATATTTATAAAAGTACAATTGAGAGTCTTCTTTATCTTACCATGACCTGACTAAACATTATGTTTAGTTTTTTTCATTATTCTCATTTTCAAGCCAATCCTAAAGAATCATATTTAAAATTTCCTAAAAGGATTTTTTTGTTTTAAAAGGTTCTAAAAACCATGGTTTATTTTATCCTAAAGGAACCTATTTTAATCTTTTAAGTTTTTTATAACACCGATTTTATAGGATTTCAACTACTTTGAAAAAATACAAGTAGGACTTATCACTTTCATGGACATTCTTTAATATCATGGATTAGTAAAAAACAAAATTTAGTTTCTCTTTCTACATCCAAATTAGAATATATAGCCATTAGGAGTTGTTTCACCCAAATTATATAAATGAAAGAAACTATATTAGACTTTAGTATAACATTTATTCATGTACCAATTAAATGTGATACTTCTAGTGCCATAAGAATCTCTTGAAATCATGTTCAATATGCATGCACTAAGCACATTAATATTCAAAATCACTTTTTGTGAGACCAATTTCAAAAAAGAGATATCGTGTTAGAGTATATCAGCATGAATCTTCAATTATCTAATATATTCATTAAATCCCTTACTTTAGATCATTTTAACTTTTATTAAGGAGGATCTAGGAATGGAATGCTTGCAATTATTTTTCTTGTATCTTATTGACTATGTTTTATTTCAAATATTGACTGTTTTTTAAAATCATTTATTTTCCTATTTTTAAAAAATATTGTTCAAATTTTCAAAATCATGATTTTATGAACACTTTGATTATCTTATGCATATTTTATCCCTTATATATCTAACAATTTTAGTTTAAAATACTTTTTTATAATCACAAATGGGGGGAGGATGATGTATATGGAGAAAAGTCTCTAAGTATATAAGAATGTAGAATTTAAACAAAAAAGAAAAAATAGTTTTTGTTTTAAAAGTATAAAAGTTTAAAAAAGGAGGAATGTCTCTCTTTTATAATGTAATATTTTAAAACTAATAGGAGGATCATGTTTCAAGGGGGATGCATATTCTTTCATGGAAATAATTTTTCTAAATCTCTTGTATTTTCCCTCTTCTTCTTTCCTCTTTCATATCCCCCACCTTATTATCTTTTATTTTTTATTTTTTATCTTAAACGAGTGTTTGTGATCATCAAAATGGGGGATGTTGTTAAATCTATATTTTTTATGATTATAATTATTAAAATTATTTCTAAAATTTTTTTGAATTTATTTTTATTATAGTGTTTAAACATCATCCTAGGGAACTAATAGGCCAAAAAAGGTATTCAAAGGAGCATGGAAGGTCACCTTGAAGTCTCTCATTGGGAAACAACACTGAACATCTAGTATAAGACCACCGACCATTAGACGGAGTTGATAGAACCACTATGAATCCCACCATCTAGCCAGTGGGATCATCTTTCAAGCTAATGGATTCGATATAGAGTAGTCAAAGATCATTAATTTCTTGGTATGAAATCTTTGATTTGAATCATTATCTTGACTCGTCCCAAGGATCCTCCAACACCTATGAAGGATATAAATAAACATCAATGTAGGTTTAAACCTCAACCATGAAATATACAATAACCAATTTACACCAAAAAATTCTTGATCAATCCATAACTTCCTTTTTCAAGTTATCTCCAAGTAAAATTATATTCTCAAAAGGAAAATAGGCTTAAATGGAAACTATCCAATTTCAATTACCATTATTCATAAGATTTTTTCTTGTATAATATATTGTTTTAATTATTAAAGTATCTTGTTATAACTTCTATCTCTCACTATATCTATTTATATTTTATATTCTTCTAAATATTCTAGAGAGTGATGAGTGTTGACCGCCCGCATAGCGTCATTAGTTTCCTAGGGGCTAACCAAATTTAATAATTTATAAAGACCCAAATATTTATAACTAATTAATAAAATATAGACACAAATAAGTTCAATGATAAACCCACATAGGGTTAAATTTGGTTTTAGGAATTTAAAATGATTTATTGAATTGTTTCAATAAGGGGAGAGAAAAAAGTAGAGTGGTTTTGAAATTGTTTCAGAAAAATGAGAGCGAAGAAAGTGAAGAAATTTTGATTTTTGTAGATTTAAGGTTAAAGTGAAAGTGGATTTAGAAATTGGTTTGGTTTATTTATTATGGGTTTCAAAGTTGAGACGAGGGAGATCCAATGGTCATAGTATCCCCTTCTTAGTACAAAAATAACCTATTTCTCATGGTCATGTAATTTAAGGTTTTAATTAATTAAGTTTATCCCAATACTGTTTCAAAACTAATTACCCTAGACTATTCAATGGTCATAAGGTAGTTTAGGAAAATTAGTTACAGAATTTAAGAATTTAATTTCCATATTTTTTCTTAATGTTCATAATAAAATAAAAATAAAGAGATTGGAACTGAAATTGATTTATTACAATAGCTCAACATGAATGAAATAAGAAATTAAAAAACCAACATAACTTCCAACTTTATTTGCATCACCCTATCACAAAGTAAGAGCAATCCCCTAATACTAATAATGACAGAGTAATAGGGAATGATAAAATAAAATAATTGAATAGTTAAAAAGATGGATAAGGACTAGTGTAAGACCTTGCAACAGCGTAACAACTCTCCCGAGACTTTGATCTTCATACCGATCTTTGGAAGCAGTATCCTAATCCTCTATTTATAGATCTCCAAATTCCTAGTTTTTTATTTAATTCACCTATGAATGTGTCCATAAATGAATCATAAAGTTATCCTAGGTAAATATCAGTGTTTAAAGTCATTCTGAGTCATAAATGGGTCTTTCATAGAACATTATTTTGATGTCGTCTAAAATTGTGTCATAACATTGCTCGGGCGTATGTGTGGACTACCACCTCCACAAAGTGATATGATTCATTTTTATTTTATGAATTGGATGATTATAAATATGTATTTAATGGATATATATGATATTTATATCATGATTCAAATTCTAGATATTATGGAAACATGAACAAGATGTAAGAACCAAAGCTACCAAACTAAAACTTACATGAAAAACATAATAGTTAACACTCATAAATGATAATTTTAATAAATAATGATTAATAAAGAGGTTTTTAAATGTTATAAGTGGATCATATATGATATTATATGTATGTATATAGTTATTTTATATAAGTATAATCAATTTAAATTTATTATACATAAGGTTAAAATTTCTTACAAAGCAAGTTGGACCTGAGGTAAGAGTTTATTTCACAATCTCAGCCTAATTAGAGATTATTTATATTTAAATTTCCATTAGGGGGATTGTATTATATTTTTATCTTAAACACAATATATTTTATTATACTTTAGTTATCTATATAAATTACAATTTTTCCTTTTATTTTCCTCTCTCTAAGTACTCAAAAGTCTAAAAGAATGTTTTAAAGGAAAGCTGACTTTGTTTTTCTATTCGGCCATGAATATTTTCCTTTAATGTACATATTTTCTTTAAAATGTTTTCAATAATTTTTATACTATTATATAATTATTTATTAAAGTAATTTTTAACCATGTTTGAATTTCAAAAAATAAGTTTAAACTGAATCTTCTTGTTTTTTTTCAAATGAGACACTTTTTACTGAAAGTGTGAATGAAATATTTGTTTTAACATACACTGCAAGAATAAATTTTCTTGCCATCATGAATACTCTTTTATTTGAAGATTGATTTACATTTTTTCATGGTTTTTTCAAAATAAAATTTTTTTCCTAATATTTTTAAAAAAGATTGATTTTAAATAAGTGAATTCAAAATGAAAAGGGTATTTTCCTCAAGAAATGTTCCAGTGATCTTTTAAAATTATTTTCAACTATGTCAATATAAATTAATAAATATTATAATTTACTAAGGATATAATATAATTATACCATCCACTATATTTCTTTGGATGGATTATGATCATTTTTACTAGGGAAAGTATTGACATTCCATATCTTGTTTCTTCTAATAATGATAGTTATTGGTTACTAAGGAATGTGGATTAAGTTGTATTGTTTATTCATATGATTAATGAATTGGACTTATAAAGTGATATGTGGAGCCTAAAATTACATATCCCCTTGATTCATTGGTAGGTCTCATGAGACAAAACATGTTGAGTATTTGGTATATGACTTACTCATTTATGTATGATGTCTTGGAACAAGACCTTGACGGTATGTTTAATATGTTCTTTGTTATAGATTCCATCATTATAAAGTTAGTTATTGATGTCCATGAGATTATTGGAATAGTTATGATATCCATGGATAAGTTTCAATATCATGTTATTATTTATATTTCATTATTTTATCATCATTTATTCCTACCATATTTTTTATTCCTTACTTATTCTATAATATCATCCATTATATTCATTCCCTTAACGAGCATACAAATCAACCTTTTATTTTTTTTCTTTTCCCATGATTCCATGAAGAATAAAATGATTGATATTCATAGATATTCTAGATGGAATAATAATGTTATAAAAGAAAATACTATGTTTTATTTTACATTTTCAAATTTTATGTGATATTCAATCATGTATTCAGTTGTAACAGACCACGTCGTTATGGGTAGAAATTTCCCATAGAAAATTTGCTTCCATTTGATGGATGGTTATTTTTGAGGAACAAAGAATGGTTCTATAATATGAAGGTTTTAATTCCTATAAGGTGTGTTTTAAAGAAAGTATTGATATCTTTTGTTTGTTTGAGGGTGACTTCAAATGAATTTCTAGGGGCTTCTGTAGTAAGTGAGTTTTTTAGTAAGTATTCATGGAATGACACAAAGTTACACACATTGAACCATTTTTGATAACTTTATTTGAATTTATGTCCTGATTTATCATGATATGAAACATTTTTTCATGTTTTGAACTACTCCTGGGTATCTTTATAGATGTTTTAAAGTGACAGGACCGGTCTAGAACCCCCACTTTTCATTCCCCCAAATCCCTTATGAGAATTGGGATAGGAATGGGAGGTTTTTCACTCTAGGATCTCCTCTGATCTCATTAATTCATCGATTTAAGTTTCATTCATTATGATAGATCCCTATCTTAGAAATTATTATCCCTTTAAATACCTTTATATCTCTTTACTATTTGAATTAATATTGATCTTAGGCTGATTTTTATTATAGAAATAAGAATTAAATTACACTATCTATTAAATGATTTTTCCAACAATGATAAGGAATTTTCTAGTGTGGAAAGAGGATGTTGTGTGGTGATGAATGTATACTATTGAAGGGAAATCCATTGAAGGTTCATTATTGGGTTTATTTCTTCAAAACATTACAATTTAATTATATTAAATTTTTTGTTGTTTTTCTGACTGTGCAATAGGTATTTTACTCGGTTTGGTGTTAGAAACACATAAAAGACCTTCCATGGGTGGTTATTTGTGGTTATGTATAGGAGGTTACATCTATAATGTCTTTTAGAATGTATGCCTTTCATCTTTAGTTGTGGGTTTTTCTTATTTTCATTTAATTAATTATAATTTAGTTATAATTAATTAGTTAGAATGATTTGGAATCTGTTAGTAATTCATGGGGTTCGATGGAGTCCAAATGGACTTTGATGGACTTAGAAAATTTCATTGAGCTTTTATAGGTTGGGAGTTGACTTTATTTAAGTTATGTGGTCCTGTGTACTCTACCCTATAGTTTTATACATGGTTTATTAACATGTGATAGGAGGTTTTCCACCATATTTTAACAATACTTAAATTAATAATTGAGTTATGAATGTATAATTCTTAACTAATTAATGAACCGCGACTTTTAATAAATTAGGGTAACCATGACTAATGAAATTAGAAAAAGTTCCATGGGCTACATTGGATCTTCATGAACTGACTTGTTTCCAGCCATTGATGGCCGATACATGATCATTAATGAGTTTCTTGAACTACATACACACCTTAGGGTGTATCATTGTGCTACTTGAGATCAAGATCCAATAAGACCGTGTTTGATGTTTAATCACATGTGTATCTATTATGAATCTTAATGATATTCCATGATAAATTTATATGTATACCTGTTTTACCTTGATGTGATTCCTATGTTGGCACAACTTGTTTGACCATGCTTTATAGTGATCACAAGCATGTGTGTAAACATAGTATAGAGACCCATTGTGTGATATGGTATGCCTATGTGTGAGAACCATGTTTGTTGTTCTATGACACCAGATATGTGTAACTTCTATGATGCCACTATTACCTTGTAATATGTTTGGTATATTCTATGCTATTTTTTTCCATGTTACCTAAGAGATCGGTGGGACCATCATGTCTTTATAGACCTATAGGGGGAGTGTGTTCATATGTTGTGTGTGATGTGATGATGGGAGAAATATAGATGATAGGGCATCATGGCCTAGTGTGTCCTGATTTGGGGGAATGATAGAAATGTGTGATTTGACCCAAGAGGTGATAGTGGGTAATGATGATCTATGTGATTTGACTTGAGAGATAGAAAAAGGGAATTATTGCCTAGTGTGGTCTGACATGGAGGCCTAGGGCTTGTCCGGTTATAGAAAGATATTGGGTATGATGTCCTTGTGAGGTATAACCTAGAGACCTAGAGATTGTACTACTGATGAGAGACAGATAGGAAAATATGGACTAGTGTGGTCTGACCTATGACTCTTAGCCTCATGAATTTTTCTTTTCTACTTCTATTATGGATACATTATGGCATGGAGTCGAAGTATGTGTGATCAGGGGTTTGTAGAGGTTCTATAAGCACATGAATGCACATCACATGGTTGTTTATTTCTTGTGTGTTCTTGGGGATATTATTCTATGTTGTATAGTTATATATTACATGTTTAATTTCTAATAATATTATCACATTCATATACACTGCATTTATTATTTTTTTTACTGGACCACATTGGTGGTGTCATATTGAGTTGTGCTCACACCCTTCTCAGGAATACATAGCACTTGGGTACCTAAGAAACCCCCACTTATTACAGGTACAAATTGGGAAGATCCCTAGGTTGATCATCTATAAGATAGCTTGATATGATATGAACATTGGGATGAGGTGATTCTTGGTGTTGTAGAGCCTCCTGGGTGATTAACTATTGTATATTTTATTAGCTTTTGAGTCTTTTGTTTTCACATTGATTCATTATATTGGTATTCTTTTTGTATCTATGCACTCTAATTATATATTATTATATTATTGGTTGTTTATATTCTATTATACACTCTAATTGAGGGTATAGTATCCCCATAGTTCCAATTGAAACCATAACTACTAATCGAATGCCTTTGGTGTATGAGGAGATGCACCTAAGGTCATGTAACATCCCGAATCAAAATGGTATTAGATAAAATGTTCATTTTTTTCTAGTTTTATGGATTCAGTAGATAGGTGACATACTAATGTGTTGGTATTGTAATGAAACTTAGACTGGTTCATCATAAACACCTTTTCCAAAGTAATTCTAGGTTACTAGGGTATTAGATTGATGTTCATGGTTTGTGATATTATCATATGTTTTCATCTCGTGTGATACACATAGATTTTGAGGTTATGATTTAATATATATTTGACTCTTATATGTATTGAAAAGAGGTGTCACATGCATATAGGTTTATCATGGAATATATGCTACTTGTGTGTGATTTTAATAATGATTTATTACTCAAATACTTAGTTTCAATAACTTTTACTGCATTTTCACATATGAGTTCTTGGTGACATCCTATTTGGATAAACCTCTATGTGTTTCTACTTCTGATAGCGGGTCATGTGACACTACAATGTGGTGCACTTAGGCAACGATGATTACAATGATGATGATGACAACAATGATGAAGTCCCTTTGTGCATAGACTGTGCAATGTTCTTGTTTGGTCATTGTTGAGAATTAATGGAATTAGTAAATAATGTCACGTGAGTGTTCTATGGATAGGTTTGGTTGATTGAGGTTATAACTATAGTTTATGTAGATTTATCTATATAGAACCCAGTGGAATCCTATTTAACTAAACCTTGCATCCTTGACTCTTTATGTGGTTGGTTTAAGATAGAATCCATCATGGAATATCTTAGAGATGTTCCTAGATAATGTTTCGTGAGCTGTAACTCTTAGTGAAACCTTTTCTGGGTTTTTCGAAAGACCTAGTGGCCTTTGAATGTGACTCTAGTTACTAGTGAGCCAGTGTCTCATGCTATGTGAAGGTAACCTGAGTGAGGAAATTCCTTATGAAGGAATAGTTAAGTTTATGACTTAATGGTGGTTTTCATTAAATAAAATACCTTGTGTGTGTGAGTAACCCATTGAAGGCTTTAGGGAAGGTCTTTAAATTTTCCTTGAAACTTGGGAGTATAGATCACCTTTAGTTCTGGTAATCATGATACAATGTTGAGTTATGGAGTGAATAGATGCTTGTTGAATTGAGGATAAGACTTTGGTATATCTAGACTTTAAGTTCATAATACAAATCTCATTGTATACTAAGTGAAATACTAGGTGGTCGGACCTAGGAGGGTTAGAGAATAGATGTATACTCAACAGATTGAACTGACGCCCATGCGTTGGGTGGTGCATTGTGAATCCTAATAGAAATGAGATTATCTTTTTAAAAATAAACCCTGGGAGTACTTGGGCTTGGCGGATTTGGAACCTTGTGTTGAAAGGAAAACTTTAATGGAAAGTGAGTCCATATTGGAGGTATGTGGTTCATGAAATAATCACTCTACTTTTTAATAATGAGTGATGTTGTCTTACCTTTCTAGGGGGAGCCTTAATATGTGATAATTCATTCATTGGTTGTGTAAGAATGGTTGAAAAATTGGAATTAGGGTGGTTAAGTGGCTGATTATAATTTTTCTATTTTATTGGATAAAGCAAATTGAGCTATTGATGGAAGGTCACTAAAAAATTTTGGTTTAAGGTCACCCTTGGTGTCTACCACTAGTGTGTTTGGAATTAAGCTTATAAGGTTTGGTGACCTATTGTCTAATGCTTACAGATTTGTCTCTCTAGTGGAAGATGACATTAATAATTGATTTGGGTACCATTGTGAAGTTAACCTAAGGTTTTCATCTATATAAATTTCATGGTTCATTTAGTGGATTGCATGAGGGGACAAGACCCTTCTGGATGGAGGTTTTAACCTATTATTAGGCTATTGGGTAATGTTAAGCACATTGAGAATGGATTTTTGAATGCAGTGGACTACATTCTTGGTAATCTAGGTTTTTTCAATGCTTGATTCTTGATTGGAAATCAGGTATGAATTTACAATCAAAGTTAGTCATTTCATTTGGTGATAAACTGATCATGGTATAAGTAAACTTATGTAATCATTTCAAGTGACAGTAATGATACTCATATAGTGGGGATCATCGACCTATCGTGTGTGAAATGACCTATCTTGTGGGAAGGGTTGTGGTCTTGTGTAAGGCTGACCGTTGAGTGTTCATGAGACTCCAGAGATTGATGTGTATTTAACCCATAAGTATCTATTTCCATTTTAAATTTATGATGTTTGTTTTGGATGTAACACTAGATGGAGACTAGATATGGGCTTTGGACTTGGAATAAAATTAGTTTTAGCTGAGTGGGAGTAAGATCATTGGTGCAATGATGAATAGTTGAGATCCTTGTACCTATTGAAAGTGATTGATGAATCAACCATAGAAATTCCTTCAAAGTCAGTTCAGACTCAAATAAGTTTGTTGGACTGATTTAATGATTCCCCTAAGTCTTAATTTAGTATGATCAGAGACTTTATGGAGTTTTAGTGTGTTAGGATGAGAACCTTTTTAGGAAGACGACTGGGAAAGTACCAATTGGTGTTCCATGTAAACCTAAATGTGGTGGGTTGAAACCACATCAAACTTTTCATTTTGGGGATGAATGTGGTGGTTAAAATTCATTTGGAACCTTTAGGTAAAGGTTGACTTTATTGGGGTTACATAGGCTAGCGAGAATTTTTGTCTTGGTTTGGAATTAGGAATGAGTTTTTGGTGTCAACTTTTAACCTGTGTTTAGACTAACTTGTTTTAGGGAGTTAAAATCAGTTTTTTCACATGTTTTAGGGGGGGAACCATGTGATAAAAAATTACGAAGGTTTATTTTGGGTAAAAATGCTTAGAAATCATGAGAAAGTGGTTTTATGGAGCATGGTGAAACTGGGACCCTGAATGTGGGGTTTTTATTGGAATTATAGGTTGGAGGCTGGTATTTATTTTGAGGATGTTTTGGGGGTGTGACCTAGAATTGTGAGGAAGGTTGGATAGAGAAGGTCCAAATGGATTTATTTATTGATGATGGACATGGTAGAGGAAAATTGCGTCAATAACATCATGTATATCATGGTTAGTGGGTCTATAGCCAACTATTTTAGATTTTTCAGTAGGTGATTACTATGGTTGGGAGCACCATGGTTTAGGAATTGGCCTTAGGAATGAGAGTCTTATGGTGGAAACACCATATATTTTGAGAAAGGATGGTATTTGATACCCTAAATATTGAGAGAGACGTTTGTATAGAGCACCATATTGATGTTCATGTAGTTCATAGAGAGATTTTTTATTTGATTGTAGTAATCATCCTTGGAGTCATGCAAATGTGGCATGGTGGG
Organism: Viscum album; assembly: GCA_963277665.1. Lineage (NCBI taxonomy): Eukaryota > Viridiplantae > Streptophyta > Magnoliopsida > Santalales > Viscaceae > Viscum > Viscum album. Next base: position 849,193,692 of record OY728166.1, on the reverse strand, counting down.
CATTCAGGAGTGAACACAGCCTTAAGGAAGCATTTGGTGTTCAGTGATGTAATGCAGAGAACTCCCTATTAATGATGATCACAGAAGATTATATGGTATGTTTTGTATTCTACCAAAACTTCTTGAGGATGATAATCCCTATGGTGGTGATATTTTAATGATCCATTTCATTATAGGTTGAAATTTCCCAATAAAAATTAAGCTTTTTGATTGGTGGATGATTCTTTTTGAGAACCGGATCTCATGTGTGTAATACAAGGGTTTTAATGCCTCTAAGGGATGTTTTCAGGAATGTATTTATATTTCAAGTTGTTTTAGGGTGAATGTAGATGAATATGGAGGGGTTTCTAAAATAATTGGGTGTCATAAGAAGGACTCATAGTGTGGAACTATGTGTCACACCCTGAACCATAATGTACAACTTCCTTTGAAGTTCTGTCTAGAATTCACATGATTTGAAACATGTTTTTATGTCAGGATCTAATCCTAGATAGTTTTATATATGTTTTAAAGTTATGGTATTGGTTTGGGACCCTCACTTTTCATTCCCTTGAATCCCTTATGAAAATTGGGATGGGAGTAAGAGGTTTTTATCTTAGGGAGATCCTATGATATTGTTCCTTCACTAATTTAAGTATTATTTATTGTGATGGATCCCTCTTGGTAAGAATTATAACTCAAAATCCATTTATTTATATTACCTATTATAATTATTTTTGATTATGGGTTGATTCATATTAGATAAATCAGATGGTAGTTCCATCAAATCTTGAAGGAATTTTTTGAGGATGATAAGTAATTTTCTGACATGGAAAGTGGATATCATGTGGTGATGAACATGTTCCATTGAATTAAAATTAATTGAAGTTACATCATTAGGTTACTTTATTTTAATTATATTAAATTATTTTTTGTTTGTTACCATGTGATAGTGATTTTTCCTAGTTTAGTGTCGGACGAACATAATAGACCTTCCAGGGATGGTTAGTTGTGGTTTTGGCAAGGTGGTGACATACAATAAGTCTTTTGGTAGGCATGAATTTCACCCTCAGTTGTGGGAATTTATTATATTCATTTAATTAATTGTAATTTAGTTATAATTAATTATTTGGAATGTTTTTTCATGATTTAGGAACTCATGGAATTCTATGGAGGCCGAATGGACTTAGATGGACTTGGACAAAGTCATTGTGCTCTTCTTGGTTAGGAGTTGAATTCGTTTAAGGTAGGTGGTCCCATGTACTATACCCTATATTTTTATACATGGTTTATTGACATGTGATATGAGGTTTTCCACCTTAAGTGAACTATCCTTAAATTGATAATTGAGTTATGGACATTTAATACTTAATTAATCAATGATCCTTGACTTTTAATTAATTAAGGGAACCATGCCTCATGAAATTGTACAAAGTTCCAAGGGACACATTGGACCCTCATTCACAGGCTTATTTTCAGGCACCAATGGAAGAGTAATCATCAATAATGATTTCCTTGAACTATATGGACACCTTAGGGTGTGTCGTTTTGCTACTTGTGACCCAGATACTATAAGATCATGTTTGATTTTTGATCACATGTTTATATGCTATGAATCTTGATGATATGCCATGCCTTTTTATATGTATACCCATGTTAACTTGATGTGATACCTATATTGTCACAACTTGTTTGACCATGGTTGATATTGATCGCATGTGTGTGTAAATGTAGTATATATACCCATTGTGTGATATGGTATGTCTATGTGTGAAAACCATGTTTGTTTTACTATGAAACTAGATATGTGTGACTGTTATGATTTTACCATTTCCTTGTAATATTTATGGTATTTTTTTTGTTCATGGTACTTAAGAGATAGGTAGATTCATAATGTATTGGTAACCCTAGAGTAGGAGCATGTTCAAATGTTGCATGTGACATTATGAAGAGAAAAAGATAGATGAAAAGTCACAATAGCCTGGTGTGGTATGACCTGGGGGCTTGATGGTCATGTGTGATCCAACCTGAGAGGTGACAGTGGGCCATGATGGTCAGTGTGATCTTATCTAAGAGATAAAAATAGGGAATGATGACCTAGTTTGGTATGACTTAGAGACCAAGGTCCAATACAGCTATAGAAAGAGATGGGATATGATGTCCTAGTGAGGTCTGACCTAGAGGCCTAGGACCTATACTACTGATGAGAGAAATACAGGGCATAATGGCCTAGTGTTTTCTGATCTATGACTCTTAGCCTTGTGACTTTCTCTTTTTTAGTTATGAAAACTATCATGACTACATTCTATCATGGAGTTGAAGCAGGTGCGACTAGGGGTTCATAGAGGCTTGGTAAGTGCGTGACCACTCAATACATGGTTATTTATCACTTGTGTGTGCTTTGTGATATTATGTTATGTTGCGCACTTATGTATTTCTTGTTCACTTTATACTGATCTTATCACTTGAATGTGTACTACATTTAACAATTGGGTACTAGAACGCATTAGTGGTGTTCTAATGTGTTGTACTCACACCTTGATTGGGGATCCATAACACTTGGTTACCCAATAATCTCTCATTTTTTGTAGGTATAGGTTGGGATGAGGCTCAGGTTCATTGTCTAGTAGGATAGCTAACTATGAGTTGGAAACCAATATGAGATGATTCTTGGCATGGTAAAGCCTCCTTGGGTGATCACCTATTGTATCTTTTATTGGATTTTGAGTTTTTTGTTTCCACATTCATTCATATTGTTGGTATGTTGTTGTTATCTATGTACTTTGATTATATATTTTTATATGTTTGGTTGTTTATATGTTTTTGTACACTTTGATTGAGGGTATATTTTCCCTATGGTTCCACTTGAGACTCTCACTAATGGTCAGAAGCCTCTGGTATACAGGGATGCATGCCTGGGGCCATGTGACATTTTTTCTTTGACCCAATGATTTGGTTTGGGATGTTATACTAGTTTTCCAAGATAAATAAACTAATCAATCCTTAGTGATATTATTGCTTGTATTTAGTGTAATGTAATAAAGTAACCACCGGCTTTGGGAAACTAGGGTCGATTCCCTTATAATTGGTATGAGAGGAAGTTTAGTATAATCCATAGAAACTAGATTTAGGAAAACATAGATTATAGAACATAATAATATGAAATAATCTAGGGATAATTATAAGTATATTATAATATCATGAAGTTTTGTTAAGGTGGAGAATGTGTGATTTCCTAGAAAATACATCCCTATCTAGATACTGGAAAGTGTATGAATCTATGGAATAGATAAACCTAGGGGTAATAACTCTAAAATAGGAAGATTGGGTATTAACTCAATCGTCATTGGTGCACAATGAGTGATACTAAAACTACACACCTAGCTAAACACTTCTGAGGGATATGATTTGGTTGATTCACATGCACTTTAGAAACAATTATGAAATATTTGAGAATATTTTTTTGATTTGAATATTTTTAAAATGATACTAAGCTTATTATTCTAATATTTTCTATGTATAAATTTTCAATCTATGTTAAGTGTTTCGTTAGTTTTAGAATTATACATTATGATTTAAAATTTATAATGTTATGATCTCATCCAGTATATGTCATTATTTAAAAATGGTACACAGTGAAAGAAATGGAAACCATATTAATGCACATAATCTATGTAGTGATTTTCCTCTTGGGAAAGATAATAAAGCTAGAGCTAGATTTGGAGTTGTAGATGAACAAATTAAAACTATATTAGGGTATATGACTTAATCTATGACCAAAAACATTGTCTATATGAATCATCATACTGATCCAAAATGATATTTAACAATGATAAAATATTTTATGTGACAACAACCTCTATCATTCAATGAAACCAAAAATTCATTAGTAGCTGAGAAATGGATAAGTTCCTTAGAAATTATATTTCTCATTTGGGAAGTAATGAAAGGGAGAAGGTTTTCATGGGATTTTTTCATCACGCAGTTGATATGAATTAATGTTGATCATCTATTCAAAACAATAAGGATGTGGAGGAAATAATGAGAATGTATTGTAAGGTTTTTAAGGTACTTTTCATTGAAAAATATTATCCTCGTGAAAAAATAGTGGATATAGAGAGATAATTCTTGAGTCTAAGATAGAAGGAAGAGTAAAATATTTCTAAGTTTAAATCCAAAAATACAAGGTTAGAAAGGAATTCTATAGACTACACATGTAATCCAAAGAGAAAGATTAACCAATTTTTTGATGGGATAAATCCAATCCTTCGATGGTTATTATCTCCCAAAAATTCTCATCATGTGAGGATATAGTATCATTTACTATCAATATAGATAAATAATTCTCCAAGTATTATGAATTAAAAGTTATGTAAGAGAAGAAGAGGGTGGAAAAAACCTCATGAAGAAAAAAATGGATAAGGGGAATAAGAGAAGGGGGGTTTATAACATGTGATACGTGTGTAAAGAAACACTCAGGTACATGCTCAAAGGGAAAAGGAGTTTTCTTCAAGTGTGAATATAATTTCCATCATGCTCAAAAATAAAAGGGTAAGGTAGAATCCATAAAATTATACTGCTTAAATTGTAAGGATATGGGGAACTATTCCAACCAATTCCCCAAATAGAAAGGAAACTCACTATAGAATAGGCCAAGGGGAGATGGCCATGATTATGCAATTACTACAACCAAATTTGAAGTTCCTACCAATGTGGTGGTAGGTGATTTGATCATAACTTCAAAGATAGATAATTATTTATTTGATTCTAGATCCACACACTCTTTTATATCTTTCATATTTTATAAGAAAATTAAATATTTTTCTAGAACTCTAATAAGGGAGTTATCAATCAAGATACCCAGAAATAAATATTATTAAAATAAATATATGTCATTTAATCCCCATTATGATACATGTAAATATCCTATTTTCAAATTTTATAATTATACCTATGGTAGACTTTTATATAATCCTTTATATGGATTTGATTTAAAAATATAATGCAAAAAAATATTTCCAAGAGAATGAGACAAAAATTATGATGAAGATGTGGAATTCCTTGTATTTGGAATATATACTTCATCATATGAATCATGCTTGGATCCACCTCCAATATCTCTCCTAAATTAAATTCTAGGAGAAGAAGAAAAGTCACAACCAATAGATAGGAAAGTTAACCCTAGGATATAATATGTTCTTAATATACAAGAATACATTGATGTGTTTCTTGGAGAACCATCAATAAATATACCTAAGCATGAATTTGAATTTTATATTGAACTCATTCTTGATGTTAAACATATATCCAAGACTCTCTATTGAATTTCCATAGTGGAGTTAGTGGATTTAAATAAATAAATATAAGAGTTTTGTGATAATGGATTCATACGCCCAGGTGTTTCTCCTTGGGGATCTCTTATTCTATTTGTAAAAAATAATGATGGGACTATCAAGATATGCATTGATTAAAAGGAAATAAATGTCATTACCATGAACAAGAAGTATCCTCCGGCTCGTATTGATGACATGTTTGATCAACTTCAAGGAGATCAATATTTTTCAAATATCGATCTTTATTCAGGGTATCATCAATTATGATTAAGGAAGGAAAATATTCCAAATAAAACATTTAATATGAGGTGTGAACATTATGAGTTTATATAAATTACTTTTGGATTGACTAATATGCCCTATGTTTTTATGGATCTAATGAATAGTTTGTTTAAGGAATATCTTTATAATTTTATTTTGATATTTATTGATGATATCTTGGTATACTCCAAAAGTTGTGAAGAGCGTAAGAGTCATTTAAAAATAATTCTTGAGACTCTTAGAGAAATGGAGTCATATAGAAAATTTAGAATGTGAATTCTAGATTTAGGAAGTTCCTTTTCTTGGTCATATTGTATCTAATGATAGAATATCAGTTGATAATTCAAAGACAAAGGTAGTCAAATAGTGATGTTCGCTGACAAATATAACCAAGTTACATTATTTCCTTGAATTAATAGGTTACAATAGGTTATTTGTTCAAAAATATTGCCGATTAAAAAACCTATAAACCAAGTTGACACATAAAGTGGATAAGTTCTTATAGACATAGGAATGAAAATAAAGTTTTGAATAATTAAAGATGATGTTGATCAATGTGATGGTGTTGAAATTACCATTGTAAGGGATTGGATTTTTGATATATAGTGGCACATAAAATAAATAAATTGGTTGTATCCTTATAAAGACTGATAAGGTTATTACCTATGAATCAAGGTAGTTAAAGATGAATGAAAAAAACTATCCAAGTCATGATATTTAATTAACATCCATAATTTTTTCCTTGGAGATATGAAGGGATTATCTCAATGGTGAAAAATGTGAGATATATACAGATCACAAGAGATTGAAATAAATATTGTTATAGAAAGATCTCAACATAAATCAAAGGAGTGGCTAGTGTTGCTCAAGGATTAGGATTTCTCAATACACTACCACCTTGGGAAGGCTAATAAGGTAGTTGATGCATTGAGTAGTAAATATAATGGAATTATGACTAAGATGAGGATTGAAAAAATATTCTATATTTAGGGACTTAGTAAAGTTGGATATGGAAATTATTAGGGAAGGGGTAACATCACTCCTTTTCTAAATTATTTACAAACCATCTTGATTGGAAAAGAGAAAAAGTTCTCAGCTTGATGATAATAGTTTACAAAATAAAATTAAAGTTGTTAATAATGGGATACTACTAGATTTTGTTTATGAAGATGCTGGACTAAAATTTGGAATGTGGTTATGTGTTCTATCCATACCTTAGCTAAAGAGAGAATTATTAGATAAATCTCATAGATCATATTTCTCTATACATCCTAGTAGTGAAAATATTTATTAGGATTTGAAAGATCATTTTTGGTGGGATAATATGAAATAGGAAATTGCAGACTATGCATTAAGGTTCTTGGTTTGTCAATAGGTAATGTCTTAAAGACAACATATTAAAGGATTTAAACAACCTATACCTATTCCTATATGGAAATGGGATGATATTACTATAGAATTTGTTACTATATTTCCAAATAATTCTAGAAATAATGATTCCATATAGGTTATTTTTTATCACCTTACCAAGTTTGTACATTTATTCACTATAAGGTAAGATCTACCTATTGAGCACCTTGAACGTATCTATATTAATGAACTTGTGATACTTCATGGTAAACCTCTTTTTATTGTATCTAATTGTAATTTGTGGTTAACATCAAAATTATAGAAGAATATTCAGAAGGATCTTAAAACCTAGATACATTTGAGAACCATTTATCATCCATAAACTGATGATAAGTATGAAAGGAATATTCAGACATTATAATACATGTTAAGGTCATTCTCATTTTACTTTCATTATATGTGTGGTCAATATTTATCTTTGGTGGAATTTATATATAATAATAGATTCCATTCAAGAATTCAAATAGAACAATAAAAATCATTGTACGGGAAGATATGTTTTACTCCAAATTGTTGGGGTGAAGTTGGTGAAAGGAATATTATAGGCCCTAAACTCATTTTGGTGAAAACTTTGAAAGAGAAGAATATTCAAAATCATATTAAGATGGTTCATGATAGAAGTAAGAGCTATGCTGATAACTGGAAGAAATGTTTGGAATTTAAAGTGGGTAATCATGTTTTCTTGAAAGTATCTCCATGCAAGGGTGTTATAATGTTTTGTAATAAAGGTAAATTATGTCCTAGGTAGACTGGGCCTTTTGAAATTTTGGAAAGAATTGGAGTTGTGTCTTACCATTTAAAAATTCCACTAAGCCTCTCTAAAGTTCATGTTGTGTTCCATATCTCTTTATTAATGAACCACATTATAGACCTGATATATGTTATAACCTATTAGAAAATAGAATTGGGACCTGATTTATCTTATTTTGAAGATCCTATCTAGGTTATTAACACTAAATAACATGTTTTGAGGAATCGGATGACTCGATAGGTAAAATTACTTTGGAGAAATCATATCATAAAAGAAGTGGAAAGATATACTATAGAAGTTATTATAAATAAATACTCACATATATTCATAAGGTGAAATTATGAAAAATTTTATGATGAAATTTTTGAAGGAGGTAATAATCTAACACTCAAGCTTCAATTATATTAAGATTTTCTTTCTAGAGAAACAATAGCACAATGAAAATAAATTTATTCAAGAATTTGATTAAAACCTAAATTATTAATTTTTATAAATTTAATTTTATTAAATTAATTTCATTTTTGAATTAATAATACCAAAATTATCTTTGGGTAAATTTTTGACATTTTTTTAAAAAAAAATTATTTGTTGATGAATAGTGAAAAATACTGATTTTACAAAAACCATCACTTTTATGACATTATAATGATATAAGAATAAATTTAAAGTTAGAAAACCTTACTTATATAAAAAATATATATATTTAATAAGTAATATAATTAATATAAAAATATAATTCTGAACTTATAAATATATGCATGGCATTTTAGAAATCTAAGTAATGTTTTTATCCAAATAAAAATTAGTTTTTGTTCTTTTCTATTAATCAAGTATTTACATGGTTAAATTAGGTTTTGGTTTGGTTTGAAATAAAAATAAGTCTAATTTTATTTAAAATAATTAAATTAATTCCATTTTTTTAACATTATACTTTATTTTTCTTTAAAATTATTTTTATGCTTAAAACAAACATTTTTCTAAAAACAGTTTTTGTTGCGTTTTACACACATAAATTAAAATTAATTTATGCTGATTTTACAAATTGAATGATGTAAAATTTATTCCATATTTTTAATCACAATAATTATTATTATTTTATAATTATAACTTAAATTTTTTTCATAATAAATAGTAAAAATAGTAAAAATTTGTTACCATAGTTATGGTTAATATGTGTTTACTGGGGGTTAAACTAAGAGATAAGGGTAAAAATTCCACTTAAACTTCTATAAAAAAATTTCTTTTTTTAATATTACATTATCATATTTAAATATATAAAAATTTGGAGCCACTTTTATAAGAAAAATACTTTATATTATTAAAATATTTTAAGTAATTCCATGTGTGACCTTTCCCTCACTTATGAAATGGAACCACTTCTCCTCTCTAATTCACACCTCTTGATCCACTTAGATCGAAAAATACCTACCCAAATATATTAAAAAAATTCCTTATCATGAACTAAATTCTCTGGTCTCATAAAATCTCCAACCTATAAGTATTAAGGTGTAATCCAAAGGTGGTTTTTCAAAGAAGAGGTATAACTATGAACTGAGTGTTTTCATTTTATTTCCTCCACTAACTCCTTAAAATATTACATAAAAATGATCATATAAAAGTATAATTACCTTAAATATAATAAAATTTTATTATTATTTTTTTAACAACCCTTATTTATAACCTTTTCATCCTAAAAAAATTAAAATATCGCTTGTGCATATATATGGCCTACTGTCTCCACGTAGTGGCGTAATTCAATTTTTATCACCATTTTACTTGTATAATTATAAATATTGAACTAATAAATACATATTATATTTATGAAATTATTATTATATAAATATAATATATCATTTACCTTTTTACCCTTCCACCCATTAAAAAATGATAATGTTGCTCGTGCGTAAGTGTGGACTAACACCTCCACGAAGTGATGTGATTCATTTTTCATGTATGCATTTCATTGATGATTCTATATATATATATGTGTGTGTGTGTGTGTGTGTGTGTTTGTGATGAAATTATATTATATTTATATCATTTTTAAAATTTTATATATTATGTAACCATGAACAAGATACAAGGACCGAAACTACCGAACCAAAACTTACATGATAAATGAAACAGTTAACACTCAAAAATGATGATTTCAATAAATAATTATTAATAAAGAGGTGTTGAAATGTTATAAGTGGAAAATATATGATATTATAAGTATGTATATGGTTCTGGTATAAAATTATAATAAATTTATATTTATTATATAGGATTTTAAAAGCACTTATGAAGAAAATTGAACCTAAGGTAATGGTTTATTTCACGATCTCAGCCTTATTCAAGATTGTTTATATTTAAGTTTAAATTAGGGAAATTATATAATATTTATATATTAAACCCCATATATTTTTCCCCTATGGTTATTTTTTTATATTACAAGTTTTCCTTCCATTTTTCTCTCTCTAAGTACTCAAAATTTTGAAATAACATTTTTAAGGAAACTGAAATTGTTTTTTTATTATGTCAATAATATTTTCCTTACATGACCATATTTTCTTTAAAAAAAATTAAATAATTTTTTTATTATTCTAAAATGATTTATTAATGTAGTTTTTACCCATATTTTACTTTTTATAAAAAGTTTTAAAAGGAATCTTCTTGTCATTTTCTAAATGAGGTAATTTTTACCAAAGGTGTGAACAAAATCTTTATTTTAACATATACCACACAAATGATTTTTCCAAAAACCATGACTAGTATTTATTTTGAATCATTATTTACAAGTTTTCATTTTTTTTCAAATAAAATGTTTTCCCTGATATTTTGTAAATTTTTATATTTTAAATAAATGATTTCAAAATAAAAAGGGTATTTTCTTCAAGAAATGTTTTGGTGATATTTTAAAATCATTTTTAACTATTTCAACATAATTTCATGAATATTATGATTTACTAAGGATATAATCTAATGATATAATCCACCATATTTCTCTAGATAACTTGTGATCATTTTGACTGGGTAAAGTATTGACATTATGTATGCTAGTTCTTCCAATACAGATAATTATTGATTATTAAGGCATGTCGATTAAGTTATATTATTTATTCATATAATGAATTAATTGGACATATTAAGTTATGTGTTAGGACAAAAATTACATATCCCATAAATTCATTGGTAGGTCTGATGATACAAAACAAGTTGGGTATTTTCCATATGGATTACCCATTTATGTATGATGTCTTAGAACGAGGCATCGATGGTAGGTTTAAGATGTCCAAAATTATGAATTCTATAATTATGAAATCAATTATTTATGTCCATGTGATTATTTGAATAGTTATGATATCCTTGGATAAGTTTCAAGATTATGTGATTATTTATATGGAATTATTTGATCATCGTGTATTCATTCCATATTATTCATGCCTTACTTATTCTATGAAAACTTCCACACTAAAAATCCCTTAATGAGTATATGAGCTCACCCTTTTATTTTTTTTCCTTTCCCCGGGATGTTAGGAAGTTTACTATGATTGAAATATAAGGATATTCTATAGGGAATAATAATGCTCTCAAATAAATTAGTATATTGTATTTTACATTTTCAAATGTAATGTGAGATTCAAGCATGTATTTAGTTTTCCAAGACTAATAAACTAATCGATCCTAGGATGTGACCACTTATATATAGTGATAATTTAAAAAATTAACCACCAGATCTGGGATACTAGGTTCAAGGTCGTTACTTATGATATCTGTTATGGCTGGTTTTGGATGTGGGATGTGTTGGGAAGTGGGAAAACAATTGGTTAGAATGGAAAGGGAATGGATTTTGGAAGTATAGGGGGGTGTTTTCATGTGATAGTATATCAGTGTGTGTGGCTAGTTACCTTGTTTGGAATGATATGTATTGTGGAATGGTTTTATGGTGGTTGTTTTATGGTTTTGGGGTTATTTTATAGTTTTTATATAGAAATGAAATATTATGGGTAATGATAACTCAAAAATGGTTGTGGGCTAGAATTGAATGAATTATGGGTTATAAATGAATTGTTAATGATTTAAATGAATGGGAAAAGGTTGTAAATAAATGTGGGTAAGAATTAATTTTCATTAAATATGGAATTTAATCGAATAATGAACGTAATGTGAATGGTAAATGGTAACTCTAAAAATGGGGATGGTGGATTAAATTGGAATTTTTCATTGGATTTAATAGCTATTTTTTGAAGAAAGTGGGTCTGGTTTGTGATATAGAAAATGAAAATGATGGTAGTTCATGTTGGTAATGGTGTGGTGGTTGTTATGGTGTGGAAATTCATTTTTTTTAACCCCTTTAAGATGGGATTGTGTGTAGTGATATATATGATGAATTTTACTTGTGATTTAATTACACACCCCACTTGATTTAGATAACCTTACCAATGCCCAAATGTTTTGGGTTTCAGGTGTCTTCCTCATATATTCAAGTTATAAAGGGATTATATGGATAACTACTCCCTTTTCCTAAATATATCTTTCAAATGTGGTATAACTATGATTTCTTGAGGTCAATGGTGTGATTTATGTGGTGATGATGGAATGATTATGTGGTACATTTATATTGGGGTCATGAATGGTAAGAGGAGAGCATAAGGTTTTTGTCCTTTATATTAACAATAACTTATTATGATGAAAATATAATGTGTGGATGAGATAGATATGTGGTATATGAATGTGGTTATTGTTATGGTTGGTTATTACTGGTTCTAATTAGTATGTGGGACCCTATAGGTGTTATTCATGGTAGGGATACGGTCTGACCCACATCAGGTGTGATATGGGTGATATGATGGCATGGGTATGAAAGGGATTTGAGTTTCATGACATTTTCCTTTAGTGAGAGAGATAGATAAACCAGTGGGTAAGTAGTTTATGGTATCCTTTTAATATATTATTCTATATTATTTTACTATACTTGGATTTGATATTTGTTGAGTGAGTCTTGGTGAGGTTGGGTGATAGTTTACCTGATAGGTGCTTGTTAGTTTTCTATTTATTTACTAGACCATTAATATACTTATTTCATATTTTCATGCATGTTATTAAGAAGTATATTATTGAGTATAAATGTATTCTCACCCCTATATATAAATAAAAAAATTGGCTTTCTAGGGTGATTTTGAGGATAGATATGGACAGTACTAGCTTGGATCTTGGAGCTGTGGTTGGAGTTTCTACACAGAAGTTTTACTTTTTGTAATTTATTTTGGAGGATTTTATTTATATGATATTTTCATGCATTTTTGTATTATGGGATTTTAGTTTTTTTTGTGGATTGGTGGTTCTTTATTATATTCCTAAGATATATGAAATAAATTCCTCCCATTTTCATGTCTTATACCCTCGGTGCTAGTTTCCAATCCAAGTCTTATTAAAGGTGGGCCTCTAGGGTCACTCTCATCTTCAGTGCATACCTAGAAGGGGTTCCTAGTGGGGGTTATTTTACCTCTAACTCTATTATGTTTTTTAATGAACACAAACACCATATGTGTTTCTAACCATTTCATTTTATGTATTTTCAATATTTATGTTTAGACATTATGGAAACCCATATTGTTCATACACTTTATTTCATGATTTATTTCATAAGGATTCACTTAATAAAACCCCATAATATTGTGATGCCTAGTTTATTTGTAAAATTAGGTACATATCATAAAAAATTGAAATATAAAAACAAATACATAAACTAAAACTCTATAACACACACTTAAATTTCTATGATCTTCTAAAACTTCAAAGGATAACCTAGAGACATACATAAGAAAGGGATGAGATATAAACCCCAATAATGGAATAATAAAATCATAACACAAAGAAAGTAATACATGAGATTAAATAGGAATGTAAAGGAAATATAATAGGGGTGATAATCATAAACTTGAACATCAAAGCATAAGATAAGATGATAACATAAAGGCAACATGGAAATGTGGAAATAAAATAAAACATGAAATCATAAAAATAAGTCAAGGATAAACACTGAGTAATAATAACATAGTTTGATTAAGATAACCTAACATGAACCATAAATGGTATATAATGAGATAAAAACATTACCGAATGCATTAGAGGTCCATATAATTCTAGGTCCACCCATCACATTCATATCATGTAAATGCTTAAGTGTGTCACATAGTTCAACAAACTTAAGGATGAATTTCATGACTTTTCATCACATGATAAATGAGTTTGGGTTATATAAATATAATTCCCCAATCAATTTAGTATATGTAAATATAAGTACCTGGCCTTATAACCTTATATAATCATGAATTAAATTGGATAATTCACATAGAGGATCTTTTCAAGTTTAGAGTTTTAGAGAATTAGGACATAACTATAACATCTCAAAAGATTACAAAGTAGACACATCTACTCAGTTTCCATTTTTTCACAAAATATAAAATCTTGAACAAAAGAGTCATGTCTAGTTCTATGTTTTAGACATCATGTAATTTTCTTTGATCCCATCCTTGACCGTATTCCACTTTAAGTCCTGTGGAAAACATTTCAAAAACTTGGGATGAGCATAAAAAGATCAGTAAGGGTTATAAAAATATGGAAAGAAAACATTAGTCCATGTATACATAAGAATCAATGAAATCATACTTTACTCATAAAACATAAGAAATTTAACATACCTCATTAAATCATAAGATTTACGAATAAATCATAGAAATCATAAGACATGAAGGTAACTTGAGGCATTCATAACATTATTACGTAGGGAGTAACCCTCATGGTTATGTTTGGAATACCCACCACAGTATATTCCCTAAATATCTTCGAAGAAACCTTAGCATTTAACTCATTCGCGTTACCCAATGCATTAGAGAGATATCTCAGGCTCACCCGCACTTAGTTTATCATGGAACCACCCGATTTCATAAACATTTACCAAGAACCATAACATAATCATAACACTTAAAAAATGCATAAAAGAAACATAAAATTTCAAAATTTCAATCACAAGAGATCACATCATGATATTATCATAAATAAAAACATCTAACAAAATCATTAAAACTCTATGAGAGAAATATCCCTTTATAGTTTGAAAATATTAAAAGAAGACATTTAAAAGAGATTTTAGAATCAAAGTGTCCCATACCACTTTGAAACTTTTGAAAGGGTTTTAAAACATTCATGTCCCTATAAATAAATCCTTAAAAACATTTTTAAAACATCAACTTGGATGATAAATTTTTAAAAGAATAAATCTTTAAAACCATTTAAAACAATGTTTTAATAAAAGAGTCCTTTTCCATTTTGAACATTTAAATTATAAGCCACAAGAAAGTAGACCATTTTCAAAAAATTCAAATGACTTTAGTATAGAAATAATATGGATATAGAATGTCAAAGGGGTTGTATATACACTTTATAAAAGAATAAAAGTGCATATCATTAAGAAATTTCTCAATGAGAAGAAATTGAGATGTAATCCCAGTCAAGGATCATGCCATTAGAGCAAGGATAAATAAATGACATAATTATGTGTGAAAAATATAAATACACCAAATATAAGTGGATACTCAGTGTAAAACAATAAGATCTCATTCACACATATTCATAGCATGACATAATCAATAAGTATAGGTTTAACCCAAAGAATTGAAATTGGGTTAAGAAGTTCCCTTACAAAAATTCGACAGCCTAACGGCGTCACATCAAATTTTAGAAAAAGAGTTGATGAGAGAGATAAAGGGTATCTCATCACTTGGACATAAAATTTACAGAAATAAGGATATATAATAACATATCCTAACATAAGAAGATGTAATTTAAAATACAAAACAAAAAGAATGATTTTAAAACTAGGAGGGTGAAAGGTTCCCTTACCGACTTGGGTAACATTTGAAACGCACACCCCATGAAAGAAAGACTATACAACATTGATGTAAATACTCATAAATGAAATTATATTACACAAAGAGTAGAATAATGGGCAGTACATACACCACTAAAAGGAAATGGTGGAAAATGTATCATAAACCTCACGGGAATAAAAGTGAGATGAAAAATCCCTTAAGAAAACTCGGCAGCCTAACGGCACCAATTAAAACTTCCAAAAATGAATTTATGAGATAAAATAGGGTATCTCATAATATGAACATAAAAAGTACATAATGAGTAATATAAAATAACATCCCCAAACATAAGAAAGATGAGCTTAAAAGAAATGACATATAAGAGAGTACTTAAAAAGAAAGAGAGAGTCGGATCCCTTACCTCAAGTCCGACTTGTCTTGTTCGTTTCTTTATATTACTGAATAATAAACTTTTTCCAATTTATAATTTCTTAAGTAACTCCTTTAAAGTTTCTTATTCAATTCATATCACATATTATAATGTTATAATAATTAGTTAATTATTTGAGTTCATAACAGATGTTTTTGTCGATGTTTGGTATATGAGTCAAAAATGAACATGTTTGAAAATAATTTTCCATGTAGTTATAAGTACATCATATCCAGAATATTATTAATGATTTAAATATCATATATATCCATTACATATTCATTTTATAGTATTTCATAACATTTTGAGATAAAAAGAAATGAAATGCACCGTTCATGGAGACGGTAGGTCGTACATACACATGAACGCTACTTTCATTTCTTTGTCAAATTAATGGAATTAAAAATAATTGAGAGATATATATATTATAATTCTAGTATAATATATATGTTATATAGGTCACATAAGTTCATTAATTTCTTTCTTTATACATTCCATGTATTGCATGAACGATTCACATCACTTGAGGGGGCGGTAGTCCACACTTCCTCATATGAAATTATCGCATTTGCACAACATGCAAAGAATAAAGGTATGTTTTAAATATAAAATACATAAGCATATAGAAAACATAAATACCATATATATCATATATAAAATATAGTTACATCATAATGGACACATTTAAAGATGTTAAAAGAATATTGAACAATCATCGTTTCGTGAGGCAGTAATTCGCCATCCACAAAAACAGTGTGTTATTTAACCATTAGACGGATGTGTGTTTAAGTGTAGCTAGAATAATTCTTATAAAAACATTCTAGTATATTGAAGATAATGGTGTTGTTAAAAAATAATGGAATAAAATAGTTTATGGGGTTGGAGAATAAAAATAAAACAAAAGAACATAAGAGAAGACATTACCTTTAAATCGGGTAACTCCCTTTGGTTTGAACCAAAAGGGTTTCTTGAAGAGCTTTCTGCCTAAGGTGAGGCTTCAATGATGAATATAGAGATGTGTAGAGATGAAATGGGCAGGGTTTTTTTGAGCCAAAGGCTTGAGAGGTGTGGGTAAGGAGGTAGAGGTGGGGGCCTTTTATAAGAGGGGGGAGGGGCACTCATGGAAAGTCAAGAAATGTTACTTTATTTTAAAATGATTTTCGGATTTTAAAGGTCCCAAATTGATATATTTAGAGAATAAGGTGATAAGGGTTATAAATATACTCATAAAATAGGTTTTTTACAAGTTTAAGTCTTATATTTTACATTATATTTTAATTTTATTTAAATTTTTCATTAATTAGGTAATCGCTGCATCATCATGGTGTCATAAATAAATTAATTTATTTAATGTATAAAAATTATAAAAAAAATACTATGATGTAGTAAATATTTTTATATTTTCAATGGATATTTATAGTCTAAGATATAATTTACACAGACAAAACTAAAATTGTTTTACTTGGGTGATACATACTTTTGTTATATTTTCCTTTCTTTAAAAATAAAATGATAAAGTGTCACTATAACACAAAAGTGATTCCATGGGGTCCCAAAGTTTGGAAAAAGGAATCCCATGGTCGGCCATGACACAAACAGTAGCATTAGGACACATTTTGGGGTCATTTGTTATTATTATGATATTATTTTATTATCCTTAACTACCAGATTACTAATTAATCACGATAATTAAAGATAATTACCATCGTTACTATTCATAATGTCCAAAAAAAGAGTATTAATTACATAATTTAGACCTTATGATTCAAAATATGGAATCCATTTTACCGAATTCCAAACACAGAAATTGTAATAATTAATTTAAAAATAATTCTCGTTGTCAAAACAAATAGCGGGTTTTTTTGAAGCAATGTCTTTAAAAAGTTTGGCACTTATTTATGTCCATTTTTAAAGTGAAATTAATTCTAATGACCACAATTGAATTAAATGGTAAAAATATATTCTAATTACACTTTAAAACAAATTAAAAATATAATCTTACCATATATTTAAATTAGATGAAAAAGCATTTTTGATGTAAAATGCAGTATTTTTCACTATTCATTAAAAAATGAACATTGTCAGAAAAATAGAAAAAATTTAACCAAAGTAAATTTCAATTTCCCAATCATAAAGAATAAGTTTATTTTGAAAAATAGATCTTATAAAATTTTCAAAAGTTAGATTTAAAAAAGGTTCACCATCAAAAGGCGGTAAAACAGTCTTTTAAAAATATTAGAGTATTTATTCTTAAAATTGGATTCATTTGGATTTTAAGCCTCTAACATTTATTGGATAAATGTAAAAATATTTAAAAAACATATGTAATCATTTTTTAGTTATTTCTATTCATTCCTGCCATTACAACGGCTAGGCCTTAACTATTATAATATTATTATATTATTAGTGTGCAACGTAAGATTTCAAAGAAACTCGTTGTTGCGTATTGGGTACGCCATAAAGCATAGCATTCCCTTTAAAGTAATATTAAAATTTTATTCACAAATATTGAAAAACATTAGAATGTAATATTATTTATTTACCTGGGATGTTACATCCTTCCCCCCTTTTGGGAATTGTGTCCTCGTAATTTTAAAATTGGGCTTGGAAACTTCATTGAAAGTCCCACATCAGAACAAGAGTCAGTAAAACTATCACTTTAAAAGAAAGAAAGGGAAGTACAAAGGTCACCCGAGTTAACCCATACTAGGATTCCATGTAGGAAAACATGGACATGGAAGAGAAAACAAAGGGTCATGTTCTGATGGAGAGTGATAGAAAACATGATTAGGAGAAAGTTAACCACAAGAAAATCACAAACTTGTGATGGGTTAAACAGTATTTGATTCCCCAGTAGGAAAAGTTAATAGAAAACATTTTTGTTTTAAGTTACTTTTCATTGAGGAATTTATTTATGAGATTAACTAAATTCTAATGAAACATACTTATTTATCATGTAGACTTTCATCTCTTACTATATTTCTTACACAAACAAATATTTTCTTCAAAATATGAGTATTTAGGATGACTTGTTCACATTAAGAGTTCTATAATAAACTTCTAAAGAATCACCTAATCCACAAAAGAGAACTATATATTTATCATGTCTTTAGACCTTAACCAAAACCAAAATTTTCAGAACAAGATCAGATAATCCACAAAAGGATAATCCTTTATAAGAAAGAAAATCTATTCTTAATCTCCAAAATTTGTCCAATAAAACCCAAAGTTCAACGAAGACCATTCGATAAACAATTTGTCCATAAAATTATTCAAGGTAAAATAAACTAAGATTGAAACCCAAATATTTGAAGGATTTAATCACATAGTCTTCCAAGGTACAAATTAACATTTATCTCCAAATAACATCAGTTACTCTTAAAGTCTCATACTGAAAAGTAACTAACCTAATCACATATCTTCCATGATAGGCAAATAATTTCCATAGATAACCCAAAATAAACTTATTCCAGATTCATAAGATCATATAACTAAAAATAATTTGTCATACTAACCAGGGACTTCACGTTGTCCAGTGGTAGGCGATAAATATCAGTCGCACTTTGGTTGTGAGTTCGATTCCCACAGCTTTGTCAGACATGACGGGTTGTCACACGGTCTGCGTGTTGTCCTTTTTCCAAAACTATATAATTCTCAAAACATTCCCCAAAAAGAGATAAAATCATCAAAAATAAACATAACATAATTTAACCTCAAGTTTATCTCATGCCTTTCATTTTCCATCATAACATATAGTAACCCATAATTACCTCAAAATTAAGGATCATATAAACCCTAATGGTTACCTTTATAATTTTTACCCGAACATCCACATCGAGTTGGTCATCTCGTACATGATGCATTAGAGAACTCACCAAGGTTCAAGTGGTTAATCATGCCTTTTAATAGTTGGTTTAGAATAACCACGATATTTTTCATTGAATCCCCCATTTCATCCAGTAACTTAATCAGAGAACCACCACAGTTTCCTTCAAACCCATTGTCACTTTGGTTCCTGCTAGATCCATCCATTTACTAAAACCAAAAATGTCAGTGTGAGTATATCAACATAATCATCATGTACTAATGAGGAATATAAACACTAAGATATACTTACTCATTCACTTTATCTAAAAACTGTGACTCTTTCTGAAATCCTAGCCATTATGGTAATGTCACTTATGCTTAAAGAATACCCTAACCTCTAAAGTTATCTAAACCGACCTATGATACCAACTATAAGGACCCAGTCTTATAACCTAACATAATCATGAATTAAATTGAATAATTCACATAGAGGATCTTTTCAAGTTTAGAGTTTTAGAGAATTAGGACATAACTATTACATCTCAAAAGATTACAAAGTAGACACATCTACTCGGTTTCCATTTTTTCACAAAATATAAAATCTTGAACAAAATATTCATGTCTAGTTCCATGTTTTATACATCATGGCATTTTCTTTGATCCCATCCTTGACCGTATTCCACTTTAAGTCCTGTGGAAAACATTTCAAAAACTTGGGATGAGCATAAAAATCTTAGTAAGGGTTATAACAATACGGAAAGAAAACATTAGTCCATGTATACATAAGAATCAAGGAAATCATACTTTACTCATAAAACATAAGCACTTTAACATACCTCATTAAATCATAATATTTACAAATAAATCATAGAAATCATAAGACATAAAGGTAACTTGAGGAATTCATAACATTTTTGCGTAGGGAGTAACCCTCATGGTTACGTTTGGAATACCCACCACAGTATATTCCCTAAATCTCTTCAGAGAAACCTTAGTGTTTAACTCCTTCGCGTTAACCAATGCATTGGAGAGCAATCTTGGGCTCACCTGCCATTAGTTTGTCACAGAACAACCCTATTTCATAAACATTGCCCAAGAACCATAACATAATCATAACACTTAAAACATTCATAAAATAAACACAAAATTTCCACATTTCAATCACAAGAGATCACATCATGATATTATCATAAATAAACACATCTAACAAAATCATTAAAACTCTATGAGAGAAATATCCCTTTTATACTTTGAAAATATTAAAAGAAGACATTTAAAAGAAATTTTAGAATCAAAGTGTCTCATACCACTTCAAAACTTTTTAAAGGGTTTTAAAAAATTCATGTCCCTATAAATAAATTCTTAAAAACATTTTTAAAACATGAACTTGGATGATAAATGTTTAAAATAATAAATCTTTAAAACCATTTAAAACAATGTTTTAATAAAAGAGTCCTTTTCCATTTTGAACATTTAAATTATAATCCACAAGAAAGTAGACCATTTTCAAAAAAATTAAATGACTTTAGTATAGACATAATATGGATATGGAATGTCAAAGGGGATGTATATACACTTTATAAAACAATAAAAGTGCATATCATTAAGAAATGTCTCAATGAGAAGAAATTGAGATGTAATCCCAATCAAGGATCATGCCATTAGATCAAGGATAAAGAAATGACATAATTATGTGTGAAAAATATAAATACACCAAATATAAGTGGATACTCAGTGTAAAACAATCATATGTCATTAACACATATTCATATCACAACATAATCAATAAGTAGAGGTTTAACCCAAACAATTGAAATTGGGTTAAGAAGTTCCCTTACAAAAATTTGATAGCCTAACGGCGTCACATCAAATTTTATAAAAAGAGTTGATGAGAGAGATAAAGGGTATCTCATCACTTGGATATAAAATTTACAGCAATAAGGATATATAATATCATATCCCAGAATAATAATATGTAATTTAAAAGACAAAACAAAAGGAAGTCTTTTAAAAATGGGAGGGTGAAAGGTTCCCCTACGGACTTGGGTAACATTCGAAATGTACACCCCATGAAAGAAGAACTATACAACATTGATGTAAATACTCATAAATGAAATTATATTACACAAAAAGTATAATAATGGGCATTACATACACCACTCAAAGTAAATGGTGGCAAATGTATCATAAATCTCACGGGAATAAAAGTGAGATGAAAAATCCCTTACGAAAACTCGGCAGCCTAACGGCGCCACTTAAAACTTCCAAAAATGAATTTATGAGATCAAATAGGGTATCTCATAATATGAAAATAAAAATTACAGAATTAGGAATATAAAATAACATCCCCAAACATAAGAAATATGAGCTTAAAAGAAATGACATAAAAGAGAGTACTTAAAAATAAAGAGAGAGGTCGGATCCCTTACCTCAAGTCCGACTTGTCTTGTTCGTTTATTTGTATTCCTGAATAATAAAATGTTGTCAATTTATAATTTCTTAAGGAAATACTTTAAAGTTTATTATTCAATTCATATCACATATTATAATTTTATAATAATTAGTTAATTATGCGAGTTCATAACAGATTGTTTTGTCGATGTTTGGTACATGAGTCAAAAATGAACTTGTTTGAAAAGAATTGTCCATGTAGTTATAAGTACATCATCTCCAGAATAGTATTAATGATTTAAATATAATATATATCCAGTACATATTCATTTTATACTATTCCATAACATTTTGAGATAAAAAGAAATGAAATTCACCGTTCATGGAGACGGTAGGCCATACGTACGCATGAACGCTGCTTTCATTTCTTTGTCATATTAATGGAATTAAAAATAATTGAGAGATATATATATTATAATTACAGTATAATATATATGTTATATATGCCACATAAGTTCATTAATTTCATTCTTTATACATTCCATGTATTGCATGAACGAGTCACATCACTTGAGGGGGCGGTAGTCCACACTTCCTCATATGAAATTATCGCATTCGCACAACATGTAAAGAATAAAGGTATGTTTTAAATATAAAATACATAAGCATATAGAAAACATAAATACCATATATATCATATATAAAATACAGTGAAATCATAATTTCCACCTTTAAAGGTGTTAAAAGAATATTGAACAATCATCATTTCGTGAGGCAGTAATTCTCCATCCACAGAAACAGTGTGTTATTTAACCATTAGACGGATGTGTGTGTAAGTGTAGCTCGAATAATTCTTATAAAAACATCCTAGTATATTTAAGATACTATTTTTGTTACAAAATAAAGGAATAAAAAGATTTTAGGGGGTTAGAGAAGCAAAATAAAACAAAAGAACATAAGAGAAGACATTACCTTTAAATCGGGTAACTCCCTTTGGTTTGAACCAAAAGGGTTTCTTGAAGAGATTTCTGCCTAAGGTGAGGCTTCAATGATGAATATAGGGATGTGGAGAGATGAAATGGGTAGGGTTTGGCCGATCCAAATGCTTGAGAGGTGTGGGTAAGGAGGTATAGGTGGGGGCCTTTTATAAGAGGGGGGAGGGGCACTCATGGAAAGTCAAGAAATGTTACTTTATTTTAAAATGAGTTTCAGATTTTAAAGGTCCCACATTGATATATTTCTAGGATAATGTGATAAGGGTTCTAAATATACTCATACAATAGGTTTTTTTCAATTGTAAGTCTTATATTTTACATTATCTTTTCATTTTATTTAAATTGTTCATTAATGAGGTAATCGATGCATCATCCAGGTGTCATAAATAAATTAATTTATTTAATGTCCAAAAATTATAAAAACAATACTATGATTTAGGAAATATTTTTAGATTTCCAATTAATATTTATAGTCTAAGAGATCATTTACACAGACAAAACTAAAATTGTTTTACTTGGGTGATACATACTTTTGTTATATTTTCCTTTCTTTAAAAATAAAATGATAAAGTGTCACTATCACACAAAAGTGATTCCATGGGGTCCCAAAGTTTGGCACAAGGAATCCCATGGTCGGCCATGACACAACCAGTAGCATTAGGACACATTTTGGGGTCATTTGTTATTATTATGATATTATTTTATTATCCTTAACTACCCGATTACTAATTAATCACGATAATTAAAGATAATTACCATCATTACTATTCATAATGTCCAAAAACAAGAGTCTTAATTACATAATTTGGAACTTATGATTCCAAATATAGAATCCATTTTACCAAATTCCAAACACAGAAATTGCAATAATTATTTTAAAAATAATTCCCGTTGTCAAAACAAATAGCGGGTTTTTTTGAAGCAATATCTATAAAAAGTTTGGCACTTGTTTATGTCCATTTTTAAAGTGTAATTAATTATAATGAACACCATTGAATTAAATGGTAAAAATATATTCTAATCACACTTTAAAACCAACTAAAAAGATAATCTTACCATATATTTAAATTAGATGAAAAAGCAGTTTTGATGTAAAATGCAGTATTTTTCATTATTCATTAAAAAATGAACATTGTCAGAAAAATACCAAAAATTTAACTAAAGTAAATTTAAATGTCCTAATAATAAAGAATAAGTTTATTTTGAAAAAATAGAGCTTATAAAATTGTAAAAAGTTATATTTAAAAAAGGTTCACCATCAAAAGGCGGTAAAACAATCTTTTAAAAATATTAGAGTATTTATTCTTAAAATTGGATTCATTTGGATTTTAAGCCTCTAACATTTATTGTATAATTGTAAAAATATTTAACAAACATATGTAATCATTTTGTAGTTATTTCTTTCCATTCCCGCTATTAAAATGGCTAGGCGTTAACTATTATAATATTATTATATTATTAGTGTGCAACGTAAGATTTCAAAGAAACTCATTGTTGCGTATTGGGTACGCCATCGAGCATAGCATTCCCTTTAAAGTAGTATTAACATTTTATTCAAAAATATTGATAAATATTAAAATTTAATATTATTTATTTACCTGGGATGTTATAGTAAATCTATATAAATACCCTTTAATGGAAATGGTGCTGAGTATTCACTATACAAATTTTTGGATTAGAAAATCACAGGATAATTTCGACAGCATAACGAGGGTACATAAAGATTAATTGAAGGGTTTAATGAGAGTGAAACAGGTATATCATCAGTTGGAAATCATAAGGACAGTAAGAGGTATTTGTAAAAACACATCCCAACATGAACAATTGTAATTCAAAAGGTATAATATAAATAAGTTTCTTGAATAAAGAGGGGAAGGAGAGGATCCATTACCTTGAGAGGGCACTTCTATAACAGATTGAGGAGATAATTAAGAGATTTAGGTACATTGGAAGAGATATAAATAGGTAAGGATAGATAATTTTCATGATCCAAGGGTTTTAAGGGAATATTAATGGGAGGTTGGTTAGTTTTTTATAGTAAAAGAGAGAAAAAAATCTTTATTAATTTCTAAACTTAGATTTTGGACTCTATATGATAAATTAATCCAAACCACAATACCATGGTTTTTTAAAAGTGGAGTGGATTAAATTATTTTATAAGGCTAAGAACCTGAATCCTTAAAATAATACCCTTGGTGATGTGAAAGTGACCCATGTTTATAAAGAATTTATTTTAAAACCTTAAAATATAATATAGTTTTGGAGGATTCATTAAGGGTTTATAAAATTAATCAAATAACATATAAAATACATTATTTTAAAGGAGAAACATGGTTTTTTATATGGATACTATTTATAGTATTTATCACATCACTTTTTTTATTTTATGATGTCATAATATATACTGTTTAATTGTACTGAATTTAATTTTTACCCAAAAATTGGGTTGTCTCAGAAAATTATGAAAAATTCACTGTTTGATAATTTCAATGTAATAATTTCATAAATAATATTTATTTTATTAATATAATTCTATAAATATGAGAATTTACACTTTTAAATCAAAAATTATATTTTATTGAAAAATACTCATTTTTTGGAAATAACAGTTTTCGAAACCATAAAACAATTACATTTGAGTTTATAAAATTATATTAGAATTTATATTTAATATATATTAATCAATAATAATATTTTATTAAAATATCATTTATTTCATAAATTATTGAATTCATAAAGATAGTGCCTTTGTTGAAACTATATATATTTCCTAAAAACACAATTTCTATTTCATCATATCAAAATATAATTTTTATCAAAATTTATTATTTAACCATTATAAAGTAATAAAATATATATATATAATCATTATTTTATTAAAAATAAAAATAAAAAAATTCATACTATTAGGGTATAGATACAAATCTCTTTATTACACCAATGAATGCTTTAAGAGTAAGGTGTGTGATTGTGATATTTTCTTAGGGGTAGTTCGGCAAACATGGTTTGGGTTGTGATCTCGATGATCTTGAACTTATTCTATAAATGGTTTTTCTTGTGATTTATGTAACTTCCTGGCTTGAATAACTATAGAACTATTAGTTGGACCAGTTTCCATATGACCTCAATCATGCCTCCCCGTACGTCAAGGGATGCCGACTAGAAATGAGGGTCTGATGGCGGTATAGTGGGGAGACTATACCCTCATGATCAGAGTAGCACAGTGGTATAAGAGATGATAAATAAATCACTCAACAGAATAAATAT
Organism: Viscum album; assembly: GCA_963277665.1. Lineage (NCBI taxonomy): Eukaryota > Viridiplantae > Streptophyta > Magnoliopsida > Santalales > Viscaceae > Viscum > Viscum album. The sequence goes on along the minus strand of OY728166.1, from coordinate 849,167,212 downwards.
TATAAATTAAATATAGATAAGTATAAGATAAATATAATAACTGAAAATTATCCATCTTCAAATACAACCATGCATGCATGTTTATGTGATGCTACAAAATAAATCATGAGAATAAAGTAGGTAGATATGATATAATACATAAATAAAGAAAAATAATAAAAACCCTGAGGGTGATCTCTATGATAATCCTGATTACTTGCTCATTCATGTTCCCCTAAGCTCCCATGTATAATTCTCAACACAAGCAATAACCTAAGGACTTAAAAACATGATATTTTCCCAGGTACCCCAGTGCAATGGTAGTCCGAGAAGGGTATGAGATATACTCATTATGCCACCACCAATGGTTTCTAGATCATAATCCAGTCCATGAGTATAAAATAAAGCAGTGTGTAGGTACAAGGAAAAGATAAGAAATAAATGAATAAATAAAAATAACAAGTTGGGCTCAGGTTCCAACAGACACTTGGCCAACCAAACCTGCTTTGGCATAATCCAGAATTTCTTTAACTAAGGTGAACCCGTATAGATGTGATATGGGTGTAAAGATAATAAGTAGTCATAGAGAATATATCATGAGATAGACTAAACCCAATCATGTGGTTTGTATTGGTGGATGCATCCCTAGATAACAACTATGAATTATTAGTTTATTTTAATATAAAATTCATCCTGATAATTAAATAAGAGGAACCTTGAGCCCATCCAAGGCAGTCCAAAAAGAAATACCAAGTATCACTCCAGGGTCATTATAAATACCCATCACCACCTGAGTTTTTTCAAGGTGATCCATAAAAAGGAATCCCAATTATCACTCTCATTATAGTTTGAATAAAACCCTCTAATCCCATCCTAGGTATCTCACATAGAGGTATGAGTATCCCTTGTGGCATGGTGTAACCATATTTCCATTGAGCCTATCCACATATTCTCCCCTAGGGAACCGGTATCACTCATATAGAGGTATAAAATCCACACGGTGAGCCCATCCAATGCATACCAAGTATCTCTCCTGGCGTAATACAAAACAAGTAACCTATGAGTCCATCCTTGGCCTTCAAGATAAGGAACCCAAGTATCACTTAAGGCATAATATAGTCTTAATATCCTATGATCCCATACAAGTAATTATATAAATCAGAACCCGAGTATCATGCAAGGAATTCATGATTCATTTAATTATTTATGAAAAAATGTAAAGGAGGCCATGTCTATAAACATTCTACATCACATCTCATCATACAAAAGAGGACCTTTCCAATTATTCATTACAATTATTAAGGATAATAAAGGCAATGTACTATTAATTCCATAAACCATTACAAGGAAAATAAATGAGGTCCATGACCATAACATGTCATTTAATTCATTAAGTAATCCTTTCAATTATCAATGAATTCCAAGTATTGGTTTAATACATTAAGTTCAGGTGGTCTTCCCATATAAGATAACGCCATACGTGAAATTGTATAAGATAGGCCATGCTAACATGCATGTCATGAAGAATCATCAAATTATTCCATAAGTATTAGTCCATAACCACTTAGGATATGGTTTGGTAACTTAGGGGTAACTAGTGGGGTGTCACATTCTTCAACATTCCAATTAAAAAATCCATTAAATTTTATAAGACAATGCACTGAAATGAGGGTTTTTATTAGAAATACAATTAATTAATTAAAGGAATTTGATGGAAACTCCCTTAAGGGAGGTTAAAATTTAAGGTTCAAGACCATCAAAAATTCTAATTTAATTCACAATGGATACTAGATTTAATGAATTGGAAAAAAAATTAAACATTACATTTAAGAGGCATCGCACGACAATACTGGCGTGCATCACAACGATGTGATTTATAAAAGTGAGACTTTGAGGGAAAAACTATAGACCACCTATTTCATGCTTAGGATGACCCACACATCAAATATCAAGTCTTTATTTGGTCTGATTCAAAAGAAAAGGAAGAAATGAACAAACACCCTGAAAATAGGGTGTATTATCTCACAACAAAACAATGTCGAATATGGAAATATAAACAAAAATGGGAAGAAAGAGGAGTGAAGCACTTACGAAGAGGCTTCCATTGCATCTAACGGTGCTCAAAACTGACATATGAAGGAGGATATCCATGTATCCCTAGGAGAGGGGAAGAAGGCACTGTCGAGTAGTGCCCTCCTATATGTGGGTAAATTAGGGTCAGAGCCCCTATTTCCTTTTTTTTAAAGGATTCCGGAATATTAAAGGATGTATAATTGTTACGCATCATGTAAAAATTTCATGACATGTAACAGATACATGTTATATATTCCTAGGTACAATACCTCAAGATTTCATGTCATAAATTCACTGGGCTTCACCCCATGAACCATTACATGCCATGTAAATACTTTACACGATGTGTAAAACTCACATCAGCTATTTTCAGCAGTCTGGTCATCTATTCTTCCTCTAGTGTTTTCCCAAACCCCCTGGTACTTCCACCAAAATATAAAATACATCTAAAAAAACTATCTACAGATGTTCAAACCATTATATACTTACTCTAGTTCCCGAAATTCAAAACTATTTTTGCACTATTGAAAAAGTTTAAATTCCTTTAGAAATTCCACCCTATCCAAAACACAAGATGTTACAACCTCCCAACCTTAAAACTTATTGTTCCCAAGAATCCTTGGGGAATATGGAAAAAACCTACTAGGATCTCAGAGTTTCAATTAAATGGTCTCATTATGTTTCTAATTCCCAACTCACCTCTAAGCATCTCTTTAATAAAACGGTATATAAACCATAAAAACTCAAGGCAATGCTTGTGCTTGAAAACTAGAACATTGAGATTGAGCTTACTTGAACCTGTCTAGCTCAAGACATGATCGCATCATCATCTCTTACACCAAATTTTCTATGATGATCCCCACAATGGGTTCTATAATTTAAATTCCAATTATGATTCATGGTATCTCCACCATCAAAATTGTCCAATGAACAAGCCTTTTAGAATTCTAACGAAGCTTCCAGCATGATTTTAAACTCAATAAAATTTTTGTCTCCCACTTGACCTTAATTATCTTGCTCAATCTGTCTTTTAATGAAAAACCTCAACTGACACAAACTGCACTCGTCTCACCCCAACAATGTTCTATGAATCAATTCCTCACTAACCACATTTAATGAAATAAGAGAAAGCAATTCGATCCACTTCTGGATGACTATTCCCAAAAACACTCGGTTTATAATAATGACAAAACATAACTCGAAGCATGATTCCTTTTTCTAAGGCACCTTGAATTTTCTTCGATCATGTCCACTAAAACCCTTACCCGGATTCTAGTGACGTATCCAGGCCAAACCATCATCTGTTCAATTAATTTATCATGCCTCATCACGAACATGGGTATATACCCTATCCAAATACTTGGATCATCACCCTTAAAAAATATCATCTAAGCCCAATAGAAAATTGGGTCACTCTCAAAATCATCAACTGGGATCAATGGAGCTTATAAAAGGTAGTCCATACTCCAGAATTCTCAAGTGAGACATTGGTACAAAGACAAAACTTCCCTGTATCCAGAACCCTGGTTGAGTCCAAAGAAACATCCTCTTGGCGGTCAAGTCAAAGGAAAAACAGTCAGTGTCTGTGATTGCATCCAGGGCATTCCTAATCAAGAACCCAAGCATCACTCGGGACTAGACATGACTCTAAAACAACCATTATATGGAATTGTAACTCCAATAAAGTTCTCTCACCAAGACCTACGGTGTTTAAATTTATCATGTAGTATAACTGATGCTCTCTCAGTGTACCCGGATGATTCCAATATAGGGGACATGATTGTCATTAATCCAAGAGTAAACTAAGAGGATATTAATAATTACCAAGAAGACCTAAAACACTTCTTACATATCCAAGATGAAGTGATAAATATAGTTTTCCAACCGACCATATCCAGGTTACATGAAGAATAATGGTCAAACCATCACTAGTTTTATTTTTTTGAAAAATCTAGGTTTCACCTACCGACACTTAGTTATTACCCGAATGTGATTCCTTTACCACCTAAGGCATCCCATAATCACGCGAGCATAACCAGTGAAGTCTAACCCAACTATCGATGTTTTCAAGGGTTTCATAAATAACCAGCCAAATAATGGTCGTGCTACCTCGCAATCACAGACTTAAATCTCAATCCACCAGACTTAAGGGAGTTTAAAATTAGCACTGACCTTTTTTAAATAGTCCTTCTCAGTTGTGTTCCTTCTATTTGGAAGGACACACATTACCTAGATTGACATGAATCTCCCCACCTTAGGATTTTCTTAGTAGCTGTTTACTGAGAAAGGGAACTCATCCCACGACACATGCTCTATCGGCCACTAAACACGTGTCCTGGATGTGGCCAACATGATTTAACAAGATTAAGTTCCAAAGGATCAAAAAAACAACTAATAAGGGGGGGTTGAATAAGTTGTTCACTTTTTATGATCTTCAAGAATTTTAGAAACTTAACCCATGAAACCTATTAATATTCATTTCTTTATCATATTTTAGTAAATACTCATGCATGAAAAATTAAGAAAGAAATTAAATCACACAAGATTTACAAGGTTCATCCTTAGTGTGAGAATATATATCCTTGACATTTCCACTCTTATGGATTTATGGAAATGAACTATTATTAATAAGTGAATAAAACTTATTCTAAGTCCCATTAGACACCTTATATATCCCTATGGGAATGATTATACTAACTCTGGTCAATTTAAAAAAGTTTTTTACAAAAAAATTATCCAAAACAAAAGAATAAGGACTTTGTTCAATTTTCTCCACAAAAGTTCATGGGTTTGATGACCTTGAGTCTGATGGCCTTCAGTCCAATGAACCCATTTTGATTGACTCAATACATTCAACTCAATACAATGCTCCCTTTCTTAATTTTTTCCTTAATAACCTTTTTTTTATTTCTAGATAACAAAATTTACACTTCTTAGAAAATGCATAAAACTAAATCTGAACTTCCTTAGTATGATGAATTCAGTCCAATGGACTTAGTACGATGCACTCAGTATCAATCTGCAAAACTAAAACTCTAGTCAAATGTTCAAAATTATCTCCCTCAGCCTAGTAAACAAAACATTCAGTAGTCTGATCTTCTTCTAAGATCTCAGTCTAAAAAAAATTGGAAACAAATATGCAACGCTCCACCTTTTCTACACTAGTGAAAAGTTTCAAAATGTGAATGAATTGTTCTTTTATTTATAGAAATTCAAAAAATAAAAGGTGGGAAACTGAAAAAAAAATCCCCCTTACCCAAATTTCAAAACTCCGAAAAACACTTGAATTTAAAATTTAAATTATAATTCTTCAAACCTTTATAATAATTCTTCAAGATCAGTCTTATAAATTTTCTTCAGTCCGATATAAATTCCTCAATTTTATCTTCCTATACTCATTAAAATATACTTATCTTTATCATATCAATACAATGAATTTTCTCAGCATGTGACTTAATGTTGTCATAATATTTTTCAATTGAAATATTGAACTCTACCTTTGTTTCTTCTCAAGAAAACACAACTATTTTAGAATCTCCACTTCTTTTCATAATTGATCTCCCTTTCATGGATCAGCATCAGCAACTCTTTTTACTCTGATTTTCTACATCTAATGTGTTATTATCATGAGTAATTCATTTGATGAATCTTTGCTGGTTCCTAATATGATTTATCTTACTCCTCAAAGTTATACTAGTTAAAATCCTCATAATGATGGAATTATCATTATGATAGAATTATCATTACAATGTTATTCATCTGATTATGTCTCCACTCAGTAATAATAAAATTCTTGAAACTTCATCAGCTTTACACATTATAACTTCTGAAAACTTATAAGTATGATAATTATGGATATGATCTTCTATGTTCGGGTTTCTATAACCGATACAATCTTTACAATTCCTCCATTTCTTCAAAAAAATTATCATCACATTTTTCATTATTTTTAATAACTTTATGAATGGAAAAGAATCATCTGATTTAAGGTTAGAAAGTATGAAAAATTTCTAACTCTATTCTTTGCTTTCTTAAAACATACTCTTTAGTAATATTACAAAATATTCACATAGAAACTTCTGAATTTATAACCAATTTCAAGTCCAATGAATCTTCATAGTGATGGATCTAAATCTGATAATGTGTTTGATCAAAAACTCCATCTTTCTGATTGCTTCTACATCTGGTGCTGCTCAGTTTGAAAATTTGAGTCTATAAACCTGTGTTTGAAAAAATAATCTTAAGGATAAAACTTTTGCCTCCATTTTTTTGGATTCATAAACATTCAGCAAGTTTCATAATTCTTATGAAAACACATTATGATGGACCAGGTTTGATCTTTAATAACAAAAACATTCTTTTAAAAAAAGGTTAATTTTAAAAAAATATAAAAACATTGTTAAAACAAATTATCACAAAGTTTCTTCAATGTCCCCATTTGTATTTTTTTGACAACATTCGTCAACAACTTTTTCAACGGTCAAAAATTTTCCACAACTCAAATTTTGTAAAAAACTCATGTTTTTTTACTTTTACCAAAGCATAGAATTTCTCAAAAAGAGTGTTCTGAAACCAAACTACTGGATGAAGTAATGTTTTTAAGGAATTATATCCCTCAGTGGTAATAAAATTTTACATCCATGTAAAGATAACCCCCCCCCCCCCAATTTTATCTTTTCCTCTCACTTTTCTTTTTTATCTCCCCCATTTTAGGATAACTACAACTTCAAATTCATTAAATAAAGATAAGTAAAAATTTCTTAAAAAGTAAAAAGTTCTTTCTTTATGATACTCAATTTTTTTGTGGAGTGTAGGGAGTACTATATTGATACTTGATGCCATGTTTTCTCAAATAATTTTCAAAATTGTTTCTTGTGAGTTCAGTACCATTATATGTTCTTAACTTCTTTATATAATCCACCATTTCTTTCTCAACTTATTTTTTGAAAAACCTGAGCATTTCTACATGCTCTTATTTGTGTTTAATAAACATGATGTTTTTCATTTGATTGAAATTATCAAAAAAAGTGATAAATTATAAATCTCATTTTTTTATTGATGTATCATCAGTCTACATATATTGAAATGAATAAGTTCAAGAGGTATGGTAGACTGATTCTTAACTCTCTTATAACACTTTTTACTCATCTTCCTTTTTTTTATAAGTAACAAAAACATCTTTATCTCTTCTTTTAAATTATGGAAAATAATAGACAACATGAAATTTATAAAGTTTTTTTATTTTTTTATACCCAAGGTTCCCAATTCTTCAGTGCCACAATTTATTTTCATCTTCATCACTTAGGTAACTGGAGTTATTAAACTCGCCAATTTGAAATATATTACCACTAGTTATTTATCCTTTTGTGATAAATTTTTCATATTTCACACTTATGATGATACAAGAATATTTTCTGAAAAAAAATTCTTTCCCATAATCAAAAAGTTGACTTATACTAATTAAGTTGTGTTTTATCCCATTAGTAGATAAAATTTCCATAGATTTCAACTTTTTTGCTTCAATCTCATCCATTCTGATTCCTCTTATTTTTAAGGAACTATCATTACCAAAGGTAACTTCTAATACATTTGGACTTACAATATGTTTCAATATTTTTATATCACCTATCATATGTGAAGAAAAACCACTATCAAGTATCTAGGGTTTCTTCCTCTTACTTTATTTTAAATTTGTCTCAACAACAAAAGCTATATATTCAACTTTATTCTTTCTAGATTACTTTTATTTTCTACCATCAGATACTTGTTATAGAAGTAGTGTCATACATCTTTTGGTATGATGAATAGAATCATCACATCTTCCAAAAACTTCTTCTAGACATTCAAATTGATTTTTTTGTTGGAAGGTTTCTAACATCTTGAGATTTTTCTTTTCTAACTTTCTATGGGTTAGGAAAGTTACTCGTCCTTCTTCCACCATTTATTTCAATTTTTTCAAACCTTATTTAGAGAAGTAAAAAGTTATGACAATAATTATAATCCATGTTCCCATAGATTCCAAAACACCAGCAATAGCCATCAAATCTTGATTTTCTATTGAAGTAAGATCTTTCTCTGTAGAAACTTTATTGAGGTTAATAACTTCTTCCTACTTTAAAAATCTATGAACATGGACCATATTTCCTCCTAAGTGTATTTTCATCTTTTTTAGATGAAATAGGTTTCTCATGCCCTTTTTCCACCCAATATTTTCCAATACTTTTTTTGGAACCTGAAATGTTAAAAAAATCAGATGAAACATTATTTTTGGTGGGTGGGGATTTCACCTAATTATTGATTGGAGATTTCTCAACAAATTTATAAGTCTCAACTTTTACTTTGTAAGCCTTGTTGAAATTTTCATTTATCTTATTTAAGGTAATTTTTAACTCAATAAGTTTTTATTGAAACTTGTTAACTTCTCTTTTCTTAGCTACTAGCTTCTTATTGAGATCTTCAACCATCTTTCCCTGTTTATCAATTCTTAGTTTGTAACATAAGATCTCCTAAATATATCATTCCACTTGCTTGATGAAATCTTTTATTACTTAATTAATTTCTTCAAAAAATTTCCTCATTACTTTTATTTATTTATTTAGAGTTTTATTTTACTCAATACATGCAAAAAGTTCTATTTTGAGTTAATACTCTCTATATGATTCTTCACCACATTCTTTACTATCTGGGGAATCTTTTGTTTTCTCAAATTTTTTAATGAAGGTTCTAATTTTTTCAAAAAATTAATCTTCTAAATAATTGTTTTCAATTGAGTCTAATTAATATTTATTACTTAGTATACTTCTTTTGTCTCAAGTGAACTTATTCTTATATTTTTTGGATGGCTATTATTCTTTATAAATTTTGTTCCAATTCTTCCATCGATGTTTTCCATCAGAATAATCTCAATGTTCTCTAACTTTATTCTTGGGAAAATTCATATAAAAGTGTCTAATTCCACTAAACTTAAAATATTTGAGAGTAATTTTACCTCCATACTTTCCTCTTACTCTTATATAGTTCTTGGATATAAGAGACATGATTTTGTCATTAAACTCATCATCTTCTTTATCTTCAGAGTCACAAGGATCAACATCTTCAATATCTTGTATTTTAATTTTTCTCATGGATTAAAAATACATTTCATATTTCATATTCTTTTTGAAAATTTTAGATTTCCTCATTTCATAAGAAATAATAAATTTATTCAATTAATCAAGAGATAAATCATACTTATCTTATAAAGAGGAAATTTTAGAATCAAAACTATTTAGAAAGTTTCTCAAACGTTTATTCACAATTATATAATCTTTCAGGACATCATTGAATCCTCTGATGTGGAAAACAATTTCATTTACTTTGGTGAAGTATTCATCAATAGTTTCTTCATCTCACATCCTTATGTCTTAATACATACTACACTATATTTTTAGTTTTTCTTCCATTACTTTAGTATTCCCATTGAAAATATTTTCCAGTTTTTCCTACATACTCTTTTATGTTTTGATACCCATCACCTTGGAATAAAAATTTTCTGATAAGTACATAAGGATAGAATTTATATCTTTTCCATCAAATTAAATATTTCTTGTATAAATAAAAGTTATCAGGGAATCTTTCTCAATAGGTGGGAACCCTATTGTAGCCGTATCAAAAAATTCTAGGAAAATAGATAGAAGATAAGAAATCATCCTATTTTTTCATCCATAATAAATTTTTTCCATAAAATATAGGAATTCCTCTATTATTGAAAGAATTTAGATTATCCATGATAGTAATTCAACAAGGACCATTGGATCTGATACCAATTTAAGTTCCAATGGATCAAAAAATAACTAAGAGGGGGGTTGAATCAGTTGTTCACTTTTTTTGAGTTTCAAGACTTTTAGAAAATTAACCCCTACAGATTTTTAAGATTCATTTCCATATCATCTTTTAGTAAATAATCATGCATGAAAAAGCATGAAAGCAATTAAAGCACACAATATTTACATTGTTCAACATCAGTATGAGAACCTACATCCTTGTCATATCCACTCCCATGGGTCTGTAGAAATTCAATATTATGAAGAAGTGAATTCAACATGTGCCAACTCCCGTTAGACACATTCTATCTCCCAATAGGAATGATTATACTGACTCCCATCAGTTTAAAAAGTTTCTTACAAAAATATTGATCCAAAACAAAAGAATAAATAATTTTTTCAATTTTATCCACAAAAGTTCTTGGTTCCAATGACCTTGAGTCTGATGGCCTTCAATACGATGAACCCAATCTGATTGACTCAATCCAATCGACTCAATACGATGCTCACTTTCTCAATTTGTGCCTTAAGAAACTTTATTTTCTGTATAGATAAAAAAACTTTCAATTCTCAAAAACTCTCCAAAACTCAATTCAAACTTCCTTAGTACAATGAATTCAGTTTAATGGACTCAATATTATGCACTTAGTCTCAATATGTAAAACTAAAACTCTTCTCAAATTCTTAATACAATCTTCATCAGTCCGGAAAACAAAACTTTCAGTAGTTTGACATTCTTATGAGATCTTACTCTAGAAAGAAAAACTTGGAAATAAATTTGCAGTGCACTGCCTTTTCCATACTCATGAAAAGTTAAAAAATAAGAATGAAGTGTGCTTCTATTTATAGGTGACTCTGAAAAGAAAAATCAGGAAACTGAGAAACTTTTCCTACTTTCCCAAATTTCAAAACTCCAAAAAAAGTCACATTTAAAATTAAACTTTGACTTATTCAAAAATTCTAAATATTTATTTGAAATAAATCTTCTGAATCTTCTTCAATCTGATAAAACTTCCTCAGATTCATCTTTCTCTACTCATTATGATATTCATTTCTTTCCCAGCTCAATATATTGAACTTCCTTAACAGATGACTTATTGGTTCCACAATCTTATTCAATTGCAAGATTGAAATCTCCCTTTATTTATTCTCAATAAAATGAAACTATTTTTTAATCTCTACTTTTAATAAATGATCTCCTTTTTATGGATCTATGTCAACAACTCTGATTACTCTAATGTTCTGTATCTGGCATGTTATCAGTGTGAGGCATTCATTTGATGAATTAGTGCATGTTCTTAATCTGATTGATCTTCCTCCTCAGAGTCAGTCTAGTTAAAATCCTCATAATGATGTAATTATCATTATGATATAATTATTTTTATGATGTTATGAATTCTATGATGACTCCACTTAAAAACATTAAAATTCTTCAAACTTCATCATCTTTACACATTATGACTTCTGACAGCATCTGAGTCTGGTACTTCTAGATGTAATCTTCTATGTCTGGGTTTCAGGAACTGATACAATATTTATAATTCCTCTATTTCCTAAAAATCTTTTATCATGAAATTTTTCATGATTTTTAAGAAATTTATGACCTTAAAATCATCATATGATTTAAGGTTAGAAAGTATGAAAACTTTCTAACTCTTATCTTCACTTTCTTAAAACATCCTCTTCAGTAACATTACGACTTCTTAACTCATCAACTTCTTCCTTTATAACCAATGTTGATTTGGATGAATCTTCATGGAGATGGATTTGAATCTAATAATGCATCTGATCAACAACTTCATATTTTTTACTGTGTCTGCATCCGGTGATGCTCATTCTAAAAACCTGTGTTTAGAAAACAACTTTCTTAAGGATAAAACTTTTCTATTCATTTTTTTATTCAAAAACATCCAAGAAGTTTCATATTTTTTATGAAAACTCATTATGATGGACTGGGTTCGATCATAAATAACAAAACCATTCTTTTACAAAAACTTTGTTAAAAAATATCATAAAGGTTCTTTACAATCATTAAACCGAAGGAGTAGATAGACTATATGATTACAATAATGCTAGCCCATATTTACTTTAGATGAATGTGTGAAACTCCTTCAAATAATGCTCACATATTTCATGGCATTAGGTATAAATGACAAGACCAACCAACCAGTATTTCAAAACAGTTGATCCTTTCACAACACCATCTCGAGCATTGGGAAGAGTCTGGTTTCCTCTAACACCCATGTCACTCTACTTTAGAGTTGAACTATGAATCAAGCGTAAAAATTAAAGATTAAAATGATTTCCACTGAACTCATATAGTTCCTTTTTCTATTTACCTACTTGTCGGGCACCAATGAATAAACACATATTATCCTAAGATTCCATGATAAAATGGCACATCTTTTATACTATCCATAGGATTATAGTCCCTATGCATCCCAGTATTTTATGTCCTTAAAATTAACTAGCTTAGAGTAGTACCATTACATAAAATCAAAAGTTTGGTTGGTGAATTACTGAATCATCCATCACAGAAGAACAAAAGGAAGGTTCAGACAACCTACTAGGTTGGCGACCATGCCCTAGGCATGTCAAACCTAATGAAAATGATCATTGAACGATACTTATGCCTTTATCAAGACTTAAATCATTGAAAGAAAACCTGCTAAGAAAAGGGTTTTGTTTTAAAACTATGATTCCTACTCGGGACAATCGGCACCTGAAAGACACCTCACTTCAGAAACAGTTCACAAGCATTTATTAAGGTTTTAAAGTTATAAGGGAACTACCTACCTTGGGATAGCCCCTTAAAAAATCAAAAAGAGTCAATATTGTATCGAGATCACACTTAAGAGGTCACTAGGATTTATTACCTAACATTTAATCTAGAAGAAGCCCATGGGAAACACTCATGTTTCCGTTTGAAGGCAGAAATCAGGGAAAAGATTTAAACTATCATTACGTGAGGGTTAAGAAAAAACACCTATGTGGGTTTTATTTAAGCTAATATATTTATTTACATTTAATATTTAAACATTTTAAGTCTCAAATTAAACATCAGGTACCAGTTATAAGTAAAAATATGATTAGAAAATTTAATTAGCTAACGCCATAAGTTACACATGAAAGTTTTAATAAACTTCATTTCAAGTATTATTTATTTAACTGTCATCCTATCATAATTTAGAAATTTATCCCATAAATTAATTTTAATCATAATTTATTTATCCATAAATTTATCACAATTTTTATTAGTTGAATAAACTTCCAATTACAATCTATAGAGGAAAACACCCTTAAGGTATTAATTAGCCTTTTATTTATCCAAATCCTCACATAAGTGCTGCTCAAAAGCAGATAAAAAGTTTTTTATAAATTAAAAAGGGGTCCGGTCACATAAAATACTACCATATGTCTATATGTAAACCCATATAGGTGGCTACAAGAACTTTAAATAACTATACTATATAATATAAACACACCACCCATGGGGTTAAATGCTAAGGCATAAATGATAAAGAAAAGGTGACCGACGATGTTCCTATTAAACCATTCTGGGTTCATCTAAATGTAACCCTATTTTATTGAAAACATTTAGATTTATAAAATACCCTTCTTGGGTTTGTCTCATAATCACAAAGCACCATGACTGACCAACTTGGGTTGAGTCTGGTCTATCTCATAAACAACTGTTCAAGGCCAACCAACTTGGGTCGAGTCATGAAAAAAGTCCATATGCAACCAATTCATTTAAAGACAAAATTAAACAAATTTTATATTTATTCCATGGTCTCTAGGTATATAAATATCATTAATAATGGTTCTATTATATGGGTTACCATTTTCCAATTTATAAATTGCACATACACTTTATAGATTGCAATTTGGCTACCATTTAATCACATCCAGTATGTTTAAGCCCATGAAACCAATGGTTTATGAATCAAACATTTTGGGATTGGTTAGTTGAGGTGTCACCATCAATCTATACAGGAAAAAACCCATTTTGGTTGATGATATAACTTTAATAACAAATTGTATATTAAAATTTAAACTAGGCATGTCACCACAATACAAGGAAACATGGTAATAATAAACAAAGAAGCTTGAAAAAAGAAACATGTCATACTACTACATAAGCAGAGAAACACCCAAGAATTTTACATAGATAAACATGCTAACATAACACTAAAAACAGAGAATCATGTTGTACAAAAAAACATACTAATAAATAACACATCATATTATACAAACAAGCATGTTAATAAAACACCTAATAAAGTATAAAACTAATAATGTTGATAAGATACCTCAGATGTCAGGTAATAGGTATGCTAAATAATTAGGCAGTAAGGGAAATGATCATAATAAGCCACTACACAAGAAAGAATCCACAAAATCATGGAAAAACGCTCAAGGCACATATCACTTTATCAGGAAGACTAAAAATGAAACCTACGTGTCATGGAATATGCATGGAATGTGAATCTCTATGTGCCCATGATGATGCATGTAATGATACATCCTTTCCATACTAGGCCAAGGTTAAAATACTATAAATTAGTGAGAAGGGGAAAGTACACCAATCACTCAAGGTGAAATCATAATCAATTATAACAACAAACATCATGAACAACAATCTCATACCTAGACACTTGGAATTTTCCCCATGTGTAGGTTGATCATTCCCATACATGACTATTTACCAAGCAGTGAAACATTAATAGTCTCTTATCTACCAACCCAAAATAGTAAAAAAAGGAACATAAGGGCTCTGATACCACTTTCTAATGTTTCGGCCTAACCGAATATGGAACCAGTAGCTAAAATGATCTCCACATGGCCTCAAGAGCACCTCTCCATATGCCAAAGGCTATTGAATAGCATTGAGGTTCTGATGGTGGTATGGTGGGGATACTATACCCTCATGATTAGAGTAAAAAATTAGTTAAATAGATGGTAAATAAATCTCTCAATAGAGAAAATAGTATAAATTAAATACAAAGAAGTGGAAGATAAATATAATAATTGAAAATAATCCATCACCAAATATAACCATACATGAATTTACATGTGATGTTATAAAATAAATTAGTAGAATATGGAAGGAATATATGATACAATACATAAATAAGGAAAATAATAAAAATACCTGAGGGAGATCTCCATAAGCATCGTGAGTACTATCTCAGTCCTGTGATCCTAATATCTCATGCACAATGCTCAAAATAAGCAATAATCCAAGGACCTATGAACATGATATCTACTCAGGTACCCCAGTGAAATAGTGTCCTGAGAAGGGTGTGAGATATACTCAATAGGACACCACCAATTGTGTCTAAAGAATAATATAGTTCGTGAGTATAAAATATAGTAGTATACAAGTATAAGGAAAAGAAAAGAAATAAATGAATAAATAAACATAAAATGTCAGACTCAGGTTCTCCAAGGAAACCTGGCCAACCATACCCACTTCGACCTAAGCTTTAATGTATTTGACTAAGGTGAACCCATACATATGTTATATGGGTGTAAAGATAATAAGTCTTCATAGAGAATATTTCATGAGATGGACTGAACCCAAGCATGTGATTTATCTTGGTAGATGTGTCCCTAGATAATAGCTATGCATTCTTAGTTTCTTTTAATATAAATTTCATCATGAGAATTTAATAAGAGGCACCCTGAACCCGTCCAAGGCCATCCAAAAAGGAATCCCAATTATCGATCTAGGGGCACTATAAATACCCATCACCATCTGAGTTTTTACAAGGAGATACATAAAAGGAATTCCAAGTATCATTATTGGTATGATGTGAATAAAACTCGCCAATCTTGTCCCAGGTATCACACATAGGGGTCTGAGTATCACTTGTGGAATGGTGTAACCATATCGCCACCTAGCTCATCCATGGGTTCTTTCCTAGGGAACCGGTGTCACTCATATAGAGGTACAGAATCCACACATACATATCATACAGGGAATAAAAAGTATCACTCTAGACATAATATAAAACAAGTAACCTATGAGCTCATCCTTGAAATTCCAAAAAAGGAACCCAAGTATCACTCAAGGCATAATATAGTCTTAACAGATTATGAGCCCGTCCAAGGTATTCCATAAAGAGGAACCCAAGTATCACTTAGGTAATTCATGATTAATTTAATTATTTATCTATAAATCTAAAGGATTCCATATTTATAAACATTCCACATCACAACTCATCATACAAAAGAGCTCATTTCCTATTATTCATTAAAATTATTAAGGATGATAATGGCCATATACTATGCATTCCATAACCCATTAAAAGGACACTAAACAAGTGTCATTCCCATAACATTTCATTTAATTAATTATTTTTTCCTTTACATTATTAAGTAATTCCAAGCATTGGTTTAATAAATTAAGGCCAAGTGGTCTACCCATGGAAGATAACACCATACATGCAATTATATAAGATAGGCCATGCTAACATGCATGCCATGTAGAATCATCAAATTGTTTCACAAGGATTAGTCCATAACCACTTAGGATATGTTTTGGTAACTAAGGGGTAACATAGCGGGGTGTCTCGTTCTTCCACATTCCAATTAAACAATCCATTTACATTTTATAACAAAGCGCACCTCAATTAAGGGTTTTATTATAATGACCATTAATTAATTAATGGAATTTGAGGGATGAACCCTTAAGGGAGGTTAAAACTTTTGTTTAAGTCCATCAAAAATTCTAATTTAATTCACAATGGATACTATATTTAAGGCATTGGGAAAAACAAATTAAACATCACATTTAAGAGGCGTCACATGGAAATACCGACATGCGGTATGTAACACCCCAAGGTTTTGAAAATAAATATAGAATGCAATTTTGTAATCTATCCATTAAACACAAATTTGCCTCTTCTATGTTTTGAATTTCAAGAAATGGTCATCTAGAGTTGTGTTTATTAAGTCATTTGGAGTCTGATGGAACAAACTTGATTTTGGTGAATAGTAACATACCCTAATGAATAGTAATATGAATAGTAATATGAACCTTATGAATAGTAAATATTATTATTATTTTATTTTCTTAAGGCAATATGATAATGGGATCTTAATTAATTTTTCAATGTCACATTAAACTAAGTGCACTTCAACATTGTTATTTTTCGAATTAACTATGACCTTATTTAAATATTAAATTAATAATATTTAGAAAATTATTTTTGAAAAATGGACTTCATTTTTGGATTCTACACATCAAAAAATGGTTGGGGTAAAATTTTGGGATTTTTCTGAAATACTTGAATTTTTAATGAATAGTGACTTATCATAAATTGCAAAATTAAGATAAATACACTAATTATAGAGTCATGTGTGATGTTCTGCTGATGTAATCCCATTTGGTTTGCAATCACATGGTAAAATTACTATTCTTGGTCATTTAATACTCACTATTACTTATCTTGAGGAGAAATAATAAATTAATGAGTTTTATATTAAGAAATCTCCTCTCTCTTCCACTATAAAAACCCCCTCTCACCCCCTATTCCAATCACTCCTATCAAGCCTTGTGCCTTCTCCAAATTCTATCCAAATACCCTCCCAACCTCTTCTCCCACGTACATCAAGCTTTGGTCTCATTAAAATACCAAAACCTCTCCCTTAAGGAGGTTCTCAAGGAAGTTTGGTTCAAGAGGTAAATTCCTTTTCAATTCTTTGTCTTTCCTTTCAAGTTCATTTGTTTTCTTTTTCTATTACCTCTCTTTATCCAAATTTTTTGATGAATCCAGTAACTTATATGTATTGTAATGTTCTCATGATAGTGTAATATGTTATCATCTTCTTCTCCTTTTTACCTTCTTTTATACTAGTAGCAAGAACACCATCTGAGATGTGTCAATTTTACACATTCAAGGACGATGGACTTTCAATTTCTTTTATCATTCTAAATTCTGGTCATGAAACCATTATTGTTATGGTTGAACCATATGATTATATATAATATAACCTATTTAAGATTCTGTAATCTCTTTGTTCAAATGGTATTAGGTTATAAATAAAAATGAGTTCGTTGTAATCAAAACCCACAAATTAACCAAAACAATTATCATTAAAGTTCTATATGATAATTCATCCTCATTCCATGTAACCAAGTTATATAAATGAGAAATAACACCTATTTATGTTCATAAATAATATATAATTTCAATTCTGTATATTTACATCCATTCCACTTCATTACTTAAAACAAGTGAACCGAATATGAAAATAAGAGAAACGAACACTCCGGAATGACGAAAGTCAATACAATAACTAATCAATAAAGACATAAATGAACTAACCAGAATTATGATAAACTAAATACATGTATAATAGGTTCTGAAATAAGTTATTAATAATTATAATTTCATATTCCAGGAACCTAAGTACAAGAGCGGAACACGTTCGGAGTTAAGGTAAGGGTTTTTCACCCGAACTTCCATTTTCATTCGGGTTACTTTTATTGTCTAATTTCCTCAATGAAATTCTTATTTATTGTTATATACTACTCATAAATTCTGTGTGAGTATTTTATGTATTTAAAACAACCAGAATACTTCCCTACTTTCAGAATATTTACATGTTTTAAAAGGAACTTTCAAAACTGTTTCCAAAAATACAAGCCTGATACAAGGGAATTTCTCAAATTCAGATCTATTATCAAGGGCAGGCAATAATCTATTTTTGGAAACCATTATCCATCTAAAAACACTCAATTTTATCATGAAATACTATATTACTTTACTTCTAGTTTTATACAAATATTTTTCCAAAAGAACTCTTCTTTTCAAAATAAAAGAGTATGTATCACAAGAATTGCTTAATGATTTTAGAAGATTATTCCCATTTGATTCAACACTCTTGCTGATTCTTATGTATTTTTGGGGTTAATAATTTATAATGTCATATACCATATTTTATTTAATTATTTATGACTAACTTTATTGTGGGTGATTTATCCTAAAACCATTCACCATATTATTCTGAATGGTTAGTGTTTTATGTTTAATGATTGGGGAAAGTTAGTTACATTTCATATGATAGTTTCAATAGGAATGTATATGTTGTTTATGTTTATCCCCACTCATATGAGGAATGAATTGGACTTATTATGTGACTGGTGGGTCCCTCTATATCCCCTCGATGCATCGGTAGGTCTCATGAGACAAATAGACGTGGAATTGGTCGAGGTCTTTCCCAATGTGATATGGATTTTGGCAGAGGAATTAATCATTAAACGTCTTGGACGAGGCCTTGAAAAAATGTTTCAGAATGTCCAACATTATGTATTCCATCATTATGAGTTCAGATATTGATATTTCATGTGGTTATTCGATTAGTATAATACCGATGATTATGTTTTATTATGGCATTATTTACTCAGCTCATATTCATGCCATAATGTGTTCAAGTTTATTATTAAAGGTATGTGTTTTCAATTATTCACCATGTATAATGTTTATATAATCTTCCATTATATTTCTTACTCTTACTGAGTATTTGATCCCAGCCCTTTATTATGTTTCATTTTCTTAGGGCAAGAAGAATTCTATTATGAATGAAATGCTGAAATAAACTAGGAGTTATGGAAGTTGTCTAAGAAGTTTCTATGTTGTTTTTAATTTCAAGTTGTAATGATGAACTTGTGTATGTATCTTGTTTCCAATAATACTAAACTACTCGGTCCTTCAGGATTTGTATTCTTTGTTTGTATGCCAATGTAATCAAATAAGGCACTCGCTTCGGGCAACTGGGTTCGGGTCCTTACAGTTGGTATCAGAGGAAATTTAGTAGAATACTTGGAAACTAGATTTAGAAAACATAGAATTAGGGAAGAGTCCATAAGTTATTCTTTGAGGATATACATACAATAACGTCCTGGTATTTTGGTAAAGAATAGATTATGTGGATATTTCAAGCAATAAATCCCTATCTGGATACGAGCAGGTAGAGGTGGCTCTGGCACAAATGTATCTAGAGGTAAAACTAGAAAACACCACTTTGAGCTAGACTCAAACGGGAACTGGTGCACAACAATGGGCCTTTCTGCACTCTTGGTTACGGCACTCTCAGGGGATTTGCTTAGGATAATTCACATTCTATTTTCAATCCATTATGAAGTATTGAAATGTAAAATATTCCTTAAATAAACCATATTTGTGAATATGGGATTAGCCATTCGTAGGATCTCAATTTTTTTCTAAGTATTTTGTTAAGTTAAGATTATACATTATGATTCATAACCTAATATAGTGTATGTAATTATCTAGAGATGGCGCCAAGTGGAAGGAATGGAAACTGCATGAACACACGTGTCCCTTGTAGGGATATTCCTCCGATGCAAGATAATGATATTGGATCTGGTGCTATGACTGGTGCTGAGAAACTCATAACTATACTGGGACAACATAATTTGTTTATGAATAATAACCTTACCCATATAGAGCATCCGGATCCACCACGTGGAGGAGCTATGCTAGATCGCTTTATGAGACAACAACCTCCATCGTTCAATGGGACTACAAACCCTTTTGTAGCAGAGTAGTGGATATGTTCCCTCGAGAAGATATTTCTCGCTTTGGGATGTAATGAAAGAGATAAGGTTGTCATGGATGTATATCGTCTATCGAGAGATGTGGATCAATGGTGGTTATTAATCCAAAATACAAAGGAGAAGGAAGAAATAGAAGAGATGGAATGGAGGTATTTTAAGGAAATCTTCTTAGAAAAATTTTTCCCTTATGAACAAAGAGAAGATATGGAGAGGAAATTCTGGAATCTGAGGTAGAAGGAAGATGATAATGTTGCAAGGTACAAAGCTAACTTCACAAGATTAGCAAGACATGCATTAGACTACATACGAAATCCACAGAGCAAAATTGATCAATTCTTTGATAGTCTAAAGCCATTCTTATGGCGGGCATTGGTCTCCCAAAGTTTTTCATCATACAAGGATATAGTTTCATGTGCTATCAAGATAGAAAAAGAATTTTCTAAGTCTTATGACTTTAAGGGAAAGCATGTAAAGAAGAGGGCTGCTGAAAACCCTGGGAAAGGAAATAAGGAAACAGGGAAGAAGGGAAGGGTTGAATTTCCACCATGTGACAATTGTGGAAGGAAATACCCTGGTGCGTGCTTAAAAGGAAAAGGAGTATGCTACAAATGTGGTCAGAAAGGCCATCTTTCTAGTGATTGCAAAGGAAAGAAGGAAACCAATGATGTTCAATGATATAATTTTCAGGAGATGGGGCACTATGCTAATGATTGTCCAAAACGTCAAGGAAATATGCAACAGAAGAGGCCGAGGGAGCAGGGACAAGCATATGTGATCACAACTGCAGAGGTTGAAGTTCTGCGTGACGTGGTGGCAGGTACTTTGATCGTTTCATCAAACTTAGCCAATGATTTATTTGATTCTAGATCATCACATTGTTTCATATATTCCTAGTTTTCTAAGAAAATTAGATATTTCCAATTGGATTTAACAAGGTAGTTGTCAGTAAAAACTCCTAATGTAAGTATCATTGCTACAAAGTTCTGTAAATCAGTTCCCATTAAGGCATATAAATGTTCCTTATCTGATGATCTTATCATCATACCCATGAATAAATTTGATATAATCCTCGGTATGGATTGGATTTTGGACCATGATGCAAAAATTTATTGTAAAAATAAGGAGGTTACTATTATTGATGACGATGATAAAGAACACCTTATCTTTAGAGCAGAATCGTCACCACCTGATTCTTATGTAGATCCACCCCCAGTAGCTCAACTAAATTCAATTATTGGGGAGGAAGAGAATGAAATAACTTTGGGTGATGAAAGGAATGTTCAAATAGAGTATGTACCTATTTTGAGATAATATATTGATGTGTTTCCAGAATATTTACTTGAACATCCTCCAGAACGAGAAATTGAGTTTTCCATTGATTTAATTCCTGGTTCAAGGCCCATATCAAAGACCTCGTATAGAATGGACACTTTGGAATTAGTGGAACTAAAGAAACAACTAGAGGAATTGAGTAATAAGGGATTTATTCTCCCTAGTGTTTCTCCATGGGGAGCCCCTGTACTTTTTGTTAAGAAGAAAGATGGATCTATGAGGTTATGTATCGACTACAGGGAGATCAATGCTATAACAATAAAGAAAAAGTATCCCCTACCTCACATTGATGATTTATTTTAAAAACTGCATGGAGCTCAATACTTTTCAAATATTGACCTTCGATCTGGATATCATCAGTTGAGTGTGAAGAAGGAAGACATTCCGAAAACAGCATTTCGAACCAGGTACGGGCATTACGAGTTTACAGTGATGCCTTTTGGATTGACTAATGCACCCTCTATCTTCATGGATCTAATGAACAGAGTTTTCAAGGAATATCTTGATTATTTTGTAGTGGTATTTATTGATGATATGTTGGTATACTCCAAAAGCTACGAAGATCATGAAAATCACCTACGCATTATCCTGAAGACTCTTAGAAGACATGAATTATATGGGAAGTTTAGCAAGTGTGAATTCTGGCTTCATGAGATTTCTTTTCTTGGCTATATTGTCTCTAAGGATAGAATCCTAGTTGATCCTATGAAGACAAAGGCAATCCAATATTGTCCCACACCAACAAACATAACTGAGGTACGCAGTTTTATTGGCTTAGCAGGTTATTATCGGCATTTCGTGCAGAATTTTGCCCAACTAGATAACCCACTAACGAAGATCACACGTAAAGGGGTTAAATTTGTTTGGACAAAAGATTGTGAAGAATGTTTCGAAGAACTGAAGAAAAGATTATTAAATTCTCCTATATTGACTCTACCATCAGGGAATGACGGGTTTCTTATTTATAGTGATGCTTCAAAGAAAGGACTTGGTTGTGTCCTTATGCAAAATGATAGGGTTATTTCATATGCATCACGACAACTAAAAATTCATGAGCAAAACTATCCCACTCATGATCTTGAGTTAGCTACTGTAATATTTTCTTTGAAGATATGGAGACATTATCTCTATGGTTAAAAATGTGAGATTTATACTGATCACAAGAGTTTGAAGTATATTTTCTCATAGAAAGAACTCAACATGAGGCAAAGGAGATGGCTTAAACTACTCAAGGATTATTATTGCATGATACAATACCACCTGAGGAAGGAAAATAAGGTGGAAGATACCTTGAGCAGAAAGGATCATGGAGTTTTGAGCAAGATGATATTTGAAAGGGATCCTATTTTCATGGATCTAGTAAAGATGGATATGGGAATAACCATGGAAGGTGAAACATCAATGCTTTTTCAAATGGTTTCCAAACCATATTTACTAGAAAGGATTAAAAATTCTCAGGCTGATGATGGGGAGTTTCAAAAGAATATTAAAGCTGTGAATGATGGGAGATTGAGTGACTTCGTATATGAAGATGGAATTTTGAAATTTGGGAAGAGACTTTGTGTTCCCGATATACCTGATCTAAAAATGGAATTGTTGGATGATGCTCATAGTTCCAATTTCTCTATACACCCTGGAAGCACTAAATTGTATAGATATTTGAAGGAACATTTTTGGTGGGACAACATGAAGAGGGAGATTGCTAATTTTGTGTCAAGATGTATGGTTTGTCAACAAGTGAAAGCTGGAAGGCAGCAGCCTGGAGGAGTATTGCAACCTCTTCCCATACCTGAGTTGAAATGGGATAATATCATGATGGAATTTGTCATGGGACTTCCAAATACTCTTAGAAGGAACGATGCAATATGGGTCATTTTTTATCGTCTTACCAAGTCAGCACATTTTCTTGCTATAAGAGAAGATCTACCACTTGAACGTCTAGCAATACTATATATTAATGAAGTTGTGAGACTTCATGGAGTACCCCTATCGATTGTTTCTGATCGTGATCCATGTTTTACTTCAAGATTCTGGAAAAGTATTCAGAAGGCCCTAGATACTGATCTTCGTTTGAGCACTGCCTACCACCCACAAACTGATGGAAAATCAGAACGGACTATTCAAACATTGGAAGACATGTTGAGGTTGTGTTCACTTGATTTTCAAGGAATGTGGGATCAGTATTTACCTCTCTTAGAATTTTCCTGCAACAATAGCTTTCATTCAAGTATACAGATGGCACCCTATGAAGCATTATATTGGAGGTGATGTCGTACACCAACTTGCTGGGATGATGTTGGTGAAATAAAGCTCGTGGTCCTAGAACTTGTTGAAGAAACAATGGAAAAGGTGAATATTATCCAGAACCATGTCAAAATAGCTCAAATTAGGCAAAAGAGCTATGAAAATAACCGAAGGAAGGATTTGGAGTTTCAAGAAGGTGATCACATTTTCTTAAAGGTATCTCCATGGAAGGGTATTATACGATTCGGTAAGAAGGGAAAATTAAGTCCCAGGTACATCGGACCTTTTGAAATTCTGGACCTAATTGGAGTCGTATCTTACCATTTGGAAATGCCTCCAAGTATCTCCAAGGTTCATAATGTGTTCCACGTATCAATTTTAAGAAAGTACATTCTAGACCCAATGCATATACTCACTTATGAAGAAGTGGAACTTGAGCCTGATCTATCTTACTGTGAAGAGCATATCACGATTCTTGATACTAGAGAACAAGTATTGAGAAATCGGACGACTCGACTGGTAAAGGTTCTATGGATGAACTATAATATGGAGGAAGAAACATGGGAGCATGAGGAGCTTATGTTAAATACATACCTGAATCTTTTTAGGTAATATTCTGTGAATTTCGAGGAAAAAATTTTTGTAAGGAAGGGAGAATGTAACACCCCAAGGTTTTGAAAATAAATATAGAATTCAATTTTATAATCTATCCATTAAGCACAACTTTGCATCTTCTATGTTTTGAATTTCAAGAAATGGTCATCTAGAGTTGTGTTCAGTAAGTTATTTGGAGTCTGATAGAACAAACTTGATTTTTGGTGAATAGTAACATACCCTAATGAATAGTAATATGACCCTTATGAATAGTAAATAATATTATTATTTTATCTTCTTAAGGCAATATGATAATGGGATCTTAATTAATTTTTCAATGTCACATTAAACTAATTGCACTTCAAGATTGTTATTTTTTGAATTAACTGTGACTTTATTTAAATATTAAATTAATAATATTTAGAATATTATTTTTGAAAAATGGACTTCATTTTTGGATTCTACACGTCAAAAAATGGTTGGGGTAAAATTTTGGGATTTTTCTGAAATACTTGAATTTTTTATGAATAGTGACATATCATAAATTGCAAAATTAAGATAAATACACTAATTATAGAGTCATTTGTGATGTTCTGCTGATGTAAGCCCACTTGTTTTGGGATCACATGATAAAATTACTATTCTTGGTCATGTAATACTCACTATTACTTGTCTTTAGGAGAAATAATAAATTAATGATTTTTATATTAAGAAATCCCCTCTCTCCTCCACTATAAAAACCCCCTATTCCAATCACTCCTCTCAAGCCTTGTGCCTTCTCCAAATTCTGGAAAAATACCCTCCCAACCTCCTCTACCACTTCCAGAAAGATTTGGTCTCATTAAAAGACCAAAACCTCTCCCTTAAGGAGGTTCTCAAGGAAGTTTGGTTCAAGAGGTAAATTCCTCTTTTCAATTCTCTGTCTTTCCTTTCAAGTTCATTTGTTTTCTTTTTATATTACCTCTCTTTATCCAAATTTTGTGATAACTCCATTACCTTATATGTAATGGAATTTTCTCATGATATTGGAATAATTTATCATCATCTTCCCCTTTTTACCTTCTTTTATACTAGTAGTAAGAACACCATCCGAGATGTGTCAATTTTACACATTCAAGGACAATGGACTTTCGATTTCTTTTATCATTCTAAATTATGGTCATGAAACCATTATTGTTATGGTTGAACCATATGATTATATATAATATAACCTATTTAAGATTTTATAATCTCTTTGTTCAAATGGTATTATGTTATAAAGAAAAATGAGTTCGTTGTAATCAAAACCCACAAATTAACCAAAACAATTATGATTAAAGTTCTATATGATAATTCATCCTTGTTCCATGTAACCAAGTTATATAAATTAACAATAACATATATTTATGTTCATAAATAATATATAATTTCAATTCTTGAGATTTATATCCATTCCACTTCATTACTTAAAAACAAGTGAACCGAATATGAAAATAAGAGAAACGAACACTCCGGAATGACGAAAGTCAATACAATAATTAATCAATAAAGACATAAATGAACTAACCAGAATTATGATAAACTAAATACAAGTATAATAGGTTCTGAAATATGTTATTAATAAGTATAATTTCATATTCCAGGAACTTAAGTACAAGAGCGGAACACGTTCGGAGTTAAGGTAAGGGTTTTTCACCCGAACTTCCATTTTCATTCAGGTTTCTTTTATTGTCTAATTTCATCGATTAAATTATTATGTATTGTTATGTACTACTCATAAATTATGTGTGAGTATTATATATATGTACACCAACCATAATCCTTCCCTATTTTTAGAATAGTTACATGTTTTAAAAGGAACTTTCAAAATTGTTTCCAAAAATACATGCCTGATACAAGGGAATTTCTCAAATTCAGATCTATTATCAAGGGAAAGATATAATCTATTTTTGGAAACCATTATCCATATAAAAACACTCATTTTATCATGAAATAATATCTTACTTTACTTCTGGTTTTATACAAATATTTTTCCAAAAGAACTCTTCTTTTCGAAATAAAAGAGTATTTATCACAAGAATTTCTTAATGATTTTAGAAGATTATTCTCGTTTGATTCAACACTCTTGATGATTCTTATGTATTGTTGGGGTTAATAATTTATAATGTCATATACCATATTTTATTTAATGGTTTATGAATAACTTTATTGTGAATGATTTATCCTAAAACCATTCACCATATTATTCTGAATGGTTAGTGTTTTATGTTTAATGATTGGGGAAAGTTAGTTACATTTCATATGATAGTTTCAATAGGAATGTATATGTTGTTTATGTTGATCCCCGATCATATTAGGAATTAATTGGACTTATTATGTGATGGTTGGGGGCCTCTATATCCCCTTTATTCATTGGTAGGTCTCATGAGACAAATAGACGTGGAATTGGCCGAGGCCTTTCCCAATGTGATATGGATTTTGGCCGAGGCCTTAATCATTAGACGTCTTGGTCGAGGCCTTGACAAAATGTTTCAGAATGTCTATAATTATTAATTCTGTCATTATGAGTTCATATATTGATATTTAATGTGGTTATTAGATTAGTAGAATACCCATGATTATGTTTTATTATGTCATTATTTACTCAGCTCATATTTCTGCCATAATGTGTTCAAGTTTATTATTAAAGGCATGTGTTTTCAATTATTCACCATGTCTAATGTTTATATAATCTTCCATTGTATTTCTTACTCTTACTGAGCATTTGATCTCACCCCTTTATTATGTTCATTTTCACAGGGCAAGAATAATTCTATTATGAATGACATGTTGAAATAACCTAGGAGTTATGGAAGTTGTCTAGGGAGTTTCTATGTTGTTTTTCATTTCAATTTGTAATGATGAACTTGTGTATGTATCTTGTTTCCAATAATACTAAACTACTCGGTCCTTCGGGATTCTTATTCCTTGTTTGTATTTCAATGTAATAAAATAAGGCACCGGCTTTGGGCAACTAGGTTCGGGTCCTTACACGGTACAACTGTGTAATTTATAACAGTGATACTTTAATGGAATATATATATATATACCACCTACCTCATGCTTAGGATAAACCAAATTTATATTATCAAGAATTAATTAGGTTTGGTTTTAAATAAAACTAATAAATAGACAAAGACCCTAAAAATATGGTGTATTAGCTCGCAAAAAAACAACATCAAATATTGTGAGGTAGATAGAAAGAGGAAGAAATATGAGTGAAGCACTTACCAAGAATCTTCCACTGCATTAGATGGAACTCAAAATAGACATATAATAGAGGATATCCATGTATCCCTAAGAGAGGGGGAGGAGGTGTTACTGAGCAGTGCCCTCCTGTATGTAGGGAAATGAGGGGATGAGCCCATGTTTCCCTTTTGTTAAATGTTTTCTGCATATTACATAGCATGTAATTTTTACACATTGTGTAACAATTTCATGTCGTGTAACAGATTCACATCATGTATTCCTTGGGATAAGACCCCGAGCTTGCATGTTGTGAATCCACCAGACTGCACCCCATGAACCATTTCACATATTTTAAATGCATTACATGATGTTTAAAACTCATAGCATCTATTTTCAACAACTTGACCATCTGTTCTTCCTATGGTGTTTTCCCAAAACCCTTAGGACTTCCACCGAAACATCAACTATGTCTAAAAACACTATTTACAGATGTTCAAACCCTCATATCCTCACTCTAGTTCCCGAAATTCAAACCAATCCATGCACCAATGGAAAATTTTAAATTCCTTTGGAAATTACACCCAATCCAAAACATGGGATGTTGCAATTTAGTTGTTGAGTCTTAACTTGGGATTAGTCAAGGGTATAGACTAGTGATATTGTCTCCCTTTGAAGTTCTAATAAATGGGATTTATAGGGTAAAATACTATTGGTCGAGGCCATCACTTCCTTTGATTATGTCAATTAGATTTATCATAACCTTGTATATATACTAATCATATGATCACTGTATAATGACTATACTATAAATAGTTATGATGTTTAATGGACTTTTAAATCTAATAGGATATAATTTATAATGGTCCAAAAACCAAAGTAGTGCATGTGTGTTATATAATTTCATTTCTTAATAGTTCATTTACTTATTTAAAACAGGAAATTCATTTATAAATTTTTGGGTCATTAAAAACATCATTCTAGGAAGTTTCCTAACCGAACCATGGGATCAAGAGGTGCGTAAAGGGAAATTTTAGAGGCCATCACTAGATGGAAGAACAAACTACCTAGTGAGAAGGAACCAACCAACCAATAGAGCTAGAAAAAAAAAGAACCTACTCCTGTCCAGATGCATTGGCTAGTTTTTGGGAGCCCACCAACCAGTCGATGGGGATGGCAGTAGTACCTAGCTATTTCCTAGGACATCGGCCAGTTGATGAAGTACCACAAGCTTTTCAATAGAAACTGGATATCCTGAGTGATCCCTAGTAATCCCACCAGCTATATAGTGGTCTATAGTATCTAACTAATGATGAATTTCTAGAAAAAAAAATAGTCATTTAAGTGGATCCTGTCAGCCTGTGTTTCCATCTAACTCTATTTGACCTCAAAAAACTACAATACCCCAAATGAACCTATATAAATTATTCTAATTAACTACCATATACTATATTTAAGATATTATACCCACTTTTTACCTCCCTTATGCTAGATTATCATAATCTCTTTCTCCATCTCTCTCTTTTGTCCACTATATCTCTGTTTTACTTCTCTATATTATTGAGAGAATTGAGATTTATTTGTAAATGGTTTGTATTAATCAAACCTCTTCTTCTTATTTATCTTGGGTTCTCACTACCATTTAAGTGTGTAATTTGGGTTTCTTTGTTACACTATTAAAAATCATGTGTATTTTTATTTCATTGGGTTTCTTGATTACATCACTAAAAAAGGGTTCTTTTTAGGTATCTTTTATACCTTTAATGTCGAGGGAGTAATATAAAATCTCTCAATCCTTAAGGGGAGGAGACATAAGCACTCATTTTCAGTTTTTCTGATATAATCTATCTAATTATGCCTATCCCTTTAATTTATATTTCCACTATACAAACCCTTTATATTTATCGCTTACTCCATTGATTCTTATATATTTTCTATACTTGTTTAATTTTAATTTTTTGTTTAATTTCAAAATTATATCACTTAATTTAGTTTTAATTTTTAAAAGGTAATTCACCCCCTCTTACCAACTTACTTCAACCAAAAATTTGTATCAAAGGGATCATTTTTTTAACCTTTATTAGTTTCAAGGAAAAATCATAAATGGTGACTAATACCTCTATCATTCAAGGTTCTCCTGAAGGAAACTCAATGGGATAAGCCCCTTTCATTGATAGATCAGACTATATTTAGTGTAAAACCCATATGTATACTTTTCTTAGAAGTATAGGATACCCTGATTTGAAAATAGTTATGTATGGTTATACTGCCACTAAGGAATAATAAGACAAATAGTCTCTAGATGATATTTCCACCTTTGAGATTAACGGAATAACCATGAATGATCTTCATTGTAGACTAGAATGAAATGAATTTAATATAATATATACTTTTAAAACTACCCATGAAATTTTTAAATTACTTGAATTTGCACTTGAGGGTGCTAATAAAGTCAAGGAAACTGGGCTTCATATATACCTTCAATATTTTGAAAGTTTTATCATACATCCCAGTGAGTCTATAACTAAAAATTTTACTCATTTTATTGAAATTTTCAATGGTAGAAAATATATTGGTGATGATATTTATATATATATATTCCTATAAGGAATATAATTTGGGTTTTTTTGAGTTATTGGGAACTAAATGTAACAACGATTCAAGAAGCAAAGGATGTCAATAAAATACTAGTTTAAGAACTTATTTGGCCTCTCAAGGATTATGATATTACCATGAAGTAGAAAGAAAAAAGAGAAGAAAAGGGAATTCATGTAAATTAATAATATTTTCTCCTTTAATTAAATTAATAATTAATCCTCCATAAGTGATGTTAATATTTCCCACCTTTCCAGGAAAATGAAAAAAAAATATATGAAGAAGAAGAAAGATTTACATCATTATAAGAAGAAGCATGAATGTGTAGAAGGGAAAGTAACATGATATGAATATAACAAGAAGGGACACATCAAACTAGAGTGACCCATATCTAAAAATAAGATAAAGGATAAGAATGAAATAAAATGGTAATTTAAAGTCACAAAATGTAGTGCTAAGTGATGAATCCCTCTACTCAACCAGGTCAAGGGATGAAATTAAAAAATGACTCATGGACCAAGAAGAGGTTAGTGATGAGGTAAATTATTTAAGTTCTTATTTTTATTCAATTCATTTAAATTATAAAAATATTAAATATTATAGGTATCAATTAGAGGAAGTATTTTTTTCACTCAATAAAAAATCAAAACAACATAAAAATAAATATAATCAATTTTTTCATGAAAAGGATAAAATATCATAATAAAAATAAGAAACTAAAAGAGAACAATGAAAAGACAAAATATTTTCTTTCAAAAAATAATTGAGATCAATTTTTTTTGATAATTTTCCCAAAATTCATCCTAAAATTGATGGTGTTGGGGTTGAACTAAAAACTTGAGCATTAATGAATGGCCTCATTATAAATAAATTAAATTTATGAAATAAAAAACATCAATCCATTTACCTAAGGCATGGGTGAAATCTAAATACCATCCCTTAGAAAATTTTATCAGTGATTTGCAAGTAAGTACTCATACTAAAAGATTGTAATTAAATGAGGTTGAGAATCATGATTTTTCACACCTAGAACCCAAAAATATTTATGATTCCACTAATAATGAAAATTTGGTACTTTAAATGTAGAATAGTTGAACCAATTCACAAATAAAAACATTTGTAGCCTTATTGAAATGGCTGAATATTATCCCATTATTGACACTAAATGTGTCTTTAGAAATAATCAAATGCATAAGGTAACATCACCTGTAACAAATCTATACTCGTATCCAAAGGTTGTAATCATGAATAAGTCATTGATTATGGTGATACCATTGATTCAGTCACTAGGATAGAATCCATTTTAATATTATTATAATTCACAACTCATTTAAATTTTAATCTTTTTCATATGGATGTCAAACATGCCTTTTTAAACGGTTTTATTTCTGAAAAAACTATTTTTTGAAAAAAAACCCATTTTGAAGATTCAAAACATCCAAATCATGTTTTTAAGTTAATAGAGATTCTTTATGTCTTAAAACAAGCCCCTCAGTCTTAGTATAAAAGGTTAACTAAATTTATTTTATAAAATGATTTTAAAATGAGAAAATATGATTCAACTTTGTTTTTGAAACATATTTAAAAGGATTTATTGATTTTTCAAATTTATATCGATGATATTATTTTTGGTACTAAAAAAGAATATATTTTTAATGAAATTTAAAATTTAATGAGAAAAGGATTTGTAATGAGTTTTATTGGTGAGTTAAAAAAATTTATTGGTTTTAAAATTTCTCAAAATAAGGATGGTATTTTTCAAATATAAGGAAAATACACTAATGAACATTTAAAACGTTTTTACAAGGATCAAATAAGGAAAATTATTACACCTATGAGTAATTAATATAACATAACATTGGATGAAGTCGGTAAACCGATTGACAAAAAAACTTTATCTAGGTATGATTAGGAGCCTTCTTTACCTTACAATGACCTGACTAGACATCATTTTTAGTGTTTATTGTTGTGATCATTCTCAAGACAATAATAAAGAATAAAATTTAAAATCTCATAAAATAATTTTTAGATATTTAAAAGGTTATAAAAATATTGGTTTATTTTATCCAAAATATACTTATTTTGAAATTATAAGTTTTTCAGATGCTGATTTTGGAAGATTACAACTTGATAAGAAAATTAAAAGTGAGACTTGTCACCTACTTGGAAAATACCTAGTCTTATGGAGTAGTATGAAGAAAAATTCCATTACTCTTTATATGGGTAAAGTCAAATATATAGCCACAGGGATTTATTTCTCCAAAATTATATGGATGAAACACACTCACTTAGACTATGAGCTTACATATGAACATGTCCCTGTTATGTGTGGCAAAACTAGTGCCATTATTATTTCTAGGAATCTAATTCAATACTATTGAACTAAACACATTGATCTTAGGCACAATTTATTAAGATATAACTTCCAAAAAGGAGATATAATTCTATAATTCATAAGTAAAGATCTTCAATTAGCTGATATTTTCACAACACCCCTCACTCTAGAATATTTTGATTTTATTAAGGGGTAGTTAGGAATGGAATGATTGTGAAAATCTATTTTGACTTTTGGAAAATAATGTAGTTTTATCCTTTATTTTAGATCATTTTTCTCTTTATTTATTAAATTCATTAATTTATTTATCTCACTCTCTTAGATAAGATTTTTCTTTCAAATATGAATTTTTTGTTTCATATTTAATTATAGATCCTTATTCTCATAAATTGTGTATTTAAAATAAATTTTCTTCCATACCAGATGCACCAATTGTGGGAGAGACAAACTATTTTTGAATCTAAAATGTTCCTAGAGGGAGACACCATTTTTTAACAAATTTAATATTTTAGGGATATCAAAGTTATATCTTTTTTAAGAATTATCACATGAAATGTGAAATTTTTAAATATATTTTAGAATTATGGAATCTTTTATAATTTTAGTTTTATTTAGTTTTAAAATATATTTTTATAAAAATCTCAGTTTTATATATTTAAATTCATGTTGGTTTTGTTTTTCTTAAAGAACATTAATGATGAGTTATAAAAAATATTTTATATTTTCTCTTATGGATGGATCTCCTTTAATTATGAATGCATTATCCATTAATTTTCTAACCATGTTTATGATTTTTTGGTAATTACAAATGAGGAGAAGTTTATAGTACTATAAAAGGTTATGCTATAAAATTTCTTTTCATATTGTTAAAGGTTTTAAAATCCATTTTAATTCTAAATTGTTTTAAAGATAAAATTATTTAATTTTATTTTTGATAATTATAAATAATTTTAAAATCTTATTTGAATTTCATTATGAAATTTTGAAATTCTATTGGATATATTTTCAATCTATTCATATGACAATATTTCTCTTGTTTATTTAAAGTGTTTGTGATCATAAAAAAGGGAGGATTGTTTCACCTCTCACTCTCTTAGGTGTTTTAATGATCACAAACCCCAAATTTGTTTCTAACCATTTTATTTCATTTATTTTAAGTATTTATGTTTTTAAATAATCCTATGAAGTTTCTTATCTAAATCATGGTATCAATAGAAACTTAGATTACTATTTTAGAGGCCCTCACTAGTTTAAAGCACTGGCTACCCGATGGGAAGGCATCAATCAGCTGGTAGTGCTGGATAAAATCACCTACTCATATCCAAATCCACTGATCAGTTGGTAGAGTCCCACAAGATGGAAAATGGAACTTGGATAACTGAGGTGATCCCCATGAAAACTGCCGACCATTTTATGGACCATAGTGTCTTGTCAGTGAGGCTTTTCTAGACAAAAAATAGAGCCATTTTAAGTGGGTATCATTGGCCTATTTTTCCCTCCAACAAATCTATTCTAAATCCAATGGCTAAAAGACCTATAAACACTATAAATACACCTCTTTGAATTCTTGTATATACTAGTAGACTAACATATACCATATTAAAGCTATTACACCCACTTTTGATCTCCCTTATGCTAAATTGTCATGATTTATTTCACCCCTCTCTATTTTTTCACTCTTTCTATATATTTTAATTATCTATATTATTGAGAGAATTGAGAGTGATTTGTAAAGGGTTTGTGTTAAGAAAACATATTCTTCATTTTTATCTTGGGTCCTCACTAGAATTGAAGTGAGGGATTTTAGGTTTCTTTATTACACCACTAAACACCAAGTGTCTTTCTCTTGTATCGGATTTCTTTCTTACACCCCTAAAAATAATGGTTCTTTTTAGGTATATTGGATACTATTAAATCAAAATAAGTAATCCAAAACCTATCAATACTTGAGGGTAGGTTATGTAGGCACTCATTTTGAGTTTGTATGAACTCCTTTATCAAATAATTCCTTTCCTTCCCATGGGGTGTTAGCCGAGTGGTACCCACTAGTTGTACCCCTTGCTCTCCATGGGAACTGGCGTAGGCTTGAGTCCCACCAAACTTGGACATTGTGTGTATTATGCATAGGTCAATTCAAATCCATTACTTAGTTGGGGAATGTGGCGTGCACTTGGGCTTGGTCAGGGCCCCCCACTGGGAGTCGGTGTTAGCAACCCACATTTTTTCCATGGGGTGTTATCCAAGTGGTACCTTCTGGTTATACCCCTCACTCTCCATGGGAACGGTGCAGGCTCGAGACCCGCTAGACTCAAACACTGTGTGTATTATACACAGGGAGATTCAAAGTCATTGCTTAGCTGGGGAATGTGGCGCACACTTGGGCTTGGTTGGGGCCCCCCATTGGGAGTCAATGTTAGTAACCCACATTTTTTCACAAGAGCCTCAGCCTAGTTGGTGAGGACTCAGAAAGTGCATCCAAAGGACCCGAGTTCAAATATGGGTCGAGACATATTTCCGGGGTACTGTAGTAGGTATTTTCTGGTAATATAGTAGCTAGAACTATTCATATTGTTGGGCTTTTGGGCCATCGGTTTGGTCCTTGGGTCCTTCAAGGACTTCGGGCCACCCAAGGCCTTTAGGACAGCAAGGTTTTTGAGACACGTCAAGGCCTCTCGGCCACCTCAAGGCCTTTGGGTGACCTCAAGGATTTCAGGCCACCTGAAATTGTGCTTAATGGACCAGGTAGGCTCTATAAGGATCATACTCCAAATGAGGATTCAGATCATGTGTATTCACCATAGCAGAAGCTAACGGATGTAGAAGAAAGAGAGGGTATATATTTTCCATTGGGACTAGCCTGTGAATGCATGGGAAGCCTAGTCGAATAGCCATGTGAAGGTGGAGATCCGATATCTTTATGTAGAATCTCGAGAGGAGGAATTTCATGTATTTATAGTCTTTATATTTTCTCTAAGACCTATGGGTCATGTAATCCCTAGCCTACGTCCTTTTAAGGTTTCACCCTTATCCCTTGAAAGGGGGTTTATCAAAAATCAATAAAAAAAATAAGGCCTTCGGGCCATTCGGGAAAATCATGCCTTGCCTTTTAATTTATATTTTCATTATGCCAACCCTTTATATTTATCGATTACTCTTTTTATTCTTTTATATTGTTCATAATTATTTAATTTAAATTTATCATTTAATTTCATAATTGTGTCACTTAATTTATTTTTAATTTTTAAAAGAAATTTTACCCCATATTTCCATCTTACACCAACCAACAGGGGTGGGTTGCAACAGACTCACCCTAACGTGACTATATAGAGACTGCTAAAAGGGGTCACCCATTCCATGAAAAGTTCTTTGGTGACTACTTTTAGGAGTCACAAAATCCTTTTTCTCCATTAATAAATGTCAAATTATATTTATGTATTAATCATGTTGTTCTTCAATTATTTGAATTAAAAATTATTATATCCAAACTATGTTTATTTATTAATAAAGCTATGAAAATTAATAAAAATTAAGATATGGTCATTTACTAATAAACACCACTACCAAAATTGATCACTAATGGTCTTTAGTGGCCATATAATGATAATTTTTTAGTATATGTAAAAGTTTCATCACCAATGGTAGAATTACTACAATATGAAATTAAAATACTATATATGGTAATAAATTTTTGTTTCATTTAAAAGAAATTGATGTGAATTTAGTAACACAAAATAAAAGTGTTATATTTCCACCTGAGAAAACAAGATTGAATTTATAACTTTTTTTAAGTCCTAAACATGCATCAAATGATCAAAATTGGGTAAATTATTTCAGATGGTCATGGAATGTTAGAACAATGGTTGTTAATTAATATAGGGCCTATGGAGACAAATATTGCATCAACACAATATTCAATGTGATTGGAATAATATAATATTAATTTTAATAATTATAACTTTTTTATACTTTTTAAATGTATATCAAATAGTCAAAATTGAGAAAACAAGTTCAAATTGTCATGAAAAGTTAGGATAATGACTATTGATTAATTTATGACATATAGGAAAAAACTTCACATCAATTTTACATGTGATGTAATAAAAATAATCCAATGTTCATTTTTATAATAATAATTATTTTTTAAAGTTTTAATATGAATCAAATGGATTAAATAGAGACAAAGAGCTTTGATACTTCTGAAAATTTTGGATAATGATTGTAAATTAATTTATAGCCTCTAAAAAGAAATTGTATGATGTGACTAAAATGATTTAAAGTAAAATTTTATAATTATAACTGATAATTAAGATCCAAAAACATGTAAACGGTCAAAATCGAACAAGATAACTCATATTATTTTGAAATATTTGTTCAATGATTTTCAATAGTTTATGACCTTTTGGGAAAAATGGAATTAAAATATAATATATAATGTGACTAAAATTATCTAAAGTTTATTTTTGGAATTATAACTCTTTTATAAGTTCTAAATGCACATCAAATAATAAAAATGAGAAAATGAGCTCAAATTATCATGGAAATTTAGTACAATAACCATTAATTAATGTATTAATTGTAGGAATAAACTACTTGTTAATATGATGATGATATGATAAAAATAATCTAATGTTCATTTTTATAATCATAACACTTTTATAAGTTCTAAACATGCATCAAATAATGCATGGGGATCACACAATATCAAACTTTATGAAAAATTAAAACAATTTCCTTTGATTAATTTATGAATTATAGGGATAAATCACATATCAATTCAATGTATGATTTGGTCAGAATGTTTCAATTTTCATTTTTACATTTAAAAAAAAAAATAGATCCAAAATTTCATTAAAAAACATAAACAATCAAATGAGCTCAAATTTTCATGAAATTTTAGGATAATAATTATCAATTAATTTATGAATTATTGGGAAAAAATACTTTTTAACACAATCTGTTATGTAACCAAAATTATCCAGTATTTTTTTTAGAATTATAACTCCATTTTAAGTTCAAAATATGCATTGAATGGTAAAAATCAAGAAATGAGCTTAAATTACCATAAAAATTTATAGAAATGACCATAGATTAATTTAGAAATTATAGGAATAAACCATAAGTAAATATAATGTGTGATGTGACCTGAATTATTCAATGTGCCTTTTTACAATTATAACTACTTCATAAGTTCCAAACATGCATCACACAGTCAAAAACAAGAAAAAAATATCGTATTTTTGTGAAGATTTAGAATGATAATCATTGATTAGTTTATGAACTTTAAGAAAAAAAATTACACATAAATATGATGTGCGACATATGTAAAATGATTTAGAGTGTATTTTTAGAATTATAACTCTTTAATAAGTTCCAAACATGCATTAAATGAAAAAAAAATATCAAATGAGTTTAGATTATTATGATAATATAGGAAAATTATTCTTAATTAATTTATACCATATAAGAGTAAACATTACATAAATCTAAAGTTAAATCATACTAGAATCATCCAATGTTTATTTTCATAATTTTGATACCATTTTAAGTTTAAAATATGTGTTAAATGATCACAATCAAGAAAATGAGCTCATATTATCGTGAAAATTTTAAACAATGACCATTAATTAATTTATGAATTGTAATAAGAAATAGCACATAAATCATCCATGTGATGTAATCAGAATGATCCAAAATGAATTTTTATAATTTCAATAATTCTATAAGTTTCAAATTCATGAAAAATGTTCAAAATAAAGCAAATGAGTTTAAATTGTCTTGAAATTTTAGTCAAATGACATCTTTTTAATCTATGACATGTAGGAATAAAGTAAAAATATATGACATGTGATGTGAATGAAATGAACCAATGTGTAACTTTAGAATTATAACTCTTTTATAAGTTTTAAATGTGTTCTAAATGATCAAAATAAATCAAAAAAGTTCATCTTATTGGGAAAATCTAAAAAAATTATTGTATATTAATTTATGATATATAAGAACAAAGTACACATAAATATTATATTAAATGTGATTATAATGATCCAAAGTGTATTTTTATAATTTTAACCTTTTCGTAAGTTATAAATGTGAATCAAACGATCAAAACAGAACAAATTTTCTCAGATTGTTGTCAAAATTTAAAATAATACTTTTATTTAATTTATGACTTATAGGAACAAGTCTCACATGAATCAAATATTTTATGTAACCAAAATGATCCAAAATACATTTTTAGAGTTATAACTCTTTTTTTAATTCTACACATGTGTCAAATGATCAAAATTAAAAAAAAACTTAGATTGTCATGAAAGTTTAGGTTAATGATTGTAGATGACTGGTAAAAATACACTATTTATTTATCCAACATGGGATGTGACTAAAATAGTTTGAAGTAATGTTTTTTTGTGGAATTTTTTTACATTTATAATAAATTATTTATGCATTGTAACAAAAAACAAATGATTTTTAATTTTAATTCCTTAGATTTTCATATTTTATTTTTACATCATACTAACTTGATTTTTAATTATAATAATATTTTAGAATACATTCTGAGATATATATATGGATTAACACAATTTTCAAGGTTAAGTATTTATATATATCTAAAATTATTATACGTCCTTTAAAATTTTGATAACATATAAATATTTCAATATTCTCAATTAATGGATGAAATTATAAAATATTTAGTAAAGATAATAACCATTCTAGAAGTCATTATAGGTAACCAAAAATAATGTTTGGCAACAATATTGGATATCAAAAATGGTTTTTATAGCCCTATATAGTGGCTACAAAATGGCAGTAGCTATAGTTTTTACTGATAGGGCTAATGTGATCAACATTTGGATGTCACTCAACAATTTTTAAATCCTTTTAGTGACAAAATTTAACAGCTGTTAAATATTTTATTTATATTAGTGATATTTTTAGCAATCTCTAAAGTTAAAAAATAAAAATAAATAGTTTTAATAACCACTAAAAGTGATTAATGTTTTTTTTAAATAATAACATTAGAAATATCCTTTGGTGTTTTCCAATATCTATTTTTTTAATATTTGAACAATTATACAACCGCTATTTTTTCAGATAAACTTGAACATTTTAAAACATTAGAATATACAAAATTTTCAAAATATTTTCAAAATTATAGAATTTTAATTAACATATATTTTTTAAAAATATGCATAAAAATAATTCCAAAATAGTGTGAACTGATATATCATTTAGATCAATTAATATGAAACATGATTACATTTTAAAGTCAACTATAATGAAATATGAAAAAATAAATTATGAAAAAACAAAAAAATAAATTTTTTGATCATTTTTAAATATACATGGATGAATTATTTTATTTAAATAATGAAATTTCATAAAAAAATATTAATTTTGATCATTATGAGCACCTTGATTATTATATTTATATATAATTAATTATTATAAGGAAAAAATAATTTACGAGTTATTATCCTTTTTTATGAGAAAACATACCCCCTTTCTCATTTTTAGCATATTTATGTACTTTTTAACACTTAAAATGTATTATTAAACTTTTAAAATAAATTTTTACCATTTTTATCACAACACATGTCAATTTATACACTCTTTATTCCCACTAGTCAAAAATTACCCAAGTACTACTATGTTTCAATTTAATAGGTATTATAGCTTGTTTGATAAATTTTAGATGTTTTATGAACACTACTTAAAACTATAAACCAAAGTTTTTATATATTTTCACTATATTTGTAATCAAATTCATGTGTGTATTATACCTATAATTTACAAATGAATCGAGTATTTTTGTACTAAACTTTATTATCCATTTTTAAATTTTGATTCTTTAAATCACTTTTTCCATTTAAAAAATTCATAGTAAAACCATTTTTATACATTTATTTGTGTCACATACTTTAAATTATCATGCCACTCATTTTTATTGAAATCAAATCATACAACATAATAAACCAACCAATAATATCCCATATAAAGGCATATATTTTTCTAGTCGTCTATTTTTTTCATATGTTGAAGATATTAGAGTAGAGTTTGGAATTATTTCATGAGTGAGGAGATGATTTTTTTGGATTTTTAAGAAAATTACAACATGATTAGGCCTCTATTAAACCATGGTCAGTCATGGTGGTGGATTTGATCATAGTGGTTGGTCATTTTTATGAGTCTGGTGTGTTTAGAGGAATTTGGTCATTTTAGAGGGATATTATACCATGGTATAATAGAATTACATGGAGGTTCCTGTTTTAGTGGTCATGGTCTAGGTGGATTTTTAGATAAATCCTTATTCAAAATAGAGAGGGTGGAAACCCCTATTCTTTTGGTCATGGTGTGAAATATCATGGTTTACTAAACACTGTATTATGGTCTTATCCTAGGTATTTGAGAGGATTTGAGTAAAATGATAATAGTCTAGAGGTATATATCATGGTTTTGACCTAAGGAGAGATCTAGGAATAAAAATTACTAGTGACATTCAAGGGTTCAGGGTGTTTTGATTGCCTTGATTTTTGGATCCCCTTGATTGTGCTTAACCATTCTATAATCAATTCCTCGCCATGATTTGGTTGGTTCAACCCAATTTTTCTTATAAATTCATATAATCCTATTCCTTCCTTTAATTACTTTATCTTTAACCCTAGATGTCAATGTGGCTTTATTTTTGTGATATTGGGAATCCTTTATGGTTCTTTAACCCATGGCTTCATGTGATTGAATCCTTTTGATTTAAGGTGCTATTATTTTTCATTTCCTTCAATTATTTATGATTCATTCCCTATCATAGAGTTATAATATATATTAGTGTTTAGTTTTAGTGGTTTATTAATTTAGGGTTTTATGGAGGATTGATGAGATTAGGTTTGGTGGGGGAATTTTGTGAGTTATTAAGTGTTTGATCTCAGTTTCCATTTATTCTCTCAATTTTGTTCTATTTGAATTTAATTCAAGGTATGTGATTCAAATTCTCTATTTTTTATTTCCATTTTGATGTATAACTACTATACTTAAGTTTTTTTTGGTAAAGATAATAGATTGACCTAATGAAGATAATAATTGGATTGAAGTGGGAATTGGTAAGTGAGAAATGTATTTTTAACATGTTTTCATGTTATTATTGAGTTTTTCTTAACTATTATTATGTTGATAAATTTTTTGAATCCATGTTGTTATTTATATGTTGAAATCAGTTGACCAAAACATTATATACATAAATATGAAATCATGTTAAATAAATATTCAACGCATCTCATAATAAGTCATTCCCTAGAACTATAAAGTTTCAATGACTTTGGTGATTAGATACATAATCATCTTATTACATGAAATATCTTCAAAATATACCAACATTTTCTTCTTAAATAGTACACTTTTTAGTCACATACTATTTAAAACCTTTCTTCATAACCCAGGGAAAGGAAACATAAGAAAGGGTGAACTCATATTGTCAGTAAGGGTA
This sequence comes from Viscum album, assembly GCA_963277665.1. Lineage (NCBI taxonomy): Eukaryota > Viridiplantae > Streptophyta > Magnoliopsida > Santalales > Viscaceae > Viscum > Viscum album. The sequence continues at coordinate 849,124,988 of OY728166.1, read as the reverse complement.
AATATAGGAGATATCAATAAATGATCACATGTAAGCATAACATGAGAATAAGTGGTATGATAATATAATCTTAAAATTTTAAAATCATACCCAAAAATTCATAAATCATAATCATATATTAAGCCTTTGTCTGATCATAAGAAATGAATCATAGAAGAATCAAATATCACAAGATCATATAATAATTAGAAGAACATTCCATGGAGAGTGGCATAATCATAATAAAATAAATATTATGTCAAGGATACTCACTAATACATTCATCACATGTTAGTATTGGTGGTCTTTCCCAAATTTAACCAAGTTTTTGGGGTTAAGTGGTCAAATGTAGAGTAGCTTGGGTTGTCAATTCCTTATAGACCTAAGCAGAAACCTATAGACACGCACATTCTATAGACTAGTTTTGGATATTAAGTGGCCAACTTTGGGTTTATTTTAGATAGTTTTAAGCAAACACTACATGACTTAAGTTAAATCAAATTATGAGAATGGTTAATCCTAGGTTATTGCAAGGGGTGGATTGGATGAAATTCTTTTTTAACGATTTAAATTTCTTATATTCGAGATGGGTTTATTCAAGAAGATCAAACAACTTCATCACTTAATGTTTTTATACCAACACACCATAATACTAATCACATATAAACTTGTAAGATTAAATTTATGATCACTTCAAGGTAAAGGTTTGTATTAGCACTTGAAGTATGTGGCCTTTAAATTCAACAAGGACGAAGAGGTTTTAATATCATCAAATAAAAATCTCAATTAAAAGAAGTTATTCGACATTAATGGGGTGATAAATAACATCCAATATAGACCCTTTATACTCTCTTTTATCAACATATAAGTGGGTTATCCCTCCATTGATTCTATGGTTTCAATGGAAGTGGGAAGTAGACTCATGAGGGAGGAATTGAAGAAGTAAAAAAACAATAAAAAGAAAATAATCACTCCACCGTTGTGTGAATAATTTCACAAGGTTTGTTATGAATAAATTAAAACCATAAAGAAATGATATAAATGTGATAATAATAAGAATATAATAAGAGAATATGAAGAATTTTTATTGAAAACTAAGGTGATTCAAACAACTTACAAATGAAGAAGAACATTACAAAGAAAAAGTGGTAGCATAACACTACAATGAAAGAAAGCATCCAAGATCCTTAAATCATCCAACACCACAGCCTTAAATAGTAATTTTAGGAGAATTTGGTGGATCCTCCAATAGTTAAAGTCATCTCACTTGAGTATGGTATTCCTAGTGTGGTGGAAAGTAAGGGAGAGTAGACTTTTCCACCCTTGACCCGAAGTTGCAGCTAGCTTGAATCCACCGAACATAGGTTCCTATATGACCTTATATATGGCCGAATGGTAGTGGTCCATAGAGGAGAAAAATGAATATTCGGATGTCTACTACCTCTCTATAAAATTTCAGCTGAAAATAATTTGTGGTTTCTGAGATATGATTAAAGTTGTGAGTTATTTTTATAGGCCACAGAATCTGGCCTAGAATTCCATCTTCCACTTAGGCCACCTAAAACTCCATTAAAACATCCTAATTAGATCTTATCAATGTTTTATGAAATTTTTCCCATGATTTAATATATCTTCAGTTAAAATTTAAGAATCATTGGGCTTTTATCTTGTCCGATACAGTCTCCTTAGTGGGTTGTTGTCCAGTTTACTTTGCCCATAATGTGTTACCATGAAATCCCATTTTGGTGGTCTTCCAATGTGAATATTCAAATACTTAAAAAGTACGAATTGTTCATTGTAGCATGAGAGACCTGAAAATAAAATATAAATATAAAATAAAGGCCATTTTTTATTTTAGGAGGTGTTCAAAAATGTACCATGTAATAGTGAATTTTAAGGGGGAATTACAATCATAATGTGAAATGATGTTCAAAGTGTAAAATGCACTAAAATGGTGTTTATGAATAATAAATCACATGAATATTATCCTCATTCAGTGGATAATCACTTGGTCTAACCACCTGTGTACCCTATTTTAGTCTTGGGATAATCGTTTTTATACCATTTGAGAATATAAAACATTAATCATTACCCAATTAATTGGAGGGATATAACAGACCCACCCATCACATAATCAAAATCCATTCATATTTATTCCATAATAACATGAAATAATTTATCATTTCATCGTATCTTAACCTTTGAAAAAAATAGTTTTCATTAATATTTCATCATCATAATCACAAACGGTCCAAATAATGAATAAAGGTGGTATCATTGAATCATTTCCCCAATGAATCATAAGTGACATCAATAGATTTTTTTCATGGATAAAAATACCTTTAAAATATCATTGGAATGTTTCTTGAGGAAAACAACCTTGTCATTTTGAAATCACAGATTTAAAATAAAAAAATTACAAAATATTAGGATAATTAATTTCAATGAAAAAAACCATGGAAAATTTTAAAGGAATATTCAAAGAAAAGTGTATTCATGATGGTGGGAAAATATATTTTTGTGGTATACATTAAATCAAATATTATTTTCACAGCATTGGTAAAACGTACTTTGTTTATAAAATGACTAGAATATTCATTTGAAACATTTTTATAAAGAGTAAAATAGGGGTAAAAATTAATTTAATCAATCATTGGAGAATATTCAAAACATTCTTGAAAACCTTTTAATAAAATATGGACATGGAATAAAAATATTCTTTATCGAATTGAGAAACAAAATCGGTTTTCCTTAAAAAAATATTTTCGACTTTTGAGTAATTAGATAGAGGAAAATGAAATAAAATCTTGTAATATTTAGAAATATCCATAGTAAAATAAAATACATGATATTTATTAGAGTTATATTATATAATTTCATCATAAAAAATTTATGCAGAAGCAATCTCGGTAAATAGTGAGATTGTAACATAAAACCCTTACCACTTTGTTGACTTTTAAATCATAACCCCCTTGAAAGAAAGAAATTTAAATGAAATTTTATATACCATAAATATAAATAGATTCATGATATAACATATCAAAGTGTCATTTTATACACCCCATGAAAGAAATAAGTGGTGAATATGGCATATGTCACACAAAAATAAAAGTGAGTTGAGAAACCCTTGCCTCAGGTCCAACTTTCTTCATAAGTGATTTTAACCAGTTTTATAATAAATTTAAATTTATTATAATTATATAACAGAATAATATTTATACTTATAACACCATACATGGTTTACTTATAATATCTTTTCACATATTCGTTAATAATCTTTCATTATCTTAATCATTTTGGGTTTTAACTACTGCATTTTTTCATATAAGTTTTGATTTAGCAGTTATGATCTTTGCATCTTTATCATGTTTACATAATCTAAATAATTTTAATAATGATATAATTATAATATATATTCATTATATTCATATTTATAACCATCTATAAAAGTTATATATAGAAAAATAAATTACACCGTTTATGGAGATGGTAGTACGTACGTATGCATGAACGTTGTTTTGATTTTCTAATAAAAAGAAGAAAATAAAGATAAATAATATTTTATTATCCTGTAATAATAATTATATCATAAATAACATATATATTTATTAAATCCATCATTATATCCATTAATGTGAGATAGTGATGGGAAATTAATCATATCTCTACGTGGAGGCGGTAGTCCACACGTATGCACAAGTGATACTTCCATTACCCATTTGATTGAAAGGAGGTGTAAAATGGTTTACCATAACAATAATAACATATCATTGTATTTAATATACTACATTCATTATTTTAGGATGAATACAACAAATTTAAAGGAAATATAGGAAGAAATAAACTTTGAAAGAGTTGAGTAAGACATTTACTTCTTCTTTGAGATACCTCCTTTGGAATACACTTTAATCCTTCTTAGGATGGTATTAGGATAATAAAATAAGATAAAGAATAAATTTAATGAACCTATGAAGGTTTTTTCATAGGAATTTTCCGATCTATAGGGCTCAATGATTGTGAAAAGGTAGGATAATAGGTGCCCTTTTATAAATGAGGGGAGGGATACACGTGGAAGTATTTAAAAGATTTAAATAATATAAAGTCAATTTATTGTGAAAGTGGAAAAATTTTAACAAGGATTAAAATTTATTATATGATAAATATCTTCAAAAAATGATATTTATAAAATTTTAAGTGGTTTTTTAACCCTTATCTCTTAATTTTAACCCCTTTTAACCTTTACCATAATAATGAATTTTTACCTCGGTTGCTATTCATAATGAATAAAAATTAAGCTGACCTTATTAAAAAATATTAATAATTATTATTAAAAATATTAAATACATTTTTCATGATTTAATTTATATATGTGGTGGAAATTCATTTTAAAACAAGTACACAAAATGAAAAAAAAAAATCATTTTTAGAAAAATGTAATTTTAAGCATAAAACTGGATTTATTATTATTCCTTTCCTAGTATATACCATTAGATGAATGTTAAAATATTTTATTGAATATATTATCTACAAATTTCATTAAAATCATTCATAAATTTAGAATAATTTAAGTTTTTAAGATAAAAACACATTACACACATAAAATCTATTTTTCAGAAAACATCTCCTTTTTACCTTAGAATGATATTATTTTTGTTTATAACCAATTAATTCATTTTAAACATGTGAAAAAAAATATTTTTTATAATTTTAATATTTTTAATTAATTTTTAAATAAAATAAAATATCCATTAAATAAAACATACGTGAAAAAATAATGCTCATAAACAAAATATTTCAAAAACGTTATTTAAGACCAATAATATTCCCTAAGTGAATTAGAAATTATTTTCAATAATTTTATTTCATTTAAATACCATATAATTTGATTTATATTATAATTTATATTATTCATATAAGTCAAGTGTTGTGTGTAAATCAAGTTATCAAACACTTCAAATTTATTAAAGATAAATAATTCATAAAATATTAAGGAGTTACATTCTACCCCCTTATAAGAATTTCACTCTAAAAATTACATCACTCTAATACAAAAAAAATGAGGATACTTCTGCCTCATTACATTCTTATATTACCACATAGATTCTACAAATTTATATTTCTTTCACAAAACTTTGAATAGGTGATTAGTCATGTTCCAAAACACTTTCTCTCTTCAATTCAGAATCTCCACCGGTTGTTCCTTATAAGAGAGATGATTCTCCAGTGGTATAACCTTTGAGTTTAGTACACATGAATGGATAGGTATGAAATTCCTCATTAGTGATACATGGAATACATCATTAACTTAAGAGATATTTAGTGTAAGTAACAAGAAATAAACAATTTTCCTAATCCAATCAAGAATCTCAAAAGTGATGATATATCTAGGGATCATCTTCCCCATATTTCCTAATATTATAACTTTATTCCATGGAGATATCTATATTAATACCTTATCACCAACTTATAACTCTATATCTAATTTAATATTATTAGAATAAATTCTTTTCAAATATATGAGACCTTGATGTGTTTTTGAATAGATCAAACCTTTCCATTTACTCAGTTAACTCAAGTCCCAATGGATTTCATTATCCAACTTTATCCTAGCATATTAGAGTTATGTACTTATTTCCATAGAGAGATTTATAATTATCCATCATAATTCTTAATTTAAATCTATTTTTATAATAAAAATTTACCAGAGAAAGGTCTTGACCCCAATAACCTTTTAAATCCATAGAACATGCTCTCAACATATCATCTGGGGTTTGAATGGTCATGTTAGACTAACCGTATATCTGATGATGAAATACATTGCTAAAGTTTAACTTTATATTCAATGATTTCTAAATACTTCTCTATAACTTCAAGGTAAACCTTATGTCCCAATAAAATACGATAGAATATGGTACTCCATGTAACCTTACCACTTCCTTAATGTATATCCTTACAAGATGATCAAGAGAAAAACGTTATCTTATTATAATGAAATGGGATAAATTTTTAAGGAGATCGAATATAACCAAAATATTATTATGGAATTTAGAAGTTTTGGAGAGTACTATAATGAAATCCATGATGATGTTTTACTATTTCCATTCTATTTTGGGTAATGGTTATAACATCCCCTTAGACTTCTGTATATAAACCATAATATGATGAAATACCAGGCATTGATATGTATACCATCCAATATCCATTTTTATTTTTCCCTGCCAAAAATACTCTTTCAAATATCTATACATCTTTTTAATTATAGGATGAATAGATAATAATGAACTATGAGCTTCATCAAACATATCATTCTACATATTTGGTGTAGATAGAACACATGATCAGTTCCTAAACCTTATCATTCCATCACAGTCATGGTTAAACTCTGAAATATCATACATCTTCTTATATTGTTACACATCTTCCTTTTGTGCCTCTTTAATCCCCATGTGTATAGATAGTTGAACATTTATATGATCAAGATTAATATTTCTCCCTTTATTATGATTTTAAATTCTATCCTTTCAATATCCACAAGTATTGTATCTCTTTCAATTATTATCATAGAAAAACTAGAATGGTCCTTCCTCACATTCATCTATCCAAAGGAACTTGGATCTCTTATGAGTTAACTTGGTTATTGGATTAGATATCCCTGATAAATCTCTCACAAAAAAACTATATTATACATCCAACCCAATAAAACTATGTATATTTGTCACCATGGTTGGTTTGGGCCACTTCTCAATAACTTATGTCTTTGAAGGATTTATCAATATACCCTCTCTTGAGATTATATGACCCCAGAATAAAAAAAATTATAGCTAGAATTCACACTTTATAAATTGAACGTGCAATTTATCTTTCCTATATATCTTAAATATAACCCTAAAATGATCTTCATGCCCTTCCTTACACTTAAAATATATAATAATATCCTTTATAAAGACTAACACAAACTGATTGAGTTAATCTTTAAAAACTATTTATTAAATCCATAAAGATAGTAGGGTCATTGGTTAGTCCAAATGGAATCACTATAAATTCATAATTACCATACCTTATATAAAAGGTTGTATTGGTTATATCCTCCTTCATTATCCTCAATTGATGATATCTAGAATTAAGGTCAATATTTGAAAATTATTGAGATTTGTAGAGTTAATCAAAAAATTCATCAATATGAGGTATAGAATACTTGTTCATGATATTTATCTTATTATGTTTTCAATAATTAATGAAAAGAAACATTATCCCATCTTTATTCTTAACAAAAATAATAGGCTCACCCCATGGTGATGCACTAGGGAAAATAAATCCCTTATTAAGATTCATCTGGAGTTACTTCTTCAATTCCTGCAACTCAATTGGGTCCATTCTATATGGAGTATTTGAAATAGATGTAGCACCAGGTATGAGTTCTATTGAAAACATAGCTTAATGATTTGGTGGAATACTAGAAAAGTCTTTAGGAAACACATTAACATATTACTAAACAATATACATATATGTAGGATCATAAAATATGTAAAAACACTACAAGGTGGGTGAATTTTAGTTTATAAAATAAAAACCTAAAATTTAATTAACCTCTTAATATAGGTTATCAAATGAACCTTTTTTTAGTAAATTAAAGTAATTTGATAGACAGTTGTACTAATACTTTATAAAATCATAGTTAAGGAAAATTTTATAACATACAACTTTCCATAAACACATGCATAGAAGAAATAGAAACTTATAAAAATAAGTAAAACTAAACTTTATAAATTCATAATAAACCCTATAGAACCATTATAAAATATTTCCATACTTTAACCTTTATTATTAAGAAAATATATAACCCATACTTTAGGTATCCATGATTTTCACCAAACTTTAAAGGTATATCTTTCTTAACCAAGGAACCCATCAATACTAAGATCGGAAGAACTATATTTCCCTATCCATGGTACCCTCGATCAGAAAGATCATAAAAACTCATTCTTCCTATCGCTGGAATCCCTCGATAATAACATATTGGAAAAATAATTATAAGCATTTACAAATATCCTCATAAAGATAATACCTTAAGAAAAAAATCTATAAATAATTACAATGAAGAAATCATTCAAAGTAACAAGATGTTACAAAAAGATTTACAGCAACTATTAGATCATGAATGATGTAAAATATCCCTCCTACTCAAATTTTGCTTCTATTTTTAGAAAAATCCACAATTGTTATATTTTTTATTCCTTGGAAGTGGTTTTAATGACCACAGATGAACTCTTCTTCACTTTAAAGGTTTCATACAATTTCATCTTGTGGTCTCCTTGGTAATACCATTAAAGTTCTTATAAATTCTATCTTGTAGAAATAACTTGGTTCATCTGATAGAATGGAATTCTTCATTTGATATATTCATAAAGTTTTATCTAGATATCATGTATTACTTCATCCAATTAATGTTTGTATAATATACTAAGTATAACTTTTTCTAGCGAGACTTGGTTGTAATTTTTCAATTGGACTTTATAAATATTGATCTGATGTAATTTAATTCATATGATGTACAAACATAAATACTTATCCAGTGTAAAAAGGTATTGGTTTGACTAATGTATAGAATTACTCATTCACCCATGTACCAAAGTACTGGTTCATCTAATGTAAAAAAATTACTCTTTTGACCGATGTACAAAATTACTTTGTTCAAACGATTAGGAAATTTTCATTTGATAAAATATATTTTATATGACCGATAAAAATAACCTTCCTATAAAAACATTATAAACACTTGGGAAGTGTTAAGTTAGTAAATAAATTATTTAAGGAATGGTGTTGTGATTTTCAAAAAAAAAGGTTAAAAATTATTGAAAGTAAAACTTTCAACTCACCAATATGATCAATGTTGAGTTTCTACCCAACAATTTGATATAAATAACCTTATTCAATAGTTAGTACAACCCATACAATGGAATTAATTTCCATTTTAAGTTCATATTCATCCTTGCACTAAAATTTTATCATATTTTGATTCATAATATCAAACATGATTTTAATATTCTCTAAATATATATAGAATTTATGTAGAGAGAGATAATTAATGCTCAAAATCACATAAAATTCCACTAAAGGATGGATAATAATATTTTCATAGGTAACATTATTACAAACTTAAGCATGAAATCCCTAACTCTAGAGTGTAGGATAAGTGTTCATTGACCTTCATGATCTACTTGGGTGATTGACATAGCATAGACCCTTCCTTGGTCTAAGAGTTAGAACTTGGATTAGGGCATTGACTTAGATATTTCTGAAGTTCCCCATACATAATACATTAAACTATAAATGGTACTTTAGGATTTACTATATTTCCCTCCATCAAACACTTAATTTTTATTCAAAAGTTACTTGATTTATACCCTTATTTTCCACATATAAAACATCTTCTCATTACTTTGAGACATTTAATCTAGTGACTCTTCCCATATTCTTAACATATAGAAAGTTAGATCTTCTTTCCTCTATGGTCTTTATCAATTAAACTCCCATGAAACTCTATTTTTCTCTTATTATGTGTATTAGTAAAATCACATAAGTTTAGGTCTTTAATCATACATAGATATAGTTAGTTAGGCATAATCATAATGCTTTGTATTTTATATCCCATTTAATTTGGTTTCTCATGAGGATGATCATTTCATTGGCTATTATATTTTTCATTCACATGATTCCTCTTGGTTCCTTACATTGACTATAATGAAAAAATTAGTGTGAGTATCAAAAATCAATAATCAGAGTAAAAAATAATATGATTATGAAAATAATTCTTAAGATTAATTAAATTATGACACCTTTTCTCGACCCATGACACATTAATTTCATATCATACTATAATGTATTATCAATAAATATCATAGGTTATATACAATCATTCATCACAATGGTTCATTAATAAAATGTGAATTAACCAAACCATATCCCCTAGGAGTGTCTATCCAGGTATGAAATCTTAGGAACACTCATCATACATCGATGATGATTGAGTTAATACTCAATCCAACCCTTTCTGAGTTTTTACCCCTAGATGCATCTATGTCATAGCCATGTCTACTTTCTAGTATCTAGACATGGATATATTTTCTAGGAAAACCATACAATCTATACTTTACTAAATCTTTAGGATGTTATCCTATACTTATAATTATCCCTAGGGTTTTTAATAAAGTTCTCTAATCCTAAAATATAAAAGTAACTAAACCCTACTCTGATATAAATGGAGGCAAACCAAACATTACATACATAAATATCACATCATTTTTTATGAATATTCAATATATCTTATAACAATACATTCACTTGAATTGTAAAGTTTAGTTCCTTTGAAGACTAGATACATAATCATCCTAATTTGTGGAAGATTTTAGATATCTCCCACAATTTTCTTCTTATATAGTACACTTATTATTCATACCCTACTTAAAACCTTTCTTCATAATATGAGGAAAGGAAACATAAGAAAGGGTGATATTAGATGCTCAATAAGGGTAAAAATCCGGGATATCAGTTAATGATCATATGTAAGTATAACATGATCATGGGGGTATGAGAATATGAGATTAACATTTGAAAATCATGCCCAGTAATTCATAGATCATATTCATGGGATAAATCTTTAGAAGATAATAATATATGAATCAAAAAATAATCAAAGATCATGAGATCATATCATAAGAACGGGAAGATTCCAAATAAAGTTTCATAAAAAGTTCATCTTAATCATAATTATATAAATCTTATGTTAAGGCTACCCACCAATACATTAATTGCATATTAGGCTTTGGATAACCTCCTGCATACCTGCTTTGAGCTTGGGCTAACAACCCATGTACCCTATTTTGGGCTTGGTCTAACCACGTGCATACCCTTTGAGTGCATAAAACATTAATCATTAACTAATTCATTAGAGGTATATAATGGACCCTCCATTCCATAATAATAATCTATTCATATGTATGCCACAAGATCATGAAAACATTTATCATTTCATTACAAATTAACTCATGAAAAAGAAAATAGGCTTCATCAATATTTCATAATAATAATCATAAAACATATATAAAATTAACAAAGATGGTATCATTGGATCATATCCCCAATGAAATAAAAGTAACATTAACAAAAAATTTCATGGTTGAAAATATCTATAAAAGATTACTTGAACATTTATTGAGGAAAATACTCTTTTCATTTTAAAATAACATATTTAATATCTAAAAAAGTCTAGAATATTAGAAAAAGAATTTTATTTTAAAATAACAATGAAAACTTATAAATTAATATTCAAATAAAATATTATTTCTGATATCATTAAAAGTCGTTCATGCGGTATAAATTAAAATAAAGATTTCATTCACACCTTTGGTAAAAATTACCTCGTTTAGAACATAAGAAGAAGATTACTTTTAAAAAAATTATATAAAGTCAAAAATGGGTAAAAATGAATTTAATAAATCATTTATAATATTAAAAACATTATTGAAAAAAATTTAAGAAAATATGGACATGGAAGAAAAATATTCTCAACTGAATAGAGAAACAAAGTAGGCTTTATTTAAAAACATTATCTTATAATTTTGAATACATGGAGAGAGGAAAATGGAATAAAAACTTATAATATATATAAATAATCATAATATAATAAAATACATTAGATTTATGGGATATATATCATATAATTTTATAATTATAAATTTAATCATAAACAATCCTAATAAATAGTGATATTGTCACATAAAACCATTACCGCTTTAGTAACTTTTGAATCATAACCACCTTGAAAGAAATAACTTCAAATAAAACTTTAGATACCATGAATATAAATATATTTTTTATATATAATATCAAAGGGTAAGTTTATACACCACATGAAAGAAACTAGTGGTGAATATGGAATGTCTCATAGAAACAAAAAAGTGAGATGAGAAACCCTTAACTCAGGTCTAAATTTCTTCGTAAGTGATTTTAATCCCCTACATAATAAATTTAAATTTATTATACTTATATTACAGAATCATATTCTTACATATAATACCATAAATATTTTACTTATAATATCTTATAATCCATTTATTAACAATCATCCATTATCTTCATCATTTCAGGTGTTAATTGGTTCATTTTTCATTTATGTTTCGATTCGGAAGTTATGGTCCTTGCATCTTGATCATAGTTACATCATATACATAATGTTAATAATGAAATAAATATCAAATATATTCATTATATTCATATTTATAACCATCTATAAAAATATATATAGAAAAATAAATTACATTGTTCGTGGTGATGGTAGTTCGTATGTACGCATGAACGCTATTTTCATTTTCTAACAACAATAAGGAAAAAATATTGATAAGATTTTATAATTATAGACTCATTATTATCTCATAAATATTATATATATTTATTAAATTCATCATTATATTCATCAATGTGAGTTAGTGATGGAAAATGAATCATATCATTGTGGAGGTGGTAGTTCGCATGTACACATGAGTGATACTTTCATTTCTCATTTGAAGGAAAGAAGGTAGAAAATGGTTCTATCATAATCATAATAATATATCAGAATATTTATTATACTATATTAATTATTCTATGGTGTATATAACATATTTAAATTAATTATAAGAATGAATAAACTTTTAAATATTTGGGTAAGACGAATACCTTTTCTTTGAGATACCTCCTTTAGATTACACCTTAAGACTTCTTAGGATGGTCGTAGGATAAGAACATGAGATCAAGAACTAAGGGAAGGAATATAGAAAATTTTTTTGGTAGTTATTGGATGATATATAGGGACAAATGTTTTTTAATAATGGAATAGAATAGGTTCCATTTTATAAGTGAGTGAAGGGACACGCGTCGAATTACTTAAAAGATTTAAATAATATAAAGTAAATTTCTTGTGAAAGTGGAAAAAAATGTAAAATAATTAGAATTTAAGATAATATAATGTTTAAATATCTTCAAAAAATAATATTTAGACAAGTTTAAGTGGTTTTTTAACCCTTATCTCTTTAGTTTTACCCCTCATTAAACCCTTTTAACCTTTACCATAGTAATGAATTTTTACCTAGGTTACTATTCATAATGACCAAGAATTAAGTTGAAATTATTACATAATATTAATTATGATGATTAAAAATATGTAATCCATTTTACAATATTAAATTTATATATATGATGTAAATTCATTTTAAAATAAATACGCAAAACACAATGAAAACTGTTTTTTGAAAAATACATTTTTAAACATAAAACTATATTTATTCTTATTCCCTACATAGTATAAACCATTTGATGAATGATAGAATATTTTATTTAATATAGTATCTATAAATTTCTTTAAAATAATTCATTAGTAAATATTAATTTAATGTATTAAGATAAAAACACATTGCGCGCATAAAATGTTTTTTAGAAAAAAAAAACATATCTTTCTACCTTTGAATGCTTTTATTTTGATTTCTAACAAATGAATTGATTATATACATGTATAAAAAATATTTTTATATAATTTTAATATTATGAATTAATTTTTAAATAAAATAATATATCCTTTAGATAAAACATACATGAAAAAACAATGCTTATAAACAAAATATTTCAAAACAGTTCTTTAGAATAAATGATATTTCCTAAGTGAATTAGAAATTATTCTCTATAATTATATTTCATTTAAATAACATATAATTTACTTCATATTATAATTTCTATTATTCATATAATTTTAGTTTTCATGTAGATCAATCTATCAAACACTTCAAACTTATTAAAGAGAAATAAATCATAAAATCTCAGGGTGTTACATGAAACATGTTTAAATTGGTTTAATAATTTAAATATAATAATGAAAGAAAGAATTGGAAATATAAAAAACAAATGTTTCTATGATAAAAATAATTTAATAAATTAATGATAAAGTATGTGAAATAGAATTTCTTATTTTCTATTGTGATAAATTTGTGTTATAGATTTACTGTGATAATGTTAGTATCCTTGTAATGGTTTGTTTACTATGGTGGAGGAGGTTTGGTATGGGTTGTTGATAGTTTGTGGATGTAGTGGTGTGAGAGGGTAAATTGGTTTCTGTTTTAGTTTTATAGAGATATGTAGGAATACTTAAATTATATAAATTAATTAATTGTTTAAAGTGGAATGGGGATGGGTTTATGTTAAGTAATGAAGTGATAAATATAGTAATTGAAAGAAAAGAAAATATTGTTTGGTAAATTAAATAAGGGATTAATATTTCATAATGACTCAACATATAGATAACTTGTTTTATTTTTGAATAAGGATGGTTTTATGAGGTCGTGCATTGAATATAGGGAAATCAATGTCATTGCTATTAAGAATGAGTACACTTTACCCCATATTGAGACTCATTTGATCAACTTCAAGGGGATGAATACTTCTCAAATATTGATCTTTATTCTATTGGTCATAAATTAAAATTTAAGAAGTATTATATACTAAAGATAACTTTTTATATGAGGTATAGTCATTATGAGATCATAGTAATACCTTTTTGATTAACAAATACACCCTTTGTGTTTATGGATCTGATGAATAGAGTATTAAAGTATTATATTGATAAATTTTTTATGGTATTCATTAATGATATCTTGACATACTCTAAAATATATGAAGAGAACAAGAACCATTTATGGATTATTATTGAGACCCTCATAGAAAAAGAGTTATATGGTAAATTTAGTAAGTGTGAATTTTTTCTTAAAAAAGTTTCATTTGTTGGTCATATTATCTATGAGGGTAGAATATATGTTGATCCTTTAAAGACCAAGGTGGTTAAATAATGAACAACACAAATAAATATAAATAATATGCATAGTTTCCTTGACTTATTAGGTTATTATTGGTGATTTATTTTAAGTTTTACTACTTAGTTAATCTATTAACCAAGCTAACATTTAAAGGGTTAAAATTCACATTTTTAAAGGAATTTGAATGAAATTTTAAGGAACTAAATAAGTGATTAATAAATTCACTGATATTAACCTTACCACTAGGAAAAGAAGGATTTTTTATATATAGTGATTCATCAAAGAAAGGATTGGGGTGCTTCATCATGAAAAATGAGAGAGTTGTTTCTTATGTATCATGAAAAGTAAAGACCCATGAGAAAAATTATCTAACACATATCTTAAGCTATGGGATATAATATTTTCCTTGAAGATATGGAGACACTGTCTTTATGATGAAATATGTGATATGTACACATATCATAAGATTCTTAATTATATATTCAGATAGAATGAGCTCAACATGAGATGAAGGAGATGGTTAGAACTACTTAAATACTATAATTATACAATACACTACAACCCTAGGATGGAAACAAGGTAGAAATGAATTTATTAGGATGGATTATGAAGTTTCATCCATTATGAGTATATGCAAGGATCCAATTGTCACAAACTAGCTCGGATACCCTGGTACTTTGATAACCGATCCAATTCCGACATTGCCCAAATGGCATTCCTGATTCCCATGGGTTGGCGATTAGCACCAGGCATCACACAATATGGAAGTGAGAATGAATTTTTCATAAACATAATGGAATCAAGAGATATAAGTCAGTATGCATATAAGGAAAACTACACGGGGAGAACTATACCATAAGTAAAACAAGTAAACAAACCCAAAGTATAGCCACAAATTACCAGAAAAAAAAAAGATAACAACCTAAGTCCCAATAGATGAAAATATCTAAGATTAAGGATCAGCAACAATAACCATCTCTAAGAGGCGCTTTACCCTTTTTCGAACCTAGAATAAGATAATCTACAAACACCCAAAGGCACAATTAGGGTGTGAGCTAAAATCCCAGTAGGGTCTCACTAAGGATTCCATAATAAGATTCTATATTTAATTAACCAAATAATGTTTTCAATTTTAAATAAATAGGCATGGAAGTTCAAAATAAAATTTAAAAAAAATCATGATTTACATTTGAAATGATGTAAATACTTTAAACAAATGTCTTAATAAACATTTTTATATAAAAAAACTATATATAAATTCACAAGGAATTTTTAAAATAGTTTAAAAATAATGGAATATATAAAAAATAATCAAAAATGAGCAACATGGTCATCTGAAAATAGGTATGATATTTTTAGGCTATGGGATTCCCTCACACTCGAATAGTTATCATGACAATATGTGTACACACTTCCCTCAGACACTGGTCAAAGAGGACTTATCACTATCCCATTAGGGATGTGACCAGCTTCATATGTATTGTTAGTGTTGTAAATCATCAATAGAGTGTTATCTTGAATAACTCATTAACTACCTAGGCTTTCAAGTGCTCTAACAACAATTGGTAATGGGAAATTTATTTCAAAACTGTTCAAAATACAATTCAACCTGTTTTTACACTTCAATGTGCCAATTTCCATTTAAAAAACAAAATGGGTTTTTAATCAAATCACGCCTTTTCTAGGATAAAACCAATGGGTTTCTAACAAAACAATTTAAGCCAATTTTTTCTAAAATACAAATTTGAAATCAATTCCACAAATAAATTTCACAATTCAATTTCACAATTTAAATTCCACAATTTAAATTCCACAATTCAATTTTACAAATTTCCATCAATTTCCAAAAACATGCCCTAATTCAATGGAATTAAGGGTTTTCCCCAATTTTCATACCAAATCAAATCCAAGTCCCCAATTCAATGGAATTTGGTTTTCAACAAACCAATTGAAAGAAATTAAATTTAAATCAAAAAAATTAATTTAAATCAAGAAAAATTGGGTTAAATAAATTGTCCATCATAAAAGGAATCACCTACCATAGATCATAGGATCACACAACGCAACTTCTGCAATAGAAATCCAATAAATAATGTTAGCAATGAAGATCCAAGAATCAAACCAAGATTAATGATTTAAAAAATGGTTATTAGATCCTAAAACAACATAGAGATCTAATAAACCCTAGGTAGGAGATAAGGAGAGAATAGGAGAGAAGGAAAAGGGATTGAAGAATTACTAGGAAAGGATTGAATAGGGATCTCTATGCCTTGATTCACTTAAGAAGGGGTTAGGAGGAGCCAAAACTGGTCCTTGAGAGATCCAATAAACTAAGAAAACGTTTTAGGTATAATTAGTCCTGAGCGGGGAATAAAAATAGGGTTCGATGATTTTTAATGGTTTTTCGTAATAATAAAAAGTCACACACGCGGTTTCCTAGATAGGGTCAGACGGTTAGACAATTTGTGAACCCTATTTATACACCCATAGGTTTTCACAGTTTCTACTTGGTGGGAACAAGGTTTTTTAAACCATGTTTCAACCATGAAAACCCTCACTATCTCAGTTTTCATGGTTTGCATTAGTAGGGTGCACGATTTAGGAAAATCGTGCGCCAACTGTGCACAGCCCAAGAACTTCCAAACTTTTCCAAAATCTCACACAAAACTTCCTTAAACAAAACCTAAAAAAAATCATAATCAAAAGAGGGGTTTAAGAGTACCTGAAAATAGTAACAAGATGTTACACCAATACTCTTAAATTTAGTAAATTTTGATATGGAAATTATTATAGAAAAGAAAACATCATTCTCTTTCTATGTAATTACCTAACCATATTTTCTATATAAGATAAATAAGTCTCAACGAGATGAAATGGGTATACAAAATAAGATTAAATATATAGAATATGATTGATTGATAGACTTTAGATAAGGATGTAGAGTTTTAAATTTTGGAAAGAAACTATGTGTACCATCTATACTTGATATGAAGAGGGAATTTATAAATGCAGCACATGGATCAAACTTCTCTATACACTCTAGTAGCAGCAAGATGTATATGGATTTAAGATAACACTTTTTTTGGGACAATGTAGAGTATAAAATTGATGAACCACATATATAAAAATTATTTATATGCCCTGGCATCACTAAGATGTGTATGGACTTAATAGAACACTTCTGGTATGACAATATGAAGTAGGAAATTACTGAATATGTGTCATGATGCTTGGTATGTCAACAAGTAAATTCAGAGGGACAACTTAAAAAAGGTTTCATTAAAACTCTACCTATACCAATGTGTAAGTGGAAGAATATCATAATTTAATTTCTTACTAAGATTCATAAGATATTCATGAATAATAATGAAATATGGGATATTATATATTACCTTACAAAGTCAGTTCATTTCCTAGTAGTAAGAGAAGATATACCCCTTGAGAGACTTGCAAAAATTTATATTAATGAAGTGGTGAGACTTTATAGTGTTACTATATCAATTTTAGTTGATTGTGGCCCTAATTTCACATAAACCCTTTGGAGGGGTATTTATAAGGCTCTGAACACTGAGATACATTTTTTCACTACCTATCACCCTTAGATGAATGGGTGGTCTAAAAGGACTATCCAAACATTATAGAACATGCTTAAGTTGTTCTCATTAAAATTCCAAGGAACTTGAGACTAATATATATCTCTAGTGTAATTTTTATAAAATAATAAATTTCATTCAACCATATAAATTGAATTATATGAATATTTTTATGGGAAAAGATGTCATACTCTGACCTGTTGAGCTGAAGTTAAGGAAAGAAGGAAAGTTGGTCTAAAACTCATTGAGGAGATAAATGATAGAGTAAAATATATCTAGAAAAATATCAAGATAAATCAAAATATAAAAAATAATTATGATGATAATCGGAGGAAGGACTTTGAGTTTCAAGTTGGGGACCACATCTTCTTGAAGGTATCACCACAAAAGGGAGTTGTAAGGTTTGGTAAAAAAAGGAATCTAAGTCTAAGATATTAATCCTTTTGAGATTTTGGGGAGAATTGAATCCATGAATTATCATTTAGATATAATACCTAATCCTATAAAGTACATGATTTCTTCCATGTCTCTCTGTTGAGGAATTATATGCTTGACTAATAGTTGTTTATGGATCGATGTATGGCCCTAATTTCAAGGATAAAATTATTTACTGGGGAGAATGTAAGACCCAAGATTCTATTATTATAAATAAACATTTCATTACAATACCCATAACATAATAAAATCCATTTAATTTAATCATATTAGTATAGTACACACAATAGAGTTATATTTACAAGAATGACTACAACTAGTGTTATAGATCACATAACAATATAGGGCAACATAATAATATTGTACTTTCTAAGATTGTATTCTATAATGAATAAAAAGAAAAGGAGATATGTTTATATTAAAAATAAAACTATAAGTAATGGAATGGACATGATGGATAAACTAAGATAATTATAAAAATTATTTTATAAGTTAGAGTGAAGTGTATTATGAGGGGTAATATGATTATCAGAGGGGCTAGGTGACCATTGGAATAGTAATATAGTAATTTGACCGTTGTAACAATAATATGACCATTATGTGAAACACATAGAAATATAATAAAATAAATATGAAAATATAGTAATGGTGAAGTTAACATATAAAAATTATGTATATTGATTAATGAATAATAATTTCATTATATACATATAAAATAAAATTTATTAAAAAGGAGTTTTTAAAAAATTTGAACATAAACACGTGATTTTAAAATGCACTAATATTTTTATTTAATAATTAAAATTTTCATATATAAAAATTATTTTCATAAAAATGACTTTAAATTTAGAATAAATGCATCAAAATTATCCAATAATAGATATTTTGATAATTTTATGAACCAATTGATTTTTTGAGTGAATAGTAAAATATGATATGCATGTACAGAATATATTATGAGTTTATTTTGATTTAAAAATAATTTATTAATTAATATAAATGAATCCATGACCTAAAATATGTTAATTTATTAAAATAATGTATTTTAAATTATTAAAATCAATTACTAAACTTATAATGGACTTTTCAAAGTCTAAAATTGAAATTTAGGTTTTAAAAACAATTTTTTGTAGAAGAATTATATTTCTAGGGAAAAAGTAATATTAAAAAAATAAATTTGGTTATAAAATGAATAAATTTAAAAACCCATATTATAAATATAAAATAACATTATTTAAAACCATGATTATTCCCATGGTATTGAATTTTCCACAACCAAGATTTCTAAAGTTTAAGTCAAATAATTAATAAACAATTATCCCTCATTTTATAGAAATACCCTCCCATGATACCATTCATAATTACTCAAAAATAATTTATCCTGGTTCATATATATATTTCCCTCTCAATAGTCATCCTAGTAGCTCTTAAGGATCTATGGATTTCTCTATCGAATTATGGGAAGCAACTTAGCAAGGTAAGGGTTCTTAATTTTTTATTTTCATTTACTAATAAGGATTATTTTGTTTTAATCTATTTTAATATCCTATTTCATATAATTAAATTTTCTTATTATCCATTTAATATATTATCAATGAGACATTACTCATTACCTCTCATTATACTATTTTCCCAATCCATTATTGTATTAAAGTACGAGTTCTTAATATCACCTCCTCATTTTCCTTTTTTGAATTTCATACATTTCCATATAAAATATTGTTATAATCTATTATTATACATCCATCATTGTAATATTAGTGATAGATTACTATTATTTTTTATTATACCACCTTCTATTGTCACTATAATTCCAAAATTCTTGTATATCCATAAACTCCATTATCCAAATCCTTATGCATGACATGTATTTTTTGTATCATGGATGTGTTATTTATAATAAGGGGAATTTTTCAAATGAAGGATGGTGATGATGTACCTGTTGGAGACTTTATTGGGTCCATGGTATATTAAACTCAATTTTTTCACAAATTCATCTTTGGCATTAAATCATACCGACTTAAAATTTTATACTTAAAGAAATTTTATATCTCTAATGCATATAAAATTAGTGTGTCACAAACTCCTAATTTTTTAAGTGTATTTTTCTATTATCATTTTGGTATCCTATCATTATAAACTATTTAATCCAATGTCTAAATCTTTTTGGTATCCTTATATAATAAAAGTATATTGCCCTATTACTCCAATATCATTCCTTTAATAAGGGTAATTTCTATTTTATTGTGAATATCCTATAGTTTATAATTTTATTAATGGATATTCACCTAGATATCCATATTATTTCATTGAATGGGGAAACCTTGAAAATTCATATATCCATTATTTATATATATATAATTACTTATTACTTAAACATGTTTATATATGGATTTTTTTAGGGAAAATTATTTATTGTATTGATTAACCACTTTATTCATATGATTGATGCATTGAAATTTTTATTTGATAGGTGGGACCTAAATTTTGTAGCCCTCAATGCACTAGTAGGAATCATCAGACAAACCAGTATGAGTATTAAGTGTATGTATTTCCATTTATATATGATTAATTTTCATGATGCCTTGATGGTATGGTTATGATGCCCAAAATTATGCATTCAGTCTCTATGAGATTATTTATTATTATCCATGTGATTATTTATTTTCATTTCCATGTCATCTATGGATATATTATGCTTATGTAATCATCTATATGACATAATTTGATTATTTATTCCTAATATTATATATGTATTAGTTATATTATTATAGCTTATGTTTTACATGTAGTGACCCAAAATTTTCCTGATTAAGACTTCAATAAATTTTGAGTTTCAGAGCTTTCTAGGGGTAAAGGGGTAAATTTAACCTAGTAGTTCACCTCAAAAAAATTATCTAATGGTTACATTGATTCCAAGGTGTGTTCTTTACCCATGAACCAAGTTGGTATGATATTTTAGGAATTAAATTTCCCTAATAAAAATATATTAATCATAAAAATAATATTTTTAGTCAGCACACACATATTTTTGATAAATTTTTCATATATCCTAAATGGAGCATCATATGGGAAAACTGATGTTGTGCTTTATTCTGGTATGGTGGGTTTAAGCTAGAGATGATGTAATTTTAGTTCCCATTAGGATTTCTTATCTTGGGTTGTCATAGGTTCACAAATAAATAAATAAATAAATTCTCAATCAATCAATTTATTGAAGAAAATCCCTTATTCTCCCTTATAAATCCTTCCTCAACTTCCTATCACTAGGGTTAACCACAAAATAATCCTAGATTGAGGGAGAGGGATAGTAAGGGGAGGAGGATTTTGGGCGAGTTCTAAGAATATCCAACAGATGAGTTCTTCGTGGAGGATCAAAAATTGAGCCAAAAAACAACACATACTTCTCCAATGAATGATCTAGACTTGAGGTGGGGTATGTGATTTCATGTGTTCCATTCATCATGAAATTTCTGTTTGGAATATTTACACATATTGGGTTTCCTCTATTATTTGTTGAATTCTTATGTTTGAATTATTTTATAAAGTTTTAATTTCTTTAATTCTTGAATTCCAAAATCCCAATCCTGAGATTCAAGATTCTACTCTTCTCTATGGACTTTATAGGGTAGGAAATATTTTATCCTAACAATGTAATTTGTGGTTATGTGATTTTTTTGGCAATCAACAAAAACATAAAGGCAAACATTCTTATCTATCTCTTCTTTCTCTCTCCCCTTATAGTTTTTTCCTTCTCATGTATGGACATAAATGTTGCCTACCTTATCAGCAGCTAGAGTTAGTGAATGGGTGGATGGAAAAATTCTATGAATTGATTAGGGTTATGGAAGGAGTTGGAGGAAACATGTAGAGGTGGTGATGGTGGTAGCGAGTCAGAGGAAATGTGGCATGGTGTTTTGATTACAGAGATCCTAGGAGAGAGTGGTGAGGCACAGTAATCCAAAGTGTGGGCTTGGCCATATCAGGGGATGACCGTGCATGGTGGCTGGTGGTCATGATGAGTGGTGTCTATTCAGGCTTCCATGCCATTGAGGGATAGCATATTGGAGGGGCAGTGTGAATCCCTTCCCCTATAATTTTTTCTTTTATATTAATAATTATTTCATAATAATATTATTATTGTTATTATTAATCCTTGTTTCAATTATATATTTATTAAGATGTTGGGTGGAAGATTCATTTATAGCATTGTGATGTAGACATCGAGATGAAAGAATTAGGACCAATATGTGATACATTATTCAAGACTGTGGGATGATCCTAGGCCCCATCATGTAGCACCTCTTGTCTATGATAAAATTAAATGTATATTTTTCATTTGATGAATTTTTTCAATAAATATATGGTATATCCTAAATATTTTTCCACATTTATCATAATAGTGTGGTCTGTTTGGCCATATAAGGCTATTTTCAAAGTGAGATGGGAATAATTTGAACTTTAGATTTGTAAGGTCGATGATGAGTTTCTAGTGTAATGATCAAATCATTATAATCCTACAGGTAGAATTGGTATTCTTCTCATGTTCTATAGGACAGGATCCTCTATCTTCTTGTAATTTTATTGGTAGGTTTGGTATTCCCCCCATATGCTCAAGGTTTATATCCTCTATCTACAGAGTTAGTATTCCCCCATCTAATAGATCATTTGAGGACAAGATCTTTCATTGGAGTCATTATTCCTCTTGACTAAGGTGTATTTAGAAAGTCCATGATCCTCTAATACAGTTATTGTTAGGTTTCATGGGTTTATTGGCATTAGTGGTTTAGGTTCTTATTTGGTGGTAGGGTTTTAATAGACCAGAGGGTGAGATGTTCCCTCAACTAATATGCTTACTTTAGCAAGGAGAAGCTACCCCATTTTTGATTCCCAATGGTGATGTGAGAGTTAAATGGGAGAATAATATTGGACACTTTGAGACTTATGACTCTTCAGTAACCCCTTGGTTTCATTCAATAGGTGATGTGTGACAGGATAGTGACTTCAGAATTTTGTGGGATTTTTAGTACTCAGAGTTCCCCATTGCTACTCTTAAGACTCTAACCTTCATGGGTTGGTGGTTAGATGATTGTAAAAAACTTTTATGGATTGAACAGTAATGACTGAGACACATTAATTTCTTTATGTATTGGGGGTTTTAGAGAATATATGAACTTACTCTATCTTCCTCCTGCTCACCTCTTATAATAGGAGTATGTTCTTACTTGATGCCTTGTGTTTCTATTGTGTTTTTCAGGGCCTCCTGTGGGGTATGTTTATACCCACGCCTGCATGAGATTTATTCCCACGTCTATTTTGTATGTGAAAATGATATACAGATTCAGTGATGGTCCCAATAAACTTAGAGTAATTGTGGCTTGTTTAGATCTAATTCCTAATTATTCTTGGTGATGCATGATGGAGCATGGCGATTCTTGATGGTGATGATAATCATTGTGGCTAGACTGCGATCCCGAAGTACATGCATCATAGAGGATCATAATAGTGCCTTGTGGTTTAGAGAATTTTTGTAAGAATTATTTTCTATATGTTTATCATGTGGGGTGTATTTTCACTTGATGCCTTGTTCGTGCAGAGTGAACTATTCGGTTTATTATATATATATATATATATTACTCGTGGTATTGGTTATCTTGTGCATTTGAGTCATCTTTGTTACAAGTTGATATAGGATAAGTCCACCCATATTGAGAGATATTCTTACTCAATTATATTCACCATACATTGACCAATTAGAGGGGGGATTGGATGGAACACTTATCTTACTTCCATCCCAAACAAGGCCCTGGTGGGTTGGGTCATGTCAGAGTGGTATCAAGGTATATTTTTCCTATGGACAGAGTTTGAAGTTAGTAGTTGTGTAAAAAATGGGTTGGGAATTTAGTAAAAGGATGTTAAAGGATCTTTATTTTAGTTATCATACCAAGGATATTAATTTAGGTGTGGTAGTTGATATACCATATCTCCAAAACTTTTATAACCTTTTAATTGTCCCATAGCTCTGAGACATTATTGTGGGGTATAAGTAAGTTGATACATGAATCATATAGTGGTTTTTTAAAATTTATCATGTCCTTATTATGTCATATCATCAAGATATGCTCTAATTATTATGGTTCATTATATCCAAATATAGAATGTTACCCACAAATATCTAGCTTATGTCCTGACGTGGGGTCATTACAACTCCATGCATATTATTGGGCCTCTAGACATCGATTAGTGAGTGATGAGGTGTTGTTTTCCAAGACTTGGTTAGATGGTGTTCTTGATCAGAAATTTGTGGGATTTCCTCTCCCCTCTATTATTAGAAAATATATTTCTCATACGTAGTTTCCACTAAGTTGGAAAATATTACCTATAGATCGAGTATTCCATGCGCGTTATGACGATGGATACCTCATGATTTTATTAGGAGAGCCAGGTCCTTGAATGGTGGAGGATTTGATGAATTATAAGGCTCACATTTTTTTCTATAAAAAACTCTTATTGACTAGATGTCAATTATTATATCAATATTCCTATAAGTCATGGTGAGTCTTTAGTGTACAATGTTTCCTCAAACTCATAATGGGAAAACTCTATCATGGTTGGGGTTGAGCCTTATTTACAAATGATATTTATCTAAGGATGTTGAATCCTACAAAGGGTGGAACAACCATGTTCGATTATGCTTCAGATTTTTCAAATACCTCATTAAATTTTTCTTATATATATTTTTCAATATAATTTTTTGTGCTCATTTGTACAGGTGGAGACTTCATAGTAAGAGATTACAAGTTGTTGTTGTATTTCCATGCAACACCACCCATTTCAGAAAACCTAACAGAAATTTTGTGATTGATTAATCTTTTTAAATATTCACTCTAACTATAGGGTAAGTGTAATACCCCAAGATTTTATGATATATTTATCTTCAATTAAAATTTCTTTGATAACTTATGATATATGTAACCCCAACTCTAAATGAACCATAATATAATATACCATTATAACCTAGTTATTAAATTGGTGAAATGAATAGAAATAAACACATTTTTAAAATTATGTATAAGGTTTTTGTAAAAAGAAAATATATTGATAAATAAGTACTTAATTTTTAATAAAGTCATTATGTGTTTTAAAAACATATTTTCCCTCAAAAATGGTTTTTATCATTTTTTGGTGAGAAAATAATATAATTAATTTCTTCCAATTTTATAAAATGTATTTTAAAAATGATATTTATTTTGAAATCATCGTACCAAAATTAACTTTATAGTGAAATTTTGATAATTTTCTGAAAAGATTGATTTTTCAATAAATAGTAAAAAATAAGTATTTCTATTGAAAACTGTCTTTTTATTTCAAGAATTTAAAAGGTTTAATTTTTTTAAAATGATTTAAAATTAAAATAATTTAATATTATTAATAATTTAATAAATTTGATTGGAATCAATTTTATGTTGTATTTTGGTATAAAAATGTTTTATACTTAAGAAAACATTTTTTCTGGAAAACTGTTTTTCATCGCATTTTGTGAGTTTAATTTTAAACTAGTTATTTTCATTTCTATAAATTGAATATTAAAAAATGGATTCCATATTTTGAATCAATAGTTCTAAATTTATTAAATATGGCCCTTTTATTTTTTTCAATATGAATAGTAACCATAATAGATTTTTGTTACCACGATAAAGGTAAAATGAGTTAATTAGGGTTAAAAATAATGTGATAAGGCATCAAATTCATTAAAAAACTTACCTTTATACTATTGTATGATTTTATTTCATCTATTTTTATAAAATTATAAAATATATGGCCACTTGGTTCCATTTTTATTTAATGATGACTTTTATATTAATTTAAGAAAAGAATAAACACAAAATGCCACTTTCTTGAATTTAATATCTCTAAAATTATTACATAAGGATAAAAAGAGGATAAGTTTAGTTATAAATGTTTATTTTAAATAAGAATTAATTTTTTTATCAGGTAATTTATTTATAATTTTTAGTAATGGAATAATTACCTTAAATTCTTACACAACATCGATACAGTATTTATTCAATTAATAGAAAAATAAAATAAATGGTTTTAAAAAATATATTAAAAGTAATACAATTTGGTTTAATTATTATGATACATGAATTTTTTAAATAAATATAACATTTTAGAGATGTATGGAAGGTTATATTTGAATTTCATAACTATCTTGATGTTTTTAAAGTCAAATTAAATGAATAATGTCAAAAATGACGTTAATGATATTTTATGTTACATAATATTTTGTAAAAAAAATTAAAATCGTAAAAAAATAAATAGGAAAAATATGAATAAAATGGTCTAAATTATCACCCCTTTTCTATTTATGTTCTACTTTTTAACTTATAAGTAAAATTATAACCCTTTAATATTGAATAAGTCATTACTGCCATTAAGGTTAAAATTGGTTAATGGAGGGGTTAAACCAAAAGATAAGGTTTAAAATGACACAAAAACCTGTATAAATTTCATTTAATGATAATATTTATACCTTATACTATTTTTATTCCAATTTCTAACTATTTAGAAGCATTTTTATTGAAAATGAATCAATTATATTTTAATCTTTTTTGTAATTCCAACCGTGTCATTTCCCTCCTTTATAAGAGGGCACGCCTTCTCTCTTTTATTTACACCACTTTGTGTCATATAGATTGAAAAGAACCTAAAAAATTGTATTCTAAAGTTTACTATACACAACTTATTAGTTCTAGTTTTTTTTAAATACCATTACAAGGGTCCTTAAGAAGGGATCTAAAAGAGGTCTATCAAAGAAGAGGCAATCGTCTTACCCAACCTATTTAAATTTATTTATTCTTATAACTTCTATAAATATATGGTATTCATCATAAAATAATAAATTTATTATTATAAATATACTTTAATTTTATTATGATTATGTAACTACCATTATCCACCTTCTTTTCCATCAAATGGGAAGTGATAGTATCGTGTGTGCATACGTGTGGACTACCACATCCGAGTAGAAATACAAATAATTTTCTATCACCATCTTACATGGATGATTATTATGATGGGTTTAAAGTTTATATATGATATTTATGAAATAATTATTCTTATGGAATTATAATATCACTTCTTCCTTTTAACCTTCCAATTTTTTGGAAAACGATAACGTCGCTCGTGCGTACATGTGAACTACCGCATCCATGAAGTGATATTATTCATCTTTAATTTATGCTTTAAATGGTTGATAATAAGGATATATTTAATGAATATATATGATATAATAATTACTCTATAAATTTTAATTATTATTTACCTTTCTTTTGTTCCATCTGTTGAAAAGTGTAAACAATGTTCATGTATACGTATGACCTACCGTCTCCATGAATAGTGTAATTCATTTTTCTATATATACATTTTATGGATGAATATAAATATATATATAATGAATATATATAATGTTTATATCATGATTAAAATTATGTAGATGATGGAACCATGATCAAAGTACAGGGTCCAGAACAACTGAACCGAAATTCCCATGAAAACGAAACAGTTAACACTTGGAAATAATGATTTTAATAAGGAATTATTAATAAACATGTGTTGAAATGTTATAAGTGGATATTATATGATATTATAAGTATGTACATGATTATGTTATAGAAATATAATAAATTTAAATTTAGTATACATGAGTTTAGAGTGATTTCAAAGCAAGTCGAACATGAGGTAAGGAATTTATGTTAGAATCTCATTGTTTATCATGATTATTTATGATTAAGTTTATGATAATGAAATTTCATGAACTATATTTAGTTAATATCATTAATTTTATTATACTTTGGTTATTTATATATATTAAATGTTTTCCTTTCATTTTTCTCTCTTTAATAACTCAAGTAATCTGAAAAAAATTAAGGAAAATCAACTTCATTTCTCTCTTTGACAGAAAATCCTTTTTCTTACACAAGAATGTATTTATTATTCTTATATAATTGTTTAAAGTAATTTCTACCCCTGTTTTATTTTTTACAAAATGGTTTAAAAGTAATATTCTTTTGGTTTTTTAAATGATGTACTTTTGACTTTTTATCTAATATGTGAAAGGATTTTTTGTTTTAACATACATAGCATGAATAGAATTTCCCAATTTTATGACCACTCAATGAATTGAAGATTCATTTACATGTTTCCAAGGTCCGTTTCAAAGAAAAAAATTTCCTTAATATTTGAGATATTTTTTATTTTAGTATGTGATTTAAAAATAAAAAGGGTATTTTCCTCAAGAAATATTCCAGTGATCTTTTAATGGAATTTTTCTTCTATGATAACATCATTTGATGTTACTTGTGGTTTACTGTGGATATGATCCAATAATACCATATTTATTATTTATATAGATGTTTTATGGTTATAATGATGAAATATCGATGAAAACCATTTTATTTTTCATGGTTTAAGCTATGGTGAATGTTTTTATGATCTTGTGGAATATATATGAATGGTTTTATGATTATATGATGGGTGGGACCAAAATTATATACCCCTATAATTAATTGGGTAAAGATTAATGTTCTATGAGCTTAAAGGGTACATGGGAGGCTACCTTAAGCCTGAAATAGGGTATACGTGAGGTAATCCCATGCCCGAAGGAGGGTACATGGGAGGTTATCCCAAGCCTGAAGTAGTTTCACAGGCAGTTATCCCAAGCCTAAAATGTTATGAATGTAATAGTGGGTATCATTGATATAATATTTCTATTATTATGATTATGTCACACATTTTTTCACTCTTTTATGACATGATATTATGTCAATGTTATGTTCTCATGGATCATGTTCTTTGACCCCTTTATTATTTATATCTTATAAAACTCCAAGATTTATTCCATGACTCGTGTTTATGATCTAAGAATTAGTGGGTATGATTTTCAAAGGTTAATATCATGTTTCCATACACTTTATGATCATGTTATGTTTAAATGATTATTGATTTCTCCCTTGTTTACCCTTACTGAGCATCTAATATCACCCTTTATTATGTTTTATTTTCTCCAGGATATGAAGAAAAATTTTAAGTATGATGTTTCTAAGAAGGGTTCCTGTTGTGAATAATTATGTGAGAGACGATGTAGATCTATTATGAACTAGTTTTTATGTATCCAAGTTTCCAAAGACACTAAACATTTATGGTTTTAGCATAGATTATAATGCTATGAAATGAATATTCATATAATAAGATTAAATATTTATATATGAAAAGTATGGGTCAATATAGTTGGTATCATAGAAAGGTTTAGTTACCTTTGGATAATAGGATGAGAAAATATTGGTGATAATCCTTAGAAAAATCCTAGGTATGGGAGAATTTCTAAAGTTATGGTAAATAAAGGAGTGTAGTTTCTCTTAAAAACATATTTTTATGGATACTACAAGTGAATTTGGTTTTGAAACAGATAAGTTTAGGGGTAATAACCCCAAAAGGAGTTGTTTAAGTTTATATTGGCCATCATTATGGTGAATGGTGTGTGTTCCCTTACTGCACATCTATTTTAACACTCTCAAGGGATATGCTTGGGATAATTAAAACTTTATTTGTGAACCATTATGAGGGATTTTAATAGATGATGACCATGAATGGACTTGGTTAAACCTAATGTTTCATATATTGAAAAGAAGGTTTTGTGATTTATATATCCTATAAATAATTTTTCATGATTATGGGGTTTCCCATTGTAATTATTGTTTCTCACACTATGCTTTTTTATTTTATTCAATGGATGGAACTTGAAGGAACCATGTTAATGATGAATGTGAAGGAAATTATAATGATTTTACTCTTGAGAAACCAAACTTTATGAGAACTAGAATACAAAATCTTGTTACTATACTTACGCAACTTTCTCGGTCCATGAATCATGTTGAGCTTCCAAACGAGCAGAGGGAAGAACAATGTTTTGTTAAGTCCTTCATGAGGCAACATCCACCTTCTTTTAGTGGGTCTTTTGATCTAATATTTTTTGAGAAATTGATTGGTACCATTGAAAATATATTTTCCATTCTCCAATGTTTGGAGCATGAAAATGTCATTTTGGTTGTCTATCATTAGGAAGGAGAAACATATCAATGGTGGACTCTCATTAAGAATGTGAGGAAATAGGAAGAAATTGACTATGTGGAGTGGGATGTGTTTAGAATATTATTTTTTAATAAGTAATTTTCTCATATTCTTTATATGAAAATAGAGGAGTTCCTTGAGTTAAAGAAGAAGGATGATGAATCAATTAGTACATATGAGGAAAATTTTACAAGACTTGTGAGATACACTTCTAGTATTATCATTGAACTAAAAAAGTAAGATTCAATACTATAAATTGTGCATTATACAACACAATCCTTTATCATTCCTAAAAAATCACTGATAAAGGAAACATTTTATCATCACTAAAAAAACACTGATAAAAGGTACCCTTTATCATCACTTTTTTAGCGTTGATAAAGAATTACCATTATTAATGCTTTTTTTAGAACTGATAAGCAGCACCTTTATCAGTGCTTTATTTTTAGTACTGATAAAGGGGGCCTTTATTGGTGCATTTTCTAAAGTTGATAAAGGTCCTGATCACACGTGTGAGTCCCACATCGAAATAGCAGTTGTTCAGTCGCTTCTTTATATAAAATTTTGTCGCAAGCTAAGCTCAGAAATCTGCTGTGAGGATGGGCTCCTGCATGTACTATACACACACTCATATGGGCCCATGGGGCCACATGGACTTTAGTCGATTCTGTGCTTCCCGCGGGCTTTAGCCAACTTGGACACACATGGGCAGTTTCTAACCGGCCCACCTACCCATAGCCCCTATTTTTTTAATATATACCAATAAAAATAAAAAAATACAATGATTAAAAATATTTTAAAAAATTGAAATAATTAAACAAATAAAAATTAAAAATGAATAAATTTAAAAAAATTATTAAAAAAATTATTAATTAAATGATTATTAATAACATTAATATATATATTTAATACATATTAATAAATTGTATGTATTAAATATAGATATATAAAATGGATAAGTTGAAATAAAAATTAAAAAAATAAAATTATTAAAAATATTTAAAAAATTGAAATAACTAAACAAATAAAAATTAAAAATTAAAAAATTAAAAAACATTAAAAAAATATTAATTAAAAAATTATCAATAACTTTAATATATATATATATATATATATTTTATAAATATTAATAAATAGTATATATAAAATATAAATATATAAAATGAATAAATTGAAATAATTAAA
This sequence comes from Viscum album, assembly GCA_963277665.1. Classification (NCBI taxonomy): domain Eukaryota; kingdom Viridiplantae; phylum Streptophyta; class Magnoliopsida; order Santalales; family Viscaceae; genus Viscum; species Viscum album. The sequence continues at coordinate 849,092,827 of OY728166.1, read as the reverse complement.
TAAATAAAAATTAAAAATGAATAAATTTAAAAAAAAAATTAAATAATTATTAATAAAAATGAATAAATTTAATATAAATATATTTATATATTAAATATTAATAAATAGTATATATTAAATATAGATATATAAAATGACTAAATTGTAATAATTAAACAAAAAATTAAAAATGAATAAATTACAAAATTATTAAAAAATATTAATGAGGCAATTATTAATAAAAATTTATAGATTTAATATATATATATATTAATTATAAATATAAATAAATAATATATATTAAATATAAATATAGAAAATGAATAAAATGTAATAAATAAAAACATATTAATGTATTATTCATTTTTAATGGTTTTTATACATAATTATTCATTAATATAATTAATATTTTTAATATAGAAATATATTCAAATGTATTTCTATATATATCAATATATATATCATTCCCTAAAATATGAATTATATAATACAAAATATGTATGCTTATATTAAATAAGTCATATATTTAGTGAAAAATGGTTTATAATTAAAAAATAGTATTAATTAAAAATATTGAATAATTGTTTCGAGTAATGGACATTTAATTTAATTTTGTTTGATTTTTCAATTTAACATACATCAAACATGTGTTACATTGATTTCACACAGACAAATACATAATTAATGCATTTTTATATACAACACACACATAATATTTCTATAATTTATTCAATTTTTAATATTTATTTTAGAATTATATTTATTAAAATTATATATTTAATATATATTATGTTTCTAATCGGTAAATTTTATCATTTTTCATATTTTTATTCAACGTATACTATTTATTACATTTTAATATTTTTTTGAATTTGTTCATTTTTTATATTATTTATTCATTAATAATCTTAATTGATTTTATAATATTTTTTTGATTTATTCATTTTCAATTTTTCATTGTTCAATATGTTTATAATTTTATCCATTTTCAATATTTATTTATACATGTTCATTAATTAAAATTTAATGTTTTTAATATGGTTTTATTTTATACAATTAATATGTATTCATTAACATATATAAATATTCATTTTTATTTTTTAAAATTATCTATAAAATTAATAATAGTTATTCATTTTTTAAATTTATTTATTATTATTATTATTTATTTCATTAATAGATGCTACATTTTATATAAAGTCATTGTTCAATTTAATATATACCAAACTTGTGTGTATATATATATACATTAATTTCACACACATAGATATTTACGTAATTAATGAAATCTTATATAAAAACACATACGCCCAATATTTATGCAATTTATTCAAATTTTAATATTCATTTTAGAATTTCATTTAGTAACATAACATATTTAATATATTGTATTTTTCATTGGTAAATTTTATTTATTTATTTTTTATATTATTATAATTAATATTATTTATTCATTTTTTATATTTTTTATTTTTTATATTTTATTTTTTGGAATTTAATCATTTTCTAATATTTATTTATACATATTTATTTACAATGTTTTAATATTTTTAATATTTATTCATCTTCATTTCAATATATATCCGTATTTTAATTTTTTAATAATTAGTATAAGTAATTAAACTTATCCATTTTCTCAATATTTTTAAAGTTTACTCATTTTTAATTATTCAATTTCACTCATTTTTAACATTCATGCATTTAATATTATATATTCACTAATGATGTTAAAAATATATTTGTAAATAAATATTTATATATAAAAATATTTATAAATGTATATTTACTATATTTATAAAATTATATATTTATAATTATAAACAAATAAATATATTTTTTTTAAAGTATTTATATAATTATAATTAAATAATTAGATATTTAAATAATTATAAAATTGTAATAAATATATTTAAATAATGAATATATTTACTATATTTATATTTATATTTATTTATTAAATACATATATATATAATTATATAAATATATAATGATATAAAATATCTAAAATTATAAAATTATAATAAATATATTTAAATAATGAATATATTTACTATATTTATATTTATATTTATTTATTAAATATATATAATGATATAAATATATTTATAATTATAAATAAATAATTATAAATATATTTATAAATATATTTATTTATAAATATATTTAAAAATGTATATTTACTATATTTATAAAATTGTATATTTATAACTATAAATAAATAAATATAATTTTTTTTTTAAAGTATTTATATAATTATAAATAAATAATTACATATTTAAATAATTATAAATTATAATAAATATATTTAAATAATGAATATATTTAATATGTTTATATTTATATTTATATATATTTATTAAATACATATATAATTATATAAATATATATAATGATATAAATATATTTATAATTATATATAAATCTTTATTGAAAATCCATCTTTATTAGCCCTAATATTTTAGTGATGATAAAGAAGGTTTTTATCAGTGCTTTTTCAATGCTAGTCAAGAGATCTTTTATCAGTGCTTATTAATTTAGCGCTCGTAAAACCCCTCCTTATCAATGCTTTTTTTTATAGTGCAGATAAAACTCTCCCTGATATTTTTAAAAGAACCCTAACTGAACCGATTTCAGTTATGCCTCTCAATATCTCACGGAAGTCCAGTGTTATCATCCCTCCTCCTTGACCTTCTCTTAAACGTATCAAGCCTCGAATCTAAGGTGTGTTATTTTTGTCTCCTCCTCTCTCATTGTTTGCTTGTCCAGGTTCTATGATGTGTGTTAGTACAGCATTCTCTTGGCTCGATGCTCTTGTGGGTTCTTCCGTTTCCTTCTCCTTGATTTTATCCTCCATTTATTTTCTTCTTTCTCCTCCCTCACTACTTCATGCTATTGGATGAACCCTGGTTGGGTTTAGGTTCTAAATTTTTAATGTCTCGATCTGTAGGGTGTTCAGGTTCTATTTGTGGATATATTTGGTTGTTAGTTATTGGTATTTATTTTTTATTGGTATTTATTGCAGTTTTATGGTTATAGATTTTGGAATCAGGTTTCATTTTAATGGGATAGTTATAGATGTCCAAATTTTGTGGTATTTATTGATTTGGGTCATTTTTTGGGGTTATGGATTAGAAATATGATGACTGATTTGTGGCATAATTCATGGTGTGTTTTTTAGTTTTGTATTGGAAATATGGTTATGGGTTGATTATTTGGGATTTGGGATTGTTTAGACTTGGTGACATGTGATTGATTTGGATTTGTGTTCCATGGGTTTAGTAGGTGCTTCAATGTATGGATTTCAGACTTAGTGGTTGTTAAAATTCATGTAAATATCTCCTAGAAATTCCCATGGATAAAAAGTCGTATGATGGGGGGATCTAATAGTTATTCCATTTTTTCCTTTATTAGTAATCTATTAAGGAATTATGCATGTAATTTAGATGGTTGTTGTATGGTTTCAATGGTTTTTTTTTATCATCAATTATAGCGGATTTTGTGATTTGGTTTCTTTTGTTATGAAATTGCAGTTACATGGTTTTAGGGGCTTCTGGGGATCATTTATATTTTTAAAATAACTCTATTAATATTGGCAGGTTGTCTCAACTCACTATGTAATTCTTAGGTTATTCCTATAACATGTTTTCCCTCTGTTTTCAAAATATTTTTATAAAACTCATATTATATTTTAAAAATATCAACATATGGTTTCCAATTATATTTTTATATAAAAGATTAAATTTATTCAATGGTTCCACAAGATTGTATGTATAAATTATCACTCTCTCTTGCTTATTTAGGGTGAATCTTACTTTACAAATTCAACTCTATTGATCCCCTATAAACCTATATTAAAATTTTTCAGACTATTTCTTGAAATTCAAATCTAGTGCCCCATATTAGATCTTATCTCATAACCCCATACTCTTATAGTGTCACAGTGTTTCTCTTGACTTATACTTGGGAAGAAATGGAACCCTTGGGTATGTTTCTAAGTCATCATATTTTATATACAACCTATAGTTAAGCGCCTCCACTTGACTTATCACCTTGGTTAATTTTCATATAACTAGAGTGGACTTCTTTTGACCACAACCAAATTCTAAAATTATAGTCACTTATTCCCACTTGAACTTGAATAAACTAACATTCAACAAACCATACTTAACCTATGATAAATAGTATTTCAATGTTGATTTGGAAGATGAGTTTAATAGGCGAGGAGAATTGGTTTACTATAAAAAAACAATATATATATTTATATACCCAAACATCACACTTAAAAATTATAATGGTTTTATGAGAGTTAAAGTGTGGAAATTTTTATAAAGACCTTATTCTAGAAATGGTTTATATTATGATGTAAATAAAGGTGATTATCCTGCTTCTATAGGTGTTATTAGTTTAATTTTATATTTTTATATTTTTATCACTTCATTGTGATCCACTATTCTTCCTTGTTTGTTGATGGTTAAAACTATTTTACTCTGTATCTTTGTAAATTAGTAGATATTTTTATTCTCGTAACCTTTTTCTCTACTGTTTTGAGATACCGTTAGTGGTTTCTTACTATTTATTTTTTTCACAAACCCTACATGGACTCCTTGGTGGACATACAACCTCTCTTATACTAATTTCCATGTGCTTAGGGATAATAGTAACAATAATATCACCTGATAGGGTTATTTATGTTTATTATAGAAGAGGGATCGGTTCCTACATCAGAATATGAGTTACTGGAGGTTATCCTCGATCCTATTTGGATCTTCTATAATTCCAATTAGTTTTTTCTCAGTATTAGGCTGAATTTGGTTTGAATTATATTCTAGAATGACTTTATACTACTACCATATTTTTAACCACCACAAACTAGTAATTGTCTTAGATCTAATCACTTTACAACACTTTCTCAATCTTAATTTCCATCACAGCCAACATTTCAACCACTACATTTTATATATTGTTACGTTATTTAATCTAAAAATAACCATACAAAATATAATTGTAAATATTTAAAAAACCTGTAATTTTTTTTAAAAATAAATATAATGATGATATGTATGATTATATAAATGAATCGATTAACAATCTAATTTATTTTTAAAAAATAAAATAAATATTTTAATAATTTTAATTAATATTGAAAAAAATACAAATAATATATACTCTAATCATTATTATAGAGATAAAAAATTTAATAATACTAACCTTTACTCTCAAAAAAACTAATGTTCTGGTCAAAATTATAACTTTTCATAGAATAAATATTTTATAAATTTTAATCATAATTCAAATAGTAGTTAGAATAAAAACCAAAAATAAATTAAAATTACCATTAAGAAATCATTTTAATAGAAAAAAACATTTATTATTGAAAATAACAATGAACTAACCAATTTTTTGAATAATAAAATTAATAATATTAACCAAAATAACATGAATTATAAAAATAATAACCACATGAACTTAATTATACATGAAATGATGATTTGAAAGTCATTGATTTATGATGTAAAGTGTATCAGAACATGATAAATGAGAATAAATGAGAGAGGAAACATTTATGATTGAAGTCACTACCTATTATTAGTAAGATGTCATGATTAAAGGAAATAAGGATCAAGGGTTGAATGATACTTATTAGTGGTTAAATTTCCCAAATGATTTCAATTGCTCATTGCTTTTTCTGGATCTTCAAATTAATCATACACGGCATTTTCCCACTGATAAGTTGACAGTCACCTAAAATTTCTCAATCCCTTAAACCTCTACTCATACTTTCAATGAAACACCACCTTGACCACCACATACCAAGTGAAGAAATGAATAATCATAAACTCCTTCCACTTGTTGGACTCCCACCTAGAAAGGTTGCAGAACCCATCTTGGAATTACTACCTTTTGTCATGGGAAGCTAAGTGATTCTAAAATTCAGTCCTCTAGCCAAAGGAATTGTCCTTTTCATAAAGTAATTGAAGGATTCATTTGAATATTTAAACCGAAATGGTTGTCTCAGCATGAGTGTGTGTATGACCATCCAGTCGAGCCTTCTCATGCTCACACTAATCAAGGAGCCCCTTGTAGGGATCAGACTACTGCTGCTGCTTTTTTCAGCTTTAGACAAAAAACTAAGAAATGTTGTTTGGTTCTTCATCAACTCCCAGCCTAGGAACATTTAGATTTAAGGAGATAACTATCATCCTCACCAGATTCATCTCCCAAATAGTTATTATTGCGTTTTATTTCTTAAGACTCATCCTCCATCTATTCTGGACATGCACCTACATTATTTGAATGAATTTGAGCTGTAGTTATCCCATATCAGGTACCAGTGATCATTTTAGATGAATTAAGAGGATGAAACCTACCACCAATGGAGTAATTCTTTTCTTTAATTAAATTAACCATTTTCTTTAAATCATACTGAAATTATTTGAAACAATCAAGTGTTGGGTTCCCTTTATTAGAATTATCTATATCTTTATCCTTTGATTATGAGTATATTATGTGTATTTATTTATTTTTTGTACAAAATGGATATTTTATAGACCTGATAGGATAGATATGAATCAAAAATAGATCCATGCTAATTGTATGAAAAAATTCTATAAAGATGGAGTAAAATATTTCATCAAGTTTGCAATAGAGAGTGCATAGGAACCTTCTCAAATCCTTTTTCTATGTTTACATTGTTGTTATTCAAGAGAAAATATTCTGAAAAAGCTGGAAGAACATTTTATTTTTTACAGAATAGATTAGAGCTATATGTTGGACTAAATATGGGGAAAACTTAATGTTCACATTGATTGGGATGATACTGTAGTTTATGAATCATTTAATATGAATACCAGTGTAAATCATGATGGAGATCATATGAAATAAATAAAAATGGAAATTGAAGACGAACTTCATGATTTTCCAAAGTTTTTTGAAAATTTAAATAGTTGTGCTAAGAGATCATTATATACCTGTTGTACTAAATACATAACATTTTTGGTTGTATTGATGTTATATAATTTGAAAGTTGGAAGCAAATGGAGTGACACCAGCTTTACAGAACTACTTAGTCTCTTGAATGATATACTACTAGAATAAAATGAACTTCCATGTAAAACATATAATGATAAATAAATTATACATTAAATGGTAGTGATCTCTAAAAAATACATGTTTTCTCAAATGATTTCATATTGTTTCTCAAGGATCATAAATCACTCATAAAATTCCCTAAGTGTGGCATGGATTGATACAAGAAAGATGAATAAATTCCTTTTAAAGTTGTATGGTACATTTCTATCATTACATGGTTTAGAAAACTATATGGATGTCATGAAACCATGATAAAATTGGTGTGGGATGGAGGTGTTATAATTTATAATGCTCATAGAAGTGAATAATTCACATTAAGGGTCATGTTGTGTGGGATGATAAATGAATTTCTTACTTATGTAAATTTGTTAGACTATAGTATTAAAGGAATATGGGGGTGTCTCATTTGTGAAGAATGCACAAACTCAGTTTGGTTGAAACATTCATTGAAGACTATGTTTTTAGGAAATCATTAATTTTTACCTCAATGACATAAATATTGATCATGGATGACAACATTTGATAGGAATACCAAACAAGGTACAACACCATCTCCACTAATGAGTGATCAACTATTCAATAAATTAAAATATATATACACTACTTTCAATAAACCATTTTTGAAAAACATTATGAAATAAGGTTGTAAAAATAGATAAATTTTCTTTGAATTACCATATTAGAATTTTTTGTGCGTCATACATTTTCTTGATGTCATGCATGTAGAAAAAAAATGTATTTAATAGTGTTATTAGCACATTACTAAATGTTCCTAGAAAAAAAATATGGAATTAAGGCTATATTGGAAATGATTGACATGGGGATAAGGTAAGAGTTATCACTAGTGAATGATAAAGGGTAAACTTTTCTTCCTCTAGCAGTTTACACTCTATCCAGATAGGAAAAATTGCAATTTTTCATTTTACATAATGGTGTAAAAGTTTCAAAGTGGTATTCATAAAATATAAATAATGTTGTGTTAATGACTAATTTAAAGTTATAGGGAATAAAATCACACAAATTTCATGTTTTTATGGAATATTGGATGTATGTCACTTTACATTGAATTCGGCCTTAAAATGTACAATATACATTAACTAGACTATGCTTATTTTTCAAATCAATATGTAGTAAATTTATAGACCTGGAAAAGTTTCCAATCATGAATAAGTAGGATGAAGTCATATTATGTGAATTGGATATGTTATTCCCACCATAATTTTTTAATATAATGGTCCACCTGATGGTTTACTTTGTTATAGAGGTTTAACTATGTGTTTCTGTCCATTATAAATGGATTTACCCCATTGAACTATATATGAATATTTTTAAAGGGTATATCAAGAATAAAATTCGTCCAAAAGGTTTTATTATAGAATGTTATATTTTTAAGAAACTATTAAATTCTATACCAATTACCTATCAAATTTTGATATAATCGGTCTACCAAAGTCTCATCATAGAGGACACCTTATGGGTGAATGGGTTTTCAGAAGAGATGTTATTACAATTACCATCATAGAGCAGGAGAAAGCACAACTTTACATTTTACATAATAGTGAAGATTTTGATCCATACGTTGAATCCCACAAATAAATTCTTATATATTTGAATCCATCAAGGGTTGAAGGATGGATATCAAATACACATAATCAATAGTTTATAGGATGGTTCTAAGATCATATTTATAAGGAGTTGTCTAAAAATCAAAATTCAATTTTTGAATGACTTTGATGGATATCCAGGGGACCAAATGAAAATTTTATATCTTACACTAGTTTTTTAACCAATGGTTATATGTTATATACAAAAGAACATGATGACCATAGTATGATGAAAATAGAAGAGTTACACTTGTGGAAGAATTAATGCACATATCTGGTTCTAAGGATAGAAATCCAATTTATGCGAATATGAAATATTTCATCATTATAGAATGGATATAAAGTTGTATTATACAAAATTTCAAGTGCTTATTTTTCATTGTAAATGGGTTGACAATAGGAGTGCATTGAAAGTTTATGAAATGTGGTTTATGAAGATGAATTTTAGTATGGAAGGGGGAAATGATGATCCATTCATAATGGCATCACAATTAGTGTAAGTATTTTATGTCTCAGATCCAGCAAACAAGAATAAGTTGATTATCCTACTGAATACTAAAACAACTATAGGGTTAGATAAAAATTCAATTGAGGATGGACCTTTAATTAGGAGATCACAATCATCTCATGGAGGTACCAATGTAGGTAATGTTTTGTATATTAGATGGGACCACAAAGAAGGGATTTTAATTCTTGATAGAGGATCTAAATTCCTTCAACCTTTAAAAAATAGACTTCAATGAGAAGTTTAAAGTATTTTTTTAATATACTATGATTTTTCTCATAATATTCTGTGTTCTACACTTTATTAACATAATTTAAATTAAATATTTGACTACTCATGCAGAAAATGTCTTTTGCATATGATGATGTTACCAATCTTAGGGAAGAATAGGTAGTTGATGTTGAAACTACAGAATTATTATGGGATCAACTGCATGTTTATGAAAAAAACAAGAATGATCCAACATCACAGTGTTGACTAAAATTATCAAGGTAAGAAGTGAGGGTGTAAAATTTGTGGTTGGATAGAATCAATATGGACAACCTGTTGACCCCAACAAGTAAATGTTCATTAGTTATGTTGGGGTCACAATGAGGTTGAATGTGTCGATTGATATAGATTTTTGGTTTCATGTCTAGCTTGTAATGAAGGAAACCATTTGGGAAGATATAAAGGTAATGTTAAGATATACATTTTCTATTTTATGAAAAAATTATATAATGAAATGTTGATTTAATTTTAATTATTCCTTGCAGATTTTGTTTATTTTAAATGATTTTTGTAAGAAATATGTCTTAATGTACACTATAAAATCCCATAGTGGCTTCTAGACTCTTATTACCAAATTTCATCATAAGGATGGTGAGGGAAAAGTAAAACCCCACACACCAGTTACTTATGAACACATTATAAAATATGAAACATGGAATGTTTTTGTTAATCATCACAATGAGAAATAATTTTAGATGCATTATAGTAGATAATATATTATTTTACATTATTTATTTTATCCAATTTGATTCAAAATTATTAATTTATGAAACATAAAAAGGAGTGTTGAAAATAAAGAACGTGCATCAAAACCAATTCACCCCTATTACAAATTAAGGATGGGGTACACTTCACTAGAGAAGAAATCGGTATGTATTTTAAATCAACAATAAAAGTTTTATGTGATATAAAACAATATATATTCCTTTATTTATATTTATATTGATGAATAAAAATCAGAAGCCACTTATATCCCACATAATGTGTTATGGAAGGAGGATTACATAAATAAGTATGGTAAACTAGTTGATGGAAACACAAAATCAGTATGGGAAACATGTGTAAGTATTAAATAATATTAATTTTTTGTGCTTTATAACAGTATTACATAAAAATATATATTTATTTTTATATTTTTTTCATATGGTTAAGACACAAGAATAGGTAGTGACCATACCAGAATAAAAACTACTTTTAGTAGCTTTGAAGTGGCCAAAATAATATGGTCGTGTTAGAGGTGTAGGTTTTGGAGTGTCACCTCGAACATATTTTGAGAAGAAAAAACTACAAGAAGATACATATCAGATGATGAAATTATTCCAGGCACAAATAGATTCTTTATAAGATATTATTGTCTAGTCTGGTTTGACAGGACAATATATGTGAAAGGATCAAAAAGAACCAGTGGTGGAACAAAGACCATCACATGAACAACCAAATGAACCCGCTAGATTTGAGGCTAGTCATTCCCCTCAACCATAAACCTTACCCAAGTTAATAATTTTTTCATTACTCTTTCTCCTAAATGTGAATCAAAAAACTTCTGATAACTTTATATTACTAAAATTATATAAGGTAAAGTTATATATGATTTCTATCTGTAAACATTCATGCACATCCTTGTTGTGAGGGGTATGATGTATAATATCTAGGGAGACATGCTACACAACAAATAACTCCAAAAAGATCACATGAGATTGGGGATTGAGGTAGATCAAGAGTCAAACACTGAGTTAATTGTTCCACTTGATGATCTGAATATTAAAAAAGTCAATGATGTTATTGGAACTTTTGTAGCATGGTCATCTAATATTATAAATATACATGAGGTATGTCTTTAAAAAAAATGAAAAACCTATAAAAGTTGATGAAAAAAGGTCTAAAGTGAGGTGTGGTATTACAGACAGATAAAGTGATGGGGAAACAGAAGGTCAAATCAAGATAATAGTGAATCAACCAAGAAAACAAAAAAGACCTTCTAGGAGTACCATCTCCCTGCATGTTCCACTGCAAAATATATTATCATTACAAATTCATGAAGAGACCGCATTCAAATATGGAGTTAAGAATAAATATTTGGAACTTCCATTATAGACGTATTTGGTCTCAAGAGTATAAATGAGATTATCAAGTTTGAATGGATAGGAGTCTCAATTGTGAATACATATATAATGTACGTTTTCTTAATACATATATCCAAAAATGATCTAATATTTTCATTAAAGTTAATAACTATTTATATTTTCTATAGGTATTTATATTACATCTATATAAATGAAAAACTTGTGAATCATGATTTGGATTCATTAATCCCTATATCATTTCTATGGAAGAAATTAAATTGGAGTTAAAAAAAATTGATAATAAAAAGGATGCGTTACATGAAGAATTTGAAAATAAAATAACACATGACACACTCTTTTTTATGCCTACAATATAGGGGTAAAACCCTACAATATAATCATACAAAATATTTTTTTAATATTTTTCATTACTTATTTGTTTTTAAGAATCATTGGATGATGATCTCAATCAATCTAGATACCCCAAATATTTATTTTTTGGATACAATGCATGGATATCCATCAAATGAACCACACATGATGTGTATTGTGAATTTTTAATGCACTATAATCAATATTTTACAGATAAACTTTTAATTATATTTTTGGTCTAATTTTTAACAATAATTTTGTTATGATAGGTCGATCATTGAATATAGTCTACATCATGGTATAAAGATGGTGACTGAATATAATAATCTGATATATTACTTAAAATGGAAACAGATTAAAGTATATATAAAAATATTTAATTATCAAAACATATTTCAAAATAAATTACTTATTTTGGTAAATGTTTTTGCGGTGTTTGAAGTAAGATAACAACAATGATTTTGGATATTATGTTTGAAAATTTATGAAAGATATCATAAACCATGAAAGGACTAGCATCCCTAAATAGGTAATTTCAAAGGTAATTAAATTTTCATTAAAAATATTTCTTAATTGTTTTTTTGTATATATTTTCTTAGTAATACCAATATTGTTTACAATCTACATACTCAAAAGAATAAGTAAATGTGTTTAGAGATGAGTGTGTAGAGTACATTGTGTCAGAATATTTTCCAACAAAAAAATTAGGTGATTACATACTATGTTTGTAATCTATTATGAGTTATGAACTTATAAATATAGTCGGGGTATGAATCATTAGTATCATAATGCTTATATATTATTTTTTATCTGTTTCTAAAGGAAAAGTATAATATAGAAAATCAACTTGTTTAAAAATGAATGGGTAGAATACATGGTGTTAAAATGTATACAGACATCATTAAGAGGTGAATTTCTACTACTTAGTTAATTTTATCAACATATTATCTACTTTTTTAGTTAATTTCCTTGTCATTTTTATCTGATACTTATTTTTTAAAATTTACACATTAATTCAAAACACATGTCACGTGCTCAAAACCATGAAAAAAATTTATATTATCTTGATAATTTCGTAAAATGGTCTATAATTCATTTTTGATGTATAGTAATTGACCTCACATCAATATGACACATGATGTGACTGGTATGACTTGAAGTGTGTGTTTTCAGTTTAAAATGACATTTTAGTAAAAAAACAAGTGACATACTCAAAATTAAAAAAACACATTTGGATTGTTTTTATTATTTATAAAAATGACTCGTAAGTAATTTATAGTGTATAGGAATCATCCTCACCTCAATTTGATGCATGTTGTGACCGGTATTACTCAAATTGTGTGGTTTGAGTTTAAAATTTACATTTTAGTAAAAAAGACAAATGACATACTCAAAAATGAGAAAACACAATAATATTGTTTTTATACTTTGGAAAAATGGTCCCTTGGTAATTTGTGATATGTAGGAATGAGCCACACCTCAATCTAATACATGGTGTGCCTAGTATGACTCAAAGTGTATGTTATCAGCTTAAAATTGACATTTTAGTTCAAAACATGTGTCACTCACTAAAAACTAATAAAACACACTCAAATTGTCTTGATAATTTATTAAAATGGTTCATAACTCATTTTTATGTGTAGGAATCAGTCTCACATCAAACCAACACATGATGTGACCAGTATGATTCAAAGTGAGTGTTTTCAGTTTAAAATGAAATTTTAGTAAAAAAATAAGTGACATACTCAAAACTGAGAAAATGCATTCTGGTTATTTTGATACTTTAGTAAAATGATTCATAAGTCATTTGTGACATATAGGAATCATTCACACCTCAATATGATGCATGGTGTGATCGGTATTACTCAAATTGTGTGGTTTGATTTTAAAATTGACATTTTAGTAAAAAGGACATGTGACATACTCAAAACTAATAAAACACATTTGGATTGTTTTGATACTTTAAGAAAACAATCCCTTATTAATTTTTGATGTTAAAGAATCATCTACACGTCAATCCTTACATGGTTTTCCTTGTATAACTAAAACTATCCATTATCAGTTTAAAATTGACATTTTAGTTCAAAACATGTGTCACTCACTGAAAACTAAGAAAACATGATCATATTTCCTTGATAATTTAAGAAAAAAAATCATAAGTCATTCCTGACATGTATGGATCATTCTCACATAAAACCAACACACAATGTGACTGTTATGACTCCAATTGCGTGTTTTTAGTTTAAAATGATATTTTAGTAAAAAAACAAGTGACGTACTCAAAATCGAGAAAATGAATTCTGATTGTTTTGATACTTTAGGAAAATAATCCATGAGTCATTTTTTATGTGTAGGAATCATACACACATCAATATGACACATGGTGTAACCAGTATGACTCAAATTTCATGTTTTCAATTAAAAACATTTTTAGTAAAAACCACAAGTGACATACTTAAAATTGAGTAAATGAAATAATATTATTTTGATACTTTATAAAAATGATCTATAAGTCATTTTTGAAGTGTAGAAATCAGTTTAACCTAAATATGATGCACGGTGTGATCGGTATGACTCCAAGTGTGTCTTTTTATTTTAAATTTTCATTTTAGTAAAAAAGACAAGTAACGTAATCAAAACTAAACAAAACTCATTTGGAATGTTTTTACAATTTATTAAAATTATACCTCAATAATTTTTGACATGTAGAAATGATCCTCACCTCAATCTGATACACGGTGTGCCCGGTATGACTCAAAGTGTCCATTATCAGTTTAAAATTGACATTTTAGTTACAAACATGTTTCACTCATTGAAAATTGAGAAAACACGCTTATATTTTCTTGATAATTTAGTAAAACATTTAATAATTCATTTTTGACATATAGGAATCAATATCACGTCAAACTGACACATGTGACCGGTATGACTCAAAGTGTGTTTTTTCAGTTTAAAATAACATTTTAGTAAAAAAACAAGTGATGTACTCAAAACCAAACAAATGCATTTGGATTATTTTGATACTTTATAAAAATGATCCATAAGTCATTTGTGACATGTAGTAATTAGCCTCATCTTGATCTGATGTATGAGGTGACCAGTATTACTCAAATTGTGCGGTTTGAGTTTAAAAAATGACATTTTAGTAAAAAACACAAGAGACATACTCAAAACTGATCAAATGAATTAGTATTGTTTTTATACTTTAATAAAATTATCCCTCAGTCATTTTTGATGTGTAGAAATTATCCACATCTCAATTCGTGATGTGGTGTTCCCTATATGACTCAAATTATCTATTATCTGTTTAAAATTGACATTTTAGTTCAAAACATGTTTCACTTACTAAAAATAAATAAAACACACTTGTATTGTATTGATAATTTAGTAAAATGATTAATAAGTAATTTTTTCATATAGGAATCAGTCTCATGTCAAACCAACACATGATGTGACCGGTATGACTTTAAGTGCATGTTTTCAGTTTAAAATGGTATTTTAGTAAAAAAACAAGTGACATACTCAAAACCAATAAAACACCTTCGGATTGTTTTTATACTTTATTAAAATGATCCATAATTCATTTTTGATGTGTAGGAATCTGATACACATCAACATGATGCACAGTGTGACCAGTATGACTCAAAGTGAGTGTTTTCAGTTTAAAATGAACTTTTAGTAAAAAACCACAAGTGACATTATCAAAATCAATAAAATACATTTGGATTGTTTTTATACTTTATAAAAATGATCTATAAGTCATTTATGAAGTTTAGGTATCATCCAAACCTCAATCTGACACATAGTGTGACCGGTATGGCTCCAAGTGTGTCTTTTTATTTAAAATTGACATTTTAGTAAAAAGGATAAGTGACATACTCAAAACCAAGAAAATAAAATCAGATTTATTTTATAATTTAATACAATGGTTCATATTTTATTATTGATGTATTCTTAACTTAATCATATACACGGTGTTCCTGATATGACTCAAAGTATATGATTTTAGTTTAAAATTGACACTTTATGTTTAATTTATTTCTTTATAGTATTACTAAAATAAGAATTATTTTATTATATAGGTGCATTATTTTTCTCGATCTGAGATGGTTTGTTTGGAAACTAATATAATGACCAAGTTTTGGGGGCCAAAGGTAAAGGAACATTTATGTTTTTTAATTTCTGTGATAATTTGTACTTATTCATGTAATTGTACAAACCAATGTTTGAAATGTATATAATATAGTATTTTTTTCTTGTATTTGTGTTGTAACTTTTATTTCAATTAAATTGTGTATTTTATTCTATATTTTATATATATTTATATTCCTTTTTATGTATTCTGATTGGGTTTAATTTTATAGGGTTGTTGCATGGCTGTTATAGGGCAACAGTTGTGTAGAAGTTGGAATGGCCTTTATCAATGCTTCCAAAAATCACTAATAAAAGTATATTTTATCAGTGCTTGTTGGAATCACTAATAAAGGGTATCTTTATCAGTGATTTTTATAGAATTTATAAAGTCCTATGAATTTTAATATCTCTTAGTTATTCAGTGCTTTTAAGCACTGACAAATATCAATTTTAGCATTGTTAAAAGTGTGTTTTGTGGTAGTGATTTTTTCATTATTCAGTGGATTCAAACCAAGTCTTTAAAGGGTGTTATCCATAAGGGACTTAATTAGTTATAAATAAATAATTCTATGTTCTACCAAGTTATAAATTGATAGTATAGTTACCCATCAATCTCGTGTTTTTATAAGAAAAAAATAAAATTGAAAGTTCTAATAATAAAAACCAGATAGGGAAGAATATGGACCTTCCATTATACTAGAAGTGTGGAAGGAGGCATGGAGGAAATTATCTTAAGGGGACTATTAAATACTTTAATTGTGGAAAGGAAGGTCATCGAGCAATAAAAGTTTGAATTTATGGGAAGAAGTTAGCTAATGATGGATAAAAAACACCACATAATGCACCACCTACACTTCAGTGTTTTAAATGAAAGGATTATGATAATTATACTAAACAATGATTAAATAAAAAGTTTAATAATTATGGTCAATTATAACAACCTCTAAATACTATAGATAAATGGAAATATCATATGATCACTATTTCTAATGTGGGGTATAATAACAAAGTGATGAAAGGTACACTTACCATCCACTCTAGAATTGCTAATATATTATTTGATTATAAATATACCCACTATTTTATATCTGAATAAGTTTCTAAGTGTATCACAATACCAACTCAATGATTAGATTTTGAATTATTATTGAAAACCCCTAATGGTGTGATGATCGCATCTCAAGTTTATGATTCATCTCTGATTGAAGTTTTTGAGAATGTACTTCCTTTAAATCTTGTTATTCTCCCTCTAGTTAAATTTAATGTTATCATAGGCATAGATTGGATTTTTATATAAATACCTCATCAATTTATAAGTAAGGAAATTCATGTTTGATATTAAAAACCAAACTATAATCATCTATTAGTGTGATGATAAATATGAACTTCTAATAGAAATTGAATCCATTTTATGGGTCTTGATTCTTATTCAAATGGATTGTTTATCTCAAATGGTTGGGGAGAAACTCATCATTGAATATATTCCTATTTTGTGAGAGTTTTTCTATGTTTTTTCAGAATAATTTTCTAGTATTCCTCCAAATCATAAAGTTGAGTTTTCAATAGAACTCCTACCTGGTGCTACACCTATTTCAGAAACTCTACCTAGAATGTATCTGATTGGGTTACAGGAATTGAATAAGAAACTCTAGGAGAATCTTGATAAGGGATTAATTCAACCAAGTGTGTCACCTTGGGGTGCACATATTCTTTTCATTAATAATTAAGTTGAATCAATGTGACTCTTCATTTATTTTCATAAAATTAGAAATACCACAATCAAGAATAAGTATCATTTTCCCCATATTGATGGATTTTTTTATCAACTGTGTGGAGCTCAATACTTTTTCAATATTTAATTTCATTATGGATATTATAAATTCAGGGTTGATAAGGAGGATATACCCAAGAAATAATTTCATATGAGGTATGGACACTGGGAATTTATACTAATTCCATTTGGTCATACTAATTCCCCGTTATCTTCATGGATTTAATGAATAGATTCTTTAGAGATTACCTTGAATATTTTATGGCAGTCTTTATGGATGATATTATTATATATTCAAATATAAAGGAAGTGCATGATGACCATTTTAGGATTGTAATAGAGACCTTAATAAAGGAAAAGTTGTATAAAAAATTTACCAAGTGTGAATTTTGGCTTCAAAAAGTTTCATTTTTAGGTCATATAATCACAAAGGAGGGTATATCAGTGGATCCATCAAAGATAGAAATCTTTGAAAATTTTCCTAGTCTAACCAATGTGACTGAGATCTATAGTTTTCTTAGTTTGGATGGATATAATTGATTATTTGTGGAGAATTTCTCATGGATATCTAATCCACTAACTAAGTTAACTCAGAATAAAACCAAGTTCCTTTGGAAAGATGAATGTGAAGAAAATTTCAAGGAACTGAAGATAAGTTTAGTCAGTACACCTGTGTTTACATTACCCTATAGTGGAGAAGGGTTTTTAATCTATAATGATGCATAAAAGAATGGACTGGGATGCATCCTTATATATAATGATATGGTGATAGTATATGCCTCATGACAATTGAAGGTTCATGAGAAAAATTTCCCAACTCATGATTTGGAGTTATCTGTAGTAATTTCTATATTAATGACATGAAGACATTATCTTTATGGAGTAAGGTGTGATATATATACTGATCATAAAATTTTAAAGTATATATTCACTCAAAAAGAGTTGATTATAAACCATATAATATGGTTGTAGTTGATTAAAGATTATGACTGCTCAATATATTACCACCCTAGGAAAGAAAACAAGGTTTAGATGCTATGAGTTGAAAGGATAAAGCTAGATTATATATTATGAGGATCACAAAAGATCCAATATTTTTGGATTTGAAAAGGATTGATATCGAAATATTGAAGGAAGGAGAGAAATTCAATCTTACTCAAATGAGTTTTCAACCATCTATTCAAGTGAGGATTAAAGTGGCACAGAAGGAAGATGTGGAAATAAAAAAGAACATAAAAAATGTTCCTGAATTCATCCTTGATTGTTATATAATGATAAGGTTCAGGAACTATGTATGTGTCCCATCAATACCAGAAAAAACATTGTATGGGTGATCTTGTGTTTCTATTTTATATGGGTGATATTAAAGTGGTATATTTTAATATATTTATCATAGTATATTAGGGAGAACATGAGAATAGAGTATATTTGAATAAATTTATTATACGTACCATAGGCTTGGAATATTAGAGATTAAAATTGGTGATAGTTAAATTTTTTTAATCCCACTGGGGCATGGTATATGTATGTTTGTGATAGGAAGTAACCTATCATCAAGATTAGTTGGTATATTTTGAGATATTGAGTAGATTTAGAGAGGTAGTTTATTAATTGGATCAATTTCTATAGATACTATGAGAATTAAGGAAGTATGTTCATTATTAATATCATATGATCAAGTGGGAAAAAATTAATTGAGATAAATATAAAATCTATGTAAATTTTTCGATTGATATTAAGGATCATATAGAAGAGGCCCTATTTGAATAATACACAAAAGTAAAAGGTTTAGGGAATGAATTTCATTGCTTAAGTATCCAATACTGATGACCAAACCTAGGTCTATATGACCATAAGGGGAGGGGTAGAATATTCATTATTCTCTATCATCATCTATTATTCTACTAGAAGATCAAGTATTTCATGAGTTCATGTGTAACATCATGTTACTATCTTCAGGTATTCCTAAACACCTCTTTTTAATTATGCTTTGGTTGGGTTTCTTTTGGGAGTGTTGGGGTTAAAAATTTGAAAATTTTGGAAGTTTATGGTCTAGTGCACGGTTGGTGCATGGTTAGTACAAACTATACATCATCTCAAAGTAAACCTTGAAACCCAAGGTAGTGGGATTTTGTATGGTTGGCACATGATTACTCAAGCCATGTTCCCTATTAGAAGAAACTGTGAAGCCCATTTAAAATAGGTTCATGGTTAGTCTACACAATTTGTCAAACCATGCGGCTCTTCCCAAGAAACCGTGAGTATGGGTTTTTAATTAATCTGAATTTTGATTAAAATTATCGAACCCCCCTTTTAGGCCCTTAACAGACCAGAATGACCCATAATCAATTTCTCCCATCCTTGGAGCTCCTAAGAAAATTTTTTGTCCCCTCAAATCCCTCCTGAAAGCGATTTGAAGTTTTAGGAATGCCCTTAAATATTCTCCCAGTTAGTTTTCTACCCCAATATCTATCTCCCATGATCTCTCTTCTCCTCTCTAGGGTTTTGTGGATCCTCATGTTTAATTCTGGATCTTATAACCTCTATTTTGGATTATAAACCTAGGTATGGTCCTTTTTTCTTGAATTACATGATTATCATTCTTCATTAACAAATTTTTATTAGGTTTTGGCGTTGCGAGTTCCATTAATCCTGAGGTAGGTGGTTCAGTTACAATGCCCAAATTTTATTAACCCTAAATTTCTTTATTTAATTTTAGTTGCTTGAATTAAATTCAATTGATTTATCTTTATTAAATTTATTTCAATTGGTTTGTTAGAAAAACCCAATTCCATTTAATTGGGGTTTTAAAAAAATGGGGTTTTGGCGTGAAATTGGAAATCCCCCAATTCCATTGAATTGGGGTGCATTTATGAAATTTGGTGAAATTTAAATTGTTTAATTTAATTTATGGATTTTATGAAAAAAATTTAAATTAAATTTTTGAATTTAATTTTGGAAATAGATTTTATGTTAAATTATGAAAAACCCCAATTCCATTCAACTGGGGGTTATTGTGAAATTGATGGAATATTGTGAAAAAATGAATTTTTGAATTAATTTGTGAAAGTGTATTGTAAAATTAAATTTTGAATTGATTTCAAATTCTTATATTATAAAAATTGATTAAAATGGTTTTGATAGGAACCTTTGGGTTCTATCTTGGAAAAAGGCATGTTTTTATTAAAAAATCGCGTTATGGTTTTTAAATGGAAATTATAATATTTTAAATGGAGAATGGTATTAATTATATTTTAAAAATTCTTGAAATAAATTTCCCATCATTGTTTTGTACTAGATAACATGCAGGCCTTATGTATTTAGTAAGTTATTTGGATAGAACTTTACGCTTTACAATGTTCCAAAAAATAAATGCAGTACGCCACATACCTTAGGCGATGGTGATGAGCCCTCTTTGGCTTGAGTTCAAAAAGATTTATATACATATTTTCATTTCACCTTGAGTGTGGAGTCCCTATATCCTAGAACTATCATTCCTTCTTAAGAATATGACCATGTTGTTTTCTTGTTTGTATTTTAAATGAATATATTCCATTATTGTAAACTGTTTTATATGCCTTCTGGTTTATATAAACTATTTTATATTAAAGTGTTTATTTAATACATTTGTGAAAAGTTTCATTATTTTAGAAATATTCCATCACTTGAAAATTAAAGACTTTGCTTAAAATATTTCCATCTTTTGAATTGTAAATCATGAATTGTTTTAATTATGCTTTTGAAATGCCAAACCTATTTGTTTTAAATTGAAATCACTTTCTTTGGTTAATTTAATATTGTAATCTATTATGGAATCCTTAGTGAGACCCTACTGAGATTTTTAGATCACAACATACTTGTTCCTTTGGGTGTTTGTAGATTATCTCCTTTTAGGTTCAAGTAGGGGTAAAGCACCACTTGGTGGTGGTTCTAGCTATTGATCTATATACTTAGTGAGTTGTATCCTTTGGGATTTGGGTAGTTTTTTTTTGTTTTATGGTACTTTGTTGTGGTAATTTGGGTTTTAATGATTGTTTTAATTCTGGTACATATCTCCCTGTGGAGGTTCTTTTGTATGCATATTGTCTTATTTCTTTTACTTCTACAATGTTTGTGTAAAATTTGTTCCTACTTTCTTTTTGTATGATATTAGGTACTAGTTTTCGAACCATGGGGATCAGGAACGCCCTTCGAGATATGTCAAATCCAACTCAATTATCAGGTTACTAGGGTACCTAGGCTAGTTTGTGACAAAGTGGTACCAAAGGGAGGTTGAACTTCTTGTCTTGAATTCAGTATGCATTGTGAAATCTTATCGGGGATTAGGAGGTAGTTTCTATTGAGTTCCTAGATATATCTCACCGTAATGAACCTTGAGTAACCAGGGGTGGTTAGGGAAAATATATATTTAGGATTAGTTCTTGTATTTTCCCTACTTTTGATTTGGGTATATTGAAATTCAATTCTTGTTTTTCTATCTGTTGGGATTAATTTCCCTATTTCTCTATTTGAGTGTTAATTTGATGACTTCCTTGTTGTATACTGATGTTGTGTAGTATCATTCCTCCAAGAATATGTGAGAATAATATCTAAGAGGAAGATGTTGGTGAACCTTAGCAAGTGAATCCTCTCATGGACCCAAATATGGTTGAGGTGATTGTGCACACTGTCCAATCCCTAGGACAGGAACCACCTCCACTTCCCGTTCTGGATTTAGCTATGGAACCTCAGAGGGATGTTCTTAAGATTTGTTCTCAAGATTTCCTTCACCATAATCAAGTGATGTTAAAAGGAAAAAATGGTCCTTAAGAGGCTAAGGAGTGGTTTAGCATAATAGAGCATTTTTTGGGTTCTTGGACACACCTGATGAAATCAAGGTTAAGTGTGCCACCTTCGTACTAGAAGGATGAAGGAGGAGATGGTGAGACACGATGGTGACAGTGAAGAAACATGAGGTATTATATTGGAAATAATTAAAGGTTATTTTCACTAACTAGTTCTATCTAGATTCGATGTTTTTGGCCAAGGTTAATAATTTTTTTAAACTTGAGCAGGATGATATGACTGTGATAGAATATGAAAACTATTTTGCTGATCTTGTGTGGTTTTCACCTGATATTGTATCAAATGAGAAGATTAAGGCTTGACAGTTTGATTTGGTACTTTGATAGAATATTCATTATTAGGTTTTATTTCTAAAATTTTCTTCTCATGCTTATGTACTGGATAGAGTGTTGATGGTCGAGATGGACCTGGATGGAAAGTTAGGGTTGTTGGGAGTTTCTTTCTCTCTCAGTGGTAGTGTGAATTACTCTATTTGAAAGAGTAAGTGTGATGATTCTCACGGTGGTTCTTGATAGTAGGGTTATTCTAGACATCCTTCAGTGCTTGGAATAAGTCCTTTAGTTTGTTACTAGTGTGGAAATTTGGGACATTCAAAGAGGGTTTGTACTGAGGCACTTAAGAACTATGGCTCCTACGGATACTCGGGTCACTTGTAGAGAGTCTTACATGTTTATTCCACTTCGTATAGTGGAACAAGATCATCATCAACTTCTAAAACTATGGTGCAATCATATAATTCATGTGAAAAATGGTTCCATCCACAGGCATCTATAATGAACCTTCTTCACTCAATGGAAGAGTCTCTAAAGGAAGAAGATATGGGTCCAGTGACTGATAGGTACCATTAATATAGTTTCATCATTATTAATTATTCTATTTTATATTGGTGTATCTCATTCATTTATTTCAACCCGTATTGTTAATATGGTTAATATTTCTATAGATATTTTATCTTGTGAAATGGATATTACTACACCCCTTGGTACAAAGAGAGAGGAGGGTATTCGTAGTCCCTCTTGTGTTTTCTCTCTATCATATTTTGAGTTTGCATATAATTTTATGGTTCTCAACATGAAACCTCTTGAAATTATTTTCAGGATGGATTGGCTCATTACCAATAAATCTCGGATTGATTGTTATCTTTTATGGGTCTATTTCACTACACTTGATGGTGTGTGTCATGTCTTTCAAGGATAATGGGACCCAAGGTTGAGTAGAGTCATATCTTCTTATTCAGAGTTGGGTAAATTGATATTAGTGTTTCCTTTTATCTGGAGTAGGAATCATTGAGTGGTGATCTCCCTCTAGTTGTCATCGAGTTTCTTGATGTTTTTCTTTCTAAACTCTCTGTTTTTTCCTCAGTAGGGAAGGTTGAGTTTTCTATTTACTTAATGTATAGTATTCAACCAGTTTATATTCTCTCTTACTTCATGTCGCCATTATAAATAAAAGATATGAAATCCTGATTAGACAATCTTCTTGAGAAAGGATTTATAATCCCAAGTGTGTCACCTTAGGCAGCGCCTGTTCTCTTCGCTAAGAAATATGATGGTTCACTTCACCTATGTTTTGATTATCAAAAAATAAATCAAGTTATGATGAAGAAAAAATATTCATTACCACATATTGATGATCTATTTAAATAGTTGAAATGGGATAAGTGGTTCTCAAAGATTGATCTTTATTCTGGATACCATCATTTGAGGATAAAAGAATATGACATTTAGAAAACCACCTTTTAAAGTAGGTATGAACATTATGAGTGACTTTTCATGACCTTTGATCTAACCAATGCTCCTGTAGTTTTCATGGATTTGATGAATAGGATTTTCCATGAGTACCTTGATACCTTCATGGTGGTCTTTGTGGATGAAATCCTCATTTACTCTAAGTATGGGGAGGATCATGTGCATCATTTGAGAACTATTCTATGTTTGCTAAAAAATCACCAAATTTATACCAATATTTTGAAATGTGATTTATGGATTTAGAAAGTGAATTTCTTAGGACACGTGTTGTTAGAACAAGGAATATTAATTGATCCTGAGAAGTTGAAGGCTGTTATGACTTAGGAGAAACCATGAAATTTCTTCAAGATTTGGAGCTTCTTTGGATTATTTGGATATTATCATCAGTTTGTGAAGGACTTATCAAAGTTGGTTTCTCTGATTACTTCACTAACTCATAAGAGAGTAAAGTTTGTTTGGGATGATAAATGTCAGAATTGTTTTGTTGAGATGAAATTTATTTTGACTATAGTGTCGGTGTTGACTCTCCCAGAGGCTGGGTGGGGCTATGTGGTCTTTTATGATTCATTGGTTTCATTCTTGGGATACTTCCTCATACAGGGTGATCATGTCATTTCTTGTGGAACTCGTCAGCTTAGACCACACGAGAAGAATAATCTGACTCGTGACCTTGAACTTGCAGTTGTGATGTACGCACTTAAAATTTAGTGTCATTACCTTTTTGGAGAAAGTTTTACCATGTATTCATACCACAAGATCTTGAGTTATATATTCTCTAAAAAATATTTAAATCTCTACCATAGGCGTTGGGTGGAATACCTGCAGTATTTAGATTTCGACATCGCCTATACCCCAGGAAAAGGGAATGTCATTGAAAATGCTTTGAGTATGAAACTTCCAACCCATGTAGTGAAAGAATCATCAGAAGAGTGGAAATTGATGGTGTTCTTTGCACAGTTGCATATTAGAGTTCAGAAATTAGGGGTCGAGTTCTTCATGGCCAGTGTTCAGTTTACATCCGCTCTTCTCGAGACAATTCTTCAAGAACATCATCTTGATGATGGGTTCCATAGCATTAGAGACTCTCTTAATGGTGAGGAGACCATGCTTGATTTCTCATTCTACAAAAAGGTCATTATATGATTTCAGAACCATTTTGTGGTACCGTATTTGGTAAGGAAAGTTGTAATGGGGGATTTCCATAGTTCCCAATGAGTAGTGAACCCAGGTTCCATGAAGATGTTTTATAACATTCAGTGGTAGTTCTAGTATCCAGGTATAATATGGGGCATTTCTGAGTTTTTTTCTCATTGTTATACATGCCAATAGGTTAAGGTTGAGTACCAGAAACCTTCAGGTTTACTTCATCTATTTTCATTCCCTACTTGGAAGTGGGATGATATCTCTATTGAATTTGTGGTTGGGTTTTTGTGTACCCAGAGAAATAATGATGCAATATGGGTTGTGATCAACAAGATAACTAAATTGGCACACTTTATACATATTCATGATACAACCAAAGTTGAGGAGTTGGGAAATATCTTTGTGAAATATATTGTTCATTTGCATGGAGTTCCTTCTACTATAGTTTCTGATACGGATCCTCGGTTCACTTCTTGATTTTGGAGAGGCCTTTAGGAGGCATTAGGATCTCACATCCATTTGAGTATGTCATATCATCCATAGTCGGATGTCCAGATAGAAATAACTATATAGATTCTTTAGGAAATGCTTCATTCTTATGTTCTCTACTTTGGTGGATCTTGGGATGATCACTTGGGTATGGTTTAGTTTTCTTATAACAATATTTACCTATCCATGATCATAATGTCTCCTTTTGAGGCCTTGTGTGGTCAGCCTTGTAAATCTTTTTTGTGTTGGTTAGAGATTGGTGAAAGTTTCTTAGTTGGACCGATCTTGGTCTAAGAGACGACAGAAAAAATCCAGTTTATTCATCAGATAATGGTGATGACATAGAGATGATATAAGTATTGTGTTTATCTTCATCATATAACTTTGGAATTCTCATTTGATGACCAGGTGTTCTTGAAGGTTTCACCTTATTTGGGTCATCGATGGCTTGGGAGGTAAGGGAAACTTACTTCCCATTTTTTGGGACCTTTTGAGGTTATTGAGCAAGTGGGAAATTTTTATTAGCATTTATCACTACCACCATAGCTAAAATAGATACATAACATGTTCTATGTATCTCAGATTTGAAAGTATCTATCTGATCCATCTCATGTTCTGAGCTGTAGTGATCTTGAGGTTGAACCTGATTTATTTGTGATTGAATGGATAGTCAAGATTGTTGATTCTAAAACCAAGGTACTTAGTGGGAGGAATATACCTTTGGTTTTTGTTCTATAGAATCATGGTTCTGATTCTCATGAGATGAATGAGAGGGAGGCACTGATCATAGAGCAATTACCTCATCTTTTTGGCATGGAATCTTCTTCGTAGGCTTTATGGGGACATAAATTTTCTATAGTGGGGAGGTTATAACATCCAATTACTATATTAAATTATTCATAAACCCATAATTTTAATCATTCTTTGGTTGGTTTTTGTTTGGCAGTTTTCGGGTTAAAATTTTAAAAAATTTGAAGTTTCTGGGCAAGTGCACAGTTGGTGCACGCTTAGTCCAAACTGTGTGCCCTCTCATAGTAAACCATGCAACCCAAGGCAGTGGGTTTTTTCATGGTTAGCACACAGTTGGTCATTTTGTGAACCCTCTTAGGAGAAACCATGTGAACCATTTAAAATAGGTGCACAATTAGTCTTCATAGTTTTTCAAACCATGTGTCTCTTCCCAGGAAACCATGCGTATGAGTTTTTAATTAATCTTAATTTTGATTAAAAATTTATAAACCCCCCTTTTAGGCCCCCGATGGATCTTAATGAACCATAATAGATTTATACCAACCTTGGATCTCCAAATAATATTTTTGGCCCCTCATATTCCTCTCGGAAGCGATTCAAAGCTTGAGGAACACCCTACGATCTTCTCTTGGTTAGTTTACTCACCCCAATCTCTATCTCTCGTGATCTCTCTTCTCCTCCCTAGGGTTTTGTGGATCCTCATGTTGAATTGCGGATCTTATAACCTCCATTTTGGATTATAAACCTAGGTTTGATCCTTGTTTCTTGGATTACATTATCATCATTCTTCGTTGACAAATCCCGATTAGGGTTTGGCATTGCAAGTTCCGTTAATCCTGAGGTAGGTGGTTCCATTATGATGACCAAATTTTATTAACCCTAAATTGCTTTATATAATTTCATTTTCTTGAATTAAATGCAATTTCTTGATATTTATTAAATGGGTTTCAATTTTTTTGTTAGAAAACCCCAATTCCACTAAATTGGGGTTTTAAAAAAATGGGTTTTTGGTATGAAATTGGAAAACCCCCAATTCCATTGAATTGGGGTGCGTTTATGAAATTTTGTGAAATTTAAATTTTTTAATTTAAATGTAAGATTTGATGTAAATTGTTTCAATTAAATTATTTAATTTAATTGTGGAAATGGATTTGATGGAAAATTGTGAAAACCCTAATTCCATTGAATTGGGAGTTTATTGTAAAATTGATGGAATCTTGTGAAAAATTAAATTATTGAATTTAATTTGTGAAATTGGATTGTGAAATTGAATTGTTAATTGATTTAAAATTATTATATTGTGAAAATGGATTTAAATGGTTTTGATAGGAACCTTTGGGTTTTATCTTGAAAAGGCAAGTTTTTTATTAAAAACCTGCGTTATGGTTTCTAAATAGAATTTAACATATTTGAAATAGAGAATGGGATTAATTTTATTTTAATAATTCTTGAAATAAATTTCTCATCATTGTTTTTTACTAGATCATTTTTAAGACTTATGTAGTTAGTGAGTTATTTGGGTGAAACTTTACAATTTACAATGTTCCAAAACATAAATGCAGCACTTCACATCCCTTAGGTGATGGTGATGAGTCCTCTTTGTCCTGAGTTCAAAGGGACGTATGTACATATTGTCGTGTCACCTTGAGTGCGGAGTCCTTATATCCTAGAATTATCATACCTTCTTAGGCATATGACCACGTTGCTCACTTGTTTGTATTTCAAATGAATATATTCCATTGTTGTAAATTGTTTTATATAAAAGTATTTATTTAATCCATTTGTGAAAAGTGCCATTGTCTTAGAAATATTCCATCACTTGAAAAGTAAAGCCTTTTCTTCAAAATATTTCCTTGTTTTGAAGTTTAAAGAATGAATTTTTTTAATTATGCTTTTGAAATGTAAAACCTATTTGTTTTAAATTAAAAATGATTTATTTGGTTAATTTAATATTGGAATCTATTATGGAATCCTCAGTGATACCCTACTTGTATTTTTATCTTACACCCTACCTATGCCTTAGAGTGTTTATAGATTATCTCCTTCCAGGTTCGATCAGAGGTAAAGCACCACTTGGTGGTGGTTCTAACTATTGATCCGTGGAATTAGTGAGTTGCGTCTTTTGGGAATTGTGCAGTTTTTCCTATATTTTGGCACTTGGTTATAGTATATTGGATTTTTGTGCATGTTTTACTTATAGTACGTATCTTCCTATGGATTTTATTTTGTATACAAACTATCTTGTTTCTTTTACTTCTGAAATTCTTGTGGAAAAATCATTATCACTTTCTTTTTGTATGATTCCAGGTGCTAGTTGTTGACCCATGGGGATCTGGAACACCCATCAAGATATGTCAGGGCCAACTCGGTTATCGGGTTACCAGGGTACCTGGGCTGGTTTGTGACATCTTGATTATAAAGGTTGTACTAAAGGTTAATATGTTTTTAATAAATGAGATAAAAGTAGATCTCTTTATCCTGGAGTTCACATAGGCTTTAACTAGTAGAAATTTTCCTATGGTTTCTCACTTTGACCTAAGTCGCCCCTCTATTTATGATTTTGAAAATAATATTATTAGTCATTGGTGATTGTAATGTCATTCTATTTTTAGTAAATTTTATTAAGAAAACATTATTATATCTTCATATATAGAGTAGTTTTTTTAATGAAATGATCCAAATTTTATAACCTCTTAAATTCATTCCATTATATCCTCTTTAGGTGGAATTTTACATTTATATGAATCATGATCCTTCCATGACTATATTTTATCTTTTATTTTATGAAATTTATATTTCAGTCCAAAACCCTTCAGTTTTAAAGCTATTGGATAACTGTAATTGTCACTTCCTCTAACATAATTTATAAACTTGTTCATTTATGCATTCCATTTTGGCATGGAAATGTTTTGAGTTAAACCTCTTATATACTCCCTCAGAGTTTATATAGATAGATATATTCATTCAAGAACTCTGTGGAATACAAGTTTAACAAACTAATCATATACAATTCTAATCAAGGCTACTTCTCCTGATGTAGGTTCCTTAGTCACTAAATCAAGCACTTTCATCTAGGTGATCACTCTAAAGGTGCATTTTTCCCATACCAGTACCTTGTTGAAGATTTAGAAGCATATATTTAGGTATCTAAATAAGGTAATATCAATGGTTTCATTTCATCTAGATTTAATGTGAATCTTCTTTACTTTAAACCTCAACTTCGGTTGAAGGCGTGTTCTAATTTTTTTATCAGTTTTTTAGGGGCCACAACATTAGAAATGGTTACTAATTCAATGGTTCTATAAGGTACGAGAGATGAGGATTCTTAAAAGGATCTCCATGATGAATTGTATAAGTAAGCTTCTATAAATTTTCCAAAATTGTTTTTTCTAAAAAATTTATAAGTTTGAGTATAACCACAATGATTCTATTACTATCCCAACACTAAAATAAGAATACCTCCACTCTTCTTCATTTGGAAAGGTTTCTAGTTAAGGTTTTTCAGGGGGTGGATTTTGATTTTTCCTCAAATAAGGATAAAAATTTATTAGAGGCCCATTATAATAAGGAGAATGATAGATTGTAAAAAGGAATGCTCAAGATACTACTTGTGAATAGGTAGGGACACAACATGGGTAATCTAAAACCACTTTTGTGGATCAACATTCCCTCCAAGACATTCTTTCAAAAGTTATGGAGAAAACACCTAGTTAGATTCACTAAAATACCCCAAATTATGTAGGTACTCATGTTAGTGAGGGAATAATTAATGTTACAGCTACTATCTAACTTAATTTGTGGAAGGAATTGTCTACTTGTAGATATATTGTAACATTATCACCAGTTTAGCCTGCCACCATGTTCCTTACCCTAACACCTATGGGAGAGCTTCATGATCCTACTAGTATTATTGATGTTGATATTTAAATTGATCTTCTATCCAATATTGGTTATATAAATTTAGATAGTGACTTCAAAAATAATAATACCAAATAGAATAAATAATATGTCATTGATGGTTACACATCGATTATGGGTTTTATCCATATATACCCAATTCCTCATAAATTAAAATATTGTAATTTTTTATTCTCGGGGGAAATTTTCTATGGATAATAAATTACCTATTTTTACAGTGCTTTTCAGTAGTATTTTTTAGGTGGTCACTCCCCCTATATGAATTTTTAATACTATTTTATTTTGATTTAAAAAAGGTCCTTCATTGATGGTTTATTATGTTAGTTTAAGTGCAATGGATACATCATGATATAGAGAAATACACCCAAGAGAAGGAGTCCTAGATGAGGATATAGTACCCTATGTTGTTTTAGTTTATTTATCTTCCTTTATGTATTTTACCATTTCCTTGAAATTTATATTTATGGATATATGAATTATGTAGAGTTTTTTATTCCATCTTGTGTGTTCAGTTTTGTTTTAAATATTATATATTTATTTTTGATAATTTAATAGATTAAATGAACATGAGGGTAGGAATATATTAGAGATTCATGCATTTTGGTTCATGATAGTTTGCTTGATTAAGATTAAAATTTTATTATTGTGTTTTGGGGTATTTATAGATCGATATTTTTGAAGGTGAGTCTATTTTAGAGGAATTCAAATTCCAAATTTGAGAGTTTTCAAAACTTAAGATATAGTTTTGGTCATTTTTTTGTTTAAAGTGGAATAAGAGTAATTTTATATTAATTAAAATTTTAAAAGAATTATATTGATGAAGATGAATTGGATAAATACTTATATAATTTTTTTTACAAAAAAAAAATTAAAATCGTTTTTTGAATTACTAGAATTTTAAATTTTAAAATATAATTTATTTTATTTTTTTATAATATTTATTTAGATATTAATGGTGGAATTTTATGATTGTATGTTTTATATTTATTAATTTCAAATTCTTAGATAATGTTTAGGATTTATGTTTTTTACTAAATGTGTTTTTATTTAGATATTAATGGTGAAATTATTTTATTAGAACATGTGGTAGAATATTTTTTATTTAATGTGGATATATATGTTATAATAGAATATTTTAATGAGGAATTAATTAAGGATTTATTATTTTATATAAATATTATCTAGTTGGATGTGGTTGGAAATGGTAGTTTAGAAATTTCAAAAAGAAATATTCTTAAATTTAATTATGATTATGTTGGGTGATGTGTGGTCTGGTCATGGTTTTTAATGAGTAAGATCGGTATGGGTGGTAAGTGTTATTTTGGGATAAGTTACATTTTTTAAGATTTTTTATATTATATGAATTAATTATTTGGTTGAATTTGAAATCTATATATGGAGGGTTGAGACTCCCATGTTCCAAAAATTCAAATCATCCTCCATACACCCATCGGTGGATTATCTCTTTTATCTATTGGTGGAATCAATGAATCGTTGTTATGAGATGAATGAACAATTGATGAAGAATGAAAACCTAGTGGTCTAGAAATGAGGCTTGTGAGGTAGGTGACTCTTATCCCTTTTTCTTTCATTGTTAATAAATCATGATTTAATCCATGTTTTGCACAATTATATCAAGATGACTGGTTAATAACCTAAGGTGAACATAGTATTATTCTTGAAATATTCATTGTGTTTTTTTTTGTTCTTCATATTTCATATATGAGACTTTCATTATAGTTTTTAAGAAAGAAATTTATGGATTTTGAAATAATGATGAAATATTAATGGATTTAATTTATTTTTAAGAATAGGAGAATCTATAAAATTTTCATGCTATCATTCCTAATTATGGATAATGGAATTCCATTTTATTAAATTATTAATTTATCATAAATTGATTAAGATGTGGTAATTATTAAGTTATGATATTATACATTGGGGTTTTCCAAATGGAATTTGTGTCATTCCACCTACTGGAAGTTATTTTTGATATTGGTATTCTCTTGTGTGATGAAATAGTGATTTCCAATGGGGGTCATGCCATGTAGAATGGGTGTCATGTCATATATTACTAATGGAGTAATTAATTTAGAATTTTCTAAAAATGTCAGACCAAATTTGAATAAGATCACAAAAAATGGAACACTGTATATTTATTCTAGATTCATCTATCTTTATATTTTGTACATAGTGTTATCATAAGAAACAAGGGATCATCTTAATTTTTTCTAGTTTTTAAACCCCTTATAAATCCTCTCTAATAGAAATTGTGGCATGTTATTTTGAGGGGGGTATGTTTTTATGGATTTTTTTGGAGGAATTATGCCAACATTTTTATTATGATTGTATGATGATATGTCATGAGATGAATTCATTGAATTTATGTTAGATCTCATGATATGGTGTAGTTCAAAATTTTCACCTTATGACCTTTCTTAAGATTGGGTTTAGGTGGATTGTAGTATGATTACATTTTTGGGACAATCAAATATCTATAATGACTCATTGACATATTGATACACTAATGCCATGTCTAACATGATTGATTTGTTTCTCTTCACCTATTCAAGGTATCAAAATATAGTTTCTCTATCATCGGAGTACTACAAGCTAATAGTGACTATTAAGGATTAATGATTGATCTTGGATATGGTATTTATAGGTTAATTATATTTTGTTTTATGTTAATTGAGTGAAAAATATGCCAATTTTTATGTAACCATCGCTTAAGGGGAAAAAAATTGGTGTGAACCAACATTCCATTAATATCATGACCATTTGGTATCCAACTAGTGTACCCATTCCTCTTCATCACTTAATTAATGGTGTTGAATATTATGAAATAAATGGTTTTGATTCAATAAAAATATGTTTATCATATATACTAGAAATATGGTTAGAGGGTAGGTATAAGGCATTGAGTCTAGTGGTGACTAGGTTAGTGGGAGTTGGTCTACATATGGAATTATTATATTTTTTATTTAAGTTTTACTACACACATGCAATTTTTTTTGGAAGAGTTTTTATGGTGTGTTTCTGAGTATTTTTTAAATATATTTTATACCATATAAGTGAATAAAGTTATAACACATTAACTAGTCAGTATCATGCCATCTACGTAATAAGAAAACTATGCTAACCAATTGATTCTCTTGTGTATAAAATTTTTAGATCTTGGATCTGATGGTGTACCACTGGGGGTGAATCATTGGTGTACTTATTTTTATAAATTCTTTTCTTTCTAGAATTAAACCCCTGTGACTTGTTAGAGTCAAGATCCACTCTTATTATTACCTCCTCACCCGTATTCAAGAATAAAATGAATAAAAATATCACATAAGAATTTTTACAAAGTTTAGCCTCACTGTGAGAGTCTGCTCCTTATCATGATCATCCTGTAGTGATTTTATGGATTTTATTATCACTGTAATTTTAAGTGATTAAAAATGTTTGTAATTGGAATATAAGGTTCTAGTAAGTATTGTCCACTTCTCTTCATGGTCAGGTACCATATACTTCCAACTATAATAATATATGGAATTATTTATACAAGTACCACTAGTTATTTAAGAAATCCTCCTTCCTCTTGAATATGAATTAGATCTTCATAATAATTCCTAAGGCATCATCATCAAAGATAAAATCTTCTTTTATGAAGACTTCTCTTTCTAAGATATTATCAATACAACAACATGAATATTGGATTTACCTCACAAATATTCAAGTTGATCTTGTCATGCATGTGAGCCTACATGCATGAGAATTCACCCCTTCCACTTTATTAGAAAGCCCCAAAGTTTATAGTTTAAAAAAAGAACACCTCGACCTCTTCAAAAATCACAGATGCTATAGAAATCTAGGATAAACATGCCTTCATTTTACATCTTTTACGTGATTTAAAACATTTCATTTCATAATTAATAATATCCAAAGAATTGATAGGTTTAGTGTCTTTGGAGATCGGCTATATAATAATCTTATTTTATAAAACTTGTGATCATTTCTCCTTAAAGACACCATACTATACCATTTTCTAGACATGTCATTAGTAAGACTTGTCCTCAAAAATGGGGAATTAAAACATAAGAAAGGGGTGATCTTAAATGATCAATAAGGAATTAATAAACATTTCATCAAGTATGAGTTCATAAGCATAAATGAAAAAATATGATCATAAGGGAAATATCATAACATCATGAGTGATAATCATATGACATAATTGATCTTTAAAGTACATGGCATTTAAACTTAAAGCCATAAAAGATCAATATTGAAGCATAATAGATATAAAATGTCTTATAATCATTTATCATAAATCTTGAATCATGAGAAGATAGGATCATAATGAATAGAATCCTTTAACGATGGAAAAAAACATTAACATTGGGAAGCATTACTTTCATGATCCACACCATCAGTGCCCATGCATACGAGCAACTAAAATTTATTTAATGCCTATCCCATGAGATATAAACTCTTAACCAATAAATTGGAGGGTGAAATAGGACCCCTTCAGTCATTCATCCATACTAATGCGTGCCACATAAAAATCATTCACTTTTCACATCATAAAGAACCCATGGAAATAAAAATCATAAAACATCCAAATTAAAAATAATTATCTCTTAAAAAAGAACCCATGGAAATAAAATGGGTTTCATAAAACATCCAAATGATATAAAATAACATCATGAATTAAATCATTTTATACCAAAAATGTGAACACCCCAAGTAATTACATAATAAAAGAAAAATATAGGGTGAAACATGAAACATAACTACATTGGAGATAGTTCATTTTGAAGATATAAAGATAAATGAAAACTAAATCATAAAAAGATGTTTCTTGAAAATAATTTATATTCATTAATGAAAAATCCATAATCATGAGTTTATTTTAAAAATATATCCTTTTTTAAAACAATCAAAAAGAAAACATTTCATGGAATTGGATTTGGATCAAAAACTCTTTTTCACCAAAAATAAAAGAGAGAACATCATTTAAAGTGGGAAGTCTTAAAGAACAAAGTTCAATAAGAATTTGTATAAATAAAAGAAAAGATTTTGAGTTATCAAGTCCCTTAATACATTAGAAATTTTTTAATCAAAATCCCTTGAAGGATATGATTTCAAATGAAATAATAAATAACATGAATAATGGAAGGATCATGATACAAAATATTAAAGAGGAAGTATATACACCATTCCAAAGAAAACATGGTGTATAATAAGATGCATGCCTCAAGGGATTGAAATTTGGGACAAGAAACTCTTACATTTCCCATTTTTATCTTCATTAATAAAAATTCTCTTCATGTATTAGATTTTATAATCTCTTTTCAACATCTAGTGTTAATAATCTTGACTGTTTTGAAGTAGGTTCATAAAAGTGGTGTTGATCTTCCTTATTTTTCCAAAGTTCATAATTTTCAAACCGTTAAAGGTATAGGAATTTATGTTTTATAAATACCTATAATGTTATAATTCCATCACATGGGAGTTTTAGTCGTGTTTCATGATGATGAAATCGGTGTTGAACTAGTTTTTGGTTACTTATCAATATCGATGGATTACCTTATAATGATTGTTACATTTTGTGTTATCCATAAAGATCAATAATCATGATATATATTACTTATATATATATATATCATATATACTCATAAATATAAACTAAAACCATCCATGAAGGCGGTACTGAACAATGGAATACATCGTTCCATGGAGGTACTAGTCTGCACATACACATGGATGATGATTTCATTTTTCAAAGGGAGGAAGAAAGAAGTAACATGGTTTATTATTTAAAGAACATAAATATGATATATATATATATATATATATATCATACATATTTAATTAATTTCCCTTTTTGACCAGCCATGTTAGGCGGTGAAGGAAAACAAAACATGTTTCTTCATGGGAGTGGTAGTCTGCACGTACGAACGGTTCACATTTTTGTTTTTCTTATGAGAAAAGTGAATGGTGGTTAATGCTTGTACCATCATTATAATAACATATAAGTTTACTAATGATACTAATGTTATCATTTTAATATGGTGTAATGGAATTTGAGGAAGAATAAGTGCACATAATGAAATAGAAATGAGAAAGGATCTGTTAGAAATTAATACCTCACTTCATGGATTATATCCTTTGCAAAGGGGGTTAAGCCTTTGAGGGGTGGTATTTTAAGAATACCATAACATCTTGAAGGTGTATATGTTTAGGAGAGGTTTGGGTATATTTTGGTCTGAACTAAGTGGGTTTTTTTAGAGGAAGTGAGGAGAAGAGTGCCCCTTTTATAAGTTAAAAGGGATGACATTTTTGTAAATGTTCAAAAAAATTAATAATGGGATGTCACTCTCAAGGAAAGTAGCTCCAAAATTTGGAAATAATTGAGAGGGGAAGGGGTAAGGTCGATCAAGACTATAACCACCCATTCCCACACATGGTTTAAACATGTTTTTGGTCTTTCCCGCTTAGTTAAACCATTTTTACCCCTTTTGATTTTTGTCGAGGTAACCAATTTTTACCAAAGTAGTTTATCATTTATGAATGAAAATAAAATGGTCCGTATTACATTGTTTGGATATAATGATTCTAAATTTGAAATCCATTTTATTATAATAATTTTTAAAAGTGATAAAATCAATTTTAAAATGCTAAATGTATAATATATTAAAAACAATTTTTTGAAAAATATAACTTAAGTTCTAAAATGTCAAATATGGGTATAAATTTATACCAACATTTTTAAAATTATAAAGTCGCTTATAAAATACATATTTGGTCTTATAAAATGGTTTCATGATTTTATAATTCATATTTATATACTAATAATGACATAAAAGTCATGTTATTTATAAAAAATGGTATTTCGCACAGTTCACCTAAAAATAATGTTTTTAGAAAAATATAAAAAATTCATCTTAAGCTGATATTTTCATGATAAATCCATAAATGAGTTTAATTTTTCAGATTCACATCCTAAAATTTATAAATTTTACTTTCAACTCTCAAAATGGATTTTGCAAAAATACAAAAAGAGAGAGATTTGAGTCACGTCAATTAAGCATCTCAATGGTCATATAATTTAATGAAAATTTATTGATCCTCAAGTAGCATATCTCAATATTATAGGAACAATTAAAGCCTTGAAAATAATACAATGTCATATATATCGTTTTTTTTGGGGGGGGAGTTTATTGGCATGGTACAATTCTTATTCTACTCAAATGCACTAAAATTGTATTAAGCATATTTTGCAATACCTGCGAAGATCTACAGATTGGAGGTTATTTTATTTTAAAATTTATAAACCAAAATTGATTAGTTACGCAAATGTTGGGTATTAGTCTAATCCACATAAAGTTCAATCCAAGACTAAGTATTTATTCACATATAATGGGATAACAATTTCATGGCATTCTTTGAAACAACCCATTATTGCAACTTACTCCAATCATGTTAAATTATTTGTAAAACTATTTTTATTACAACGCACACAAGGAAAGAAACCGGCCCGGGGGACCCTGCGACCACCGCCCCAAACCCCTAATCCCCCACCACCACAACCGCCTGTGTGGGGCTCATGTTAAATTATTTGTAATTCATGAAACAAGTCAATGATGAATTTGAACAAGATTGGTGATCCAGTGTCAGAGAAATGTGGATTGCATTTGAATAAAGAAATTGTCTCCATTTTGTAGGTTTTCAATGGGTTAACTATAAATTAACAGTAGTTGAGGTTTGGCTTAGTGGTAAGCACCCCGTAATTCTACATGAAAAATGGGGGTTCAAAACTCATGGGGCGCAGGGACTGTAGCAGACTGTAGCGACTGTAGCAGTGGTGGCACTGTAGCGGTGGCGGACACTGTAGCGGTGGCGGTACTGTAGCGGCGGCAGGGCATTGTAGTGGCGGCAGGGTACTGTGTGGTATTGTAGCAGCGGTACTGTAGCAATACTATTCACAGAATGGGGCTTGGGCCAAAAAATTGGGCCTACGGGCCATGTAATGGGCTAAATGCTCATTGGGTCTTCGGGCTATGTAATGAGTCTCCCTCTATCCAGTTAAAAGAGGTTTTTGCTTTGCTTTAATAATAAATGAGGCTTCAGCTCCAAAAAAAACTATAAATTAACATGCAATTAAATAATCTATGTCTTCGCTTGTTTTTTTCATAAGTTAATATTTTAAATAAAGATTTAATAACATATCGAGTGTTATAAAAGTCATTAAATATGGATGCCACAATTCTCAGGAGTGATAAATTTCATTGATTGCATTTCATTGAATTTTGCATAGATTAAAAAACCGTCATGGCGGCTAGATTTTAAATTTTGTAATATGCAATGGAATGATAATCTCATAAAAGTTTTTTGTTATACTCTCTTGCAATGTCATAAACTTTGTTCAAACTTTTATTCTTGTGTTCAACTGACATCACGTTTGTGTTTTCACAACATAATATAAATTAATATTTATTGATATTATTACTGGATTTAAAAATAATCATAAGCATGATGGAAATAAATCACATCAACATGCATGAAAACATAATAAAACAAATAACATTATTCAATTAATCATCCAAATGATCTGTTATTTAGAAGTTGTATATTAAAGAACCGATACACTTTATAATCTTTACCCAAAACCCCAACGAAAACATCCTTTCAAAAACCTTCCAACACTAAAAAAAACAATTTCGTGAGTCATGGCCACTTATTGAGACTACGATTCATAAAAGGAGAAATTTGGATCATTTGCCCTTAATCTCTATGTTGGATTACATATCCAAAAAATCAATGAAGAACCCATGAAATTCCTACCTCAACTTGAAGCCTAGTTCATCATGAAAACTGGAGAGAGAGGGGGGGGGGAGGGAGAGAGAGGGAGAGGGGGAGAGGGGGAGCGAGAGGGAGGGGGAGCGAGAGGGAGAGCGAGAGCGAGGGAGCGAGAGGGAGCGAAAGGGAGGGAGGAGTGAGAGGGAGGGAAAGAGATGGAGAGCGAGGGGAGAGGGAGAGGGAGAGGGAGCAAGAGGGAGCAAGAGGGAGCGCAAGAGAGGGAGCGAGAGGGAGCGAGGGAGCGAGAGGGAGCGAGGGAGCGAGAGGGAGAGCGAGAGCGAGGGAGCGAGAGGGAGCGAAAGGGAGGGAGGAGTGAGCGTGAGGGAAAGAGATGGAGCGAGAGGGAGCGAGGGAGCGAGAGAGAGGGAGGGCGAGGGAGAGCGCTCGAGAGGGAGGGAGGGAAAGGGAGAGGGAGGGAGGGAGAGGGAGAGGGAGGGAAAGAGAGGGCGAGAGAGGGAGGGAGGGAGAGAGCGAAGGGAAAGAGAGGGAGCAAGAGAGGGGGGAGAGAGAGGGGGCGAGAGAGAGAACGAGAGGGAGCGAGAGAGGGAGAGATAGTGGGAGAGAGTGGGAAAGCGAGGGGGAGAGAGAGGCCAACTTGATGCATGCAGGGCTTTAAACAAACTTGAGTACTCATGAGCTACTCAGGTTTGGCTTGACAAATACTTGAACTCGGTTCGGGTTTTTTTGAGTCGAGTTCGAATATTATAACATAATTGCGTATCTCGCAATCCTAATCGAGCATCTAATTTTTAATATATTATTTTGATTCAATATATAAGTATTTAATTTCGAGTTCGAGTTTTAGATCTCAGAATACAAATTTGAGTTCAAGCACAAATTTAAGTTAATTTTATAATTAAAATTTTGACAAACATACCCTAACCAAAGAGAGTCAAGCCAAGAAATTGTGAGTACTAAGTTCAAATATTGGGCTCAAGCTTTCTAAGATACTCCGTTCAACTCCATTGGGCCCCTAGGTGCATGCATTCATGAAGAAAGAAGGATGAGAGAGGGAGGCAGAACCCTTAAAACAGACTCACCAAACACAAATACACATGACAAAGAGCCAAGCGGGGAAAGCCATCAAAAGCAACCATTTTGGTCTAAAGTGAGATGTTAATCCAACCAAATACAACGCATAAGATGTACAGAGTTCTTCTAACCCACACAAATCACCAAGAGGAAAATTAGCCAATCTCTCTCTTCCACACACACAAGGACCCACATGAGGCATTTAGACACTTTCAAGTTTTTCCCACTGAAAATCATAAAAAATTAAGGGAGCCATGCCATTTCATGACTGCACAGCAATGTCTGAACCATGCCATTTCATGACTGCACAGCAATGTCTGAGTTCCTCTGCTCGCTGCTCATCTTGCGTGGGGTCACAGCCTTTTTCACTTCTTTTGCCTGCTTCAGCCCACCCTTCACTTTGCAGACACCATTGCTGCCATGCATGCCGGCATGATCTTTGCTTTTCACAGGAGAGGCAGCATCACTTGGGCCCTTCACACTGCCCAAGCTGTGGCGGGACCACCCTGAACATACCCTTCCCTTCTCAACATCATTAGAAGGCTTCACAGCATCGCCACAGCTCTTTCGCCGACCGAACTTTGGTGACACGGCACGTGTCAATGGTAGCTGGGATACACACAAATCATATATGCCAGTAAGCCACTTGCACAAGTGGCAGAATAAGATTTTTCAATAATCAATCAGAACTTATCAGAAGTGATTCTGTGCTATAAGATCAATTAAAGTCTGCAATTTGGGTTCACGGGTCAGGTTGGCCATCCTGTGAACTCATTTAAACACAACTCTAACCCGATCCATTTAATTAAACAGGTTGACTCGACTCGTCGGCCCATTTATGAAGGGGTCAGCCCTAACCTGACCCGCCATTTAACTCTAAATATATAACATAGATTGCATTACTACAGGTCCTACTCGTTAATATTTTATAAACTCAATGACCTGACCAAAATTAATCATCTCATTTAGACTAAAAATAACTTAATTAATATGAAATATATGTTATCCATGTTTCAACTCGACCCTCTTTAAGCCATTTAAAATAAATAATGTCTAAAAGCCCCGGGTTACACGGGTAGTGTGAGTTAGGAATGGTCAATACAAACCCAGCCTGAATGTCATTCGTGACAGATTACTCAACCCAATTGCAACCCGAATCCATTTTATCTGACCCAAACCCGTTTAACCTGTGTCATGTTGTGTCAGATTATCATGTCAAGTTCAAAATTGTCACCTCTAAGATCAATGTGCACCAAAAAATACGGCCAGGTAGCTTGTTGTGAATTCCACCAAAGAATAAAACAAGATTCAAAAAACTACAGAAGAAAGTTTTTCAGAGAGTACCTTCTTGAGTTCAACCTTTGGGGGAGGCCCTTCTTGATAAAAATTGGGAACAGGATTTGCTTTCACAACCATATTCTTTCTTAGCTGCTTGATGGCGGCCTCTTGCTCTTCCTATGAATTTCAGATAGGTAAATATACACCA
Organism: Viscum album; assembly: GCA_963277665.1. Lineage (NCBI taxonomy): Eukaryota > Viridiplantae > Streptophyta > Magnoliopsida > Santalales > Viscaceae > Viscum > Viscum album. The sequence continues at coordinate 849,050,777 of OY728166.1, read as the reverse complement.
ATGGAGGGACATGAAATGCTATGATACAAACACAAATAGCAACAAGCATAAGTGTTACCTTTGTTCTAGCTTCAGCCTGGTTTTTCTCTGCCTCTAAAGCTTGGTGTTTTTGCTCTAATTTAGCATAAAACTTCAATATAAATGAAAGCAATGAATAAGTTTTGTGCTATATGTACAGAGACGACAAGTAAAAAAATATTAAAAATGATCTTATAGATTACAAAATAAAAATGCAAAGACAAAACAAACAAACAAACATCTTACCTGCTTCCGTTTCTCAGCGCGCTCATTGCATTTAAATGAAGGAGCTGATCCCATGGTCACCCTAAACTTAGCTGACCTCACAGATGCCGCAACACTACGATGCTAAGGATAGACCTTAAATACTAAGGTTGCATTTGGTTTTGGAAAACATTTTCTGGCTGCAATTTTTAAAAAATGTAATGGAAAATGCATTGAATTGTGTAAAAGAAAAACATTTTCCAGAAAACAACAGATTAAAAAAAATACTTCAAAGAAAATGAAAATGAATACAACTCCTCTGATTTCATGTTTTCATTTCAAGTTTCATAACATACATTTGAATACATATTAGAAAATGAAAAAAGAAAATGATTTCCGAAATCAAACGCGGCCTAAAAGATCCAAACCAGAAATGGAAAAGCAACTTAAAACCCAAACAGTTGGGAGTCAAGCAAAGGATACGATGATGTGAGAGACCAATTATCATCTTCATCATGAAGCTTTCTACTGAATTGTGATGGGGTTGATGCCACTGGTGAAGTTGGCTGGAAGACGGTGAAAATTCTCAAATTCAGTAAAATGGAGAACTAATGATAAGTACTACAATTAAAACAAGTGTATATGTTTCCAGACCTAATTAAAACACTCAAGTTGTAAGCTGGGTGATCAAAAACTAGAATCTCGGATCGCATTCAATTAGGATTAAGGCTCGAATAAATCTAGTTTCATGCTCAAGTTTCATTCAGGTATCAAACTGAAGAGCATAATAAAGCAAGAAAATGACATCACAAAAAATACGTTACATGTGATTTCTTAGTAGCATTGGGAGATCTTGAATGGTTAGCCTCGGACAAACAAGTCACCACAGCAGAAGCATCAGACCCAACAAAGTAATTCATGCAGGAATGGCGCACTTCTGTTTCCAGATGGAATGGCTGTGGTACAGTATGGTTAGGCAGCAGATTGCCATGAACAGGAATTTTGTGCACGGATGAGCTTGACTTCTGAACTACAGGTTTTTCTATTTTCCCCTCAAGGGAGCCAGTGCCATTCTGTGCATTACAAATTTCAACAACTGAGCATTCAGGGGCACATTCCTCCAACTCATAATCCTCTGCTTGAACATTGCCATTTGAGACTTTAGGAGCAACATGAGCTTCATGATGAACATCATTTGAATTCGCAACAGCAATATTTGACTTCTTGTCCATATCTCTCTGTGCAACTCCCGTTCTCATCACACTGTAAAAAAGTGACTCAGCAAGAAAGAGAGAGAGTAATTATTTCATAATCCTTACAAATGTGCACATCTTGCAGATGGGTTTTCCTGAAATGAATACAAAAACCAAAACTTGCAGAGACAACAATAACAACAATAAAAAGTAGATGTGCTACTTAACATGTCCTTATAAATGATTTCTTTGATAAACCGATTGCATCTTAAAACAAAAGATTACAACTTTCGAAATGCGCTGGTTGGGAGATTTCAACCAAAATCATATGTGATTTTGGAATTGAAAACGTCATTTTCCAGAAAATATTAACATTACTGAAACTTAAGTATCTCAGAAACCCATATCAGCAAGAAGATGTTTGTTTCAGACCAGTTAAAACCAATAAGTTCACCAGAAAGAAAAAAACCAAGTTTGAAACCATTCAAGTTGTACAAGGGCAGTTTAGTGGGAAAATTTCTTTCCTTCCAATTCTATCCAGATATCTTTTCTGCAAAAGGTCCCCACCCATATTACTTTCTCCAAAGACATTGAAAAAAAAGACATGACCTTAAGTAGAAATTTAAAAAAAAAATCCACCATTAAGCACAGCACAACCAGGCAAACAAAATCGAACTATGTTTTACCCTAAACAGGCTTCAAATCTCTTCAGGAAGCTTCCCAAAAACAGCTCTGCGTATAGCTAAACAATTTATGCATCAGCTAAATACATCGCATCATCGTTTAAACCCAAAACCAGTGCGCAAATAGCTCAACATCTAGCCAGAATTTATGAAATGACAAAGAAGGAAGCGTGTGGGAACGCTTTGTCGACATCCAGACCCAGAAAAGTAAAGGCAAAAACCACAAGCAGGTATTCTAGCCAAAAAAGTTGACAGATCCCTAGTTCTGCAGACGTCACAAAATGAACGCCCCCAGAAGCAAGAAGGCCTTGAATTGGCCTAAAAAAATACTAAAAACGGTCAAATTGCAATAGAGAACCGTAAACCTGCATAAAAAATAGCCGTCCACAACTATGCAGATCGAACCCGCATTATCCTCTAACCGCTGAGGAAGAAGAACAGATCGAGCACAAATTATACCGTGCAAGATCATAAAAAATCAACCCACCTGGTTCTCCTTCGATTTGACAAGATCTTCAGCGAGCCAGCTTGAAAACCACCCAACCCCACCACCTCTCCGAATCTCCCTCCCCTTGAAATTTCCCCTTTGTTTTTTCTTCCCGCTGCGAATCTCCAAGCCTGACCTTCCGTTCGCAGCGCCACGCTGGGCGTACGAGTTGGGTCGCTGGCTGGCCTAAATAGATTCGAGCGACCCGACGCAGATTTCAAAGGCTTTAACGGCGTTAAACAGCACTGTAGATTCGGGGTTGACGGCGTCCGTCTATTGACGGAAAATTCCATTCGATTCCAACGCGCGGGTCGCGGGTAATGATTGCAATTTAAAATCCATTTTCCCCTCTGGTAGTCAAGCGTGGGGCGAGAGGGCGAATCCATGTAGATCCATTTTCACTTCTGTTCGAATCAATCAAATTCAGTTTTATATTTTATGAATTAAAAAAATACGGGACTAAAAAAAATTATAAAAAAACAACAACAACAACTAAACATCAGGTTAGAGGCTTGGGGTGGGTATGTTGATCCTAATAGGACTCATGCACATGAAATCGATTTCGATGAATTATGTTGGTTATACCATCTGAGGGCGTTATCGTAACAATCAGGGCAAAAACATATGGGAGGAAGGAGTGAAATCTGTTAATCCTCATCTAAGTAATTGTAAAAATGTCGAGCAACACCCATCTAAAATGCAAGTTGTGCATATGCTATGGGGATGACAGCGGGTTGGGTACCTGCTAATTTTGGTCTCCCTAAACCTTAACGTGTTTAAGTTATAAGATATCTGAACCCGATTATATCCATTTAATTTTTACCCTGCCCCGAACCCGATTAATTAATAGATACTCGATTAATACCTAAATCCGTTTAATTTTATATTATACTATATTCTATTTTTTTTTATTATTCAAATCAGTCGGAGCACATGGGACAACAAGCTGAGACGACAGGCGAAAGGCGGCGGCTCGAGGCAGAGTCGATTGAGGGTGGAGCGACACATGGGCGCTTGAGGCCGAAGGTGGTATCGCATAGGCAGGTTGAAACGATTAGTAGATGACCATTGATAGTTAAGACAAATGTGTTGGGCTAGGAAGACATGAGACAGATCGACTAGGTTTTGGGTTCATTGGATATAAAATCACCACTCACAAGACACCTGGGTCTTTCGACTATTTCGATTGCCACTAGTTTACTCCCCCCCCCCATTGGGGCTCAGAGCCCAGCGCCACAACGAAAGTCGTCGTCGCATAAAACACACAAGAGGAGAAGATTTCATCCGAATGTCTTTTATCACCTGAAGACCTTTTATCACCCGAAGACATTTTATCACCCGAATGAATTTTACACAACACCCAAATGATTTTTTACATCACACCCAAAGGCCTTTTACAATGCAACACCGACACCCATGAACGTACCATTTTTTGTTGTACCGCCGATCATCGTAACCGAGACACGCCACTTGATATCCGCAACTAAGAGGACTTTCGATACATGGCATCTTCATGAATCTCTTTGCACGCCGTCATCGACAATTCTCTCTTCATCATTGTATGCCATCATCTTCGCGCACACGCTTTCATTCGCCGTCGTTGACACGCCATCATCGTCATCGTCATCATCATCTTCATCATCTTGTTGTCCGCCATCATCAGCACTTGGGCAACCACAATGGCGGCACCCCCTTCCTCGTTCTCTCTTGCATCGACTACATCTTGTCAGCCCTTCTAAAACACGCTACCGCATCCTCTTATATAGACATCATGTCCATATCTCCATTTAATGCGGTCAACATTCATTATTCCATCATTATTTCATCAATTAATATTGGGAATAACTCTTCATTAATGTTGGAAGAAAATCTTCCATTAATGTTGAGAAAATCCATCCATTAATAATTTTCTCTCTCTTCATAATTTAAATTTTAAATCATAAATCCCAACAATCTCCACCTTGATTTAAAATTCAAATACTCCACATTCATCTATGAGTCAATTTGATCGCCGACTCCCCCAAGCTATGAATGTCACCCAATGAACAGAACATGCCGCATGACACCTACGACCAAGAAGACTTTCAATATTCCAGCAACACTGCTGATACCGCCGTCATTTTCCGATGACATCCAAGCCTTGATAAGCTGCTCCACCATATGCTTGCCACCATGTTATGCAACCGAGCACTTCAACCTCCCTCTGATACCACTATTGGGGCTTGGAGCCTGGCGTCGCAACGGAAGTCGTCGTTGCAGAAAACACACAAGAGGAGAAGATTTCACCCGAAAACCTTTTATCACCCGGAGACATTTTATCACTTGAAAGAATTTTACACAACACTCAAAGGATTTTTTACATCACACCCGAAGGCCTTTTACAACGCAACACCAACACCCATGAACGTACCATTTTTTGTTGTACCGCCGATCTTCGCAATCGGGACACACCACTTGATCTCCGCAACCAAGAGGACTTTCGATACATGGCATCTTCATGAATCTCTTTGCACGCCGTCATCGACAATTCTCTCTCCATCGTCGTATGCCATCCTCTTCGCGCACACACTTTCATTCCCCGTCGTTGACACGCCATCATCGTCTTCATCATCTTCATCATCTTCATCATCTCGTTGTCCGCCATTATTGGCACTTGGGCAACCGCAATGGCGGCACCCCCTTCCTCATTCTCTCTTGCATCAGCTACATCTTGTCAGCCCTTCTAAAACAAGTTACCACATCCTCTTATATAGACATCATGTTCATATCTCCATTTAATGCGCTCAACATTCATTATTCCATCATTATTTCATCAATTAATATTGGGAATAACTCTTCATTAATGTTGAGAGAAAATCCTCCATTAATATTGAGAAAATCCCTCCATTAATATTTTTCTCTCTCTCTGTAATTTAAATTTTAAATCATAAATCCCAACACCCCCTAGGATGTCTCGGGCCGCGACATCCAAGAGCTCATAGTCACTTGTCAAACTGAAGGGTCTCGTATGTCCTTCCAAAACCTAGAACGAAATGAGTGATTTTGGATGCATGCTCGTCAACTGCCTATGGCTAAATCCAAGTTGGGCACCTGCGCACTCCAATGGCAAGGTACTCGAGTCGATTCAATCAGATTGTTTATATGAAACTCAAACCCTAACTGTCATGTTTGGATGATACCCGAACCCAATTTTATTGAGTCAGGTAAGGGCGTGTGCCTGAAAATCGAGTACTCATTGTCATCCCTAATATGCCCCAACTCAAAACACTCTAAACGCTAGGAGAATTGTCCAAGATTTTTGGATTGTTGCTGCACAACCAATACACTAAACAAGCAACTCCAATGAAAGACTTCACTCCAACGTGAACCGAAAAATATGGAACTTCAAGAAACATGAAGAGTTTGGGAGATCACAAGCCCTTAATAATTGCAACTGAAACATCTGATGACCACCCACAAGGCTGACTTGTCACCACCGTTGAAAAATCTTCCAAACTCAACCCCCAAAGAGATCCAACACCCAAAATCTCCCTCAAATTTGCATGTTTACCAAATAAAATGAAGCCAAACTCTAAAATACACCATAACGGGTGTTAACCAAAGGATGCACGAACCCCTACAAAAAACACATCCTGACAAGTTGCAGGGGAACCGCTAAAGTCATTCAAAGCTCCACCTTTATCCCAGACAAACCAGCCACCACCTGCATGGAAGTGGGAGGAGAAATGAAGCCCTTAAACAAATACCTACTCAATGATTGGGTTTACCAACTGTCTTAAACCTCATTAACATGTGCGCGCACGAACACGTATATATAAATGTTATGCATGTTTATAAATAATTGTAACATCCCAAGAAAATGAAGAATAAGAGATTTTTCATATTTATTAATATTTGTGAATTAAATATTAATTTTACTTTAAAAGGGTTGCTATGTTCGATAGCGTACCCGATACGCAACAACGAGTTTCTTTGAAATCTTACGTTGCACACTAATAATATAATATTATTATGGTAGTTAACTCCTAGCCGTTGTATTGGTGGGAATGAACAAAACTAACTACAATATGATTATACATGTTTGTTAAATGTATTTACTTTCATCCAATAAAAGTTAGATGCTTAAAATATGAATAAATCTAATTTTAAGCATAATTTACATTAAAAGGTCAATTTACTGCCTTTTAATGGCGAACCCTCTTTAAATATAGTTTTGGTCACTTTAATACATTATAATTGACCAAATAAAATCCTTCTTTAGAATGAGGACATCAAAATTTACTTTGTGTAAATTTTTGGAATTTTTCTGATAATGTTCATATTCTAATGAATAGTGAAAAATATTGTATTTTAATTCAAAACTGTGTTTTAATCTAATATATTTATATGGTTAGATTATCTTTTTAATTGGTTTTAAAGTGTAATTAGAATATATTTTTACCATTTAATCCAATGTTGGTCATTGGAATTAATTTCACTTTGAAATTGGACATAAAAAAGTATCAATCTTTTGATAGTTATTGTTTCTAAAAAACACGCTATTTGTTTTGATAACGAGAATTAATTTTAAAATTAATTAATGCCACTCCTATGTTTTGAATTTAGAAAAATATACATCATTTTTGATTTCTGAATATCAAATATAGCTTAAACTAAATTTTTGGTATTTTTCTGAAAAACTTCAATTTTTGATGAATAGTGAAATCACTTAGTAGTAGTTAAAAAAACTGACTTTTTCATTAAAATGAAATTTTACCACTTCTGTGAATTGAATTTCAAAAATCTGACATACAGGGTTGTTATTAGTAAGTAAAATATGCTTCATTAAGACGAAAATAATTTTTTGGTGAATAATAACTTTTGACTTTTATTTACCGCGGTTAAAGGTAAATAGGATAATTCAAGGTAAAAAGAATATTATAAAAATTCAAAATTACCTTAAAACTTGTCCAAACCTTATTGGTCGAGTCATTTACAACCATGGGCATCTTTGGGTCGATTTTGGGACCCCATTGAGCCAGTTGGGAGTGATAGTGACAATTTAGATTAATTAACTTAAAGTAAAGGCAAAAATGACAAAAGCAAATATCTTTTAGTAAATTAATTTTTAGAAGAGGTTATATAAATTATCTTTTAGACTATAAATATTCATTGGAAAACTAAAAAGATTTCCTATATCATGGTATTTTTTTTTATAATTTTTAGACATCAAATAATTTAAATTATTTATGACACAATAATGATGCAGTGTTTACCTCATTAATAAATCATTTAAATAAATAAGATTATAATGATTAAAATATTATCCAAAACCTGTCCAATTCCTATTGGATGATTTTATTTCGACCATGAGTCATCTTATCTTCGAATATAATGATTTTTGGACCATTAGAAACCGAATATCATTATATAATAAAATAATGTTTTCACATTTTTCTAAAGAGCCCATCCTCCCCCTTATAAAAGGAGACCACTGCTAACCAATTCCTCACACCTATCAAGCCTTTTGGCTCATCCAAACTCTGCCCAATTAATCTCCCTACATCTCTCTCCTCCTCCTAGAAGCCTTACCTTAGGCAGAAGACACTTCAAGAAGTCCTTTGGTTCAAACCAAAGGGAGTTACCCAAATTAAAGGTAACCGTTTCTCTTAAATTGTTTTCTTTTATTTTACTTCTCCAACCTCTAAACTATTTTTATTCCTTTATTTTGTAACAACACCAGTATCCTCAATATACTAGGATGTTGTTATGAGAAGGATTCGAACTACACTTACACGCACCTCCATCTAATGGATGAAGAACATAATGTTTCTATGGATGACAAACTAACGCCTCACGAAACGATGATTGTTCAAATATATCCAAACGTCTCTCATGGTGGCCATTATGATGGAAATGTATTTATATATGATATATATTATGTTTATTTTTTCTTTATGCTTCTGTATTTTCCATTTATATCATACCTTTATGGTTTCCATTATGGGTAAACGTGATAATTTCATTTGAGGAAGTGCGGACTACCGCCCCCTCAAAGTGATATGACTCGTTAATGCCATATGTGGGACGTATAAATGATGAAGTTAATGATATTATATATGATATTATATATGATATTATACTGGAATTATAATATATATATGTATCATTATGTTTTAATTCCATTAAAATAAGAAATAAAAATGAAAGTAGCATTCATGTGTACGTACGACTTACCGTCTCCATGAATAATGCATTTAATTTCTTACCACCAAATGTTATGTACTGTTATAAATATATATATATATATATATATAATGTATATATATGATATATATGATATCTAAATAATGAATTCCATTCTGGATATAATGGACTATTGATCACATGGACAACTTGTAATTATAAGGTGTTCATTTTTGACTCAAGTACCAAATATCGAAAAAATGAACGTTATTAAATTAAATGATTACATAATGCTTATAACATGGTAATAAGTGATATAAAAGGAATAATAAACTTGATAAAGGTTCATAAGCAAGTATAAATTAACATTAGTTTATTATTCAGGAGATTAAAGAACGATCGAGTCAAGTCGGACACGAGGTAAGGGACTTCGTCTCAATCTCCTTTCATTGAGACATATTTTGTTTTAATACACGACTTTATTTTATATGTTGTATAAACACCCTTGAATTTTCAAAGGGAATATTTTTCTACGAAGCATTTTACTAAATGAAAAAAAGGAATGTTTCTTTTAATGTAAGCGGTGACAACGACCTTTTCCGCCGCCGTGAGTATTATTTGATCTTTGGCTTCCTCAACAAGCCGTAATGTTTTTAAAAGAAAATAAATACCTTATACTCTTTTATGTATTTTTGGTATTGAAAATGGTATTGAAAATGGATTTTTTATCTCAATATATTTAAGTGATATATTGTGATTGAAATGTGGAAATGTTTTCTTTCCTTTATATTTGTTGTATGTGTTATGATTTTATATTGGTACTTGGACATTTGACGGGTGGTTACGTGATAAACCAAATGACGGGTGGTGCCATGAATACCAGGATGGGTGGTTACGTTATAACCTCCAATGCATTGGGTATGGAAGTCGGTCGTATGGCTATTCCATTTAGTGATATGTGTGGAAGTCGACCGTATGGTTATTCCATTAATGTATGTTTATGTCCCATGTTACCTTTATATGTTATGTGTTCTTTATATGGGTTTTATGGTAATATTTTGGTTAAAAAAGGGTAAGTAATGATCTTTTATTCAGTGAAGAGTATTTATTACTTCATAAAGGTGAAAAGTATTACTTATGTTAAAGTATTCATGGTTTACTTGTTTTTTTTGAAAAACTAATAGTTTTCCTTCTTTGTGTATCCCTTAATAAGCTTTTTATGATCATCCCATGTTTTTTTAAATATTTTTCACAGGACATAATGTTGAATAGGGTCAAGGATGGGATCAAGGAAAAGCCATGCTGTCTTAAACATGGAACTAGACATGACTCTTTTTTTCAAGAGTTTTTATTTTATGAAAAAAATGGATACTAGGTAGAAGTGTCTACTTTGTAATCCTTTGAGATGTAATAGTTATGTCTTAATTCTCTAAAACTCTAAACCTGAAAAGATCCTTAATGTGAATTATTAATTTAATTCAAATATTATGTAATGTTTAAGGTCGGGTCCTTATAGTTGGTATCAGAGGTCGGTTTAGACAACTTTAAGAGTTAGGGTATTGTTAAATTAATATCCATAAAGTAATTTATGTTAATATTGAAATCATATAGCATTTACAGATTACCATGTTGTTTCGCCTAAGATATTTTTGTGTTCAGAATGGTTTTCCGCAGAGGAAACAGGGTGGCTATGTTGGGTCGACATCAGGAGGAAGACAACCTTCCAAATCAGCAACCTAAGATGGTCGGAATCGGAACTGAACAATTTGTTGCAGTGATGACATAGTTGACTCAGGCTATAAATGGTGGTGGAATCCATGCACGAGATCAGCCAAATCAACCGCAGAGGAACATGTCAGTAGTGGAGCATTTCATGAGGCAACATCCCCCATCATTCAGAGGATCATCTAACCCTGTTCTAGCATAAGGGTGGATTAAAGCACTGGAAAAGATTTTCGATGTTATGGGTTGTTCAGAACATCAAAAGGTTAGTCTCTCTGTTTACTATTTTTAAGGTGAAGCTGATCAGTGGTGGTCGATGGTGAAAAATATTAGGGATAGTGAAGAGATTGATGCTCTTGATTGAGATGAATTCAAAGGTATGATTCTTGAGAAATATTTTCCTAAGGTGGTTCGTCTTAGGATGGAAAAACAATTCCTAGAATTGAGGCAGGAGGATGAATCTGTGGCTGCTTATGAAGCAAAGTTCACTCAACTTGGAAGGTATGCACCAAATTTCATTCGAGATCTTGATAGTAAGATAAATCGATTTTACTCAGGACTGAAGCCATGATATCGAAGAGCATTAGCCTTTCGTGAGTTCAAAAGTTATGAAAAACTTGTTCGATGTGCGGAGAAGGTGGAAATGGAGTTTGCCGATGATCAAGTGTTCTTTGAAAAACAACAGAGTAAGAGGTCCAGTTGGCAGGAAAAGGGGAAGAATTCATCAAAGAAGCCTGGAGGTAAGAAAAATAAATATCCATCTTGTGAGAAGTGTGGTAAAAAGCATCCCGGAGAATGTTTATCAAAGTCTGGAAAGTGCTTCCGGTGTGGTAAGTCTGGTCATATTGCTCGTAACTGTAAGAAAAATGATCAAGCAGGGAATGAAAAGCCATCGGTAAGATGTTTTAAGTGTAACGAAATGGGTCATTATGCAAATGAGTGTCCGACGAAGAACTCAACCGAGGGAAAGCAATCAGACTACAAGTATAAAGGGGTGGTGAAATCCTTCATAACTACTTCAGTAGATGTTGGGCCATCGAATGAAGTTGTATCAGGTACACTATTTGTTTGTTCAGATTATGCCAATGTGTTGTTTGATTCAGGGTCTACACACTCTTTCATTTCTGAGAAGTTTTTTAGTAAATTGGGAATTCCATCTCAAGATATGAATATAGAACTTACAGTAAAAACACCTGGAGGAAATGTTGAGACAAAAAGAAAACAAAAGAACATTTCTATCCTTGTGTGCGAAAAGAATCTACCTGAAAACCTTATTGTTTTATCTCTAGTAGAGTTTGATGTTATTTTGGGCATGGATTTAATTTCTGTTTATCATGCTAAGATTGACTGCAGAGCTAAAGAGGTCTCTTTTCAGAAAGATTTTCAGTTTGTGTAAAAGAATGAAACCTTTCTTTTGATAACATATCAGGAAGTTGAAAAACTGGTAAAAGATGGAAATAAATGTTACCTTGCACATATTGTTGAAAATAAAGGATCTGTTCAGATTAATGATGTGCCAGTGGTAAATGAGTATCTTGATGTTTTTCCTGATGAGTTTCCTGGTATTATACCTGACCAGGAAGTTGAATTTACTGTTGACTTAGTTCCTGATGCTAAGCTAATTTCAAAACCCCCTTATCGAATGGCTCAAATTGAACTTTTAGAGTTAAAGAAGCAATTGCAGGAGTTATTAGATAAAGGATTCATTCGACCTAGCACATCACCATGGGGTGCTCCTGTATTTTTTGTTAAAAAAAATATGGTTCAATGAGACTTTTCATTGATTATAGAGCATTGAATTACATTACTGTTAAGAACAAGTATCCTTTGCCTCATATCGATGATTTGTTTGATCAACACCAGGGAGCTCGGTATTTTTCGAAGATTTATTTGAGGTCATGGTACCATCAGTTGAAAGTAAAGGAAACATACATTCCAAAGACCGCGTTTCATACTAGATATGGCCATTATGAATTTGTAGTTATGCCTTTTGGGTTAACCAATGCACCTACTGTATTCATGGATCTTATGAATAGAATTTTCCATGAGTTCTTGGATAAGTTTGTGGTTGTGTTTATTGATGATATTTTGGTTTATTCCAAAAGTAAGGAGGAACATGAAAGTCATTTAAGGGCTGTCTTGAAAACTTTAAAATAAAAGAAACTATTTGGGAAATTTATCAAGTGTGAGTTTTGGTTACAAAAAATTTCTTTCCTTGGTCACATTATTTCAAAAAATGGCATAACTATTGATCCTGCTAAAACAAAAGTTGTTGAAGAATGACCAAGACCCACAAATATAACTGAGATTCATAGTTTTCTTGGTTTGGTAGGTTATTACCAGAGGTTTGTTGAAATTTTTTCCCGTTTATCTAGTCCAATGACTAAGTTAACTAAAAAAGGTGTCAAGTTTATTTGGAAAAAAGAGTGTGATGATTGTTTTCAGGAATTGAAAAGAAGATTGTTGAATGCTCTAGTTTTGGCACTGACATCCAAAAATAGTGAGTTTGTTATCTATAGTGATGCTTCATTGAAAGGAATTGGTTGTGTTCTAATGCAGAATGATCAGGTAATTGCTTATGTTTCACATCATTTGAAACCACATGAGTTAAATTACCCTACACATGATTTGGAATTAGTTGCTATTGTTTTTGCTTTAAAAATTTGGAGGCATCATTTGTATGGAGTGAAGTGTGAAATATATACTAATCACAATAGTTTGAATTATATATTCACTCAAAAATAATTTAACATGAGATAGAGGAGATGTTTGGAATTAATCAAGGATTATGATTGCACGATCCATTACCATCCAGGAAAAGCAAATAAAGTGGCTGATACTTTGAGTCAAAAAAGTAATACTTCATTAACCATGTTATGTTTATAACAAGATCCTTTGGTTTTTGATTTGATGAACTTTGGTATAGAAGTTGTTGGTGCAGGAAATTCTTCTGTTTTGTTTTAGGTGTTAGTGAAATCATCTCTATCGGACAGAATTAAGAAAGCGTAGAAGGAAGACAGTGAGTTGTAGAAAAAGGTAGAGTTGGTTCAGAAGGGTAAGTTATCTGATTTTAACATTGATAATGATTGTGTTTTGAAATTTTGGAAGAGATTATGTGTTCCTTGTGATTCACAGTTGAAGAATGAGTTGTTATGTGAAGCTCATAGTTCCCCGTTTTCAGTTCATCCTAGTAGTATTAAGATGTACAGAGATATTCGGGAGTATTACTGGTGGGATGGAATGAAAAGATATATTGCTGATTTTACTGTGAAGTGTTTGACTTGTCAGCAGGTTAAAGCAGAGAGGCAGTTACAGAAAGGGATTCTTTAGCCTTTACCAGTGCCAGAGTGGAAATGGGAAAATATATCCATAGAATTTGTTGTGGTATTACCGAAGACATCTCGAGGTAATAATTCAATCTGAGTTATTGTTGATCGATTGACTAAATCTTCTCATTTCCTTCCTATTTGGGATACATTGTCTCTAGATCAACTTTCTCGATTGTATGTTAAAGAGATAGTCAGGTTGCATGGAGTTCCCCTCTCCATTGCATCTGATCGTGATCCCAGGTTTACTTCTAAATTTTGGAAAGGCCTTCAGAAGTCATTGGGTACTGAATTAAATTTTAGTACAGTTTTTCATCCTCAATCAGATGGGCAGTCAGAATGAACAACTCAGACCTTGGAGGATATGCTATGTGCTTGTTCACTATATTACCAGGGAAGTTGGGACCAACATCTTTATTTGGTTGAATTTTTATATAATAACAGTTTTTATTCCAGTATACAGATGGCTCTTTTTGAGGCATTATATGGAAAGCGTTGTCAAACTCCTGCTTTTTGGGATGAAGTAGGTGAAAGGAAGCTGATGAGACCAGAATTGGTAGAAGAGATGGAAGAGAAAGTTCAGTTGATTCAGAATCACATGAGAACAACTTAGAGCAGACAGAAAAGTTATACAGATAACCGGAGGAAGGATATTTCTTTTGAGGTAGGTGATCATGTCTTTCTTAAAGTTTCTCCATGGAAAAGTGTGATGCATTTTGGTAAGAAGGGAAATTTGAGTCTGAGGTTTATTGGACCTTATGAAATTTTGGAGAAAGTTGGATCAGTTGCGTACAGAGTGGCTTTACCTCTAAGTTTATCCCAGGTACACAATGTTTTTCATGTTTCGATGTTGAGAAAGTATATACCAGATTCATCTCATGTTTTGAGCCCAGAGTTAGTTCAGTTGGAAGAGAATCTCTCTTATGAAGAACAACCAGTCCAGATTCTTGACTGTCGAGAGCAAGTATTGTGAAATAAGGTAATTCACCAGGTAAAGGTTTTGTGGAAAAACCATATGGTTGAAGAGGCCACGTGGGAATCTGAAAATGCTATGAGGGATAAATACCCCCACTTATTTTGATAATTGAATAAAAATTGCGAGGAAGAAATTTCCAAAAGGGGGGAAGGATGTAACATCCCAGGAAAATGAAGAATAATAGATTTTTCATATTTATTAATATTTTTGAATTAAATATTAATTTTACTTTAAAAGGGTTGCTATGTTCGATAGCGTACCCGATACACAACAACGAGTTTCTTTGAAATCTTACGTTGCACATTAATAATATAATATTATTATGGTAGTTAACTCATAGCCGTTGTATTGGTGGGAATAAACAAAAATAACTACAATATGATTATACATATTTGTTAAATATATTTAATTTTATCCAATAAAATTTAGAGGCTTAAAATATGAATGAATCTAATTTTAAGCATAATTTACATTAAAAGGTCGATTTACCGCCTTTTAATGGAGAACCATCTTTAAATATAGTTTTGGTCACTTTAATACATTATAATTGACCAAATAAAATCCTTCTTTAGAATGGGGACATCAAAATTTACTTTGTGTAAATTTTTGGAATTTTTCTGATAATGTTTATTTTCTAATGAATAGTGAAAAATATTGTATTTTAATTCAAAACTGTGTTTTAATATAATTTATTTATATGGTTAGATTATCTTTTTAATTAGTTTTAAAGTATAATTAGAATATATTTTTACCATTTAATCTAATATTGGTCATTGGAATTAATTTCACTTTGAAATTGGACATAAACAAGTATCAATCTTTTGATAGTTATTGTTTCTAAAAAACACGCTATTTGTTTTGATAACGAGAATTAATTTTAAAATTAATTAATGCCACTCCCATGTTTTGAATTTGAAAAAATATACATCATTTTTGAATTCGGAAGATCAAATATATCTTAGGCTGAAATTTTGGTATTTTTCTGAAAAACTTCAATTTTTGATGAATAGTGAAATCACTTAGTAGTAGTTAAAAAAACTGACTTTTTCATTAAAATGAAAATTTACCACTTCTGTGAATTTAATTTCAAAAATAAAACATACATGGTTATTATTATTAAGTAAAATGTGGTTCATTAAGTTGAAAATATTTTTTGGTGAAGAGTAATTTTTGACTTATTTATCGCGGTTAAAGGTAAATAGAGTAATTCAAGGTAAAAAGAATATTATAATAATTCAAAATTACCTTGACACTTGTCCAAAACTTATTTGTTGAGTCATTTACGACCATGGGCATCTTTGGGTCGATTTTGGGACCCCATTGAGCTACTTGAGAGTGATAATGACAATTTAGATTAATTAACTTAAAGTAAAGGCAAAAATGACAAAAGCAAATATCTTTTAGTAAATTAATTTTTAGAAGGGGTTATATAAATTATCTTTTTGACTATAAATATTCATTGGAAATATAAAAATATTTCATATATCATGGTATTTTTTTTATAATTTTTAGACATCAAATAATTTAAATTATTTATGACACAATAATGATGCAGTGTTTACCTCATTAATAAATCGTTTAAATAAATAAGATTATAATGATTAAAATATTATCCAAAACCTGTCCAATTCCTATTGGATGATTTTATTTCGACCACGAGTCATCTTATATTTGACTATAATGATTTTTGGACTATTAGAAACAGAATATCATTATATAATAAAATAATGTTTTCACACTTTCCTAAAAAGCCCCTCCTCCCCCTTATAAAAGGAGACCATTGCTAACCAATTACTCACACCTCTCAAGCCTTTTGTCTCATCCAAACTCTGACCAATTAATCTCCCTACATCCCTCTCCTCATCCTAGAATCCTTACCTTAGGCATAAGGCACTTCAAGAAATCCTTTGGTTTAAACCAAAGGGAGTTGCCCAAATTAAAGGTAAAAGTTTCTCTTAAATTGTTTTCTTTTATTTTACTTCTCCAACCACTAAACTATTTTTATTCCTTTCTTTTGTAACAAAACAAATATAATAAATATACTAGGATGTTTTTATGAGAATTATTTTAACTACACTTACACACACCTCCATCTAATGGATGAAGAACATAATGTTTCTGTGGATGACAAACTAACACCTCACGAAATGATGATTGTTCAAATATCTCCAGCCGCCTCTCATGGTGGCCATTATGATGGAACTGTATTTATATATGATATATATTATGTTTATGTTTCCTTTATGCTTCTGTATTTTCCATTTATAACATACCTTTATGGTTTCCATTATGGGTAAACATGATAATTTCATTTGAGGAAGTGCGGACTACCGCCCCCTCAAAGTGATATGACTCGTTAATGCCATATGTAGGACGTATAAAGGATGAAGTTAATGATATTATATATTATATATTATATTATATTATACTAGAATTATAATATACCAATGTATCATTATGTTTTAATTCCATTAAAACAAGAAATAGAAATGAAAGTAGCGTTCATGCGTACGTACGACTTACCGTCTCCATGAGTGGTGCATTTCATTTCTTACTTCAAAATGTTATGTACTGTTATATATATATATATATTGGATATATATGATATATATTATATCTAAATAATGAATGTAATTCTGGATATAATGGACTATTGATCACATGAACAACTTGTAATTATAAGGTGTTCATTTTTGACTCAAGTACCAAATATCGACAAAATGAACATTATTAACTTAAATGATTACATAATGATTATAACATGGTAATAAGTGATATAAAAGGAATAATAAACTTGATAAATGTTCTTAATCAGTTATAAATTAAAATTAGTTTATTATTCAGGAGATCAAAGAACGATCGAGTCAAGTTGAACACGAGGTAAGGGACTTCGTCTCAATATCCTTTCTTTGAGGCATATTTTGTTTTAATACACGACTTTATTTTATACGCTGTATAAAAACCCTTGAATTTTCAAAGGGAATATTTTTCTATGAAGTGTTTTACTAAACGACAAAAAGGAAGGTTTCTTTTAACGTAAGCGGTGACAACGACCTTTTCCGCCACCACGAGTATTATTTGATCTTTGGCTTCCTCAACAAGCCGTAATGTTTTTAAAAGAAAATAAATACCTTATACTCTTTTACATATTTTTTGGTATTGAAAATGGTTTTGAAAATGGATTTGTTATGTCAATATATTTAAGTGATATATTGTGATTGAAATGTGGAAATGTTTTCTTTCCTTTATATTTGTTGTATGTGTTATGAATTTATATTGGTAATTAAACATTTGACAGGTGGTTACGTGATAAACCAAATGAAGGGTGGTTCCATGAATACCAGGACAAGTGGTTACGTTATAACCTCCAATGCATTGGGTATGGAAGTCGGCCGTATGACTATTCCATTTAGTGATATGTGTGGAAGTCGACCGTATGGTTATTCCATTAATGTATGTTTATGTCCCATGTTACCGTTATATGTTATGTGTTCTTTATATGGGTTTTATGGTAATCTTTTTGTTACAAAAGGGTAAGTAATGATCTTTTATTCAGTGAAGAGTATTTATTACTTCATAAAGGTGAAAAGTATTACTTATGCTAAAGTATTCATGGTTTACATGTTTTTTTGAAAAACTAACAGTTTTCCTTATTTGTGTATCCCTTACTGAGATTTTTATGCTCATCCCATGTTTTTTAAATGTTTTTCACAGGACATAATGCGGAATAGGGTCAATGATGGGTGTAGGTTCTGGGCGCATCAGAAGCGCGTTGGTGGGTTTGCCCAACTTTAATTTTAGCATTAAACAACGTTCAAACCGAGATCTGTCATGATATAAAACACCGGATCTTTGGAATAGAACGAAGAATGAAAAACAAAAGAGGGAATCCCAGAACCATAAAGATAGGATCATCATATGTTGGTTATAATTAATTTAATTAATTCACGAGAATTACCTTGGTGGAATTCTTCCTTCGTTGATGTCTCCGGTCACGATCCTGTGATCCGTCGTTGCGTCATAAAATCCAAGTGTAGGATTCCTCTAGCAGTGATCCACACGTGTGCCACTTATCTCTGGACGTCACCGAAGGGATATCCAGGTTCTAGGGCGGAAGATCCTTCGCTTGCGATGTCCACCCTCGATCACCTTGATCTCTCAGTCTTGAGAGTGTTCTTGGAGGAAGGAGTTCTTTCAGCCTTGAAAGAATTCTCCAGAATTGTTGTGCACAACGATTGATTGGAAAAGTGTTGGGGTTGTGAGGATATTTATAATCGAGTTTGAGGTTATAGATTTATGATAATAAATAAATTTGTTACGTGTTTTATTTATTTCATTAACTCTTATTGAAACCCCCATGTCGAATTATTAATTCCTTGACATGCACCCATGCTGATTATAATTAATATCATTTAATAAAACAATATTATATCCTCAAAATCTTGACTGGAAAACTACACGGCGTGTAATCATTAATACACGGCGTGTACTTGTTTTCACAAAACTACACGACGTGTATATTTAATATACATGGCGTGTACTTTTATTTTCCATTTTTCTTTATCTCCTCCTCCACATTTATTAGACCTTGAGTAATGGCTATTTATTTCTTAAATAAATGTAACTGCATTACTTGCTAATAAATATATATTATTTCACCCGCAATATATATTCTATCGAATAACTAGTGTCAAAATAAATGCGATCAGGCATCCTTAAATAATTATTAAACCATAGTTGGGAATAATATTTATTTAACTTGTTAAATTAATATTTAACTAAGATTCATGGACACACTTAGTGTGTGACCCTCTAGGCCTCTTTCTCAGTGGCATTAGACGGATCCTGCCTAAAGTCCAAGGTTAGCATCTAGCAACACGCCAAGGCACCCATAGAGAAAGAAGTTAACGCTACAATGATGTGTCACCTCATACGAACACTTACCATGTAATATAATCCCTTTGTCTTGATATCTCTAATCAAGCGGGTTGCATGCTAGTGCCATCAACCCATGTGCTTGATTATTCTTTCTTTGACTTCTCGAAATTGAACTCGCCCATACCTTACCATGGATATGGATTTATTTAGGCTATATCAATTCCATCAAAGGGCCTGAGATATCTACTTCCATTATGGAACAGAAGGGACAAATCCTTTCTCACATTATCTATTAATGCAATATTACTCGTGATGCACCCAACGTATCCTACCTCGCTGCGAATAGTGTGTCGTCACAGTTTTCGTCAATACATCTAATTGCATGAGTTGTAATACCCATTAATAATAATCTTAAAGTCTAAGGACTAATACACACGTTCACAGATAGGAACATCCAATGACACTATGAAATGTGGATTTCCTACTGGCGAGTCTCGTTCTCATAATATCCTCCTGGATATTAACAAGGGCGCACACCATGAGAAGGCGCCTTAAGGTTTTATGAGTCCTCACCCATAATGACCTGTATTATTTGTGTCCCTCAAATAACATCATCCGACCATAGAACATATATTCAAGAACAGTGTTATGACACTTCCGGGTTCTCATCATAGCAGGGATCCTCTATGACCCTTTAATGCAACAACTATCCTTGGGACATTATCACATGAATTGTCACACAGAAGAACAATCAAGATGTGATAAGATGTTTATTTAATGAATAAAGTAAAAATTAGTTGGTTCTAGGCCACCAACTCCAACAGACTCCCACTTGGACTAGAGCCAACTGCTAACAACTTTTATCCCGCTAGCTCTCACATGATATTCATGCTTCTGCTGAGATAGGCCTTTAGTCATGGGGTCCGCCACGTTCTCTTTCGTGGACTCTTCTCACTACAACTTCACCCCTTTGATAGAAATCCCTCAAGAGGTGATACTTCTGGAGTATGTGCTTTGTCTATTGATGTGACCTTGGTTATTTTGCAAGAGATACCGCTGCAGTATTATCACAATACAATGTAATGGGATCTTTACTTCTAGGCACCCCATCAAGCTTCTGGACAAAGTTCCGAATCCAGACGGCTTCCTTGGCTGCATCAGAAGCTGCTATATATTCAGACTCCACTGTAGAATCAGCAACAACTGGCTGCTTTGAACTCTTCCAGCTCACATCTCCTCCATTGAGACAGAAAACATATCCAGATTGCGACTTCAGATCATTCTGATCTGTTTGAAAACCAGCATCAGCATACCCTCTGATGACAAGCTCCTCATTTCCTCCATACACTAGGAACATATCCTTAGTTCTTCTCAGATACTTAAGGATATTCTTAACATCAATCCAATGCTATTCTCCTAGATTTTCTTGATATCTTCCTACCACTCTTAGTGCATAGGAAACATCAAGCCTGGTATATAACATGGCATACATGATGGATCCTATAGCTGAAGCATATGGGATCTTTCTCATTCTATCTTTCTCCTGTTGTGTATGAGGACACATTTTCTTAGAAAGATATAGGCCATGTGACACTGGAACCAATCCCCTCTTGGATTGTTCCATACTAATCTCTTTAGTATCTGGTCAATGTATGTACCCTGACTTAGTCTAAGCAGCCTCTTGGATCTATCACAAATGATCTTGATCCCTAGAATGTAGGCTGCTTCACGCAAGTCCTTCATGGAGAAACACTTGTTCAACCAGTCCTTAACTGATTGTAAGGCTGGTATGTCATTTCCAATAAGCAATATGTCATCAAAATATACTACTAGGATAATGATTGCATTCCCATTAAACCACTTATAAACACATGGCTCACATTCTTTTTTAATGAACCTAAATCCCTTTATGGTTTCATCAAATCGAATGTTCCATGACATGGATGCTTGATTTAATCCATAAATGGATTTCTGCAACTTGAAAACCCATCTGGATTCACCCGGTGTCACAAACCCTTCTGGTTGTGTCATATAGACATCTTCTTGAAGGTTCCCATTAAGAAATGCTGTTTTGACATCCATTTTCCAAATCTCGTAGTCATGGTAAGCTGCTATGACAAGTATGATTCTTATGGATTTAAACATGGAAACTGGCAAGAAGGTTTAATCATAGTCAATTCCTTGAAGCTGTCTAAATCCTTTAGCCACTAGCCTTGCTTTATAGGTGCTAACTTGACCTTCCATGTCCAAATTTTTCTTGAATACCCATTTGCATCCAACAGGCTTTACATCAACTGGCTCATCGACCAGAACCCAAACTTAGTTCTAATACATGGAATCTATCTCATAATTCATAGCTTCTATCCATCTTATAGCTTCTGAGCTTTCTACTGCTTCCTTTTAGGAGAGAGGTTCATCATTGTCCAACAATAATGATTCACCATCCTCGATGACTAGGAAACCAAATCTCTCTGGTTCCCTTACCTCTCTTGAGATCCTATGTAGTACTTGTGTTTCTGTAACCTTTTCCACTGGGACCTGTGGAACTTGTTCCTGTACCAATTCCTGTGTATCTTGAGCATCAACTTCATCGAATTCAATCTTTCTCCCACTATCCTTTTTGAGGATGTGCTCCCTCTTAAGAAAGATGGCTTGTCTGGCGACAATCACTTTCTTGTCTTGAGGGTTATATAGGTAATATAATTTATTTTCCTTGGGATATCCTATAAAGACACACTTCATGCCCCGGGGTGCTAGTTTGTTGCCCGAGAAGGCCTTAACAAACACCTCGCATCGCCATACACATGTGTGCAACAAAATGGGTTTCTTTCCATTCCATAACTCGGAGGGAAATCCATTTGCCGCCTTATTTGGTACTCGTTTTAATGTGTATGCCGCAGTTTGTAATGCATATCCCCAAAAGGATAATAGAAGATCCGCATGACTCATCATCGACCTCACCATGTCCAACAAGGTGCGGTTCCTCCTTTCACTAACACCATTCCACTGTGGTGTATAAGGAGGAGTGAGCTGAGATAGAATCCCAGACTCCCGTAGAAGATCGATGAACTCTTGTTTCAGATATTCTCCACCTCAATCCGATAGAAGTTTCTTTATCTTCTTACCAAGATGATTCTCTACTTCATTCTTGAATTCCTTAAATTTCTATAAGGACTCCGACTTATACCTCATTAAGTAGACATAGCCATATCTACTCAAATCATCAGTAAAAGTAATGAAGTAGGAATATCCACCTCTAGTTTCTACTGGAAATGGTCCACAAACATATGTGTGAACCAATCCTAGAAGCTCTGTGGCCCTTTCACCATGTACACCGAAAGATGGTTTGGTCATTTTACCTTGTAAACAATCATGGCATCTATCAAGTGGTTTTAGCTCAGTAGAGTCTAAATAACCATCTTTGCAGAGCTTTGTCAAGCGCTTCTTATTTACATGACCGAGACGGTGATTCCACAATTGGGTGATGTATGAGTCATGTGAGTTTGTTTCATTATCGACTGCCAACACTTGGTTTTAGTAATTTAATACATACAAACCATTATTTAAATGTGCCACACCATAACATACATTGTTCTTATAAAAGAGACAACCCTTATTTCCAAACTTGAAAATAAATCCATCCATATCCAAACAAGATACAAAAATTATGTTCTTGGTAACACTAGGCACATAATAACAGTTACGTAAAACCAAAATCATCTTAGTCGGCAATGAGGGGTGGTAATCGCCAATAGCCAACGTAGCCAGCCTTGCACCATTGGCAGCTCGAAGATCCACCTCTCCTCTAGCTATCTTTCTAAATCTACTTGGTTCCTGCATTTGAATACAGATGTGAGCCCCACAATCTGTATCTAATACCCAATGTGTATAAATAGAAAGATTGAACTCGATAACGAACGCACCTTTAGCATCCCCATGCTTCTGGGTGCAATTACTCTTCCAGTGGCCTTGCTTGCCACATGCAAAACACACCACCTCCCATTCCTTGCCCTGCCTCTGGATCTTCCCCTTCTTGGAGGGACGATGCTCGGGGGCTTCAGACCGTTTATAAGTCTTTGGCCCCTTTTCCTTGTCCTTCCTCTTATTCACCATAAGGACTGCGGGTTTGTCACGCCCCATGTCCTTATCTACCTGGTAAGTTAAGGGTAGAATTTCTGATCTAGGCGCAACTGGAACAGGCTCTTCCATCACATACAATTTCCTCTTGTGGTGATGGATGACGCGAAAATGCCTATGCCAATCTTGGAAATTGGTGCCGGTGAGAAGGTTTTCCTTCTCAAGTATGGTTCACAATGATATGTTTGAAGTCATTTTCTTTCCGTTTATACAAATTAAGATGAGAAACGGTTTAGTACTTTATTACAAAATGAGACAAATAAATAAATTAATACTTATTAGTCTCCTACTATTTTATCAAAATCTAATAGCCCTCACCATTGACTTCAGAATATTCTATTGCCTGAATATTCTAGTGGCAAGGATCCATATTGCCCTTTGCATTACCCCAACTAGAGTTGGTCAAGCAACTTGAAGGGTTTTAGGTAGGCATTCCAAATGCCAACTGCATTAACTCGCAGCTCCTTGATCTGCTGAGTGGACTCCCCAATCCTGAAATCCTTTTATTTTGGATTTCCTTAACCTTTGCCTCTTGGTCACACCAAGTCCTGCTGTGGCAGTCAACCCTTGATGCGAACCAAGTCAAGTCAACCCAAAACCTTGAATTAGAATTCCCCAATAATTGAAAACACCTCAACTAGGGTTGGTCAAGCACTTTGAACTATGGTTCGATTCTAACCAAGATTATGGAAGGCTATAATGACTTAATATTTCTTTTGAGGGATTTTATCCTTATACATAAATTTCAATTTTATTATCTTTGATTACATGCTTGTTAATATTAAGTGGGATATACTTAAGTGATTAACCATGTCTAAGATAATATTTACGCATAAGCCGGTTTTTATTTTAGTTTCATCTTGCATGCTTGTTTAATTCATTAATTGTGTGATCATGACAACAAAACCACAATAAATAAACCATACAACTGACAAAAATAAAATAAATGGTATGATCATGAGCTTTTCTATTAGTTATTTTATCTAGCGGTTGATAAACTAACACAAGACCTAGGGGAGAAACACCTTGAACCTTTAGGGTTCATGTTTACAGCTTTCCACCTGTCCAACTTTGTATCTCCTTGGATTGGTTTCGCCTTGGCTCCTGACTTGAGCCACTTCCACCATCTTGGGAGCTCTATCCATTATATATGCATTTATCCCACATGCAGGTGAGGGGTAAGAAGGGGTTTTTACATAAAAGAATCCTTGGGCGTGTAGGCCCTACATATTAATGAGGAGAAGGCTCGTAGGCCAACAAATTTAATTTAAATAAATAAATTAAAAGAAACCATTCACATACAAAGGTCTTGGTCTAGCTCATGATCATCCATACATGCAACGATATTTATGCATAAATAAAACTAGCATTCAATTCCATAATCATTCTTTCTTAAGATAAATCATGCTCGAATCAATTAATTATATTTAATTAATAAATCCTTTTATATTAAATCCTTTTCTAAATTTCCTTGAGATTCTCATCCATCATAATTTTAAACAAATAAATTCATTTAAAATTATCCTTGTACGTAACTTGTACCTTAGAGGCAACCCGGTGAATTAC
The DNA here is from genome assembly GCA_963277665.1 of Viscum album. NCBI lineage: Eukaryota > Viridiplantae > Streptophyta > Magnoliopsida > Santalales > Viscaceae > Viscum > Viscum album. The sequence goes on along the minus strand of OY728166.1, from coordinate 849,025,422 downwards.
CATTTATTACGCAGATGTTAAATTAAACTCATATATATAAAACACCTATCACGTGTTGTGCCTTAGATTTACGCCTGCACTATGGTACACGTTTCAAGGGTTTGTATAATATAATAATAAATTTTAATAAATCTGTGTAATTTGGGTGAGTACACGACATGTAGTTCTAACTACACGGTGTGTACTTTTTCTCCACCGTCCATCCAAAGTACATGCCCAGGGACATGGCATGTTAATATACTTCGGAAATTTTCGGAGTACATGGCCTGTTCAGTGGGACACACGCCGTGTAGTTTCCGTGTTACACGGTTTCTAGCCAGGCAAGCTGTGTACGGGGTACACGGTCCAACACTAACCCGAAGGGACTACACGCCATGTTCTATTGGACCACACAGCGTGTAATCCAGAAACCGTGTGCCACCTGTTCCTGGTCAACACATGGTGTCATAAATGACTTAGATAGGATCAATACACGACCTAATTTGGCAGACCAGTCTGATGCATGAACCTAGACTACACGATGTGTACTTTCGAATACACGCCGTATATTCTGGTGTTGTACGACTAGAAACGTTTGGCTCCTCCGGATGAGATCCTCTATTTTATTTTAATCAAAAATAAAATAAAAGGTTGTTTCTATATGGTGAATGAGAAACGATAGAGGAGGAACAGATCTCGAGATTCAGATTTAAAGAATGATTAACTTGAATTGAAACAACTAAATTATTTAATGCGAAAATCACCAATGAAGAAATAAATAATTATAATCAATGATATGACCACTCTGATACCACTTGTAGGTTCCAGGCGCAGCGGAAGCACGTTGGTGGGTTTTCCCAACTTTAATTTTAGCATTAAACAACGTTCAAACTGAGATCTGTCATGATATAAAATGCCGGATCTTCGGAATAGAACGAAGAACGAAAAACAAAAGAGGGAATCCCAGAACCATAGAGATAGGATCGTCATATGTTGGTTATAATTAATTTAATTAATTCACGAGAATTACCTTGGGGGAATTCTTCCTTCGTTTTTGTCTCCAGTCACGATCCTATGATCCGTCGTTGCGTCATAGAATCCAAGTGTAGGATTCCTCTAGCGGTGATCCACATGTGTGCCACGTATCTTTGGACGTCACCGAAGGGATATCTAGGTGCTAGCACAGGAGATCCTTCGCTTGCGATGTACGCCCTCGATCGCCTTGATCTCTCGGTCTTGAGAGTGTTCTTGGAGGAAGGAGTTCTTTCAGCCTTGAAAGAATTCTTCAGAATTGTTACGCACAACGATTGATTGGAAAATTATTGGGGTTGTGAGGATATTTATAATTGAGTTTGAGGTTATAGAGTTATGACAATAAATAAATGCGCTACACATTTTATTTATTTCATTAACTCTTATTGAAACCCCCATGTCGAATTATTAATTCCTTAACATGCACACACGCTGATTATAATTAATATCATTTAATAAAACAATATTATATCCTCAAAATCCTAACTGGAAAACTACACAGCGTGTAATCATTAATACACGGCGTGTAATTTTTTTCCACAAAACTACACGACGTGTATATTTAATATAAATGGTGTGTACTTTTATTTTCCATTTTTCTTTATCTCCTCCTCCACATTTATTAGACCTTGAGTAATGACTATTTATTTCTTAAATAAATGCAACTTCATTACTCACTAATAAATATATATTATTTCGCCCACAATATATATTCTCTTGAATAACTAGTGTTGAAATAAATGCGATTAGGCATCCTTAAATAATTATTAAACCATAGTCGGGAATAATATTTATTTAACTTGTTAAATTAATATTTAACTAAGATTCATGGACACACTTAGTGTGTGACCCTCTAAGCCTCTTTCTCAATGGCATTAGGTGGAGCCTGCCTAAAGTCCAAGGTTAGCATATATAAACACGCCAAGGAACCCATAGAGAAAGAATTTAATGCCGCAATGATGTGTCACCTCATACGAATGCTTACTGTGTAATATAATCCCTTTGTCTTGATATCTCTAATCAAGCGGGTTGCATGCTAGTGCCATCAACCCATGTGCTTGATTATTCTTTCTTTGACATCCCAGAATTGAACTCACCCATACCTTACCATGGACATGGATTTATGTAGGCTATATAAATTCCATAAAAGGGCTTGAGATATCTACTTCCATTATGGAACAGAAGGGAAAAATCATTTCTCGCATTATCTATTAATGTAGTATTACTCGTGACGCACACAACGTATCCTACCTCGCTGCGAACAGTGTGTCGTCAGAGTTTTTGTCAATATATCTAAGTGCGCGAGTTGTAATACCTATTAATAATAATCTTAATGTCTAAGGACCAATACACAAATCCGCAGATAGGAACATCCAATGAAACTATGAAATGTGGATTTACTACTGGCGGGTCTCGTTCTCATAATATCCTCCTGGATATTACCAATGGCGCACACCATGAGAAGGTGACTCAAAGTTTTATGAGTCCACACCCCTAATGACCTGTATTATTTATGTCCCTCAAATAACATCATCCGACCATAGAACATATATTCAAGAACAGTGTTATGGCACTTTCGGGTTCTCATCATAGCAGGGATCCGCTATGACCCTTTAATGCAACAAATATCCTTGGGACATTATCACATGCATTGTCATGCAGAAGAACAATCAAGATGTGATAAGATGTCTATTTAATGAATAAAGTACAAATTAGTTGGTTCTAGGCCACCAACTCCATCAATGGGATCAAGGAAAAGTCATGCTGTCCTAAACATGGAACCAGACACGACTCTTTTTTTCAAGAGTTTTTATTTTATGAAAAATGGATACTGGGTAGAAGATTCTACTTTTGTAATCCTTTGAGATATAATAGTTAAGTCCTAATTCTCTAAAACTCTAAACCTGAAAATATCCTCAATGTGAATTATTCATTTAATTCAAATATTATGTAATGTTTAAGGCCGGGTCCTTATAATAATATATGAAAATGATCACAAAATATCTATATGTGTGTATATGTCTGTAAGATTCTAACCTTTTATGGAGTTTACTTGATCTTGTTTTCATGAACTCTTTTTTCATTATTTGAGTACTTTTTGTTTGGGTTATAACTTGGGGTGTGTTTGGATGAATTTTGAGAATAATTGAAGGAAAAAGGGTTGTGTACGGTTGGCGTACGGTTAGAGAAAATTGTGTGCCCCAGCTCAGGAAACCATGCAAACTTGGACAGTGGAGGTTCGCATGGTTGGTGCATGGTTTATCAAACTGTATGCCCTAAAAATAGAAACCGTGTACCCCAAAAATAACCGACGCACTGTTGGCACACAGTTAGGAAAAATCGTGCACCCCTATGCAAGAAACAGTGCGTTATTTTTTAAAGTAGCCTGAAAATTAGTTTTTAATTCCCCCGAACCCCCAAAACTCACCAATTTAGGCCCAAACTCAGACTCTCATGATTTTGGATGATTTTAGAGCTTTCTGGAGGAATTACAAGGCCATCCTACCTCTATTCTTCGTGATTCGAAGCTCGAATCGAAGATCTTATTCTCTCACAGTAAGTGGATCTTATCCCATTGTTTTCTCGTTCATCCTTCTTCCTTATCTTGTTCTTTTGGTGTGATATAATCTTATGTTTTAATAGATCTTGATCTAGAATTGGTGAATCTAGATCCAGGCTTGTGGATCTAGATTTGGTGAGATCTAGATCTATATTTTCAAGATCTAGATTTTCTTTAGTCTTGATTTAGGGTTTTGAGATTTAGATCTAGATCTACATCATTGTGCTGCTCAATTTTAGGGTTTTACATTGGACGATCATTTATCAATGAATCGAGTTAGGTGGTCTAATCTTCAATTCCCATAGTCATTTTATTACGTGTATGTAATTGTATAATTTCTAGACTTCTTTAGCAATTGAAGTTCTTGATTAATTAATTAAATTTGGTGAATTGATTACTGGTGGATTTGTGGAATTGAGGGATCTGGGAATGATTAATTGTAGAATTAATTACAGGATATTAGTTATAGAATTAATTATGTGATAATGATGTTTTGAATTAAGAATAATGAATTGTTGAATTACTTATTAAGACATGAGATTTTGTAATGGAAGGAATGTGATTAATTAATTGTGGAAATTAATTAATGGAATGACTATGATTAATTAACGTTGGATTAATTAATGAGAGTTATTGTGATGAAAGGATTAATATTGATTAATCATGATTGATATGATATAGTGAAGCATGTGATATTGTGATATATGAGATATATGTGATATATGTGATTGATTGATATATGAGTGTGAGACACAAACTGATGCTCCAAATACCTATAGAATGAAAAAGCGCATGCATGCAAATATTGTATGAGACATAAACTGATGCTCCAAATACCCATGGGGTGTGGGACATGGACTGATGCTCCAAATACCCACAGGGTGCTAGACATGACGTTCTTTGCCCATAAGATTTTTCATTGGGCTATGGTCCCAAGTAACCGTGTTAGTGAATTGAATTAAAATGGATAATACAATCCAATTTATTGAATGAATTATGAATTGATAATGTGAATGATTTAAACTCTGGTATGGGCCGAAGTAGGTATCTAGGTTTGGGTGTCCTCGAGAGCCTGAGGGTTTACATGGTTAAATAGAGAATATTTAATAATGTGATAAATTGTTTATTTATGCATTGTATTTATTTCATTATACAATTGCATACACTGTTATCGATTGGATTTTTTTAGACACCGTTGGTGGTGGCCTACTGAGTTGTACTCACACCCTACTTGGGATTCCTGATCGGTACCTGAATAGACTTTATTATTGTAGGATAGGTTAAGGGAAAATGGCATGTGTTAGATGACTGAATTGGGTATAGAGCATGGATGAGGGAACCAGATGTGGTTCAGGACCCACTTGGGAGTTGTTAGTGTCTTTACTTTTGAGTTGTAGTTTAGAAACTTGACACGTTCATTAGCATGACATATCTACTATTTGTTTTTTGATATTTTTTTTCCAGTTTGACCATCTTGTGATCTTGGTACTATTATGTTTACAGTTATATATTATCCAATGACTATTTTCTTATTTTTCCGCTAGTGTATCACTATGATAAAATAGGTTATAATCTCCCCATGATCGATATTTGACCCTTTCTGCTAGTCAGAAACCTAGAGCGTACGGGGAGGCACACTTGAGGTCATGTGATGAAACGGCTCGGGGCACCCGGGCTGAGACATTACAAAATGCTATTAGAGGAGTTTTCTTTTCTTTCTTCTTTTGTCTTACTGTTCTAGGAAAGGTATAAATGAGACTAGGAAGAGTCAGGTCTTGGTTATGAGCTCATGCATGGGAGTTTTAAACCCATGTACGGGGGAAAACCCAAGTTCCCAAGGTTGGATTGTTGTTATTACCATTTTTTGTTACAGTTGAATATTATTTCACCTTGGGTGACACACTTGTTGTGTGATGTGATTACTGTTTCTGGTAATTGTTGAGAGTTGACTCATGGCCCAGTATATAGTGGGATTTGAGTTTTCATGCATCATTCTAGGCACTCAGGATTATCGTGACATGCATGATTTTAGGCACACACGAGAAAATAGGTTTTGGGTAGATTATTGAACTTGAACTGTTTTTCCTTGCTTGTGTGAAATTGAAATGAAAATGGTTCCTAACATGAAATTGAAAAAGATTGTAAAATGATTCAAGATAATAATAAAGTGGTGTCTAATAAGAAACTTGATAATGAGAATGTGTTTACCATTATTAACTAGGTTCTAGGTGTAGGATGGTTAAGGGTAGTGATAGCGCCTCAGTTTTGATCGTGTGGTGAGGTTTTGGGAAAAGACTTGTTAAATATTATTATGATTTTCCTCTTATGTAAATGTGATAAAGTTGTGTTATGAGTCCTAAGGTGTGTTTTTGGAATTGTAGATATATGCCTCCATGACGACACTTTTTGAGAGGATGATAGGAGGATGTGGCTAGAGATGCTCCACTAGTAGTGGAACACGGGGCACCGATTGTGCCAATTGAGGAAGTATGGGAGTAGTTCTGAGAGAAAACTTCTTGAAATTCATGGAAATAGACCCAAGGTGGTTTGTGAAAAGAATGTCTAATCTAACGAGGGAGTTACAATTGCAACACCCTCCAACTTTTACTGGATAGGGTGGACCTGAGGGAGATGAGTTCTGGATTGAGTCTATCTAGACTATACTTGACCACTTGGAGACTCTTGATGAGAAGATATTCAAGCTAGCTTATTACATGTTACATGGTCAAGAAAAGGGTTGGTGGGACATCTAGACTCGGGATGGACAATTGGAAGATATATAATGGAAAAACTTTCAAGAGAATTTTCTAGAGAACTTCTATCCAGATACACTAAGACAAGAGAGAGCAACTAAGTTCATGAGATTGACTTAGTGGAGCATGTCCATGATGAACTATGCAGGGCACTTCATAGATTTGCAGCACTTTGCTCCAATGTTGGTAGAATATGAGGCTAATGCAGCAAAGATATTTCAGGACAAACTTAAGTATGAAATTAAATACTAGGTGACCATCTTTAGGCTAAATAAGTTTTCAGAAGTGGTGAATCATGCCCTTATTGCTGAAGGGAACCTGAAGGAGGTTTCAAGTGGTGGGCAGGTAGTTTCTACTGAAAAATCAGGAGGTGAAAATTATAAGAACAAGAAGCATCGTTACGAGAGATATAACAAGAGAAGTGGGAAGAAAAGTGGCCAGTCATGGGGATCAGTTACTCATGATCTTACCCAAGTTCTTTTCCACCAATGAGGTAGGCCATGCCACTTTTTTAAACATTTCCCCAATCACCGGTAGAGTGTCGATCTTGCAGCAATATGGGACATCTATAGAGGTTCTGCAAGAACCCATGATAGAAGGTTAGTGATGGAGGAGCTAGACAGAACTAGGGTGTGGGAAGAGGATCTTCTGCACCATATCAATCTGGCAGCTGGAGTTCTATTGGGCGAGGCGGTGGAGGCAGTGGATGTGGTGCTTCTACAAAAGAGCACCCGTATCAGCAGAGTGGTGTGACTCAGGGGAGTCAGACTGCATCACAGGAAAGAGGAGTAGGAAAACTATATACAGTGCAACCTATACTTATGGATGGTGAGGATAGACCTTCGATAGTGAGAGGTACTATTCTTTTAGATTCTATATTATCTAGTTCCTTATTTGATATTGGTGTCTTTAATTCCTTTATATCTACAAATCCTTTTAATGTTTTGAACCTATTGGTGGAGTTTGTGGGTGGGGTAATGATAATAGATACACCATTGGGAGTGCGGTCTAAAGACAACTATATGTGCAAGGGATGTTATCTTGGTATCGAGGAATACCGTTTTATCTAAGATCTATATATTCTTGATATGTTAGTATTTGACCAAATTATGGTTATGGACTGGCTTGTCACATACCAAGCCCATATTGATTATTACCAAAGAAGGGTGAATTTCATGTATCCTAAGGGTGCCAACTATATACACCATGTATAATGGGATATCTAGGTAGGCCAAACATGGACAATTACTCAACAACTAGGAGATCTCACATCCTAGGTTGCTAGTATTTTACTGGATGATGGAGGTGTGAAACTTGATGTTTTTTCACTAGTAGTGGAACTATTTCAGGACATGTTTCCTAAATAATTTTCAAGGCTTCCACCTAAGAGGGATGTGGAATTCACCATTGAGCTCACGTTGGGGGCTGAGCCAGTTTCTATTCCACCATATAGAATGACACCAACAGAGCTTCAAAATCTCAAGACTCAACTGGAGGAGTTGGAGGATAAAGGGTTTATCCGTCCAAGTACATAGCCTTAGGGATCACCTGCACTATTTGAAAAGAAGGATGATGGGAGTTTATGATTATGTGTCGATTATCAGAAGTTGAACTAGATGATAGTGAAGAATCGGTATCCTCTTCCACATATCGACAATCTTTTTGACCAGTTTAGAGGAGCTTGTGTGTTCTCAAAGATTGACTTGAGATTGGGGTATCATCAGCCGAGAGTTCAGACTTATGATATACTGAGGACTACTTTTAGAAGCAGGTATGACCTATATGAGTTCTTTGTGATGCCATTTGGGTTAACGAATGCACCTGCAGTGTTTATGGTATTGATGAAAAAAATATTCCACCCATACCTAGATCAGTTTGTTGTAGTGTTTGTGGATGACATCTTGGTGTACTCCAAGACTCATGCATATCATTCCCAACATCTTGACATCATCTTAATTACACTAAGATAACTTCATATATATTTCAAACTATCTAAGTGTCAATTCTAGGTTGATTAGGTACACTTCTTGGGTCACATCATCTCAGAGGAAGTTGTGTATGTAGACCCAAATAAATTACAAGCAATGATTTCTTGGGATCAACCCAAGAACGTATTTAATATCCAAATATTTTTGGGGTTAGTTGGATATTTTTTGAGATTCATCCAAAACTTTTCCCATTTAGCAGTGCCTCATTCAATCTTGAACAAAAAGGGGATAAAGTTTGACTGGTCAGAAGGATGTGAGAAGGACTTCCAGAAGTTAAAGAAGCATTTAACATCATCACTAATCTTGATACTACCCGATCTAGGTGAGGAGTATACGATGTATTGTGACACTTCTGGGATTGGACTCGGAGAAGTGGTGATGCAGGGAGATCGATTTGTGGTGTATGGGTCTCGATAGTTGAGGATGTATGAATAAAACTACCCAATGCATGACCTCGAGTTAGCAGGAGTGGTCTATGATTTGAAGTGTTGACAACATTATCTGTTGGGTTAAAAGTTTATAGTGTTTATCGATCACAATATCTCGAGGTATATCTTTTCACATAGATATTTGAATCTCTAGTAGCATATATGGGTTGAGTATATGCAGTCATTTTATTTTGAGCTAGCATATATGCATGGGAAAGGAAACAGTGTGGATGGTGCTTTGAGTAGGAAAACTCATACTTAGATAGTTTAGGAGTCTAGTGTTGAGTGGAATATGATGACCTTGTTGGTTGAGATGCATGTGGTGGTTCAGGAGAATCAAGAGAAAATGAATATTGTATTAGTTTTAGTGGAGTCTATACTTTTGATCCAGATTAGAGACAAGCAATATGAGGATCTAGAGTGTTTGACCTTGAGGGAAAGTCTTGAAGGTGGGGAGTCACCTTCTGATTAGAGCATAGATAAGGATAGATCATCCACATTAAGAATCAGGTTGTTGTGCCTACGAGCATACGAGAGGAGCTCATGTGAGAATTTCATGCCTCAAAGTGGGTGATACATCCAAGGGTGAAAAAATGTACCATGACTTACAAAGAAAATTTTGGTGGTCCTGCATGAAAAAGGAGGTAATAAGGGTTTGTGACACTATTCTACACCTGCCAGTTAGTGAAAGAAGAGCATCAATGACCTGGAGGTTTTCTACAACCATTACCCATTCTTTAATGGAAGTGGGAAGATGTGAAAATGGACTTTGTGGTGGGTCTCTTAAAGATTCCAAGGATGAATGATGCTATCTAGGTTATTGTGTATCGACTGATGAAAGTATCACATTTCTTATCTTTACAGAAGACATTCTCAGTGGATCATCTGGGATATTTGTTTGTTCAGGAGATAATTTGCCTACATGGGGTGCTAGAGACTATAGTTTCATATCGTTACTCACATTTCACTTCATGCTTATGGTAGTTATTATAGAAGGTGATCAGTACATAGGTATTATTGAGTATGACTTTCCACCCACAGACAGATGGGTAGTCGGAACGTACTATATAGGTGCTTGAGGATATGCTACGGGTGTGTGTCCTTGACTTCATTAGGTCTTGGGAGAATCACTTGGGTTTAGTGAAGTTTGAATATAACAATAGTTATCAGGAAACTATACAGATGGAACCATTTGAGGATCTTTATGGTAGGCCATGCATACCACCTCTATGTTGGGTGGAGGTAAGAGAGTTAGAGTTTTTGGGACCGAGTCTTGTGTAGGAGACATCAGAAACGGTTCAGCTTATTTTTAAGTGTATGGATATGGATCAGACTAGATAGAAGTTGTATGCTGATAGATGTAAACAACCCCTAGAGTTTACAGAGGGTGATTTTGTATTCCTTTGGGTGTCACCTAGGTTGGGTCACAACAGGATACAAATATAGGGAAAGTTGTCACTCAGGTTTGTTGGACTATTTGAAGTTGTGGAGAGAATCAGGCTGGTGGTGTACCAATTGGATCTTCCATAGAAATACAGTGCTATGTATGATGTTTTCCATGTATCAAAACTATGATGGTATCACCTTGTCCCTTCTCATGTGATCTATGTGGATGATGTTGAGCTTGAGATAGATGCGTCCTTTGAGGAGCATCTGATACATGTATTGGATCATAGTGATAAAGTGTTATGGGGAAAGACCATGTCGAATGTTCATGTATTGTGGAAACATGGGCATGTATAGAAGGATACATGGGAAAGGTAAGAGGATATACAGGCTTAGTGGCCAAATATTTTTGGTTCAGAATCTTATAGATGCTTGGGAGTGCAGCTCGAGGATGATTTGTTATAAGGTGGGGAGATTGTAAGATCCCAACCTTTTTGGGAGTTGACTCAGGCTTGTTTTCAAGTACTCTTTTTTCCTCATTTGAGTAATTTTTTTTTGGGTTATAACTTGGGGTTTTTTGGGTGAATTTTGAGAATAATTGAAGGGAAAAAGGGTTGTTCACAGTTGGCGCATGGTTAGAGAAAACCATGCACCCCGGGCCAGGAAAACGTGCAACCCTAGGCAGTGGAGGTTCACACGGATGGAATATGGTTTATCAAACTGTGCACCCTAAAAAGAGAAACCATGCACCCCAAAAATAACTGGCACATTGTTGGCGCACAGTTAGGGAAAACCATGCTCCCCTATGTAGGAAACTGTGTGTGATTTTTTAAAGTAGCAAAAAAAATAGTTTTTAATTCCCCCTAACCCCCCAAAACTCACCTATTTTGACCCAAACTCAGACCCTCACAATTTTGGATGATTTTAGAGATTTCTAGAGGGATTACAAGGCTGTATGAACTCCATTATTCATGATTTCAAGCTCGAATCGAAGATCTTATCCTCTCCTGGTAAGTGGATCTTATCTCGTTGCTTTCCCATTCATCCTCATTCCTTATCTCATTCTTTTTGTGCAAGATAATATTCTATTTTTCTAGATCTAGATCTAGAATTAGTGAATCTAGATCTAGACTTGTGAATATAGATTTGGTGAGATCTAGATCTATGATTTTAGATCTAGATCTATATTTTCAAGATCTTTATTTTCTTTTAATCTTGATTTAGGGTTTTCAGATTCAGATCAAGATCTTTGTTGTTGTGGTGCTCAATTTTGGGGTTTTCCATTGGTTGATCATCCATCAATGAATCGAGGTTGGTGGTTTAATCTTCAATTCCCATAGTTTTTTTATTAAGTGTATACAATTTTAGTATCGCTATAATTATTTAGCAATTGAATTTATTAATTAATTAATTAAATTGGGTGAATTGATTAATGGAGAATTTGTGGAATTATGGGATTCAATAATGATTAATTGTAGAATTAATTGTAGGATATTGATATCATAAATTTGGGATAATTAATTGTAGAATTAATTGTGTGATATTAAAGTTATTAGTTAAGAATAATTAATCGTTGAATTACTTATTGAGACATGAGATTCTGTAATGGAAGGAATGTGATTAATTAATTACGGAAATTAATTAATGGAATGATTGTGATTAATTAATGCTGGATTAATTAATAGTATTTATTGTGATGAAATGATTAATATTGATTAATCTTGATTGATATGATATAGTGAAGGATGTGATATTGTGATATATGATATATATGTGATATATGTGATTGATTGATATATGAGTGTGGGATAGAGACTGATGCTCCAAATACCCATAGAATGAAAAATTGTATGCATTCGAATATTGTATGAGACAAATAATGATGCTCCAAATACCCATGGAGTGTGAGACACGGATTGAAGCTCCAAATAACCATGGGGTGCTAGACATGATGTTCTTTTCCCATAAGATTGGCATTGGGATATGGGACCAAGTAGTCGTGTTAGTGAATTGAATTAAAATGGATAATGCAAACCCATTTATTAAATGAACTGTGAATTGATAATATGAATGGTTCAGACATTGACATGGGATAAAGCAGGTATTGAGGTTTGGGTGTCCTCAGGAACATGGGGGTTTACATGGTTAAATAAAGAATATTTAATAATGCGATAAACTGTTTATTTATGCATTGTAATTATTTCTTTATACATATTCATACAATTTCATTAACTATATTTATTTTATACAATGTTGGTGGTGGCCTAATAAGTTGTAATCATGCCCTACTCGGGTTTCCTGATCGGTACCCGAATAGAATTTATTTTTACAGGATATGTTAAGGGCAAAGGCCTCATGTTAGATGGCTGAGTTGGGGATGAAGCATGGATGAGGGAACCAGACGTGGTTTGGGACCTACTTGGGAGTTGTTAGTGTATTTACTTTTTAGTTGTATTTTAGACATTTGACACTTACATTAGTATGGCATATCTACTATTTTTTTTGACATTTTGTTTCCAGTTTGATCATCTTATGATCTTGGTACTATTTTTTACAATTTTATATTATTAAATGATTGTTTTCTTATTTTTCCACTTGTGTATCACTCTGATAAAAGAGGGTATAGTCTCCCCATGATCAATATTTGACTCTCGCTGCTAGTTAGCAACCTCTAGCATACGGGGAGGTGTGTTTGAGGTCATGTGGAAAACCGACTTGGGGCACTGAGGTGTGGCACCATAGCTGAGATGTTACAATGTCCACATAACATATATTTATTTATAAAATGAAAAAATTAACATATAAATGTTCAAAAAGCATATATATATATAAATATTTTGTGTAGTTATAAATAATATGTATAAATGTTAAAATAACATGAGATATATGGACATCAAATATTATGTATTTTATAGTGAGAACATAACATAAGATCTCTAAATAGAATGTTTGAAGTTAATAACATATTTTATGGACTAAACATGTCAAATATTCATTAAAAAAATCTATTTTATGGTTATGCACTAAAACATGATGAATCTTATGAATATGTACACTAAAAGGATGACCACAACATCATGGTTTAAACCACTTTGTAGTCTATCCTTATGTACACTATGGTATAGATTGAGACACTATGTCGTGGTGGTTTTATATGATATTATCATATTGTACGATAATTCTTGGTTTGACCACCATCTTCCATACCAACCATCATACTCAATTTTTCGCCATATGATGACAATTCTGAGGAGTTTGAACGTCTTGCATGGTTTTTTTGAACATAAAACAATCTATGTGGTGATTAATCCATGAATTTTAAGTTTTGAAATGTTGGATAATGTTTATAAAACACCCATTCAATGTAGAGAGAACATTTGAGGTTATTGGAGGCCTATATTAATTGGTTCAATCCTATTATAATGAGTGGAATTCCATTATGTAGAAATGCTAGTTAAAACTCCTCAAATCAAGGCTATTATAAATATATTGTTCTCTTCATTCTTTAAATACAAGGTTCTATTATACTGTGAATAAAGGGAGATCCTACCCGAGCCTTGAGTGATTCCCATGATCTATAGATATCGCATGAGGAAGGATTTTTTCATCTGTTTCTTAGTGATCTTGATCAAACAACTATTTGAAGTGTGAATAGGCTGAATCAACATGGTGAAAGGTACACCACTATCATTATTCATTTTATATTAATTACAAATGTATAGATAGATTGTGGGATTTATAATGTTTTGGAGTTATTCTTCCATTAAGTTTAGGATATTAAGAATCTCTTCAAAACCCTTTAGTGGTATCACAACAAAGATTAAAGAGTTAACCGATTCCTAAAAACTCTCACACATGAATGATGGTGAAGTGTGCATCTTTTCTCAGGATCTCCATTATCGATGCAAATAGTTACATATCCCAAAGAGTTGGGGTAAAGTTTATATGGATGTCACATTGGACATGTTCATATGAGATATTTGATATCACCCTTTAGTGGTATCAAAGAAATTCTATCAACATTTGTTTGAAATTCGAATGGATGAAGAAATTAGAAAAATAAATTATCCATGTCTCCTAACATAGCCAAATACAAAACACCTGTGTTGTTTTTGAGAATTCAAGACCATGACATGTTCCTTCTAAAAATGATTGTTTTGATTCTTGATGCTGACAGACCACAACATAGTTCTAGAAAAATATATGTTTTGGGAATTTCCAAGATGACATGTAAAGAAATGTATCATATTAAAAGTCACCACACCATGGTATGGATCTATGTGTCTTGGTGGCCTTTAAAACAAGGACCACTATGTCATAATGTAAATGGTCAATCCATTTTGGACATATTAAGTTCGACCTGAAATGCCATGCTCAAAATGACTTGGATAACCAAAATGACCTCTAAAATAGTTGTGGTCTCCTAGTGGAATGATTTTACTCTACAAGGAAGACCACACCATGGTGTAGCCTAGTTTGGACAAAAATTTAAAGAAAATTACATTTTTGTTAAAATTCTCAAAAACCTTAATCGGCACGAACCCTCCAAGCCCATGCCGAATCCTAAGGGGGTATTTAAGCTGTACCAAAAATATTTTAGTGTATATGGTCTAGGTTTAAAGTGGATTCACATGGTTGAATAATTTATGGTGTTTATAAATTATAAAATAATATAAAAATATAAATGTGTTTATATTTATTTACGAATTTTTCATAAATGTAAATATAAAATGTTTATATGAAGGCCTTATTTGAAAATTATTTAAGCCATTCAAAAATGAGTTTTTGATGTTGAAATGATCAATGGTTTAAATAAAATATAGTGTGATATATTCAATTTATGTAAATTGTTTACATAAATATGAAATGTTTATTATTTAATAATAAAAGTGTTCATAGATGATCTCATATTGTGAAATATGAAGGAGTTAATATTAAAACCATGTAAATGATAACATGAAACGATCATATTGGATAAAAGTGAATTTTTTATGTTTATTCACACCTAAATTATAAAGTGTTTATAATTTCTTTATTTATGAATTATTTATAAATTGTTTATCACATAATTAAATATATTAATTATTCATTCATTTATTTATTATTCTCTTTATTCATAGATATGAAATGTTATATTATGAATCGTGATGTATGATTTAGTTTAAAGTGTTAAAATGATTCTATAAATTTTGATACATGTTGTTGATGCCCGCCAAATGAGTATTGAAAAATCTAGAATGAAAGAAATACCTGAAGCATGAGTATTATTTTCTCCAAAAAACAAAGGAATGGTGTTTGAATCATGTGGATCACATAAAATCTAGAAGGAAATGAGATCACATGACCTTTGAAAGACCATGAGAATGAATCATGCACTATGCATGATCTACTTATGATCATGTGAATCCCCTTTGAAAAACCCTCCTACTCTTGGGAAGGCATATAGATAAGCGTTGATGATCATACGAAGACTAACAGATGAGCTCTTTTGATCACACAACTTTTAAATCGAAATACGCCTAAAAATCATCCAAACCCCCTTATAAAATAACGGTGAAAAAAGGTGGAAGCCTCATATGATGGAGAGTTACATTGATATTCATATGACATGCTCATGTGATTCATAGGACCTCATGGAGCCCTTGGAAATATGTCGACCTTACCACGTGAGAGTGTGTTAGAATTCCACCTTCATTATGTGAAGGACCTCATACATGTCCACTTGATCATGTGATACCGCTTAGGATCCACAAACCAACAAAAGGATTATTCATGATAATGCTTGCACGCCATCACAAAGAGAAGATACATTGATCTTCATGTGAAAAGGGGACATGCACCTCGTGTGATCACTATTGATCATGTGAAAGGCCCTTGAAAAGATGTCTTGATCTCGTGAAAGGCTTTTGACAAGTCATACTAGTCTTGAGAAGGACCCCATACAAGTCTTCTTTGATAATGCGAAAGCCTTCCAGTGGGTGCCTTGATCTCATGAAGGCTATTAGGCATGTCAGATCAAGGGTGGAAAGGTCATTTGACATGTAAAAATGGTTATAGGAAATACCTTTGATATGATAGGGTTTAATGAATATGGTAATGATGAAGTGTTCTTATGGTTGCTGAATATAATGCGATGCCTTAGATGACCTGTGGAAAGATCATGCAAAGTGCATGATGCAAAACCCCCTCCACTGACTCCAGATCATATCTACAATATATGCATCATGAAAGGTGGTGTATAACTAGGGAATATAGGCCTATAAATACCCCCTTAACACTATGAAAATATAGAAAATGGTGAATACAACCATAAGATAACAGAAGAGAAAAATTCTCAGAGAAGAAAGTCACGTGATCACAAGATAATTTCACCAGGTAAAATTCAGTGAATGACTTAGGGGGTCACACAACATGAATATGTGCTTCACGTGATCACTTTATAGATCACGCAAAGGAATCCTAGTGATCCATCCAGACACCTCAAGTCATGGTAACCTTATCTAGTGGACATATTCAGTTATACCCCCAACTGAACTATGAGAACTCTAATTCCTATCCAAATAGGATATGTATGACACCTTTCTAAGGCCCAAGATCTAAAAGGGAATCCACCTCAGTGTAGGGCCCTCTATATCTCAGAAACTCTAACCCTTGGGACCTAATCTCTCATAGGGGTTCATTATTATTCATTATCCATCAAAATATTTAGAAGTTAACCAAAGTATGATAACTCTAATTCCTATCCAAATAGGATATGTAGGACACCTTTCTGAGGCCCGAGCTCTATAAGGGCTACCCTGAGGCATAATTCCCAAATCCATATGTGATGAGACTGATCACTTGCTATCACTTGTTTCTCACACCGATCATGACTCATGTGGGATTAGGCATTTGTAATGATCATATCATTTATATCATGAATCTCCCTTAACCAGGGAAACCTTAGTGTGCAAGTCCCATTTAGTGACATGATATGACTTCCCCCATACCAGGGTATCTACTTCGAGGTACATCTTGAAGACACAAAAAAATTAAGATGACTCTCATTAGTATTATAAACAGGATATATAGGATGCCTTCCTAAGGTCTGAGCTCAAAACTCAATGCCTAATTGGCCTCATATATATACTTTCCACATTATGTTAAAATGCACGGTTGAAATGAACTATGTGGGTTTTTATTATTTTCATAAACATGATACATAGGTTGACTTATAAAGGTTAAATACTATCCTCGATATGTCAATAACCTCTTTGGATGGTAGTAAAATATAGTGTGTCTGGTTATATGTCTTCAAAATATAGCAGCTACCCATTACTAAGAAGTAACAGAAAAAAATGAATAACCTTAGATACATACAAAGAGACTCATTAATAAAAACTCCTTTTTACAGATAAAATGATTAAACACTCGATAATTTTTTTAGGTTAACTGGTTATGTATCAAGGTTATGAAGAGATTCACAAACATATAATAAATCTATAAGTGAGTCTCGGAGTAGGAAATAATTCTCCTAGAAAGGGTGTGATGATCCTGACCTCCCATCCTATCAATTAATGTAAGTTCTTAAGTGCCTTTGGGTCTGAAACCCAAAATGACTATCTACCTTTGGAAAGTAGGCCCGCACTTAGTTATGAATGTGGGATACATTGGGAGTTTCTATTAACAAAAAAAATAGTGAACCCGACATGAAGGATTGTACAACACATTCAACCCACCACAATCAATCATAGGGCCCCAAAACTTTTATCTGAAACAAAATTGGTGAACCGAATGTGAATCTATCAAATAATAAAAATGATCAGTTGACCATGCATCGAGATATTTTGTTTTGAGTCTCATATGAAAATAAAAATGGTACACCTGACGTGAAATATTGCGTAATCAAGGTTCCCATGAAATAAATCCATCCTTGCTGTGACAAGTCCATGTGAGAAAAAAAAGGCCGAACCAAAAATAATAAAGGAATTTTTTTCTACCATTTCATATTTTATTTATCATGTTTCACACCTATGATGATGAAATGATCATTGAAATTGTTCCTTTTTGTCTTCATGACTACAAATAATGCTCTCACAAACAACACACTGACCCAAGATCATGTCTTCATCTAGAGACTGTTATAGAACATCATCTATGACTGCAAACTCTACGAGTCAAAAAATGAAATTACCCACTCAATGCCTTCATCTTCAAGTGGAAAACACAATGGTTTGGGATCACCACCGATACAGTATGATCCTGAACCTTGAGGCTTCATTTAAGGGTATCTGGATGTTGAAGCCAGTAAGTCCACCTCATCAAAGGAAAGATGCAGTGAAACCAGTGGTGCCCCTTTCCACTGACAATCACTTTGGAAGCTTATCCCCAAAGAAATACAATAAGAACCTTCCATATCTGAGGAAGATGGAGCAAGGATTTGACTACAACTCTATTACAGTCTAGGAATTTCTAGGGAGGGATCCTATAAATCACCGTCACTAGCGTCTTCCCACCAGCGCCCCTCAATCACTTGCTGAGGGTGCCACCTGATACATTTACACCTTGGACACTCATGAATGGTTACCAAGGAAGTAACATTAGGAACAAAATGATATGTATAGAAAAGATCGTGTTCATATCCCTGATTTCTATGAAAAAGCCTTTTAGTATATTCTAGAGGTGTCCAGCGGGCAGGCTCATATCTCTGCCCACTTAGATCAAGTTTACGGGCATATTCCTACATCAAGCATGGGGGATGCACATATCCTTTCCCCCATGCATGAGGCCCATATACATATTCTGATGGAATAAAGAGGACATGAGTGGGATTACATCCCTGCTTCAATTAAAGATATATGCCAATACGTATTGGATACTAAAAATGTGTAGGCCTACATTCCCACACACACTTTTCTAAAGTGGCACTACATTTAGCAATAGATAAAGAACTATGCCGAAATATTTTAGAACTGGTATAGATACAGGGACATGCACATATTCCTATCCTGAAATCCAAAGTAGCACATTACCCCGATCAGTATGAATAGGTGGTTACTCTAGAGAAAACACATATTCTTGCTCCCATCCAGGAGGATTATCGATATATTCTGGTAAAGTATGAGGCATAGGACCAGGATCATATCACTGTTTCAACTAGGGTCACAAAGTGAGAGTGGAACATTCCTCAAGACAGGAACACATTCCTATTGAAAAATACTGAAGACATATTCCAAAGGCATAGGAATAGACTCACATTCCTGTTCTGAGCAGGGCTCACCAAGTGAGAGTGACACATGCCTCAAGACAAGCTCATATTCCCATAAAAAAAGACCAATGAAATACTATGAAGGCACCAAACTAGAATCATGTTCTCATTACAACTAAGTCTCACCAGGTGAGAGTGGAAAATGCCTTGGGGTAGGCTCATATCCTTGTCAGTGAAGCTACTTGTCATATTCTAGCAGCTCATGAAAGTCAGGATCCTATCCATACTTCTACCAATGAACGACTACACCAGAATCATTCAGAGGCCATATAGGATGAGACTCATATCCCTTCTCCAATTCCATAGGTCCATCAATATATTACGATGGGAAATAGATATTTTAACTAGGATGATATATCTGCTTCATCCAGGATTAATCGACATATTACAGCAACCACCCCTAGGTAGTCTCATATTCCTACTGATAATACAGAAGCTCAATAACATACTAAAACAGATTCTCATCCATGAGATCACATTCCTACATCACCTGATGATTATCAACATATTTTTGTATCCTTCATGGAGAAAGATCATATCCATAATCAACCCCAAAATTCAGGTCAACATATTTTAACCACAATGTAGAATGAGGATAATATCCCTCTTCTTCTCAAAGACAACATCATTGAGGTTGTTCGGCATATATCCACAACAACTCAAGGGTCCATCGGCTCTTAAAATAAAATAGAAGACAATAATTACCATGATAGTCCACCTTATGGTAGTGGGGATATGGATCATAGAGACTCTACTCCTAACATCTACCATGGTCAACCTCCCCATGGTGATATCTCCCTCAGATAAGGAAATACCCCCCCTTGCCTAGAAATCTCTATATAGAGAGGTTCTCAAAACTCAAGAAAATTCATGTAGAGAGGTTATAAAAACACTTGGGATAACCATATATAGTTTCCAATCAACTATTAGTAACTCTTCACTACGATCAACATGCAACCTAGAGAAACATCCTCTATGGTCTGGCCAGGTGGAGGTGTATAAGCCTAATTAAGAGGTGGCTGACATGGACATATGGATAGATTTAGATAGAAAAAACCTCCCAAACATGTTTTTCCCCTCTCCATTTCCGAATATGATATCCTAGATGAGATAGAGAAGGATTTCATGCCTTACCTATGCCAAAATATATGGGAAACTCATCAGCGATTGAAGGATAGACACCTCCCTTATCCAAGATACGAGGGTCATCTTTAGACTATAAAATTAATTTGTTATCAAATTGACCTAACTATTATCTCCATGGCTTGGGACCTGAAACCAAAAAATCACAACATAAATCTACAATACGCTTTCCATCATTGCACCAAAACTCTTCAACAAATTACTGTCAAAGCCTCATCGAGTATCTGTATCCTTGGATGGGGAATGTATGGAGTGTTGCACTTCACTGCACCCCTATAATAATATATCTCCCTAGATACGGTGTCCAGTAATTTCATAGCCTTCAAAGAAATTAGGGGACCAGGTAATACACACATCAGTTGGTCAATACAATAAATACCCCCATTCTAAAGATGAAAATACATCGCAAACAAAGGGAGAGGATTGCCAATAGATTTTTAAGCTGGGCCCCTCAAAACAATGGGAATTAATTTCAGACATGAAATCTAAAGTTTTTGACAACCCAATAACTTCCCATAGAATTTGACTCCCATCACAGTCTTCTATTTCACTTAACTCATACATGATCATAATTCCTCCAAATTGAATGGGTCATAATAGCAGCTACCATAACAGTCATACAAGAGTGAAACCATCCCACATGGATGGGGGAATATTTACCACCAACTCCATCCCTAATATCATCAATCCCTAAGAGGATTCAATACATATCTATGAAAGATATAAATAAAACTCAACTCATAGGACTGAGGGATTTTTTATATAAATCACTATCATCAGGTTCATCACACACTGAGAGGGTCCTAGTGGAATCAATTAAAGTTATATATTAACCTATCCTGTAGGGATATGGTCATTTATATCTCAATTCCCATCCTAGGAGTCATTAAATCCTCAACCAGAATCATTAAATCCTCAACAACAGGATCAAAAAATGCCAATTGTGGCCTCGAATAGTCCCCAACCCATAGGTCTGGGGTCATTTTTATCATTATCATTAAAATGGATAGAATCCTTCTTCTCTAGGTTGGGAGGTAAATATCGATGGTCAAAATCCCACCCATTCCTCCCTCTATAAGACAAACCTTTTCTATTTGGGTCCCATTCAGAAAACACGGTTGAAAACTCCCTTAAGGTAACCATTCAGAGACCGAGATGGAGTAACATATAGAGAAGGAAATCAAACCCTGTAGGGATCATAATCCAAAAGGTCCAATATATTCAAGGGTTAGAGGAATGAACCTGATGAAAGTGGTGCAAAATCACCCTATTGCATTGAGCGTAATGGTATAACTACCATTTCTCGATACACCTCAGTGAATGATGTCACCATCAACACAATAGATGATGCAAATCAAGATGAAAATGTAGAGTGATTCAATATGGAAATCATACCCCAAGAGGAGGGTAATATGGATACATAAAATGAGGTTGAAATATGTGAAATCATAGGAGAATCCTAAACCTGGAATTTCCAAAAAATGAGTTGCCACCTCTATGGCGAACCATTGCCAAGGATAAAGGGAAAAGTGTGACTACATCCCAATCACTACCTTGAAGAGATGAAATTCCTTTCATGGAGGAAAAAATGACATAATATGAGAATGAGATTTAAAATCTCAGCCAAATCAATTAGGAGATACTCAAGGGAAACATTCCCACTGGGTATCTTCTTTAGACTGAGATGAATATCCCTCCTCCCACATATCAGGAGAGATCCGATCTACCTGCAAGAGTAGCACCTAAGCATCAAGTCAGCTCCAGATCCATACAACCAGTCTATATAAATATAGAAGTTGAAAATGATTGTGACTTTCCTCCATTATGGAGACAACCTCTCCCCCTATAGGGAGATAATTCAGTTCTATCATGGATTGAAAATCAGTGGGATATGAAAGAAGGGACACCTCATCAAGCCCCACCTACTCCCTATAGATGAGAGGAAACCCAAACATCAACACCTACAAAACTAGTCAATGTCATTGAATCCTTGGTTGCTCAAATAGAATCCATGGAAGGGCAGGGCACACCTGTGCAGCCTGAGAAGAATCCATATCCTGAATGTGTGGATGAAACTTTTCCCCACCCAATTTTGGATATCCTACCTTCTCAACCTTTTATGGAATAATATATCTATAACATCATATCACACACTTCGTGTCCTGATGATGCCTGATTATGGGCCCTCGAGATCAACAAGAGGTGATTAAGCTCACTGGTGGGACCGACCTTCATTTGGAATAATAGCCTTCCAAAAGGATCTATTATGGAATGGGAAGACCTTATTCATAAATTACTTTATCACTTTAGCTCCATTAAAAGGAAAATGAAAATCTTCAACCTTATGAACCATAAGAAATGAAAAGAATGAGAGGGTTTCTAACTTCATCACCAGATGGAAAGGGTTAACCTACTCACTCAATATCCCTCCCTTGCAAGAGAAACTACTGGAACTATGTGTTGAAAATCCTTAGGATGAGATACAAACACCTCTAATCCTGATGAAGTATCGAGGGGGATTTCATGAGTTTGTAGAAATGGCGCAATGACTAGAAGATTCCATCCAACAAACCTGATCTAAGTCTCGACCCATGATCTCGACATAGGGAAAAAGGCTTAGTAAGGCAGAAACTGCCACTATTACCCTCAAACTAGTAACAGTGCTCATTCAAGCACCTTGGAAGGCCCTAAACCACATGAAACCTCCTATCGAGTGACAAAAACAACAAAACCACCCTTGACCAGAGGCAAACAGAGATCAAGGTCACCCATGATTTGAGGAACAAATGAATAAAGCACACTCCTTTTGAAAGGATTAGGTTATCAGTTATTTCCTTGTAGCCATGAAAAATAACCTACTCAAGATACCACAACCCAAGAAACCCAACAATATTAACCTCACCAATCATCCTGACTACTTTCCTTTCCATAATAGGATGGGTCACACCATCTAGGATTGTTTCATCTTTAAATACCTCCTCCAAAGCATGGTTTATTCTATACAGGTTATGCTAGAGAATTCCATGGAACAAGTAGCTTGTGTAGCCATTTCCCAATTAGAAAAAGAGGGTGACTAACAATAAGTTCTAGCCATGAATGGGAAGAATTTTGATAACTAGATGACTGGAAAGATAGTTGAATGATATCACACCACCCTGAGAGCACAATTTTTCAATATCATAATGATCTCGTTTCCTAGGGAGGTGACAAAAAATACTCCTCTCGAAGGTGGATGTAATTATGGAACACAGGAGGAAATAGAAGAGGAAGAGTCATATTCAACTCCTATTCAAGATCTAACACTTGCACACTTATTTCATTAAACATCCATAAAATGAACACCGCCCCACCAAATAAAACCATCATTGGATGGAGACTTTATCTTTGGTTCTATTAACATAGTTAACTTAATAGATCCCTTCCATGATAAAAAATATGACTTCAAGTATGAGCTCATCGGACATGACTGGGGAGTTAGAGGATGAAAGTGTAGGAGCCGAGGATACTGGGGACAACACGGGCATGGTCAAACCCAATATCTCAGTCACATCCCCACAATGTACATATATTCAGCTAAAACCCATAAGAAAGTACTCCAACAAGCTCAAAAGAAACACAAAGGTGCTCCATATCCCTCTAAAAGTCATCTAAGCCTAGTCATCTTATATGACCGACTGGCGGGGGTGCGATTGTCTGACCAACCCAAACAAAGGGGAAGGTCGGAATGACCCATGCCACCAATAAAGGATGCTCCCTAAACCTATAATCAAGAACTAGAACTATCCGCCATGAACACCTCATCCTATAATCCACATAATAGTGAGTAATACCACATTATAAAGTGATGAAATTTGGCACAAAAGTATGAAATTATGAAACAATTGGAAGTTTTACTAACCAAATTCTCAATCCTGGATGCACTCCATCTTTCAAAAGAACAAAGAGAGGAACTCATTGAAGCCCTCCAGAGCCCACAAGAGTTCAAAACAAAAGTTTATGTAGCTGAGGTTTACTGAGCGGAGGATATGAAATCAGAATTCAATGTCTATATCTCATTCACAGTTCAGAATTAGGAATAGGTTATTTAGGGACATATCAAACCCCTATTTGTTTTGGAAAAACCTGATGATGTTTACATATGAAGGGATCTAATTGAAATTTTTTCCAGGATCAACCTCATCCCGATTCAGATCTGTTTATGTTTATGATATAGTGAGGGAGACTTATCTATGACAAGGATAACCATTAAAGGGTACGACAAGAGAGAGTAAGGACCTCTCAGAAAGATCAAGCTCAAGGATCAGTTTGGGGATCTCATATATAATGTTGAGTTCATGGTTATCCAACATGACATAATATATAATATCCTACTTGGAAGGCCTTTCTTTATATCCAAATGGAAATACCTTCAATGTTTCATCAATTCATGAAATACCCCATCGATGGGAAGATTGAAATACTACATGTCGATAGCTCCCCCTTTGATTCTTGAAAAACCATATATGCTGAGGTTAGTTTCTATAAAAAGGACATAAAATAACCAATGGTGGATAAAAATATGCAAGTTTCATCCCCCAATGTATTGGGGGACACCTTTATAAATCCCTAGAGTATGGTTGATAGTGACTATGTGCTACCCATAAGTTTGATTGAGGCAGTAGAATTAATCCCAAATGTTCAGAATCCTCCTGTACCCAACGATAGTGTAAAAGAAAATAATCAGCTTTAGAACCTCTCTACAATGGCTCTAGCGGTTCAGGATGATAATGACTCTTCCTATGGCCTCTCTCACCTCGATAATGATAGATACACTACCGGATTACCTACTATGTCTAAAAATTCCTCCATAGACTTAGAGGTGGAAGAAGAGGATGACCTCAGGAATGCTCTTATCACATTTGAGGAAATTGTCTCCACCACTATAGATGAACTTAGGTAGGTGAATATGGGAATGAAAGAAGACATATAGTTCATATTCATTAGTGCTTCCATTCCTCCTAAGGAGTAGGAGACATACATTGAATTTATAAAGCAATATCAATATGTGTTCACTAGGAATTATATAGAAATTCTCAAGCTGAACCCCGATGCGGCTGGCTACACACCACCTAGGCTTACCTAATGACTATCGAGGTTTCAATCAGGTAGCTAGGAGGATGCACCCCTCCCATTCCACTAATGTAGAATCAAAATTTGACAAATTGATCAAATCCAACTTTTTTTGGGAATTGAAATACCCAAGATGGATTTCCAATGTAAAGACCCGAAAATTTCAAGGGAATTTTTTTTTCTTAATTTTCTTTGGAATTTTACAAGAACGCAGTTTCAGACGGTACCTGATTCTGAGGCCCGGTGTGCCCGGAATCATTTTCCAAAGTTTGGCTCAGGTACGTTCAGTGAACGAACGAGCGGGTTTATCTAACTTTTGAACCGGTGCTCGGAATCAAATTTCGAGGGTACCAATGGAATCGCAGCACCGGTTTTTGCTTAGAAACGCCTTTTTCGGAGTTGTGTTTGCTCGGGTGTGGTTTTTAAATTTTTGGGGTTAAGTTAAGAAAATAAAATAAAGTGTTGCAACAACTTTATTTTATTTCTCTTAAAGCCACTTAAAATCCACTTAATCTAAGTTGAAGCGGATAGGGTGGAACCCAAAATATCCTACCCACCTGGTAGGATATTTGTGAGGTGGGTCCCGCATGAGCCCCACCATTTCTTTACCCCTAAGTAACGCACCCGCGGAAAATTCTCTTTAATGAAAGTCAACTGGTGCGTTTTCTAAACTCTTAACGCTCCTATTAATTGGACAGTTAAGACGTTACCATTAATTTACCGAATTAATTGTTAGTTTCTTAACTTGTTTTCAAACTGTTGGCATAATAATAAAATAAGACCAACACACGTTTTTCTTGGGTGCAGATTGTTGAGAGGATTTGGAGAAAATCTATCTTCATCCTCCTTCACGAAGAACGCGAAGAATGTGAAGAACACATCGTTGCCGACGAAGAACGCCGACCTTCGACGAAAGGCGACGAAGAACGCCGACGATTCTACTTCCGCGATGTTCTTCTGTGACGTTCCTTCCCCGTGACAAATCTTGGATCAACTGCTTGAGGTAGGAGATTATGGATCTTTTAAATTTCCTTTGTGGATTTTATCCTCAACATGGATTTAATTCGTGAAATTAAATCTGTGTGTTTTCTTTAACCCTTGGAGATCGTCGATGCGACACTGTGTACCGCGACGATGCGACGCCCCTTCCGCGATGCGACGATCCTCTTCTACCGCGATGGTCAATCCCGCGAAGGACTCACGTCCGACGACAACTACGAGGTAGGAATTTTATTTGAGAATAATATTTATTCCCATGGTTGTTTCCTTCTAAAATAAAGAACCCGGATCAACTCATCATCAAGTTGATCCGCGATTGTTTTTATATGCGGGACGGGAATTTTTATTTACGAGAGTTTTTTTTGGGAACTAGGTTCAATTTTAATATTAAAATTGTGCCTTGTTATGTTTTCATGTGTTTATTATTATTCCCAATTGTTATCACCTAACGCGGAGGCTGCGGGCCAAAAAAACACGACCCGACAACCCTCCGTAGTTTTTCGTTGATGCATGGATTAACGACATTTACAAAATGGGATCGGAATGACGATTAGAGGCCTTCGCAGCAAAGTTCGGATCCCGGGAGAGCCGTAGGCGCAAACCGCAGGCAAAACGGACCACCGAAGCGCGTCCGGTGGTCCGCGGAAGTTCCCGCCGGCGCGCCGCCGGGAAGACCCGCCGCGGCTAAAGCCGCGATGGAGAGCACTGGTCCCGCGGCTGCGCGGGACCACGAGGAAGGGACGCGGCCTTGCGCTACGTCCGGTTATAGGGAGCGGCCCCCACGCGGGGGCCGCGGCTCCTTTGGCGCGACCGCTCGACCAGCGCCGAGCCGCCCAGGCTGGGCCGGGCCGCCCAGACCAGGCCAGGACGCGCCGGCTGGGCCGAGCCGCCCACGCCAGGCTGGGTCGGGTCGACCCAGTTCGGGCCGACCTAGGGGGGGTTGGGCCGGGTCGGTCCGGGCCCAGACCCCTCGTTTTAGGACCCTTTTCAGTCTTTTGCCCGTATCTTGAGCTACAGGCCTCCGATCGACGCACCGTCAGCGGCGATGCGATCCTTGGACCGAGACGGTCGTTTTGACATATCGCACTAAATGTTTAGGAATACTTTGGGTTTGACCGTGTTGGTTCGTGCACGGAACCAACCGGGCCCTCGGAGCGGAAACGCTCATAACTTGAACTCCGGACGTCCGATTGACGTGTCGTCGACTTGATGGATTCCTCTAAGTGAGATGGATGTCTGGATTACTTCGCTTGAGTTTTGGATGCAGTTGAATAGTGGCCGGGTTGGATTGCACCCGAAATCCAACCGGGCCCCTGGAACGGAAAAACTGATAACTTTCAGATCGGATGTCCGTTTGACGAACCGTCAGCGGCGTTGGTGATCACGTGGAGAAACGGTCCCTATGAGTATACCCTATGAGAGTTCGGGGTATAGTTGAGTTACGGCCGGGTTGGTTCGCACACGAAACTAACCAGGCCCCGGGGACGAAATGGCTAGTAACTCACAGACCGGGCGTATGATTGACGCGCCGTCTGTTGCGTTGAGACCCATGTGGCGAGGTGGTCCTTTGAGATACTTCTTCGTGGAACTTTGTGATACTTGTAGTATCGACCAGTAGATCGTTGAGCGGACCCTCTCGGAGACGAGCGTGCGGAGTACGGAGACCGTATAGCCAGCTGAGACCTGACGACTGCTTGACCGATCGACTCGGTGTGTTTTGGATAACCCAGTGGGGAGCGCTTGGTTGTAGAGGTAGACCCATGGTGGAGGAGCACTTGGTTGTAGCGGCAGACCCGCGGTACTCAATAGAAGGAGTACCTCTAAAGGCTATGAGGGGGAGCGCTTGGTTGTAGCGGCAGACCCACGACGGAGGAGCGCTTGGTTGTAGCGGCAGACCCGCGGTACTCAATAGAAGGAGTACCTCTGGAGGCTATGAGGGGGAGCGCTTGGTTATAGCGGCAGACCCACGACAGAGGAGCGCTTGGTTGTAGCGGCAGACCCGCGGTACTCAACAGAAGGAGTACCTCTGGAGGCTATGAGGGGGAGTGCTTGGTTATAGCGGCAGATCCATGGTGGGAAGCACTTGGTTGTAGCAGCAGGCCCAAAATACTCGACAGGAGGAGTACCTCAGCAGTCTTAGGTTAGTGAGCAGTACCTCGGAGTCGTGACAGGACCACTGTACACTCCAGAGACGGGGCTCTTCAGCAGTTACGGTTTCGATAATGAAAATCCTGGTTTGAGCTGAGTCTATGACCTTTGTGTTTACCTCATGATTGAGATGGGTCACTTGATAACTTGGGTATATGTATGGGCATATACCTGGGTAGTAGTTATCCATTGATTTCATAATCTTGTGTTTCCTCATGATTGAGATGGGCTACTCGATAACTTAGGTATATGTATGGGAATATACCTAAGTAGAGGTTATCTATTTATATATTCCTTGTGGTTATCCTTGTTAGTTTTAGTGAGACATTGAGGGTCTCGGGGTCCCTACTGAGTATCTTATACTCACCCCTGCACGGGCTATGCCCGCACTACGTTGTGTTGGTTGCAGACGACAGACAGCGCTGATCGCGGTTGAGGCTGGCGGAGCAGGTCGGTACCCGGAGGTGGACCACTGGGTGGAACATACTCGGAGTGGACGATTGGACCCGAGGAGCTGTGGAGGCTATCTGTACTCACCCTTCAGGTGGGACTTCCAGTGGACAGCTCGACGTAGCGGCTTTACTTTCAGTTGCTGTTTTACCTTTCCAGTTGTACTTTAATTCATTTTGGGTTTGTATTCTGGCCCACTTACTTTTCCACACTTACTTTGTATCAGCTTTTACTTAGTGTTTACTTATACTGCTTGCTTGCTCTGTGGTGTTTGTTTACTTTAAAAAGGAAATGCCTTCCCTTTTTACTGAGATTTACGCCTTGGTGCTAGTCGCCAGCCCCTGGCCTATGGAAGGCGGGCTTGGGGTAGTCACGGAACGGGCCCCGAGGACGGGTCGTGACAAATTGGCATCAGAGGAGTTCAGTTCTACCTCAGAACTTAGGACTCTGATCTTTTTCTATGTGAAGCAATAGTGTTGAGATTATTGAGTGTGGTTATCAGTCCAGGGAGTCCAGTGTTGGTGCGGCGACCGACGTATCTGTACACCAGGACCCTGACTTCTGATTTCTGACTTAATACACGAAAACACTGATTGCGTGTGTGTTTTCAAAGGTTTTCCCTTAAAACATCTCAAACCAGGTCAGCTCACCAGGTAAAATTGTTTGACCATGTCACGTTGTTTCTTTCAGGATTCCTTTTTACGGACGACCAGCTAGAGCCCAGAGGGATGTGCGTACTGATAGCCTGCTGAGCGACGAGGCTTCGGTACAGGCCCCTCTTGTAGTTGAGGCACCAGCGTAGGCACCATCGGTACTACCATACGTTGGGCCACCGATGCCACCAGCCCCAGAAGTTAGTGATGCACGCCACTTGAGCATGCTGCACGAGTTCCAGCGCCAGAGGCCACCCAGGTTCCAGGGAGAGACGGACCCGCATGCGGCTGAGGATTGGCTGGAGGCTATGGTGAGAGTCTTCAGACTAGTGGGGACGCCAGCAGACTTCATGGTGATCTTTGCTGCCAGCCTTCTTCAGGCAGTAGCAGGCATGTGGTGGAGCCACTTGTTCCAGTTTTGCGATGAGATGACCTTCACATGGGAAGACTTCGAGACCTTCTTCAGGGTGGAGTTTGTGCCAGTAGCTCTACACCCCGAGCGTGTACAGGAGCTGCTGCCTTTGCCACAGGATTTTCGATCAGTAGCCGAGTCATCTGTGGGAAGTAGACAGATGATGCAGAGGTCCAAGAGGACCAGAGCCAGCCGTATGAGGAGCAGGAAGTGTTATGAATGCGGCAGGAAGGGTCACCTGGCACGTGACTGTCCAACCCCCCACACAGTCGATCCGAAGGCTTTAGAGGAGCCACCGAGGCCGAAGCAGCGGCAGGTGCTTGAGCAACAGCCGAGCAGTGGACAAAGCAGTGGAGCTTCGGGAGCAGGTGGATAGGAGCGGAACTAGTGGATACATCCCTTTTACTTCTAGTTCCATGTTGTTGTTGTTTTCGTGTCTTTGTATTATGAGCTGAAATAATAAAAAGACACTTATCTTTGTTTTCTTTCCTGTCCTTTTGTTTGGTTGATACTGATTGGTCCTGGTTAAGACTGTTGACTTGACCCTAACTTTTGAGATTTCTACTGGAGGAGACCCAGTTACCTCACACTGATGCCGACAGTGTGACTCGACCCTTAGAGGCGAGAGTGACAGTTGGATCTCTTGGTAGTTACATCGAGGCCTTACGACGTCATCCATGGCATGAATGCATCATTCATGTCAGGATTGACTATATTAGGCAATGGGCGTGGTTCATCCAGGGGATGAGACCGAGTTTCTCTTTTCGGCAAAGGAGAAATTTTAGAAGCTCTTTCAGATCGTCGGCAAATAAGGTGCAAATAATCCAGGGGAGAATGAAGACTACACCATGCAGTAAGAAACGGGAAACCGATGCCAGTCTTGAGACTCGGGCGTGTTAAATGTTTCAATAAGAGGAAGCTTAAAGGAGAGATGAGTCTGTGAAGCAGCAAACGTGGAGGCAGATCTTGGAGAGAAGCATGAGGTGGTGTACGTTTTAACATGCTACAACCACCCGCCTTAGTTTTCCCCGCCAGGCTCAAGGAGCTGGAGGGCGGGGGAAGAGAGTAGTTGCATGCGGTCAGGGAGAGTGACCCAATGGCTCTAAGAATGATTCGAGGGACAGTCTGTGTTCACTAATAGCTGTCGTAGTAACAGACGTTGATACGAATCATTCCTTCCTTCCACTAATCTTGTCCCAGACCTAGAGTTTCCGATAAGCCGTAGACTTGACCCTCACGTCTGGAGATACCATGGGAGAAGACTCGATAATCACACTTACACTGACAGTGTGGTCAGACCCTCGAGGCGAGAGTTTCAGTTGGAATATCTTGGTGGCAGCGTCGAGGCCTTACGACATTGGTTTGAGTATGGACTGGGAAATCATAGTTCATACACAGATTTACGGTATTAGGCAAAAGGTTGTGGTTTAACTACGACGTCGGGATGGGTTTTCCTTGGTCGGAGAAAAGGAAACCCCAGGCAGCACAAGATAAACTCGTGCACAGGAGGGTGTGACCAATCACTCTTGAGTCGGTCAACCTTACATTCATGGAAAAAATCATTTTGAGTTTTAGTTCTAACAGGAATTTGAGACCTCTAGAGTTTGAGGATGATGATCACGTCCTTATACGGGTCTCACCTTGACGAGGTTTATAGAGATGTGGTTGAGGTGACAAGTTATCTCCGAAGTTCGACGGACCTTTCTAGGTCCTCAGCTGGGTAGGCGAGGTAGTTTACCGCTTGAACCATCCACCTTAGTTGCATCAGGTGCACGATGACTTCCACGTATCTCAACTGAGAAGATACATGCGTGATCCTTCACGTATCATCGACCATGGGGAACTTAACTTTGGCGATGAGATGACTTTCACAGAGGTTCCAGTGGGAATCGAGGATCGGCAGGAGCAGATTCTACGAGGATGGTCGATTCCTCGGGTGCGTTTTCACTAGCAGTACGGAAACCTCCAGGTGAGCACATGGGAGCAGAAGGCTCAGATGCGTGCTCAGTACTGCGTTGTATCCCTAGTTTGTGTTAAAGCTTTACGGGGACGTAAATCCCTGAGGTGGGAGTAATGTAAAGACCCAGAAATTTCAAGGGAATTTTTTTTTCTTAATTTTCTTTGGAATTTTACAAAAACGTAGTTTCAGACGACACCTGATTCCGAGGCCCGGTGTGCCTGGAATCATTTTCTGAAGTTTGGATCGGGTACGTTCAGTGAACGAACGAGCGGGTTTTTCTAACTTTTGAACCGGTGATCGGAATCGAATTTTGAGGGTACCGATGGAATCGTAGTGCCGGTTTTTTCTTAGAAATGCCTTTTTTGGAGTTGCGTTTGCTCGGGGTGTGGTTTTTAAATTTTTGTTGTTAAGTTAAGAAAATAAAATAAAGTGTTGCGACAACTTTATTTTATTTCTCTTAAATCCACTTAAAATCCACTTAAGCTAAGTTGAAACAGATAGGGTGGAACCCAAAATATCCTACCCACCTGGTAGGATATTTGTGAGGTGGGGCCCGCATGAGCCCCACCGTTTCTTTACCCCTAAGTAACGCACCCGCGGAAACTCCTCTTTAATGAAAGTCAACTGGTGCGTTTTCTAAACTCTTAACGCTCCTATTAATTGGACAATTAAGATGTTACCATTAATTCACCGAATTAATGGTTCGTTTCTTAACTTGTTTTCAAACTGTTGGCATAATAATAAAATAAGACCAACACACGTTTTTCTTGGGTGCGGATTGTTGAGAGGATTTGGAGAAACTCTATCTTCATCCTCCTTCGCGAAGAACGTGAAGAACGCGAAGAACGCGAAGAACGCATCGTCGCCGACGAAGAACGCCAGCCTTCGATGAAAGGTGATGAAGAACGCCGACGATTCTCCTTCCGTGACGTTCTTCTACGACGTTCCTTCCCCGCGACAAATCTTCGATCAACTGCTTGAGGTAGGAGATTACGGATCTTTTAAATTTTCTTTGTGGATTTTATCCTCAACATGGATTTAATTCGTGAAATTAAATCTGTGTGTTTTCTTCAACCCTCGGAGATCGTCGACGCGACGCCGTGTACTACGACAACGCGACGCCCCTTCCATGACGTGACGATCCTCTTCTTCCACGACGGTCAATCCCGCGAAGGACTCACGTCCGATGAAAACTACGAGGTATGGGTTTTATTTGAGAATAATATTTATTCCCATGGTTGTTTCCTTCTAAAACAAAGAACCCAGATCAACTCATCATCAAGTTAATCCGCGTTCGTTTTTATATGTGGGACGAGAATTTTTATTTACAGGAGTTTTTTTGGGAACTAGGTTCAATTTTAATAATAAAATTGTGCCTTGTTATGTTTTCATGTGTTGATTATTATTCCCAATTGTTATCACCTAATGCGGAGGGTGCGGGCCAAACAAACACGGCCCGACAACCCTCTGCAGTTTTTCGTTGATGCATGGATTAACGACATTTACGAAATGGGATTGGAATGGCAATTAGAGGCCTACCCAGCAAAGTTCGGATCCCGGGAGAGCCGTAGGTGCAAACCGCAGGCAAAACGGACCACCGGAGCACCTCCGGTGGTCCGCGGAAGTTCCCGCCAGCGCGCTGCCGGGAAGACCTGCCGTGGATGAAGACGCGACGGCGAGCGCCGGTCCCACGGCCGTGCGGGACCGCGGGGAAGGGACGCGGCCTTGTGCCGCGTCCGGTGACACGAAGCGGTCCCCGCGCGGGGGCCGCGACTCCTTAGGCGCGGCCGCTCGGCCAGCGCCGAGCCACCCAGGCCGGGCCGGGTCACGCCCAGCCGCGTCGGACCCGGCCCCGGGTCGGGTCGACCCGGTTTGGGCCGACCCAGGGGGGGTTGGGTCAGGTCGGTCCGGGCCCAGACCCCCCGTTTTCAGACCCTTTTCGGTCTTTTGCCCATATCTTGAGCTACAGGCCTCTGATCGATGCACCGTCCGTGGAGATGAGATCCTTAGACCGAGATGTTATTTTTGAAATATCGCACTCAAGGTTTTGGAATACTTTGGGTTCGACCGGGTTGGTTCGTGCACGGAACCAACCGGGCCCTCGGAGCGGAAACACTCATAACTTGAACTCCGGACGTCCGATTGACGTGCCGTCGACTTGATGGATTCCTCTAAGTGAGACGGATCTCTGGCTTACTTCGCTCGAGTTTTGGATGCAGTTGAATAGTGGCCGGGTTGGATTGCACCCGAAATCCAACCGGGCCCCTGGAACGGAAAAGCTGATAACTTTCAGACCGAACGTCCGTTTGATGAACCGTCAGCGACGTTGGTGATCACGTGGAGAAATGGTCCCTATGAGTATAACCTATGAGAGTTCAGGGTACAATTGAGTTACGGCCGTGCTGGTTTTCACACGAAACTAACCAGGCCCCGGGGACGAAAAGGCTAGTAACTCACAGACCGGGCGTCTGATTGACGCGCCGTCTATTGCATTGAGACCCCTGTGACGAGGCGGTCCTTTGAGATACTTATTCGTGGAACTTTGTGATACTTGTAGTATCGACCAGCAGCTCGTGGAGCGGACCCTCCCGGAGACGAGCGTGCGGAGTACGGAGACCGTGTAGCCGGCTGAGACCTGACGACTGCTTGACCAATCGACTCAATGTGTTTCAGATAGCCCAGTGGGGAGCGCTTGGTTGTAGTGGTAGACCCACGGAGGAGGAGCGCTTGGTTGTAGTGGTAGACCCGCGGTACTCAACAGAAGGAGTACCTCTGAATGCTATGAGGGGGAGCGCTTGGTTGTAGCGGCAGACCCACGGCGGAGGAGCGCTTGGTTGTAGTGGCAGACCCATGGTACTCAACAGAAGGAGTACCTCTGGAGGCTATGAGGGGGAGCGCTTGGTTGTAGTGGCAGACCCACGATAGAGGAGTGCTTGGTTGTAGCGGCAGACCCACGGTACTCAACAGAAGGAGTACCTCTGGTGGCTATGAGGGGGAGAGCTTGGTTGTAGCGGAAGATCCATGGTGGGAAGCACTTGGTTGTAGCAGCAGGCCCACAGTACTCGATAGGAGGAGTACCTCAGCAGTCTTAGGTTAGTGAGAAGTACCTCAGAGTCATGACAGGACCACTGTACACTCCAGAGACGAGGCTCTTCATCAGTTACGGTTTCGATAATGAAAATCCTGGTTTGAGCTGAGTCTATGACCTTTGTGTTTACCTCATGATTGATATGGTTCACTTTATAACTTGGGTATATGTATGGGAATATAACTGAGTAGTAGTTATCTGTTTATTTCATAATCTTGTGTTTCCTCATGATTGAGATGGGTTACTCGATAACTTAGGTATATGTATGAGCATATACTAAGTAGAGGTTATCTATTGAGATCTTCCTTGTGGTTATCCTTGTTGGTTTTAGTGATACCTTGAGGGTCTCGGGGTCCCTACTGAGTAGCTTATACTCACCCCTGCACGGGCTATGCCTTCACTACGTTGTGTTGGTTGCAGACAACAGACAGCGCTGATCGCGGTTGAGGCTGGAGGAGCAGGTCGATACCCGGAGGTGGACCACTCGGCGGAACATACTCGGAGCAGACGGCTAGACCCGAGGAGCTGTGGAGGCTATCTGTACTCACCCTTCAGGTGGGACTTCCAGTGGACGGCTCGACGTAGCGGCTTTACTTTCAGTTGCTGTTTTCTCTTTCCAGTTGTACTTTACTTCAGTTTGGGTTTGTATTCTGGCCCACTTACTTTTCCGCACTTACTTTGTATCAGCTTTTACTTAGTTTTTACTTCTACTGCTTGCTTTCTCTGTGGTGTTTGTTTACTTTACAAAGGCAATGCCTTCCCTTTTTACCAGGATTTACGCCTTGGTGCTAGTCTCCAGCCCCTGTCCTATGGAAGGCGGGCTTGGGGTAGTCACAGAACGGGCCCCAAGGACGGGTCGTGACATCCAACATCATCCCTATAAAGAAAAAGAACGGGTATATTAGGGTCTGTATCAATTTTAGAGACCTTAATAGACACTATCTAAAAGAAAATTTTCCATTTATAATCACATAGCTTTTGATCAATGAAACTATTGGCTTCCAAGACCTTTCCTTCATGAATGAGTATTCATGGTATAATTAAATAAATATGACTCTTAGTGATGAGGAAGCCACCACCTTAGAGAACCTCAAGGTATTTATTTTTATCATGCCATTCCCTTTAGATTAATGAATGTCATAACTAATTATCAACATTCCATGCATCATATATTTAAGACTTTCTTGGGATAAATAGATGAATGTTATTCCAATTACCTAGTAATCAAATCCTGACAGTGGTGCAATCACCTCATGGATATTCAAAAAATATTAGACAAGTTGTAGCAGTATAGTTTGAAGATGAATCTGATGAAATTTTATTTTGGGGTAATTTCAGGGAAGTTCCTTGGATTTTTGGTGCACTACCATGTCATCGAGGTTGACCCAAAAAATACTAGTTCAATCCTAGAAATGTCACCCCCTCAAAATCTTAAAGAACTAAGGGGGATACAAGGGTACCTCACTTACATTCGACATTTCATAGCTAACTTGGAAAATTAATCTCTTCCCTTCACCAAGTTAATAAATAAGGGAGTCACCTATCGACGGTATGAGGACTGTTAAGTAGCCTTTGAGAATATTAAGCAATATTTGCTACATCCACTGATATTTATTCCACCAGTAGAAGGAAAGCCACTCATCTCATATGGGTCACCATGGAACAATCACTTGTAGTTCTCCTCACATAAAAAAATGATGTGGGGAATGAAAAAAATATCCAATGCCTCAGTCAAACGATGCTAGGTATTAAGACCTGATATTCTGATGTTGAGAAGAATTGTCTCACACTCATCTTTACCATGAAAAATCTGAGGCATTACTTACATCACCATGGAATCCACTTGGTCTTTCATATTGAACCACTCAAGTACATCCTTGGAAGTCCTGTGTTGACTATGAACTTCGAATGATGGGCAGTTATTATGTAACAATATGAAATCCAGTTCATGTCATAGAAGGAAGTGAAAGGGTAGACCTTGGTTGATTTCCTTGTAGCACATCCAACCTCAGAAAGAACACTAGTGGACATTGAAATTCTAGACAAAGAGGTTTTCTATACCCAGAATGCTCCCCAAAAATAGGATATGTATTTTGATGGTGCCTCCCAAAGTCTTGTTTACAAGAGGCTATAAAACTTGAAGCTTAATTGGGATAGTTTAGGGATTGTATTTATTTCTCTAGATAAAGAAAATTTCCCTACTCTTTCTCACTGTCTGGATACTGAACTAATAATGAGGTAAAATATCAGGCCCACATTATTGGCTTGGAACTAGCCCTAAAACTATATATAACTATCCTAAACATAAAAGGGAATTCAAATCTAGTGATAAAACAAATTAGTGGAGAATATACAATCAAGAAGAAGGAATTGGATCCTCTCATTGGTTATGTCAGAGGACTAATGTAAAAATTAAATTTCGAACCCACATTGCATCATGTTCCTCAATCACAATATGCTCGTGTTGATACACTGGCTAATACAACCATGGTCCTGACTGACCCTGATCAAGACGGGGTGGTCTTCCACATCATGCACTGAAATATGGTCTCATAGATCATTATATATGACATGGAAGAGATCAATCAGATCAAAACTAGACCATAGAGTGATGAGTCAGTATCCACCCATGGATGGATGGAGCCCAGAATTGATTATATCTAAAATGGGACCCTCCTAATAGATCGAGTTGGAAGGGAATAAACTCGGTTCCAATTAGTGAACTTCACCCTCCACGAAGGGATTAATGATCAAAAATTCCTATAAAAGTGAGGATTTAATGGAATCCTTCTCAGATGCATAGTAGAAATAGAAATTACTACCAACATGGAAGAAGTACATATAGGATCTTGCAACACTCATTAGTCCAAGACTAGGCTCTCCCATAAAATTAGGAGGCTTGGTTACTACTAGAAAACAATGATACAGGACTATGTGGAATTCATTAGGAAATGTCATACATTCTAGATTCATGAAAAATTCATCCATCACCCTCCGAAATTTCTATATACAGCTAAATATTCTTGGTTATTTATCATACAGGGGATGGATGTTGTGGGGCCATATCCCCCATCTATAGATAAGAAGTTTAAGTACATCCTTACTACTACCAAATTATTTTCCAAATGGGATGTGGTGATACCCCTCAAGGGAGTTAGGATGAATAATATCATTAACCTCATGAATTCCAACATCATCACTATATTTAGAGTCCCTCACATGATATCAATGGACAAAATCACTAACTTCTATTCTATTGAGTTGAAGAAATTATACCATGAATACAACATAAATTCCAACCATTCATCCCGACATCATGTAGCGAAAAATGGATAGATAGAGGTCTTCAATAATAATCTATCAAATACACTCTATAATATGTTATAAAAAGTCAAGAAGTCCTGGATAGAAAATATCCTTCATGCTTTATGGGCCTATTTACCACCACATGTACTGCTACACAAGAAACTATGTATTCATTGGTGTACAAAACTGAGGCAGTGTTTCATATAGAATTCCAGTTTCCCTCGCTTCGAATATCTATCTGTGGACAAATCTTAGATGATGAGAACTCAAAAAAGTAGCTGGATGAGCTAGAAATGCCTGATGAGAAAAGGTTTCATACACTGCACAACCTTGAAGTCCATCAGAACCAGATCGCACAAGCATTCAATAAAAATATTTTCCTCCACTCATTACTTCAAGGAGAACTAGTGTTGGACCTTGAAACCCTAATGATACCATGAAAGAAACCCCTAAATCTAGAACTAAAATGGGAAGGACCTTACATAATACACAAGGTCTATCCCAACAGAGCTTACTCATT
Source organism: Viscum album (assembly GCA_963277665.1). Classification (NCBI taxonomy): domain Eukaryota; kingdom Viridiplantae; phylum Streptophyta; class Magnoliopsida; order Santalales; family Viscaceae; genus Viscum; species Viscum album. The sequence continues at coordinate 848,986,261 of OY728166.1, read as the reverse complement.
GGCCATAATGGATGGGTAATGCATCACTCCCCCCACAAATGATAGGTTTATCAAGAAGTACTTCACATAGCTTACCTCAAGTATCCAATATCCTGATCAAATGATGATAAAATATAAGGAAGATATCATGTTCATATGACGTTAAAAGGCATGATACATCCTAGTATCATGATATTAAAAGGAAAGATATGTCATAGTCACATGATGTTAAACTACACGATACGTCCCGATCTCAAGATGTTAAACTGTAAGGAAATCATCCTGGTATCATGACACTAAACCGCATGAGTGGTCCTAGTCACATGTCCTAAAAATACAATATTCTATTCATCCTTACTATATGAAGTTAAACTACATGAAAAATTTTACTTCACAGATTACTTGCTACACATGAGATCGATCCGTATAAGAGAAGAACAAATTTCCCCCATCCCTATATATGATTCAGATCCACATAGGGAATATCCCCATTTAAGAATAATTTTTGGATTGATTCTTTCCATAAAAAAATACACAGTGACGCCTAGATCTCAAATCCTAGGTCCAGTTGCAACATATCAATCCCAATCGCAAGACATTAGGATATGTAATATCTTCAGCACACAACTTTAAAATGTAGACTTACCCTGTGTACTAAGCATAAGATTCCTTGGGAAAACAACACATGAATCCTCATATCACAAACATGAGATTACTCTCATGAGATGATTTATTGAATTCCTAGATAATATTTATAGGGATTTGTTCATTTTTTTCACATTGGGAAACCTTCATCCTTACCGCATAATGTTAAACTACATGGATGAAATCCTTTCCACTTGATGTTAAATTACATGGTTTTCCAAGAACTATGTATGACTTGATTTTCATTTCAATGAGATACATAGAGACACCTAGATCCTATATCTTTTCCCAACCACCACATAATAAAAAATGACAGTGTCCTTTCTTTTAATAGCCTCCATGTCATAAAATAGGCTTTTTTTTCCATTCATTATTTCTCACATCGAGCATAGATCATGTGGGCTTAGGAACCTTTTTAAGGGATTCCCCATATGATTGAGACATATTAGTTCACACTAGGGTTAGCATGATCCTGGATGTAAGACCTTAAAATGCACACCATGAGTCCTTTCTTCATGACATTAAACTTTATGGTTGATGTAATTTTCATAACATAAAATTGTACATCACTATGGATCTCGCCTAAGAGAACCACTATTTTGGTATTGGTCTCCCACCACACCCTCATACAATAACTATGTATGGATTGATTTTTTTCATCACAGGATATGTAGTGATGTTTGGATCTTTAATACTGGGTCCAGCTACAACAATCAACGGGAACAATGCCCCCATTTGCAAATGGGTCAAACCTATATGGAGAGTTTCACATTCAAGAACTATGTATGGATTAATTCTTATTATCATAGGATTCAAAGTGATTCATAGATCTCTAATCCTAGGTCTAACCACAACAATAAACATGAACAATACCCCCTCTACATATGGGTCAGACCTGCATGGAGAGTTTTCCATTGAATAACTATGTGTGGATTGATTACTATTATCACAAGACATGTAGTGATGCCCAAATCTCTAATCCTGGGTCCATCCACAATAATCAATAGGAATAATTCCTCATTCTACATATGGGTTAAACCTGTATTGAGAGTTTCTCATTCAATAAATACATGTGGCTTAATTTCTATCACCATAGGATACTTAGTGATGCCCAGATATCCAATCCTGGGTCCATCCGCAACATAAAAATTTCTCCCTCCCGGCACATGGGTCAGACTTATGAAGGGATATTTCATACAATAAATCTGTGTGTCTTGATTCCCATCATCACACGATACATAGTGATGCCCATATCTCCAATCCTAGGTATTGTCACAATATCGATGATAAAAATTCACCCTGCTACATATGGGACAGACCTATGTACATAAATATCCAAGAACTACATGTCGCATGATTCCTATTATCATATGATACATAGTGACGCCCAGATCTCTAATCATGAGTCTAGTCACAATATAGATGATAAAAATTAACCCACATGCATATGGGTTATACTTATGCATGAGGATATCTGAGAATTACGTGTGTCTTGATTCCTACCATCACAGGATAAGTATTGATTTCTGGATTATCCATCTCAAGCCCAGCCATGGGTCGCTATCACTCATGATAATATCCCCTACATACAAGCTAGATCTACATAGAGGGATATCCTTAAAGGAGTTGATTATGGAATTAATCTGGCCCTTATAATATGTATGAGGAAACCCAAGGAAGCCCAACCATAAAAATCGAATGTACCTCTATTTAAAGAGGGCCAATTCATATAATATTGTTCTTCCTATGCATGATTCAGATCTATATATGGCTTTTTTGAGCATGTGAAAAATCCATGAAAGAAGGGATATGGAATATGACTACCCATCAATAAGACCATGCATAGATAAAAAGTCTTCCCTACATCTAAATTCCCCCTAAATAGTTCAAATTTTCCCCATGGATATTTGTACAATTTCACATTGGTTCCCACATCCTTACTTCATGACGCTAAAATTCAAGGAAAACATCCTTACCACATGGAATTAAAATGCAAGGAAAGCATCCTTGTTGCATGATGTTAAACTGTATGATAGATACATCCCCAGTGCATGACAATAAAATGTACAGACCATCACCCATAAACATTCCTTATTAAAATACCATCATAAACTAACCCTAGTTAACCAAAATATGGGGGGTGATTTCTTCATATTTCAAGCACCTCAACCCATAAACAAAACTTCATGTATTGGGAACCTTGGGTTACCACAAGACTTTCATGACCCTTGGAAATAAAAATAGATCTCAAACTATTTGACCAAGCTAGCAATGCATAAGGGATTTTACCTACCAACCAAAGACATCTTGGCCCCATAGAAAGGTATTTCTGATCCTTGTGATCTTGACATCACTGTGGAAGAACTCAGAACCATAGGGTGTTATGGGTCATCCCCATCATGATTGTTCCATATCATTATTCATGGTTCGAGAACCTTGATCCATTATTTATAACATTTTGATTCCATATCAAAAAGATGTTGGATTACTATTGACCATGAGTATCCTAATTAGGCTATTATGTCACATTCCCCTTATACTAAGTCCATGTACACCATGACCTTAAACTGTATGCACTTTGGTTAAAGCTATACAACCTTAAACTTTAGCCTTTAATGGTCCAAATCAAAAGACCCTAAACTGCTAGTGAAAGAGACACACAACTTTTTTAGGTTAAAAACTTGTAAATGGTGTCCTGAGAAAAATTCAATTCTCTACTCATTAAACTCTTCAACTCTAGAGTTTAGGAAAAAGTTGGAGCATAAATAAATAAGTCATGATGCTCATAGGGACCTAATAAAAGTAGATCCATGCTTGATGGAGCCTCTAGTCCAAAAAAAAGTTTAATAAATGGTTTTTCACATATCTGCTCCATTATAACGTGTTCACTAGGCATAAACACAACTTTTAGGGTGCTCAGACCCTTATTGAACCTTACATTTTTCACAAACCACCTTTTTACCTTTGAAGTCTAAGCTAACACAACTAGTTCCTCAAGTTGATATCCTTATCTTGGAACCCCATTGACCTTGGTATTCCTTAATCTTGTATCTACCCCATAACAGACTGATAACATGGATTGGTTCATTCAAATAGATCCTTGGATGCCAAGAAGGACCCCTTAAATCTAGGAGTTATTTTCCTGAACGCGTGAAGCATTATAGATCACTCTATTACCAATGGTTGACCTATACCCACCAATTTCCACCTCCAGTTAACTCAAATATTCATATACATGATTTACAAACCCAATAACCAGACTATTCAAGTGGATTCGATATCTTAGACATTATGTCACCATCTATTGTACAATTTCTCAAATTAGGAATGAAACACTCCATTACTGAACCTTTTAATAGCCCATACCATGTGACTCGAAACCACATGGCATAGGGCCCAAGCTTAAACTACCCTAGGCTATTGGAACCCTTCTTAGATAGCACTTTTCTCTATAACCCACTTCATAGTATATACATTTGGGTCTCCATAAATCTTTCATGGACCTTGGAAAATATTGGGGAGACCTCTACTTGACCATGCATGTATTCCCCATGGGATCATGCATAAGGGATTTGACCTACCAACAAGAGGAATCTCATCCTTATAAGTATGGAACCCTGATTCTCATGAGTACTGGTAACACAATGTCAGAACTCAACACCTTAGGGTTGTCACAACCCGTCCCAGTGGGGCTCGAGCTATAACTCCCCAAGCCTGCCTCCAATAGGCCAAGGGATGGTGACTAGCACCGAGTAGGCATGCTACTAACATGGGAGGCATTACCTATAAATCTGTACACACGCATACACATCTCCAAGCCCACAAAGCTGAAAAGTAAAAACTACTAAAAGGAAAAGATGCATGAATATGCTAAAGCCCAACCAACAGAGTATGACAGGAAAGTAAAGTACAAGAAAGTAAAACCCTGGGCCAAAAGTACAATCCCACCAAAAGAAAGTTTGTAAAAAAGTCCAACCTGTAAAGAAAGGTACTGGGACTGCAATCTCTAGCCGTAGGAACACACCTCGGCCCGCTTGATCTCACTAAGCACTGTCCGGTCCTGGTCCACCTAGAATCCTGTCAAAAGCTCACTCGTCTGCACAAGACACGACATGTGCGGGCAAAGACCGTGCAGGGGTGAGTATAACAATACCCAGTAGGACACCTCGAAACCACAAAGGAAAATACAACAAGGGAAAATATACCACAAATGAAAGATACAGTTAGCTCTACACAGTATATTTCTACCCAACATATAACAAGAATATCCAGATATACTCATGCACAATCAACTATCACGAATACCACCACTAAGATCCAGCTCGAAGATTCCACTAAGCACATAACCGGAAGAACACACTCCTAGGTCTGAAGAGTGAGCTATGAAGTACTCATTCCAGGAGAACACACTCCACAAGTAATTTGTGAACATGATGCTTAGATGAGGATTACGGCCAAGTCATGGGGTGATTCTGACAACTCAGTCTGAGCTAATCCTCTAAGCAGAGGATTGACGCCCGGGTAAAGTTGGTCACGTCGATACCAAGAACTCTACCTAGGGTTCCAGGAATGAATAGAGGATCCGACTCTATTCTCACAGAGGGGATTCCAACGACTCTATTCAGGAAGTCCTGCTGAAGGGATCATACTCCTTTATAAAGGAAATGATATCAGAACCTTCAGGGAAAAGACCAAGGGTACGAAATCTAAGAAAACTAGTCTAAATAACAGAAGACAAGTGGCTCAATCCATGAATAAATTGTTACACGATGTGTAGTATGGTTACACGCCGTGTTCCTTGACCCCGGGTACTGCCCGTGTAAACGGCCCGTGTCATCCGTTCAAGATGTGTAAAACTCAACTACACGGTGTGTAGAAAAAGTACACGCCGTGTTCCTTGACTCTGGGTACTGCCCGTGTAAACGGCCCATGTCATTCGGATTTTCGGATAGAAAGTAACTACACGACATGTAGAAGAATCACACGCCGTGTCCGAGCACCTAGGGCTCACTCCGTGTACACTGTCCATGTGCCCGTACATGGTCTCTGCCCATGTCTTCTGCCCGTGTGCCAATACACGGGGTATCCCGTGTATCTGGCCGGGTCTAGCCGAGGAGGGGTATACATGGCGTGTCCTTGGCCGTGTACCCTTCCCGTGTTCGTGTACTCCCGAAGTACATGCCAGGTAATCCCACCGACGAACACACGCTGTGTAGCCCATACTACACGACATGTAGTTAGGAAATTTCCAGAAACTCCGTCTTCCTCCTCGCGCTGCGACCGGTCCTCCGGATCCAAGATTTCTCGTCTGTTCGTCCCGACACTCCAGGGGTTGGTTCGTTTCATCATACGAACACCGTAACAGGTGTTTTCAGTCCTTAAATCGGATCATAAAATCTCGAATGATCCATCCGAATAAAAATGCCCTAAAACTCATATCTCCCGATCCGCTCTGAATCGCCTGCCGAAACTGTCGTCGCACCTCCGTGACATCACTCCGGGGTTGGATCCACAATCTTGGATCGTTGCGCCAATAAACGAATGCGCAACGATCGATTTCCTCCAAGAATGCGTAGAATGCAACAAAGAACGCGAGGGAGAAAAAAAATACAAGAATCAAACAAGAGGGATGAACCTCGATCATTGTTCGTGACGATCCGGGTTCATCGCCGTTAGTTCAAAACCTCAACAAACAACAGATTATAAAATCTCGAGTAATTGATTTCCCGATAAAACCCCAAATCACGCCCGCCCGCAAAACGATCGATCCACGGGCTAATCGGTTTGCAGATTAGCCCGCGTTCATCGTAGGAACCAAGAACAGGGAAAGGAAAATCAAAAGCAAAACATCCTACCTAGATTTGCAGCGTTCGTTGGTGAAGATCTGGTCGCCGCGTCATCATCGCCGCATTGGGAGGTTTTCTCCAGAGCCTCCAGAGCCGCCAAGGGTTTCAGGGTTATGAGGTTTGTAACCCTGGACCCCTGTGCTAGCCTTTATTTAAAAAGGATAAGGATATCCACTACAACAGATTTAATTAAATATTTTAAATTAAATATTTTATTATGGTTACGTCCAAAAACCAGATTTAACCACCGACCTGCGTCGACCGATGTTAGGCCTTGTCTAAGGTAAAATCGCTGTTCCGAATGCAATGGTGCCCTCAGATTTCTGATCCGAGCACCTGTTCAAAAGTTATTCCACTTTTTCAGGAAAACCGCACGCGTGCGTAATTTAATTATTAAATTAAATTCAAAAATTTTTTCCAGGCTCACCGGGCCTCGGAACTGCACGCCGTCTCAGAGCCTGGTCTCGAAATAATTCCCATATAATATTAAAATAGTAAATAAAAAAATCCAGGACATTACATCACACCCACCTTAGGACTTTTACGTCCCCAAAAAGCCAAAACAAGGGTTACTCAAAAAGATGTGGGTACTGCACATGAATCTGATCCTCCCACTCCCACGTGATCTCCTGGAGATTCCCGTGCTACCACCGGACACACACTAAGGGAATAGATCATCCATGAAGGATCTTCTCCTGCCGATCCTCGATCTCCACTAGGTACTCAACAAAGGTCGCTCCATCATCGATGTCCATCTCGCCCCAGTCGATGAAGTGCGATGGATCATGCACGTACCTCCGTAGCTGCGACACATGGAAGACGTTGTGTACCCGGTCCATCTGAGGAGGTATATCCAAGCGGTATGCCACCTCGCCTACTCTACTCGGAATATGAAAAGGGCCAATGAACCTCGGAGATAGCTTGCCGCCTCGGCCAAATATCCACAATCCCCATCAAGGTGAGACCTGAAGGAACACATGGTCTCCCTCCTCGAACTCCAAGGGCCTCCGCCTCCTGTCGGAATATGATTTCTGCCAACTCTGTGCAGTCTTCATCTGCTCCTGGATGACCTGCACCTTCTCTGTAGTAGCTCTCACCATCTATGGGCCCATAAGTGCTGACTCTCCTGGATCAGTCTAACAAAGTGGTGACCTGCAAGGTCGCCCGTACAGAGCCTCGAATGGTTCCATATAAATGGTGGAATGATAACTGTTTTTGTAAGAAAATTCAACCAGTGGTAGGTGATCATCCTAGCTATGACCAAAGTCAAGTATGCAAGCTCGCAACATGTCCTCCAGAACCTGGATGGTCCGCTCTGTCTGACCATCGGTCTGGGGATGAAACGGTGTGCTCAAGCGTAACTGAGTCCCAAAAGCTTCCTGAAATTCCTTCCATAACCGAGATGTGAAACGAGCATCACGATCTGAGACAATCGTGGATGGCACTCCATGAAGTCGAACTATCTCCTACACATAGAGGCGTCCCAAGCTCTCTACCAAACTCTGCTCCCGTATGGCTAGGAAGTGGGCCGACTTGGTGAGCCGGTCAACAATCACCCAGATGGAATCGTGTCCCCTGGACGTACATGGTAAACCCATCATGAAGTCCATGGATATAATGTCCCACTTCCACTCTAGCACCTCAAGGGGCCGAGTCAAACCTGCTGGCACTTGGTGCTCAGCCTTTACTTTCTGACAAGTAAGGCACCGAGAAACAAACTCTGCCACACTCTTCTTCATTCCTGGCCACTAGAACTGATGTTGGAGGTCCTGATACATCTTTTCCACGCCTAGATGCACCGCCAAAGGGGATGTATGTAACTCCCTCAGAACCTCCTCTCATAACGTCACTGGTACCACTGTATGCCCTCTGAAAAGAACAACGTGCTCCCCACCTTCTGAATATCCATCAGCAGCATCACCTGTGGATATCTGAGCACGTAGAGTCTCACAACTAGAATCCTCGAGCTGTGCTTCCCTGACTCACTGTAAGAGTGGAGGGGTAACAACCATCGATTGAAGGTAAGATCCCTCATCTCTATACACGAAGGATAACTGTAAGGAGGCCAACTGCCTCGTCGCCTCATCCAGCAACTGCGAACTGGATTTCCTACTGAGAGTGTCTGCCACAACGTTCCCCTTCCCAGGTGTGTAAATGATCTCAAAGTCATAATCCTGGAGGAACTCAAGCCATCGTCTTTGTCTCAAATTTAGATCCTTCTGAGAGAAGATATATCTGAGACTCTTGTGATGAGAGTAGATGGTAAACACCTCGGCCATCAGGTAGTGCCTCCACATCTTCAACGTGAAGACTACCACTGCCAACTCAAGGTCATGGGTCGCGTAGTTCTGCTCATGGTGCCTCAACTGGAATGATCCATAGGCAATCACCACTTGCCTCTACATCAGGACACAACCAAGCCCAGTTCCTGATGCGTCGCAGAATACTACGTACTCGACACCCTCCTCCGGTAATCTCAAGATCAGGGCACTCGTCAAACTCTGTCTCAACTACTGGAAAGCATGCTGTCATCTCTCGGTCCACACAAAAGGCTTCCCCTTTTGGGTCAAAGTTGTCATGGGTGCTGAAATTATGGAGAAATCAAGATTGAATCTCTGATAGTAGCCTGCCAACCCAAGGAAAATCTGCACCTCTGTCACGCTTCGGGGTGGCTCCCGTGCTAACACTGCCTCCACCTTGGCTGGGTCCACTGCTACACCATCTTCTGAGATAACATGTCCCAGAAAGTGGACCTCCTATATCCAGAACTGGCACTTCAAGAGTTTACCATAAAACCAGTGCTCTCGGAGTGTGTCCAGAACCATCCTTAGGTGTCCCGCGTGCTCCTCCTCGGACGCAGAGTACACAAGGATATCATCGATGAAGACCACTATGAACCGATCTAGATAGGGCTGAAAGATACAGTTCATAAGTCCCATGAACACTGCCGAGGCGTTCGTCATGCTGAAGGGAATCACCAAGTACTCATAGTGACCATAGCGACATCTGAAATCCGTCTTCAGTATATCCTCATCCCGTACCCGCAACTGGTGATAACCTAATCGCAGATCAACCTTTGAGAACCATCATTCCCCTCTCAACTGGTTGAAGAGGTCATCGATCCTCGGTAATGGATACCGGTTCTTCACAGTCACTTGATTCAAGCGCCGGTAATCCACACATATCCTCAAGCTCCCGTCTGCCTTCTTGGCAAACAGCGCTGGGGCCACCCAGGGTTAAACGCTGGGTCTCACAAAGACCTTCTTCTACAAGTCTTCCAGATGTACCCTCAGCTCACGAAGCTCTGCAGGAGCCATCCGATATGCGGATGCTGATATCGGTGTCGTCCCGGGTTGCAACTCAATGCAGAAATCTATCTCCCGACAGGGAGGTAGTCCGGGGACATCCTCCGGAAAGACATCCTCATACTCAGCCACTACTGCTGGAAACTGGAAACTCATAACGTCTGTTGAGCCAAGGGCTAGGCTAGCCAACTGATGTGAAATCGGTTGTTCCCTCCTATACACAAGTCCATCCTGCACTGCCTGGGTCTCTCTTTCACCGAAAAAAGAGAACCTCATTCCATCACTGCGGACACACCGCACCCTTTACCTAAAACAGTTGATCTGGGCATGAACTGTGGATAGACAATCCATACCAAGAATGAAATCGTAAGGCCTCGACGCTACCACCAAGAGGTTCCAACCGAAACTCTCACCTCCAAGGGTCAGGTCACACTGTCTATAGAGGTGTGTGATCTCTGAATCTTCTCCAGTCGGTGTTTCTAAGCATAAGGGTCGAGTCAACGACTCAACTGAAATCTCAAGGTCTCGAACAAGATAAGCAGCCAGAAAGGAATGACTAGCACCTGTGTCTATCAGTACGACAACCAAAGTAGAAAAGACACAGATTGTACCTCTAATCATTCCGGGAGTACCTGGGTCATAAGCCTTTGCCGCCTGCAGCTGTCCCTACCTCTGTCCACCATCTCTCTGAGCCTGGGGTGGACCTCCTGGAGGTGGTGGTGGTAAAGGGTCAAAACGCTGACCACCTCCAACTGCTCTCCCAGCTCCTCTACTACATCTGCCGCCCCACAGATCTGTCTGCTCCACACATTACCTCTGCCTCGATGGTCCATCCACTGCTCCCATGTCAATAGTATGGTGAGTTGGACAATCTCAAGAGAGATGTCCCCTGCCATCACATGAGTATCATCGCCTCTCTCGAGGATGGATGGATGCGCCCTGAAAACCCTGAACGGCAGATCCCCTGTCCTGGGATCTCCTCTAAAAACATCTCCCACGCCTGGGTCCCTGACCTCGGATCCCTTCTACCGAGGTCTCTGCTCTAGCTCGTCCACCACTGACAACTACTGGCTATCTCTTCTCTTCCAAGAAGTTCTCAAATACCAAATCCCTCTCGAGCACCCCAACATAAGTAGGAATGCTCATAGGGATGATGCTATCTCGGATATCTCTGCGCAATCCTCACTCAAAAGTCCAAGATCTGAAGTGACGATCTCTAACCATATCCATTGAGTATCACGAGAGGTCGGTAAACCTCGATGAATAGCCAGCCACCATCATGGTCCCATGCTGGAGCTGAAGAAGCTCCTGTATATGTACTGCTCTCAGGGTAACCAGTGAAAACTCCTCTCTGAAGAGACGCTCAAACTCCGACCATGAAAGAGTCTCCTCATCGTGAGTCTGGATAACCGAACTTCACCATCGTCCTGCCGAGCCCTGTAGAAGTCTCGCTGCTAGGATCACCATCTGGTATGCTGGTGTCCTGACCAAACGGAAGACTCTGGACACTGCCTCAAGCCAGTCCTCTACTGCCTGAGGGTCAGGCTCACCTCAAAATATGAGGGGTCTCCGTATCTGAAACTCATGGAGTGCACTCAGCCTGCGCTCCTCCTCCACTGGTACAACATGCACTAAACACTACTCCACAGGTGGAAGGATAACTGGTACACCACCTGATGGTAAAACTGGGGGATCTGGCCCCTTTATCGAAGCTTCATCACTGAGGAGGTCATCCTTGTGATTGAGCTACTGGATCCTAGCGGGTGTGCGTCGTAGAGGCATCCTATAAAGAAACAAGATGTATCTCAGTCAGTGAGTATATCTGGAGAGCTAACTCAAGAAGGACATGGAAACCACAACCCATTCCTATATGATGCATGTACCATTATTTTCCCCTGCAACTAGTGTTCTCATGTTCCGAGTCGAAAAGCAAGTTATCAGAGTCCTGATGCATGGATATGTCAGCTGCCCACACCAACACTGGGGTACCTGGCCTAAAAGCCGAACTCGAAACACTTAACACTATTACCCCAAACCAACTCACAGACTCTCGGTCCTAAGGTAGAACCAACCACCTCTGATACCACTCTGTCACAACCCGTCCCAGTGGGGCCCGAGCCACAACTCCCCAAGACCGCCTCCAATAGGTCAGGGGCTGGTGACTAGCACCGAGTAGGAATGCTACTAACATGGGAGGCATTTCCTATAAACCTGTACACATGAAGACACATCTTTAAGCCCACAAAGCTGAAAAGTAAAAACTACTAAAAGGAAAAGATGCATGCATATGCTAAAACCCAACCAACAGAGTACGGAAGGAAAGTAAAGTACAAAAAAGTAAAACCCTGGGCCAAAAGTACAAGCCCACCAAAAGAAAGTCTGTAACAAAGTCCAACCTATAAGGAAAGGTACTAGGAATGCAATCTATAGCCATAGGAACACACCTCGGCCCGCCTGATCTCACTGAACACTGTCTGGTCCTGGTCCACCTAGAATCCTGTCAAAGGCTCGCTCGTCTGCACAAGACACGACATGTGCGGGCAAAGCCCGTGCAGGGGTCAGCATAACAATACCCAGTAGGACACCCTGAAACCACAAAGGAAAATATAACAAGGGAAAATATACCACAAAGGAAAGATATAGTCAGCTCTATACAGTATATGTATACCCAACATATAACAAGAATATCCAGATATACTCATGCACGATCGACTATCGCGAATACCACCACTAAGATCCAGCTTGAATATTCCACTAAGCATGTAACTGGGAGAACAAACTCCTAGGTCTGAAGAGTGAGATACGAAGTACTCATTCTGGGAGAACACACTCCACAAGTACTTTGTGAACATGATGCTCAGATGAGGATCACGGCCAAGTCATGGGGTGATTCTGACAACTCAGTCTGAGCTAATCCGCTAAGCAGAGGATTGACGCTCAGGTAAAGTTGGTCACGTCGATACCAAGAACTCTACCTAGGGTTCCAGGAATGAATAGAAGATCCGGATCTAGTCTCACAGAGGGGATTCCAACAACTCTATGCAGGAAGTCCTGCTGAAGGTATCATACTCCTGTATAAAGGAAATGATACCAGAACCTTCAGGGAAAAGACCAAGGGTACAAACCCTAAGAAAACTAGTCCAAGTCACAGAAGACAAGTGGCTCAAGATATGAAGAAATTGTTACACGGTGTGTAGTATGATTACACGCCGTGTTCCTTGACCCTGGGTACTGCCCATGTAAATGGCCCGTGTCATCCGTTCAAGCTGTGTAAAACTCAACTACGTGACGTGTAGAAAAAGTACATGCTGTGTTCCTTGACTCTGGGTACTGCCCGTGTAAACGGCCCGTGTCATTCGGCTTGTCGGATAGAAAGTAACTACACGATGTGTAGAAGAATCACACGCTGTGTCCGAGCACTTGGGGCTCGCTCTGTGTACGCTGGCCATGTGCCCGTACACGGTCTCTGCCCCTGTCGCCTGCCCGTGTGCCAGTACATGGGGTATCCCGTGTATCTGGCCGGGTCTGGCTGGGGAGGGGTATACAAGGCGTGTCCTTGGCCGTGTACCCTTACCATGTCCATGTACTCCCGGAGTACACGCCAGGTAATCCCACTGATGAACACACGCCGTGTAGCCCATACTACACAACGTGTAGTCAGGAAATTTCCAGAAACGCCATCTTCCTCCTCGCTCTGCAGCCGGTCCTCCGGATCCAAGATTTCTCATCCGTTCGTCCTGATACTCCAGGGGTTGGTTCGTTTCATCATGAGAACACCGTAACAGGTGTTTTAGGTCCTTAAATCAGATCATAAAACCTCGAACAATCCATCCGAATAAAAACGCCCGAAAACTCGTATCTCCCGATCCGCTCTGAATCGCCTGCTGAAACCATTGTCGCACCTCCGTGACATCGCTCTGGGGTTGGATCCACAATCTCGGATCGTTGCGCCAACAAACGAATGCACAATGATTGATTTCCTCCAAGAACGCGTAGAACGCAATGAAGAACTCGAGGGAGAAAAAAAATACAAGAATAAAACAAGAGGGACGAACCTCGATCGTTGTTCGTGACGATCCGGGTTCATCGCCGTTAGTTCAAAACCTCAACAAACAATAGATTATAAAATCTCGAGTAATTGATTTCCTGATAAAACCCAAAATCACGCCCGCCCGCAAAACGATCAATCCGCGGGCTAATCAGTTTGTAGATTAGCTAGCGTTCGTCATAGGAACCAAGAACAGGGAAAGGAAAATCAAAAGCAAAACATCCTAACTAGATTCGCGGTGTTCTTTGGTGAAGATCTGGTCACCGCGTCATCGTCGCCGCGTTGGGAGGTTTTCTCTAGAGCCTCCAGAGCCGCCAAGGGTTTTAGGGTTATGAGGTTTGTAACCCTGGACCCCTGCGCTAGCCTTTATTTAAAAATGATAAGGATATCTGCTGCAACAGATTTAATACAATATTTTAAATTAAATATTTTATTATGGTTATGTCCAAAAACTAGATTTCACCACCGACCTATGCTGACCAATGTTAGGCCTCGCCTAAGGTAAAATCGCTATTCCGAATGCAACGGTGCCCTCAGATTTCTGATCTGAGCACCCGTTCAGGAGTTATTCCATTTTTTTAGGAAAACCACATGTGCACGTAATTTAATTATTAAATTAAATTCAAACATTTGTTCCGGGCTCACCGGGCCTCGGAACTGCACGCCGTCTCAGAGCCTCGTCTCGAAATAATTCCCATATAATATTTAAATAGTACATGGAAAAATATGGGACATTACAAGGGTATTTTTAGTCATCCCCAGTATGTCTTCCCCATTCCATATTCATCAATTCATACTTTTGGGTTATGAATTACACAACTCATATTCCAACTATCCAGGTGGAATAAACTTCCCTAATATTTTACTATCCTCTAATACCATCCTCATATATCTTAAATAACCCTTGGAAAAGAGAGAGGATCCTATTTGCTTGACCATTCATGTAATCCTTATGGTATCATGAATAAGGGCCTCTAGCCCACTAACTAGAGGCATTTAATCCTTGTAGGAAAGTAACTATAATCCCCATGAGCCCTGGAAACTTCGCGATAGAACTTATCTATTTAGGGGATTTTGGGTCATCCCTGGTATGTCTTCCCCATTCCATATTCATTAACCATGTCCTGGAATCAAGACTTTAAACTTCATATAATTTTTATGTACTTATCTCATTATGTTAAACTACATTGAAGATGTCCTAACCGCATGATGTTAAACTGCACATAAGATGTTCTCACCACATGACATTAAAATGTATAGAGAGCATTACTTCACTAAAAATACATTACTAGTGATAGAAGGTCCAATATAGAAGACCTTAAACTACAACAAAACAATTTTATAATTATCATAACATTAAAACAACTATATGAAAGAGACACAATGCTTTCTAGGTTGAAAACCCGAAAAGGGAATCCTAGGAAAATGTCAAGTCTCTACTCACTGGAGACAGGATTTTCATGATCAAGATAATATGGAACACTCATACAATGGAAAAATCACAAAGCCTATTAGAAAAAAAGATCATAAGAGTTTGGTTTGAAAAAAATTTGAGTCCACTCCTGCTAATTAATACACTCTATTAATATTAGAAAAAAGTTAGGGAAATATAAATAAAAAAAGATACAAATCTTGTAAGGATGATTATCTGTCCCTAGAAAAAAACAAGCTAGCTTTCTAATTCCATTGACTTAGGCACAAATTATATCATTCTACCTCTGAGATATATATTATACCAAATTCAACCTTTTAAATTAGGTGATCTCAAAATAACTATATTAAGTACATCAATGAGGAATCTCAAGTCGGTGGGCATTCATGATCATTTCTCGAGACAAGTCTGTTGTGATTTAAGCATTCAGATACAAGCATTTTGGATTTAATTGGAATTATGTAAAGGATGGGTATTATTGATGATCCACGCAACATTAGATCAATGAAATGTCATACACATCATGAGTAAAGGAAAACTGGACAATGATGGGTAAAGTTCAAAATATTTTTTCTTTGATAGATTTCATAAGGAGGAATATCTACATACTAGAGTCTCTCCCATGAATAAACAAATAAGGGAAGAGTAACAAAACTACAAGTCCAATATATAATATTATTAGAGGAGTCCATGAGATATGTATATTTCTACTCCAAGGAGGCAATGCATTGACACAATTGATCAACAGATTCAGTTTCCACCTCTGGGATCCGCTATAATTTCTTCGCCCTGACAACAACATCAAGTCTAGCCTTCTATGATAGGTCTAGGATCCCTTGTTGCTCCAATAAAATTTTCTATGATATTTTAAGTGCATGCTAAAATTGAGAAAAATCTTATTGAATAGGCTAATTTCATATTATAAATAGCCAATTTCAACCTTCCCAGTATTGACTATGTCTCGGTGAGCTTCTACCTCAATCTCATGCTAGGAAGCTTCATTCAGAGCCTCATAATGACTTCAATTCAACAAATATGTAGCCTATGTTTCTACTACCATTAATTAAAGGACCCTCCTTTGATCCCTCATGGAGATCACTTCCTACACCAGAGCATGAATAACAGTATAATTAAAGGCCACATAACCAAGGGCGGTGATCATAAACCTAATATGACATAGTCAGTCCTTCATCTCTTCCAAGTGGGCCTCCAAAATTAAGGTTAAAATCTCCATCCACACCTATCACTGTATAAGATGATAAAGTGATGAAGACTTTGAGCCATGACTCAATCCCAACCTAGGAACATGAATATATTCTGGGAAAAAATCACTAAGGGAAGTACTCATGCTCGCGGTCTCTGACGAATTGGGTACGGAGTCAGCCTCTACTTTGGTTGAAACAGTTGGAGGAATGTATGAGGAATAAGGGACCAAAAATTCTGAACTCTGGGGTGAAGAAAATATAAAAATAGGCACAAAGTTTTGATAGTGTAAAGATAGATGGTATTATTTAATTGAATAACTAATATATGTGATCAAATTTTGAAACATACCTTTCTCAATTGAATCACTGGAAACATATGTTTTCTTAACCACATCTCCAGGAGAAGAGGCAACACCATCTTGTGACAAGTAGCTTGGTGGAACCTCTGGTTCTTTCTATGATGTCATAACTTTCTCTTCACCTTGAAGGGATGAAAGAGTAAATAAAATTTTAGATGAAATGACACAAGGTGAACCATAGGACACAAACCTGAAGAAGTGCTCACCTCCTCAGAAACACACCTCCAACAAAGATAAATCAGCAGCAGAATAGCTACTAGCATCAGTTTCCTCCAAAAGTGTGTTCTCCCATGTTGGGTCAAATGGAACAACAAATATAATTTCAACAGTAAGCATCAGTCCTAACTAAGGCGAAACTTCATCCATCTCTACTTTTTGACGGGCTAAGCCTAGTAGCGAAGTCTCTACTATAGCAATTTAATGCTCACCTGTATCCTCAGGAATATATGTATGTTCCTCCATGTGGGCTCGATAAGGACCCGTTCATTGCTAAAAAATCATAATGAGTTACTGGAATGGTCCGAAATAGGGAAAATGGTAAATTACAACACTTACTTGAGGATTCTATGGGAGTGGGATCTAATAGTTTAGAGCACTTCCTTTTCCCTTGCCTCTCTAAGGAAGGGTTATCATAAGGTGATAACACCGAAGGTGTTGAGTATGTAACAAATGGAAGTGTGTATTTTAATACTCTAGGGATGGTAATAATCACCCTCATCAAAACCAGTTGACATGTGGAACCCGCATCATCGGTCCCCTGGTCACGACTCAATTCAGCTCCAAAAACTGTATCCCTGGGAGAATATACTAAGGATAGTGGGAGTGGATGATATCTTGTAGTTTATTTCCATATTAATGGAAACAAAAAATACATCAGTACAACTGTGATAACACTATGTAAATTTGAATATGGTGGAAAGATCAGTTTTACCACTTAATCGACAATATGATGACCCTTTTTATCCACAAAAACCTCTAATATGCCCTAAATCACTATTTTCCACACCATATATGAATAATGGACTTGTTAATTCATGATTTCCATCATGGAATCAAGTTCTCGAAGTAAATCCTTGACCTTAGTGGGATGTTTTTTGAAATTAACCCCTTCTAGAGTAGTAATATGAGCAAATAATTCTAAAGGTATCTCCGCCTGGTGCGATATTCCCCAGAGCTCAGTCTACGAGTCAGTCCTCCTCCAGATTATCCATCATTGAAATATAGTAAGAAATAATAGTGCAGGAACAAATTCATGCATAAGTTTTTCACTCATTGTAGCTATGCTAGTTGGCACTTCTAGTAGCAATGAGATTGATGGTAAATGTATCACTTCCTTACAAGGCATTGTCGGGGTCATTAGTCTACTTGAAGAAAGCTTATTTCTAGGCCTTAAATTTTCTTCAACAATCAATGGTAACTATATAGCCTCACATACTATTGTAGATAATTTCCCATTTAGATATGATAGGATCCATATATCATCATAATTTTGGGATAAACCAATCTCAACATCTCTTGGAGGGAAGTCTATATGGAATCAAGTCTCCTACCTGGTGAACATCATCCAAAACTAGCGATCCACCATCAGATGATTCTCGGATCAAACATGAAGAGGGGGGGGGGGGAATCTATTCTAAATACAACGAAATTGATGACTAAACCAAGAAGGTTCATACCATTCATAGAGAAGGATCCCATCAATGTGGGAAGAAAGGACACCCTAAAAAATTAACATCATATATGCCCATGCCTCAAGGCTACCCCCACCATTGTCAACAATACTACAAGTGGGCATTGTCTCATAGGGTTTTAAGGAAAAGTGGTCATGATGGATCAGGAAAGCCTTGATTTCCCAGTCCTTTAGCATGAAGGGACTCACCCCATTGATGAACTATAAAAATGGTTTGAAACAAACGTAGGGGATTCTCTAGATGATCAAGTACTTGTAGCCACCCAAGTGATCCCCCATCAAACCCCATAGTACCTAAAAGGGTCTAAAATTCCGTGTGGGGATCCTCCCCTATAAATGCAGTGTAGGAGGTGGTATATTTTGGACAAAATAGGAATGGATAACCAAATTAACTTCCCTACTACCATAGAATCCATTATCATAATAGTGGAGGCTATAACTCCACCCTTTCCCTTTATTGGAAAAAGGTTCCTACTTAAGTACATGGAAAGAAATCTAACCAACAGAATGAATCGGTCAAAGATGAGAATAATATCCCACCCCTAGTTGGTGAATAAAACTTCTTCAAATATGGGAAAATAGGTTCCCTTAGACCCATGGAAATCATTTATAGGGAAATAATTTTCCCTCTTGTATTTGGGTTCAGAATGAGCTTTCTTGATAAAATTTCCAATCCATTTCTTAAATGGGATATCTTTCCTAGGAAGTGGGACCTTATCAAAATACTTTTCAGCTAACCTGATAAACTACCTAGTAATAGGAGGGGTCTTCTCCACATAATCCTATGCAGAAGATGGGGGGGGACTCATCATACATCTCTCCTAGAAAGGGTGTGCCACAAAACTTCTCAATGTCCTAGAGACTGATTCCCACCTCACCATGTGTCAGGTGGAATGTATTGGTATCTAGACTCCATCAGATGACTAAGTCTTCCACCAAGCCCTTATTACAGTAGGATAAGGTTTGGGAGATCCAAAAACCATCATACATACTAATCTATTTTAGTTCTATGGAAAATTTAGAGGCAATACAATGCACCTAGAAGGGCCAACCCCAATCCATTATGAAGCTTCCCCCTGATCAAAGGTCCCGGTTAGGCAACCACTCTAACCTCTGGTTTGTGGTAGATTTCCACATTATCAAGTGGTAGATGTGGATGTCCGAATCAGTTTTATGAAGATTATTTCCAAATTATATCGAAATAAATTTTATCATGTACCCATATGATCATTTTACCTTAGATATTAAATGACCTGTATGGGAGATATTTTCCTAAAAGTTATTATGGGTCTCTAGAATCTAAGAGGGAGGAACAATTGATGACTGTGGAGGAAGGATAAGAGAATAATTTTTAAGACCAAACCTATAAAGTTTCATGAATTATGATAGATGATATTCTTTAAGGTTTATCCCCATCAGGTATGTTAATATTGTCTATGATGACTCGATAATGGAATGAAAACTAGCATCCACACTTGCAGCAATGTCATCCCGATGATTAATTTATATTGTGGACCCTTTCTTTGAAGACTTATGAGAACATGAATCCATCTATATGAAAACAATAAGAACATGTCAGATGAGCAAATAAACTTTACAAGAAGAGATGCACGACTCCGACAACACCATGAAAATTGCATGAACCATCAAGGGATTTATGATCACATGACCTAATACGGGTCCTGTGAATCGCATAACCCATGGAGTACCTCATGAATCACATGACCCAAAAAACATCTCATGAATCAAATAACCTATAGATAATTTCAATATTGTATGATCAGTCACAAGACTTGTGATAGCGTGAACTTGAGATGGTCACATGAACCATATAATGATCAAGTGATCACACAACCAAACCAGCAGATTGTGTGAAGCTTTCAATATATTCATGTGGTTAAAATCATGTGTTAAGGTTCAAGAAAATTACTAAGAATTAGTTTATGATTAATTTGAACAAGTTCCGAGACAAATTAGTCACATGGTGAAAACATGCGATTGAGTCTCATGAAACAATCCTGTGAAGCGGTATTCTGATCATTTCTTATAGAGAGGTATTATGAAATGGATATTCCGATGAGATCTTGTGAAGGGGTCATGCGATGGAATAAATCCTAAGAGATTTAGAATTTTAAGTCACTATTGGAATGATACACCCTTCACCCCTATTTATAGGATGCTCCACGAAATACCAAAGGTCACTTGGAAGACCAAACGTCACATGAGACATCAATCAATAGAATCCCCAAGGACTTAGGTATGAATTTACTCTCCTTAAAACCAGGTCCTTATCACTATAGATGTCATTCCTGAGGGGGGGATTTTTTTATGACCACAAAATAAGTATTATAAATCTAGAATGGAAGAAATAACCAAATCATGGGTATTATTTTCTCCGCAAAACAAAAGAAGGGAATGAAGTCAAATCACACAGACCACATAACCTCCAAAAGGATACATGATCACATGGCCTTCGAAAGGTCATGCGATGGATCATGCACTCCACATGATCTTCATATGATCATTCAAATACCCTATGAAAAATTCTCCCGATCTTGTGAAGGAACCCATACAAGTTATTATGATCATGTGAAGGCTTCCAGACGATCTCTTCTGATCATGTGACTTTTCAATCAAGAGACATCTGAAAATAATCCAAATACCATTATAAAATGAATGAAAAAAATGTGGAAGAATCATGAAATGGAGAGTTATTTTGATATTCATGTGAATTTCTCATATTATTTGTATTACCTCATGAATCCCCTAGAAATATGTCTACCTTTTCACATAAGATCATGTTGTCATGCCACCTTCATTATGAGAAGGACCTCAGATATGTCCACTCGATCATCTAATAACCCTTAATCTATATGAATGGGTGGAAGGATTGTATGTGGAAATTATTGCACACCATCACAAGATCCAAAATTAATCACATGACACACAATAGATAAGCAGAGTGATTTTCCTTAACAATGCTCACCTGACGTCGCAATATCTCCTATCCTTGTAAAATAAATAAAGAAATAGAAATGAGAAAAGTAAGAGGCCTCTCATGAAGGGAATATATATTGACATTCACGTGAAAAGGGGATATGTGCCGCATTTTATCACCACTGATAACATGAAAGGCTAATTACAAGCCATATTGATCTCACAAAAGGCCACTGACAAGCCATCCTAGTCTCGTAAAGGACCTCAAACAAGTCTTATTCGATCACGTGAAAGCCTTCCTGAAGGTGCCATGATCCCATGAAGGCTATAAAACATGTCATATAAAGGGTTAAAAGGCTATTTGAAATTTCAAAATGGTTATAAAAAATCAATTTTATAGGATGGGGTCCAAGTAATGTAGTGATTATGGAGTGTTATTATGATCTCTAAATATCATATGATGCCTTGGACGACCCACAACAAGATCATGAGAAGAATATGATGAAAAACCCTCTCTAATAACTCTAGCTCATATCTATGAAATATGTTCCATGAAAGGTGGATTTTAACCAGGGAGAAGAGTCCTATAAATCCTCCCCCCCTCAACACTACGATAAGAAATATGATGATGACTACACCTATGGGAGAATAAATGATAGGACTTCTCGAAGTGGAAATTCATGTGATCACAAGATCCTTCCACCAGATAAAATTTGGGGAACAACTTATGGGGTCACATGACATGAATATGTGATTTTCTTGATCACTTTATAGATCACGTGAAGGACTCTTGACATGCTATCTATATTATGAGAAATATTTTCTATATGTTGACTGGGTCACACAAAACCTAAACAAGATGATGCTTGAAAAACCTTGAGGCACATATGGAATAAATAATGGATAAATATGGAGAAATTATGTGAGGATGGATATGATAATTTTCATGATAAGGAATCGTGCACTTCACATGATCTATCTAGGTCATGTGATAGTGTCAGGACATGTCAACCAGGTCTCATGAAGTCCTCCAAACATTTCAAACAAGTCTTGAGTTTGTACATGTCAACCAAGTCTCACGATGTCCTCTGGGAAAGTCAGTAGAATCATGAAAAGTTTTCCAGACATGTTTCCCAAGTCGAATCATGAAAATTTCTCCAGACATGTCGTCCAAGTCTTGCAGATCCCTCTCTATATGTCACCCAAATCATACGACGTCCTCCATGCATGTTTCCAAAGTCACGCGACAACACCAAGACATGACATATAAATCATATTATGTCCTCAAGACAAGTCAAATGGATCATGTGATTTCCTTTGGACATATCTTTTAGGTAATTGGGACATGTCCATACATACTCAGACATGTCAGACAAGCATCTCAGACATGTCAGATAGACAATAAATACATGACAGGGAGACACCCTAAAACATGGTAACCTTTTCCTATGGACATATTCAGGTATATACCCAAATGAACTTCAAGAAATTTGATTCATGTACAAATAGGATATGTAGGACATCTTTCTAAGGACCGAGCACCAAAAGGCATACACCTTAGTGTAGGGCCCTCCATATCTCATACACTATAACCCTAGGGTCCCAATATATTCTAGGGGTTCATCATTATTCATCCTCTAGTAGAGGAATGAGAAGTTAACTGAACTATGAGAAATATAATTCCTATCCAAATAGGATATATAGGATTCCTTTCTAAGGACTAAGCTCTATAAGGGCTTCCCTAGTATATAAGTCATGAATCCATATGCGATGAGAATGATCACTTACTGTCCTTTGTTTCTCACACCAACCATGAATCATGTGGGTTTATGGATTTGTAAAGATCATATCATTCACATCATGAATTTTCCCCAACAAAGGAAACCTCATTATGTAAGACCCATTCAGTGACATGATATGATTTCCCTCATACCATGGCATCTACTTTAGGATAGGTCCCAAAGGCATAATCAAACTACGATGAATCTAATTCCTGTTATAAATGGGATATGTAGTATGCCTTCCCAAGGATCTAGATAAATATACAGTGCCTAAGTTCCATTATATATGTCTTTTACTCATGATGTTAAACTACATGGTTGAAACAAACTATGTAGGTTTTTATTCCTATAATAAAAAAGATACATAAGATGCCTTATAAAGGTTCAATCCCATCATTGAGATGTTAATAAACTCCCTAGATAGAAGTAAACACCAACATGTATGTTTATATGGATTTAAAATATAATAATATTCCCATTACTAAGAAATAGTAGGAAATATAGGAAGAACCTCAAATACATATAGAGGGACTCATTAATATAACCCCACAATTTACATATAAAAGAATTCAACACTCTATCATTTTGTCAGGGTAATCAGTTCAATATCAAGATTAATAAGAAATTTGTAATTTTTTTTAAATCTATAAGAGAGTTTGGAGTAGGAAATAATTCCCCCTAAAAGGGTGCGATGAGACCAACCTCTCATACTCTTAACCAATGTGATATCCTGAGCATTGTTAGGTCTGAAACCCTAAATGACCATCTGCCTTTGGAAAGTAGGTCCGTACACAATTATGGATGTGGGAAATATTGGGAGTTTCCATAAATCATGAAAATTGTGAACATAAATTGAATAATTTTGCAACACATTCAACCCCCCATAATCAATCTTTGATCCCCAATACTTTCGTCATAAAAACATGCATGTAAGGAGTTACATGCTAGGTATGGTAATGAAATTAGTTTTATCCTAACTTGATTTTGGCTTGTATTTAGTTATGAGATTGAATTAAGTTGTTAATTATAATTTATACACATTATTTAATATAATTATAATGGAATTTATATCTATATTGAGTAAAATATCTTGAGGTTGAGGGACTTTAGGCCCTACTGCTCACTATCCTAGAGGCTTGTGCCTTGTTGAGAAAAGTGGGGGTGTCCATTTATCGCTTGAGGCTCACTCTTGTGGAAATTATCGATTTCATATGATTATAAGATTTTACATGAAAGGTTTTCATTTACCTTATTCATGAGATGATTTTGGATATATATAAATTTAATTAACTTTTAATTTTGTTTAGTAACACAAGCTATGAGTTGTGTAAAGAGTTACACATCAATATGGTTTGAATAAATTGATTTGGTGGAAGTAGTATAATTAAAAATTAAATCATTAGAATCATACATACATAAATGGAATAAAATGATATAATATGGTGAGATAAAATCCCCTTTAAAATAATAATAAGTGTCAGATCACTTCCAAAACAAACACATGTCAAGACCTCAATCATTTAACTAGAAAGTTTCATGCTAAAGTTGGGTGTCTATGGATTATATTGTGCAATTAATGGTGGAAATGGATATCTCTACGAGTTAGGTAGCCAAATCCTGATGTGATAATTGGGTTATAATTATCTATTAAACCCTTATGAAGGATACTAAATTAATGATTTTGAGTTTATACATACGATGGATTTAGGAAAAGTGTTGTCCACTCAATTATCCAAGAGTATCTAATATGATTGACATGATGACATACCAAAATAACTAAGTGGTGAGATAAAAACTAAAGAGTAATCATTTATTAGGGAAATATAGATCTTGGAAAACTAATGGTTATGATGGAAATTTAAAAGGGGTCATCATTTTAATATGACAATATTTAATAAAATTCTCTATTAAATTTATGTAAAACATTATACTCATTTGATAAAAGACTCTATTGTGGATAAAAAACATCATCATCACCTGGCATAACTTTGATATAAATCTATAGAAATTAGAATATTTATATATACCCAAACTTCTCATACATAAATATTACATCTTAGTATATTAATACTCATTAAATAACATAATGATCTATACTAGAATAATTTTGGTCTACTGCCTTTGGAAACTTAGACACATAAAAAACTTATCCATAAGAGAGATATGTTATCACCCAATAATTTCTTCATAACTATCATCCTTATTATACATATAATACATAATAAATTTCTTCATATCATGGGGAAAGGAAACATAAGAAAGGGTGAGCTCAGATGCTCATTAAGGATAAACAAGGAAGATATCAATATAACATGAGCATATGGGTATGAGAACATGAGAATAACATTTTAAAACTACACCCTACATATCATAGATAATAAACATGAGTTATGACATAAATCTTGGCAGTTCATAAGACATAAATCATAATTTAATTAAAGAACATTATCCATGAGATCATAACATTGGCATATGTTATATATTTGTGGCATACACATAATCATATAAAATATTATGTCACGTCTATCCACTAAGACATTAATTACATGTTAGTATTGGGATAACTACCCATATACCTATTTCAAGCTTGAGATAACCACCTGTGTACCCTCTTTTAGGCTTGGACTAACCACTCGTGTACCCTCTTTCAGACTTGGGATAACCTCTCATGTACCCTTTGAGCTTATATAACATTAATCATTACCCAATAAATTGGAGAGAGATATAGGTCCCACCCATCAAATAATCCATACATTTGTGTGTGATAAGATCATAAAAAATTCATCATATCATAACCTATAGAAAGGAAATGGGTCTCATAAACATTTCATCATTCTATAACCCATATAAAGGAAATGGATTTCATAATCATCTCATAAATTCATCATATAATAAGCCATGTAAAATGAATGGGTTTCATAAAAATCCAGTCATTATAATCATAGACCATCCAAAGAAATAATAATGATGGTACAATTGGACTATATCCCTAGTAAAGCATAAGTAATATCAAAGGATGACATCTTAAATGGAAAATTATTTTGAAAGATAACTTGAAACATTTCTTGAGGAAAATAAACTTTCTTTGAAAATAAATTTTTAAAACTAAAAATTCATAAAATAGTTTGGAAATAATTTTCTTTGAAAATAAACTTTTAAACTAATAAAGGAATCTTTAAAAATCATTTAAAAAAGTTCTTGAAAAAAAAATATTTTTCACTTTGAAAACACTTTTTAAAACATAAAATATTTTTAGAATAATTTTCTTTGGAAATAGCCTTTATAATTATAAAGGATGATTTAAAAAAATTTCTTGAGGAAAATATTCTTTCCACTTTGAAGAATAGTTTTTAAAACATAAAACATTTTTAAAATCCTTTTCTTTGAAAATAACTTTTGAAACTTACAAAGGAAGATTCAAAGATAAATTAAAAAATTTATTGAGGAAAATAATATTTTCACTTTGAAAAATTATTTTTAAAACATAAAACATTTTTAAAATCAGTTAAATAATGTTAAAAAAAATTTGATTTTTTTAGAAAACATAGATATGGAATGAAAATGGGTTTTTATTGAAAAGATAAATAAAGTCAGTTTTCTTTAAAAAAATTATTTTGGAATATTAAGTATATAAAGAGAGAAAAATGAAGGTAAAAAATTTATTGTTAATAAATAACCATATTATAATAAAATTAATGAGTTTATTGAGAGATAGATCATGATATTTCATCATCTGAAGCATAAATATAAACAATCTTGATAAATGATGAGATTGTATCATGAAACCCTTACCACTTTGGAGAATTTGAATCGTAAGACACATGAAAGAATAAAAATTAAATTAAGATTAAAATATCATGAGAATAAATAAATTAATGATATTTCATGTCAAATAGGCTATATATACACTTTATAGAAGAATTTAGGTGCATAACATAACATATGTCCCAAAAAAGACAAATTTAGACAAAAATATCTTACCTTAAGTATAGTCTTCCTTTGTACATGTTAGAAACTCATGTATAATAAATATAAGTTTATTATAAATATATTAAATAACCATAATCATATGTATCATAACATATACAATTTATTTATGACCTTTTATTACTCGTTTATCAATAATTCCTTGTTAAAATCACGTTTCAGGTAATGACTTCTCTATTTTCATGTATGTTTTGATTTTTTATTTTTGGTCCTCTTAATTTGATCATGGTTACATAATCTAAAAAATGTTTTTATGATATAAATATCACATATATTCAGTATATATGTATTTATAGTAATCTATAAAAGGTATAGGTAGAAAATGAAATACACCGTTCATGGAGATGGTAGGTCGTACGTAAGCAAGAACCCTATTTAAATTCTATAGATGGATTAAATGAGAGAGATGTAAATAATATATTACCATTATATAATATTTTTTATTTTATATATATCATATATATTCATTATATTTACCCTAATTTACTTTCATTCAAATCGTCAGTGAAAAACAAATCACATCGCTTCACGAAGCGGTAGTCCGCCGTACACACGAACGAAGTTATCGTATCCCCCATGAAATGGAATGTAAGAAGGTATATGTGATATCATAATTAAATAAGTATAAATATTTTACAAATATTATATATATTTATTTAATCTATCCTATTATCATCCAAGTAAAATATAAATGAGAAACATATCACATCGGTTCGTGAGGCGGTAGTCCGCCGTACACATGAGCAATATTATTGTTTTCCAACAGGATTGGAGGTAATAATTTAGACGTGGTATTATAATTAAATAGGTATAATAATATCATAAATATAATATATAAATATTAAATCCATCATTATATCCAACCGTGATAGGTGGTGATGGAAAATGAATAACATCGGTTCATGTGGCGGCAGTTCGTCGTACACATGAAAGATGATTTCACATCCCATTTGATGGAAGAGGAGATAGATTTATGTTATTAAATTAAAATAATAACATCTAATTATATGATATATAATTGTGTTATTATTTTATAATAGTTTAAATTTTTTAAGGAGATTGAAGAGGAAGTAAAATAAAGATGCATAGTTAAAAACTTTGCCTCTTCTTCAGACAACCTCTTTAGGTTTAACCAAAATCCTTCCTAGATTAGTTTTTTGATCACAAAAAATAATCTATGTTGTAATTTATTAAGGAAGTAATTTTGGTAGCTATTTACCGAACCAAATGGGTTTTTAGGTGTGAATAGGACAAGAGATGTAGTGGCCTTTTATAAGTGGGGTAGATGATACACATGGAATTTTTGAAAATAAAAAAGTGTAACCATGTTTTTTAAATGAAACTGTAAAGACCCGTAAAATTCAAGGAAATTTTTTTTCTTAATTTTCTTTAGAATTTTACAAGAGCGCGGTTTCAGACGGCACCTGATTCCGAGGTCCGGAGAACCCGGAATTAATTTCCGAAGTTTGGCACGGGTACGTTCAGTGAACGAACGAGCGGGAATTCCTAACTTTTGATCCGGTGCTCGGAATTGAAATCCGAGGGCACCGATGAACTCGCAGCGCCGATATTCGCTTAAAGAGACCTTTTCGGGAGTTGCGTTTGTTGCGGGTTGAAAGTTAAGTTTTGGGGTTTTTAGTTTGAGTTAAATAAAATTGTGAAGAACAATTTTATTTTTACTTGTTAAAACCTATCAAAGGAGGTTGGAAGTGGGACCCACACCCACTTCACCTCCCTTGGGAGGATTAAGTGTGGTGGGGCCCACACGAACCCCTTTTTCTTTTCAAATTCTCTAAACCCCCTCTTAATTACGTAACTCTTCCCTACTTTATTTCTTGCCAACCTATCTCTTCATTTAATTTGGTCAACTCTAGATTTAATTAATGAATTGAATTCAACTTTTGAATTTTGAAAGGTTGGCAAAGTGAAAATAAAATAAGGTGTAGCTTATTTTATTTTGGGTTGATCGTTTGTCTTCTTGAGAGGTGGAGAGCTCTTCTTCTTCTTCAAACTCAACGAAGAACGCGAAGAACGTCGTTCTTCAACGAAGAACTTCTCCGCCGAAGAACACGGTTCATCCGTGACGCCGTATCCGCGACGCCGTATCCGCGACGCGACGTACTTCTTTCGCGTCATCTCTTCCGCGACGGTTTTCCGCGACGAACGCCATCGACAACGACTCTTCCTCCGCGACACCGATATTTCACGACTACGTCAACGTGCGACTATCGAGGTAGAGGTTCTTGAGTTCGTTGTTTTCTTTTTTATTTGACTTTCCTCAAGACTTGACGAGGAACGCTCTTTTTCCGACGAAGAACGCCGCTTCCTCCTCGGACCTTCTTCGTCGGCATACGAAGATTCGCCAACGACGTATCTCTTCGGGCATATCTCTTCGTCAACGGATTTGACGAACGACGACCGCGACGCCCGACCTCCGCGACGCCGTCTTCCGCGGAACGTAGACGAATCTTCGAATCTTGTACCCAAGGTAGGGGTTGTTGTTTAATTCTTTAATTATTCCATTTCTTGCTCGTGGATCGCATGTCTACGTGAGGCTTTGAAATAATTTATTTAAGTGTTATAGTTAACGCGAGGGGGCCGGACCGCACGAACACGGCCGAACCCCCCCCCCTCCATCGTTCTGGTTTAATTCTTGCGGTGGAAGCAAAGTGGCGTGGTGCCGTCGCACCACGCGGATTACCGTACGTTTATTTTACGCGGCGCCGTCGCGCCACGCCGAGGTAGAAACTTCAAGAACGCGACGCCGTCGCGCCGCGTTGGAAAGAATCAAAGTACGGCGAAGGGGCGCGGTGCCGTCGCACCACGCCGGATGACGAACGTCGCGGCCGGTTCCGGGCCGCGGCGGGACGAGGAGACCGCGGCCGGTTCCGGGCCGCGGCGGGACGAGGAGACCGCGGCCGGTTCCGGGCCGCGGCGGAAGAGAAGACCGGCGGCCGGGCCGCCGGCGTCGGAAGCCGAGGAGGGGACCGGAATTTCCGGTCCCGTTGGAGAAAACCGGCCGGCCAGCTGGCCGGCCGGACGTCATTAAACCGGGGGAAATAATTCCCCCGGCCAGCACATAAAACCCCCCTCTTTAAGAGGGGGGGGGGGGGGGGGGGGGGCGATTCCATGAAAGGGGGGCAGCAGCCCCCCGGTTTGACTCTCCAAAACCGGCCCCCACGTGGGGGCCGATTTGTTTCTCAGGCGCGACACAAAGGCCGCGCCACCTTGGAGAAGCGGGGGCTTAGCCCCCCGCGTGCCAGCCTCGTGCGGCGCCAGGCGCCAGCCGCCGCGGCCCGCCGCCGCGCCGCCCCAGGGGGGGGGTCGGGCCGGGTCGGCCCGGACCCGGACCCCCCCGTTTCGGACCAGTTTTGGTTTTTCGCTCATAACTTGAGCCTCGGACCTCCGATCGACGAACCGTCAGTGGCAACGCGATCCTTGGATCGAGACGGTCGTTTCGGTATATCGCACTCAAGGTTTCGGTTTACTTTGAGTTCGGCCGGGTTGGTTCGTTCACGAAACCAACCGGGCTTTCGGAGCGGAAACGCTCATATCTTGAGCTACGGACGTCCGATTGACGTGCCGTCAGTCGCGTAGTGTTCTTCTTAGTGAGAAGGATCTTTTGGCATACTCCGCCCGAGGTTTGGATGCAGGTGGAGTACGGTCGGGTTGGTTTTGCCTTAAAAAACCAACCGGGCCCCGGAGACGAAAATGCCAATAACTCTCAGACCGGGCGTCCGATCGACGCGCCGTCTGTTGCGTTGAGTTCCTGTTGACGATACGGAACTTTTGGATACATCAACTTCGGTCTTCGTGACAGTTGATGTATCAGCCTCTCGGCTCGTGGAGCGGACCCTCCGAACGAGCTTGCTTTGTGCGGGAACCCTAGTGCTGGCTGCGACTGTTCTACTGCTACGACTGCTACTGTGACTTCGACGACGACAGTACAGAGATCCTGTGTGGATTCGACGGCGACGACTACAGCACTCAGCGATCCTACGCGAGCAGTGCTACCGAACCTGTATGAGCCGAATCTTCTGTTTACCTTGGGCGATGGAGCGCTTGGGTGTAGCGGCGGACCCGTGGTACTTGACAGTGGTGGTGCGCTTGAATGCAGCAGCAGACCCTTGGCGGTGGAGCGCTTGGTTGTAGCGGCGGACCCGCGATACTCTACGGAGTGTGTGCGCTTGGTTGTAGCGACAGACCCGCGACGATGGAGACGTGCGTGCGGAGTACAGAGACCGTGTAGATGACTGAGACCTGACGACTGCTCGACCGACTCGACTTGGAGTGAGTCGACTAGCCCAGTGGACGGAGCGCCCAGTAGTTGGCAGCAGACCCACGGCGGACGGAGCGCCTGGTAGTTGGCAGAAAACCCGCGGTACTCGACAGGAGGAGTACCTCAGTAGGCTATCTGGGTGAGCGCCCGGTATTTGGCAGCAGACCCTCAGCGGACGGAGCGCCCCGTAGTTGGCAGCAGACCCGCGGTACTCGACAGGAGGAGTACTTCAGCAGTCATAGGTTAGTGAGCAGTACCTCGGAGTCGTGACAGGACTACTGCACACTTCAGAGACGGGGCTCTTCAGCAGTTACGATTTCGATAATGAAAATCCCGGTTTGAGCTGAGTCAATGATCTTTGTGATTCCTCATGATTGAGATGGGTCGCTTGATAACTTAGGTATATGTATGGGCATATACCTGGGTAATGGTTATCCGTTGATTTCATAATCTTGTTATAATCTGTGTGAATTTTACTGTTTACTCTTCTTTGTGGATTGGGTTGTTCTTGGGCTCGGTGTTGGAGCCGAACGGAATTTGATGACTTAGGTATATGTATGGGCATATACCTAAGCAGTGTCGGTTGTTACTTTGTGATTGTACTTTTCTTCGTGGTTTATCCTTTGTGGATTTGAGAGACCTTCAGGGGTCTCGGGGTCCCTACTGAGTAGCTTATACTCACCCCTGCACGGGCTTCGCCCGCACTACGTTGTGTTGGTCGCAGACGACGGACAGCGTTGACTTAGCTGAGGCTTGTAGAGCGGGACGGTACCCGGAGGTGGACCACAGGGCCGGACGTGCACGGAGCGGACGGCGGGACCCGTGGAGCAGAGGAGCTATCTGTACCCACCCTTCAGGTGGGATTTCCGATGGACAGCTCGGAGTAGCGGCTTTTACTTTACAGTTGCTGTTTTTCCCTTTTCGAGTTGTACTTTACTTTCAGTTTGGGTTTGTATTCTGGCCCATTTACCTTTCCGCACTTTCAGTCGTACTCTGCTTTCTTAGTGTTTACTTTCCGCTTGTTTACTCTGTGGTGTGTGTTTACTTATCAAAGGCAATGCCTTCCCTTTTTACCGGGATTTACGCCTTGGTGCTAGTCGCCAGCCCCTGGCCTATGGAAGGCGGGCTTGGGGTAGTCACGGCACGGACCCCGAGGGCGGGTCGTGACAAATTGGTATCAGAGGAGTTCGGTTCTACCGCGAACTCTGATCTTTTCTATGTGAAGCAATAATGTTTAGCGTATTGAGTGTGGATATCAGTCCAGGGAGTCCAGTGTTGGTGCGGCGGCCGACGTATCCGTACACCAGGACCCTGACTTCTGATTTCCGACTTAATGCACGAAAACATTGATTGCGTGTGTGTTTCAAAGTTTTCTTTGTGATTACTTATATCAGCTCACCAGGTATACTGTTTGACCGTGGCGCACCTGTCTCCTTTCAGGATGGCCCCACGACGGCAGCCAGCTAGGGTTCCGAGAGTCGAGCGTGACGACAGCCCACCGAGCGACGAGGCCTCGGTACAGGGCCCTTTGTCAGCAGTGGCACCGGCGGTAGCTCTACCCGCCGAGCCCCCGATGCTTCCAGCAGCAGCCGCTGACGATGCACGTCGCCTCAGCGCACTGCATGAGTTTCAGCGCCAGCGACCGCCCAGGTTTCACGGGGAGACGGATCCCCAGGCAGCAGAGGATTGGATGGAGGCAGTGGTTCGAGTGTTTAGGCTAGTGAGGACACTAGCAGACCTCATGGTGATCCTCGCTGCGAGCCTACTACACGCAGCAGCAGGACGATGGTGGAGCTTGATGCTCCAGGTACACGATGAGGCATCTCTACTTTGGACGGACTTTGAGAGCATCTTCCGCTCGGAGTTCGTCCCAGCCACCCTTCGTGCGGTACGTATCCAGGAGCTTCTACAGCTGCGGCAGGGCAGCATGACGGTCGCTCAGTACGCGGCGAGGTTCACCGACCTTTCTCGGTACTCGACAGACATGGTACGGGACCCCTTCTTCCGGGCCCGGACCTTCGAGCAGGGTTTGAGACACGAGATCAGGGCATCGCTGATCTCCCCCAGCATACCGACTCAGACAGGAGTACTGGAGCGGGCACTTCTGATCGAGAGTTTCCTTGCTGAGTCTACACCAGCACAGCAACTCACCGCAGGGCGGCACGTGACAGAGTCATCTGCAGTAGGTAGCCGATGGATGACTCAGGGTTCCAGGCAGACCAGACCTACCGGTGGCCGACTGCACGACTCAGGCTCAGTTGTACGGGGAAGCCGGGGCGGAGTCAGAGCCAAGCGTGCCGAGAGTGGGCAGTGTTACTCCTGTGGCGGGATTGGTCACATGGCTCGTGACTGTCCGACCCGCCATGCTGATGATCAGCAGTTAAGTGAAGAACCTCCCAGGCAGAGGCAGAGGTTCGACCGTGGCGGTCCGCAGGGAGGAGGCGGACGAGGCAGAGGAGCTGGACGAGCAGCCGGTGGTGGGCGACGCTTTGAGGCTCTTCCACCACCACCACCAGGAGGTCCACCCCGACCTCAGGGAGTAGGTGAACATGCGAGAGCTCAACTTCAGGCAGCCAAGGCCTTCGATCATGGAGCTCTGGGAGCCGATGGACAGGAGCTGAACTAGTAGATACATCCTTTGTACTTCTGGTTCCTTGTTGCATTTGTGTAGCGTCTTGTATTATGAGCTGCAATAATAAAAGACGCATACCTTTGTGATTTTTTTTCGTTCCTGTCCTCTTTCGTGATGTTACTAAGAGGTTCCAGTTTTGACTGTTGACTTGACCCTCACTTGTGAGACATCTACTAGAGGAGACCCAGTTACCACACACTGATGCCGACAGTGTGACTCAACCCTTGGAGGCGAGAGTAACGGTTGAATCTCTTAGTAGTAGCGTCGAGGCCTTACGACGTCATCCTTGGTATGGATTAGTATCATCCATGTTAGGATTGACTGTTTTAGGCAAAGAATGTGGTTCATCCAGGGGATGAGACCAAATTTCTCTTTTCGGCAAAGAAGAAATCTTGCAGCTCTTGTGGGACCTGTGATGGTCCAGGCCACGACAGAGAAGGTCCAGGTCATCCAGGAGCGGATGAGGACAGCTCAGAGCCAGCAGAAGTCATACGCTGACAGGAGGCGGAGGCCACTGGAGTTCGAGGATGGCGACCACGTCTTCTTGCGGTCTCACCTCGACGGGGTATTCGGAGATTTGGCCGAGGCGGCAAGTTATCTCCGCGCTTCATCGGACCTTTCCAGGTCCTCAGCAAGGTTGGCGAGGTGGCTTATCGCCTGGCTCTACCACCTCAGTTGCACCGGGTGCACGACGTCTTCCACGTATCTCAGCTGAGGAGATACGTGCACGACCCGACGCACATCTTTGATCATGGAGAGCTTGACGTTGACGATGGGGCGACTTTTACGGAGGTCCCGGTGGAGATAGATTATCGACAGGAGCGGGTCCTGCGTGGGCGATCGATTCCTCTCGTGCACATCGGTTGGCAGCACGGGAATCTCCAGGAGAGCAGATGGGAGCGGGAGGCTCAGATGCGTGCTCAGTACCCTCATTTGTTTCCCTAGTTTTTGATGTATCTTTACGGGGACGTAAAGCCCTGAGGTGGGAGTAATTTAAAGACCCGTAAAATTCAAGGAAATTTTTTTCTTAATTTTCTTTAGAATTTTACAAGAGCGCGGTTTCAGACGGCACCTGATTCCGAGGTCCGGAGAACCCGGAATTAATTTCCGAAGTTTGGCTCGGGTACGTTCAGTGAACGAACGAGCGGGAATTCCTAACTTTTGATCCGGTGCTCGGAATTGAAATCCGAGGGCACCGATGAACTCGCAGCGCCGATATTCGCTTAAAGAGACCTTTTCGGGAGTTGCGTTTGTTGCGGGTTGAAAGTTAAGTTTTGGGGTTTTTAGTTTGAGTTAAATAAAATTGTGAAGAACAAT
Source organism: Viscum album (assembly GCA_963277665.1). NCBI lineage: Eukaryota > Viridiplantae > Streptophyta > Magnoliopsida > Santalales > Viscaceae > Viscum > Viscum album. Next base: position 848,950,819 of record OY728166.1, on the reverse strand, counting down.
TTTATTTTTACTTGTTAAAACCTATCAAAGGAGGTTGGAAGTGGGACCCACACCCACTTAACCTCCCTTGGGAGGATTAAGTGTGGTGGGGCCCACACGAACCCCTTTTTATTTTCAAATTCTCTAAACCCCCTCTTAATTACGTAACTCTTCCCTACTTTATTTATTGCCAACCTATCTCTTCATTTAATTTGGTCAACTCTAGATTTAATTAATGAATTGAATTCAACTTTTGAATTTTGAAAGGTTGGCAAAGTGAAAATAAAATAAGGTGTAGCTTATTTTATTTTGGGTTGATCGTTTGTCTTCTTGAGAGGTGGAGAGCTCTTCTTCTTCTTCAAACTCAACGAAGAACGCGAAGAACGTCGTTCTTCAACGAAGAACTTCTCCGCCGAAGAACACGGTTCATCCGTGACGCCGTATCCGCGACGCCGTATCCGCGACGCGACGTACTTCTTTCACGTCATCTCTTCCGCGACGGTTTTCCGCGACGAACGCCATCGACAACGACTCTTCCTCCGCGACACCGATATTTCACGACTACGTCAACGTGCGACTATCGAGGTAGAGGTTCTTGAGTTCGTTGTTTTCTTTTTTATTTGACTTTCCTCAAGACTTGACGAGGAACGCTCTTTTTCCGATGAAGAACGCCGCTTCCTCCTCGGACCTTCTTCGTCGGCATACGAAGATTCGCCAACGACGTATCTCTTCGGGCATATCTCTTCGTCAACGGATTTGACGAATGACGACCGCGACGCCCGACCTCCGCGACGCCGTCTTCCGCGGAACGTAGACGAATCTTCGAATCTTGTACCCAAGGTAGGGGTTGTTGTTTAATTCTTTAATTATTCCATTTCTTGCTCGTGGATCGCATGTCTACGTGAGGCTTTGAAATAATTTATTTAAGTGTTATAGTTAACGCGAGGGGGGCCGGACCGCACGAACACGGCCGAACCCCCCCTCCATCGTTCTGGTTTAATTCTTGCGGTGGAAGCAAAGTGGCGTGGTGCCGTCGCACCACGCGGATTACCGTACGTTTATTTTACGCGGCGCCGTCGCGCCACGCCGAGGTAGAAACTTCAAGAACGCGACGCCGTCGCGCCGCGTTGGAAAGAATCAAAGTACGGCGAAGGGGCGCGGTGCCGTCGCACCACGCCGGATGACGAACGCCGCGGCCGGTTCCGGGCCGCGGCGGGACGAGGAGACCGCGGCCGGTTCCGGGCCGCGGCGGAAGAGAAGACCGGCGGCCGGGCCGCCGGCGTCGGAAGCCGAGGAGGGGACCGGAATTTCCGGTCCCGTTGGAGAAAACCGGCCGGCCAGCTGGCCGGCCGGACGTCATTAAACCGGGGGAAATAATTCCCCCGGCCAGCACATAAAACCCCCCTCTTTAAGAGGGGGGGGGGGGGTTCCATGAAAGGGGGGCAGCAGCCCCCCGGTTTGACTCTCCAAAACCGGCCCCCACGTGGGGGCCGATTTGTTTCTCAGGCGCGGCACAAAGGCCGCGCCGCCTTGGAGAAGCGGGGGCTTAGCCCCCCGCGTGCCAGCCTCGTGCGGCGCCAGGCGCCAGCCGCCGCGGCCCGCCGCCAGCCACCGCGGCCCGCCGCCGCGCCGCCGCGCCGCCGCGCCGCCGCACCGCCCCAGGGGGGGGTCGGGCCGGGTCGGCCCGGACCCGGACCCCCCCGTTTCGGACCAGTTTTGGTTTTTCGCTCATAACTTGAGCCTCGGACCTCCGATCGACGAACCGTCAGCGGTAACGCGATCCTTGGATCGAGACGGTCGTTTCGGTATATCGCACTTAAGGTTTCGGTTTACTTTGAGTTCGGCCGGGTTGGTTCGTTCACGAAACCAACCGGGCTTTCGGAGCGGAAACGCTCATATCTTGAGCTACGGACGTCCGATTGACGTGCCGTCAGTCGCGTAGTGTTCCTCTTAGTGAGACGGATCTTTTGGAATACTCCGCCCGAGGTTTGGACGCAGGTGGAGTACGGTCGGGTTGGTTTTGCCTTAAAAAACCAACCGGGCCCCGGAGACGAAAATGCCAATAACTCTCAGACCGGGCATCCGATCGACGCGCCGTCTGTTGCGTTTAGTTCCTGTTGACGATACGGAACTTTTGGATACATCAACTTCGGTCTTCGTGACAGTTGATGTATCAGCCTCTCGGCTCGTGGAGCGGACCCTCCGAACGAGCTTGCTTTGTGCGGGAACCCTAGTGCTGGCTGCGACTGTTCTACTGCTACGACTGCTACTGTGACTTCGACGACGACAGTACAGAGATCCTGTGTGGATTCGACGGCGACGACTACAGCACTCAGCGATCCTACGCGAGCAGTGCTACCGAACCTGTATGAGCTGAATCTTCTGTTTACCTTGGGCGATGGAGCGCTTGGGTGTAGCGGCGGACCCGTGGTACTTGACAGTGGTGGTGCGCTTGAATGCAGCAGCAGACCCTTGGCGGTGGAGCACTTGGTTGTAGCGGCGGACCCGCGATACTCTACGGAGTGTGTGCGCTTGGTTGTAGCGACAGACCCGCGACGATGGAGACGTGCGTGCGGAGTACGGAGACCGTGTAGATGACTGAGACCTGACGACTGCTCGACCGACTCGACTTGGAGTGAGTCGACTAGCCCAGTGGACGGAGCGCCCAGTAGTTGGCAGCAGACCCACGGCGGACGGAGCGCCTGGTAGTTGGTAGCAAACCCGCGGTACTCGACAGGAGGAGTACCTCAGTAGGCTATCTGGGTGAGCGCCCGGTATTTGGCAGCAGACCCTCAGCGGACGGAGCGCCCCGTAGTTGGCAGCAGACCCGCGGTACTCGACAGGAGGAGTACTTCAGCAGTCATAGGTTAGTGAGCAGTACCTCGGAGTCGTGACAGGACTACTGCACACTTCAGAGACGGGGCTCTTCAGCAGCTACGGTTTCGATAATGAAAATCCTGGTTTGAGCTGAGTCAATGATCTTTGTGATTCCTCATGATTGAGATGGGTCGCTTGATAACTTAGGTATATGTATGGGCATATACCTGGGTAATGGTTATCCGTTGATTTCATAATCTTGTTATAATCTGTGTGAATTTTACTGTTTACTCTTCTTTGTGGATTGGGTTGTTCTTGGGCTCGGTGTTGGAGCCGAACGAAATTTGATGACTTAGGTATATGTATGGGCATATACCTAAGCAGTGTCGGTTGTTACTTCGTGATTGTACTTTTCTTCGTGGTTTATCCTTTGTGGATTTGAGAGACCTTCAGGGGTCTCGGGGTCCCTACTGAGTAGCTTATACTCACCCCTGCACGGGCTTCGCCCGCACTACGTTGTGTTGGTTGCAGACGACGGACAGCGTTGACTTAGCTGAGGCTTGTAGAGCGGGACGGTACCCGGAGGTGGACCACTGGGCCGGACGTGCACGGAGCGGACGGCGGGACCCGTGGAGCAGAGGAGCTATCTGTACCCACCCTTCAGGTGGGATTTCCGGTGGACAGCTCGGAGTAGCGGCTTTTACTTTACAGTTGCTGTTTTTCCCTTTTCGAGTTGTACTTTACTTTCAGTTTGGGTTTGTATTCTGGCCCATTTACCTTTCCGCACTTTCAGTCGTACTCTGCTTGCTTAGTGTTTACTTTCCGCTTGTTTACTCTGTGGTGTGTGTTTACTTATCAAAGGCAATTCCTTCCCTTTTTACCGGGATTTACGCCTTGGTGCTAGTCGCCAGCCCCTGGCCTATGGAAGGCGGGCTTGGGGTAGTCACGGCACGGACCCCGAGGGCGGGTCGTGACAGAAACTATGATAAAAAATGAGTAATTATAGATCCTTATAGGTGATAAGTTTTAAATATTTCTATAAAATGGGCTTTGGATAAGTTTCTAGGTCATTTTATACCTTATATTTTTAGTTTAACCCTCGGTAAACCTGTTTTAACCTTAATTGCGGTAATTATTTTTTTACTATTTTTACTATTAATTATGATAAAAAAGTAAGTTGAATTCATTATATGATATTAATTATTAATATTAAAAACATTTAAATCATTTTTACAAATTCCATTAATAGAAGTGGCATAATTTAATTTAAAATTAAACCTGCAGCCGCGGTGAAAAATTGATTTTCCAAAGTGAAAACATTCAAAATTTTAAAAAGTTTTCATATAAAAATTAAATATAATTTTTTTAAAATGAGCTAAATTTGTTTAATAAATATATTTAAAATAAATTAATTTTAAAACCATATTAAATCAATTTTGATGTTTTTAAATGCTTTAAATGAAAAGAAAAATCTTAATAAAAACTAGTATTTTTCACTATTCATTGGAAAAATTTATATGTTCTAGAAAATTATAAAAAATAAATCACAAGATAATTTTGACATGATTATTTAAAAATAATTTAATTTTGTTAAATAAATTTTCTAAAATTATCAAAAATTAATTTTAAAATATGCACGCAAAATGCGACAAAACCATTTTTAGAAAAATACATCTTTTAAGCACAAAATTGGATTTATTCATATCTCATGTCTAGAAAACACATAAGATGAATGATAAATTTTTTATTGAATATATAATATATAAATTTAATTAAAATCATTAAACATAAGTTATTTATTTATTTATTTAGGTAAAACATTTTTGTGTGTAGAAAATAGTTTTTCAAAATCAGATTTCCTTTATTTTAAAATGGTTCTTATTTCAATTTCTAATTAATTGGTAACTAAATAATTAATTTTATATACATGTTTAAAAAATATATTTTAATAAATTATTTGATTCTATTCATACCCACCATTACAACATCTAGGTGATAACTATCATATTAAAGAATAATATTTTAATAGTATGTCGTGTTTCATTAAAACTCAGTGTTACGTGTAGCATAAGATATTAAAGAAATTAAATTTATTTGGAAAAAATATTTCATAAAATATTAGAATATTAAATTCTGCCCCCCTTAAAATTAATTTCATCCTTAAAATTTTTTACTCTGATAAAAAATAAGGTTACTTTTGCCTCATTACATCCTCAGGTTCCCATGTAGTTTCCTCAAGTTGGTGGTTTCACCACAAAAAATTTAACCAGATGAGTGGTCTTGTTTCATAGAACTTTCTTTGTATAATATATAATCTAAACTAATTATTCCTTATAATAAAGATCATGATCCAATGGTACAAACTCTGAGTTTATCACATGTGGAGGATCATTTATGTACTTCTTCAAGATAGACAAATAGAATGCATTGTGGAGTTGAGAGAGCTTTAATGGAAGTGAAAATAAATTGGATAATGTCCTGATATGATAAATAATTCAAAAGGGATTGGTATACCTAATTATTATCTTTTCTTTATATCTTAATAAAAATTTTATCCTTTGGTTATGCTTCAATCAATTTCTACTTCATATATTACTTCAATAAATGAAGATAAATTTGTTATGCCTAAAGCACTAATGGATCACAAGCTCCATAATTGTATGGTAAGTCATTAATTCTATCTATAGTTATCATCATAACAAAAAATTTATCACAAGTTATCTAATATTCATAAATATTTATAGAGTTATGTAATACATTAATATCTAAAACCCCATATAAAGATCAACTTAAATCATTCCATAAATTGTTAACCTTATGACCCTTCCAAAATTAAAAATTTATAAATTTCACTAAATTTCAAAAAATAAACTTAACATTAATCCCCCCAAATATCATTAAGTAGATCTTAATGGTCATATACCAAATATGTGAATACCTTGGTCATATATTCTCCTGAAGTAGGGTAATAACCAAAATTACCATAAAGCCACAATAAAAACATACATGCTTTATTATTACTAAAATAAAACTATAGATTATTGAATATATTCTGTAAATACAAAATTTTTTGTAAACTCCATCATTGATAACATATACCACTTCTTAAAAAAATCATTAATCAGCTATGGGGTTATCAATATTATCCATTTTACTTTATTCATATCAATCATCTCTTTATCCAAACTAAACACCATTTTCTTAACATCAGGAACATATTAAGGGTTATATTCCCTTAATCACGTGTTTTCCATATAATTTCACCTTACCATTAAATCACTTTTCTATTTCAATAGTACCATTCATCATATTTTTGAAAATACTTAATGAAAAGCTTCTATAGAATAATCTTTATATATTTCATGATTCATATGACATAATTATTGAATTCCCATAAACAAACACTTCAATCATTCCACTTCATTCTTAAACCATTAAATATGCACCATCATCTTATTCATTAATACCTATTTCCTATAATATGAAATATGAATCATGTATTAACATTCATAAACCTCAATTTGATAATGCTTCTCACGTTTAACATAAAAAATACTGTTACAATAACCCATACCTTTCATATGTCATTCATAGTCTCTTCATCATCAGTAATATAACCATTACTCATACCACCTTATTGATTCTATTCAAGAGATTTCACCCTAGGACATTGATTTGTATAACACCCATACTTTCCACATTTATAACATTAAACCATTGATTATGCCTTTGGTAAACCATTATCCTCATCCATTGCATTAACCAAACTTTTCATTTTTACTTGGAAATTGCTTACTTTGTGTCCTTATTTTCCACACTCAAAACATATTCTCATCCCATTGATACATTCCCTTCAGTTCTTCTTCCCACATTCTTGACATATATAAAACCATGCATTCTTTCCTCCATAGTCTCCACTACCTTAGCTCTCATCTAACTCTATCCTTCTCTTCTTTAGTGAATCTAAGAGTTGGTTAAGGAGAAAGTTGTTAATCATATATCATGATAACTGATTAGGAATAATATTAATATATTCCACTCCAGTCACCACCCCATTTGTATTTTTCATCAATACATTTTCTATCACATTCAACATTAATATCTTTCCATATGGTTATCTCTATTGACTAAAACCAAAAAAGAATAGTGTGAGAAACAATAATCATAGTGTTAAACCAAATAATCATAAAAAATCACTTATATGATGTCCAAACAATGTAACTTCTTTTCAATATATAACAACTTAGGCTTAACCTAGGTCATTCATAGTAATTATTTAAATCCTTCATGATGGTTTGTAAATATTTTGTGAATTTCCAAATCATATCCCCTAAGAGTGTCAAAACATATGTGAAATAAGGCCCATTATCGTGCACCATGTGATGATTGAGTCGAGCTCAATGAGACCTTTTCGGTGTCATTACCATAAGGTACAACTGTATCAGAGTCACATCTACTTGTAGTATCCAGATAGATATGTAATTTCTTGGAAAACACTTACTCTATCCTTCACCAAAATTCCATGACACTTTCCTATACTTTGTATTATCCTTAGACTTATCCTTAGGGATATCCTTTTAAATATCACTAAAGTTTTTTCATTATAGTTTCCAAAGGTTAAATAAACCTTACTCTGATACCAACTATAGAGACCCAAACTTCTCATACATAAAATATTACATCTTAGTAGATAGATATTCATTATATAACATAATGATCCATGCCAAAATCATTTAGTTCTAGTGCCTTTGGAAACTTGGACACATAAAAAACTGATCCATAAGGGAGAGATTCCATCTCCCACTAAGTTCTTCATAACTAAAACCCTTCTAAGGAATATGATACATAAAACCATTATACATATCCTCGAGAAAGGAAACACAAGAAAGGGTGATCTCAGATGGTCAGTAAGGGTAAATAATGGAGATATAAATATAACATGAGAACATGGTTATGATAACATGATAGAAACATTTTAAAAACATATGATATATATAATAAATCATAAAAACATGTCATTTCATAAATCTTGGTAGTTCATAAGACATGAATCATAATTTAATCAAAGAACATGAGTCATGAGATCATAACATTGGCATAAGATATAGATTTGTGAAATACAAAAAATCATAGAAAATATTATGTCATGGATATAAAAAAATACATTTATAACATGTTAGGCTTGGGAAAACCACATATATACCTTCTTCGGGCTTGGGATAACCTCCCATTTACCTTCTTTTGGGCTTGGTCTAACCACTCATGTAACATATTTTAGGCTTGAGATAACCTCCCATGCACCATTTGAGATCATATAACATTAATAATTACCTAAAACATTACATAATACACACATTTTTGTGTGAAAAGATCATAAAACATTCATAATATCATAACCCATAGAAAAAAGGGGTCTCATAAACATTTCATCATAGCATGACCCATAGAAAGGAAATGGTTTTCATAATCATCTCATAAATTCATTATAGCATAACCCATGGAAAAGGAATGAGTTTCATAAAAATATCTCCTTTATCATTATAAACCATCCATAGAAAGAATAAGGATGGTAAAATTGGATTATATCCCTAGTAAATTGTAAGTAACATCAACAGACATCATCTTAAATGGAAAATGACTTTGAAAGATCACTTAGAACATTTCTTGAGGAAAATAACCTTTATTCAAAAATAAAATTTTAAAACTAAAAATTAATAATTTTTTTTGTAAATCCTTTTCTTTGAAAATAAAAATTGAAACTTATAATTGAATATTTAATAATAATTTAAAACATTTCTTGAGGAAAATATCCTTTCCACTTTGAAAAACACTTTTTAAAACATAAAAAACTTTCAAAATCACTTTATTTGGAAATAAACTTCAGAAATTACAAATGATGATTTAAAAATAATTTAAAAAATTTATTGAGAAAAACAACCTTTATAATTTGAATAACTCCCAAAAAATATTTTTAAAATATTTTTCTTTGAAAATAACCTTGGAAACTTATAATGGAATCTTCAAAGATCAATTAAAATGTTTCTTGAGGAAAATATCATTTTCACTTTGAAAAATGATTTTTAAAACATAAAATATTTTTAAAATACTTTGGATAATGTTAAAACATTTTTTAATTTTTTTAGAAAACATGGATATGGAATAAAAATGGTTTTTTATCGAAAAGAGAAACAAAGTCAATTTTATTTTAAAAAATTATTTTAGAATATTAAGTATATAAAGAGAAGAAAATTAAAGTAAAACATGTATTCTTAAGAAATAACCATAGGAGAAAAACATTCATGATTTTATAGATAGAGATTTCATAATATTTCATCATTAAAATCATAAACATAAATAACCCCATTAAACAATGAGATTGTGTCATGAAACCCTTACCAATTTGGTAACTTTGAATCAGAAGACACATAAAATAATAACATTAAACAAAACTTAAAATATCATCAGAATAAATAGATTAGTGATATTACTTTTAAAAGGGGATTTATATACACCACATAAAATAAGGTTGATGCATATCATAATGTATGTCCCAAAGAAGACAAATTGAGACAAAAATCCCTCACCCCAAGTCTCTAATTATTTCATACAAGTTTGAACCTCCTATATAATAAATATAATTTTATTATAAATATATTAAATAAACATAATAATATATATCATATCATATATGATTTAATTATGACATTTTATTACCCATTTGTTAATAATTCCTTGTTAAAATCATGTTTCAGGTAATAATTTATCTGTTTTTCATGTATGTTTTGATTTTTTATTTTTTATCCTTTTACTTTGATCATGGTTCCATAATCTCAAATTTTTTAATAATGATATAAATATCATATATATATTCAGTATATATGTATTTAGAGTAATCCATAAAAGTTAGTGATAGAAAATGAAATACACTGTTCATGGCAACGGTAGACCGTACGCACGCATGAACACTGTTTCTATTTTCTCAATGGATGAAATTAAAGAAAGTTAAATAATATATTACCATTTAAGAATAATTTTTATGTCATATATATCACATATATTCATTAAATTTACCATAATTACCTTCTATGCAAATCGTTAGTAAAAAACGAATCACATTGCTTCGTGAGCCGGTAGTTCACCATACACATGAAAGAAATTATCATATCCACCATGTAATGGAAATAAAGAAGGTATATATGATATAATAATTATATAAGTATAATTTTGTTACAATATCATATATATTCATTTAATCTATACTTATTACTATCCAAGTAAAATAGAAATGAAAAACACATCACATTGGTTCGCGAGGTGGTAGTCCACTAATTATCCACCGAATAAGGATAATATTAATTGTGATAATATATAATATTCCTATGCTTAATTATTAATAAATATAATTTTTAGTTAATTTTACAATTTGAACATTATTTCATATCATGATTTCAATTATTTCTTAAAGTGCACTATTACTTGGTACATTTTGAGGCACATTTTTAATCCCCCAATGATATTGATTTGAATTTCATATTTCATTTTTAGGTTTATAATTACATTGGTAATATTTAATTATTATGAATCACTTTAATAATCACATTGGAATATGACTAAACTGGGATTTCATGCCAACACATTCTAGGAAAAGTGAACTGGATAGTATCCCAATACAATGACTGTATTGACCAATATCCAAGCCCAATGATTATAAAATTTGAAATGAAGATATAATACATCCTGGGGAACATTTAATTAAAAACTTTACTAAGATAATTATTATTTTTAATGGATTTCTAGGTGCCCCAAGTTGGAGAATAAATTATGGGCCAGATTCTATGGCCTATAAAAAACATCCCACCATTTCGACCATATCTCAAAACCCCAATATCCATTTTAGCTGAAATTTTATAGGATATTAGGGGAAATCCATAGATTTATTTTCTTATTATATGTCACACCCCAATTAATCCATATATAATCTAATTTTGGCACATATTTTTGGTGGATGCAAGCTGGATCAGATTTTTGTCAAGTGTGGAAAAGTCTTCTCTCCATTAACATTCCACCCACCTAGGCCTACCACCATTAATTGGGGAGACTTACACTATTGGAGGATCAACCCAAGGATTAAAAAATTCTTATTTAAGGTAGTGGTGTTAGATTATTTAAGGATATTTTTGTTTTTTTTCATTTTAATGTTATGCTTCTAATTTGATGTTGTAATCACATTTCTTTAATTGTAAGTTTCTCGAATCACCTTAGATTATTAATTAAACTTTTTATTATTCTAATTTTCTATTATTTTTGTTAACATATTGACATTGTTTCATTAAGGTGTGAATTTATTCACATAGTGAAGAGATAAATCCTTCAAACAATGGTGGAGTGTTCATTATTTAATCTTTTTTCACTCCTTCAATTCTGCCCTCATGATTATACTTCCCACTTCCATTGAGATAATATAATAAATATAGGGATAACCCTCTTATGGGTCGATCCAATATAGTAGAAAGGGGCTGTATTGGATTTTATTTCTCACTTATTAATGTATAACCACTTATTTTAATTTAGAATCTCATTTGATGATCTTAAAACTTCTTTGCCCTTGTTGAATTTTAAGGCCACACACTTCAAGTGCTAATACAAACCTTTAACTTGGAGTTATCATAAATATGATACTCCAAGTGTATAAGTGATTAATATTAGGGTGTGTAGGTATTAAACCAGTAAGTTATAGTGGTAGTTTTACTTCATTAAATGAAACCACCTCAAATTTAATAAATTGAAATAGTCTAAAAAGGAATTCATCCAATCCACCCCAAGTGATTACCTAGAATCAAATATTTTTATCTAAATTTGAATTCACATAGATCTATTAGTGTTCATTTAAAATCATCTAAAATAAAACCAAAGTTAGATACTTCATAGAAAAAAATAATCTATAGAATATATGTGTCTGTAAGTTTCTTCTTAGGTATCTTGGGATTTGAAAACCCAAGATACACTAAAAGAGACCACTTAACCCTAAAAAATTAGGTAAATTTGGTTGAGACCAAATTTTGGCACCATTACTGGGAACCTAAGTAAGTTATCTTAGAAACTAAAATCCTTTTCTCACCCCAATTTTCTATTCCAACCTCGATTTCACTTCTATGTAAATATATTTTGAACAAATCAATCATGGGGAACTTCTTATTACTTTGAATATCCCACACCAAGTGTGATGTACAATGACCATGTTAGTTTATATTGGTGGGATACTCAATAAATGAATGAACCATAGATTTTTAACTCCTATGATCCAAAAAACATTTCAACCTATAATGAGTTTCAATCCCAATAATGCCAATTTGAATATACTTCTATGAAATTCCAACAATATAATTATCCTCCCAGAATAGACTATTTAGATAAACCCCTTTTCTAGAATGATCCCCAACCATTACTTGAGAAACTATGTCAACAAATGGAGATAATGAATTCTGTAGTTTTATCATTGAGAGTAGAACTAAAAAGTATTGAAATGGTTATAGAACCCATTCCCACTCAGGTTGTCTCTTCCTCATCATTGATAGAAGAATATCATTACACACAAGCCTCTAATGAACAAATCCAAGTTGTGACTATTTCTATGAGTGTAAAAAATAATGAAAAACTTAAAGTAATGATTCCCAAACTATCAGAGGCTTCAAAATTAGAGGAAAATGTTGAAGAACCCACTTTCAAATATGAGAAATCAGAGCTAGATAATGAGGTTATTTGGTTAGGGAATGTTTAAAGACAACCCAAGGAACATGAGGGTACTATTAATGAGTTTTTAAATCAAGAGTAAATTTACTTTATATTTTCAAAATAGGAGAATTTGACATCATGGATTGAGTTTTATAAATATAGATTTATTGATTATTTTTCTGAAACATCAATCACTAAACCATTGGGAGAAATCAAAAACTTTGAGTCTATAACCATTCTTAGCACTGATCTGTCTAATTTAGAGGTTGGATTTTCTATTCAAAAAGATCCAATTTTGTTGAGAGTTTTTAAAAATTAAATTGAGTCTGATTCAAAGTTCTAACCTTTGTCTGAAAGTGTTATCCAACCCAAACTCAAAATTATTGTCTTTCATTCCCTACTTAAGTATCCATTCATATGTGATAACCAATAACTTTTGGTAGTAATTAATTATTCTCTTGAAAGAAATAAAGTAGTAATGATTCTTAATGTCTTAGGAAAGACTACATAAGAGATTGAGTCAACCATTTTTGATATTCCTTAGATTTTACTACTCATTTGAGCACATAGGTTTGTACAAGAAACATATTATAAAATAATAATCAATCTAAATATAATGTAAGTGGTGAAAAATTAGATCCTAAAAATGTTGAAATTTGGTATTGGGTATGTTGGGGGGTCTAATTTGAGTTAACGACTTTAAAAAAAGTGTTTTTCGGGAGGCAACCTGTCTTTTGTATTGATTTTTATTTTTTTTATTTTGTGTGTGTTTTTTTAAGAAAACCCCTTGGGGTTTCCAATGTGATATAATGTTTTTTAGGGATGTGATTTAATAGTTTAAATAGTTTAGTATTCTCAAATGATACACATGCCTTCCAAAGTTCAAACCCAACCTTCAATCATCCCTGAGGATTCCACTTGTGACATTAAGCGAAAGTGATTAATTACTTTTTGATGAGCCATAAACTTCAAACTAGGTGATTTTTTTCCATGAATTCATTTAAAATATCCCCCTATTTCTTTCTAATTTTGAAATCTCTCTTATATCATCTTTCAACATTGAGGGAGATGTTATTATAAGTTTTGGGGGAGATATAAAAAAATTGTTTTTGTGTGTATAAAAAAAATTTAATGAAAAAATGCGTGCCAATGGAAAATAAAATTTATTTAACCGTTTACTTGATAATATATTTTGAAAACATAAAAAATTAATATCAAATAATTTTAAATGCCTTGATTCTGATTTTATTGTAAGTTTAAGTTCACGAGCATAGATTTTGAAAAGTGCGGTTGTCTAATGCGATTTTTCACCGTTAACATTTTCCTCATTTTTAATCAAAATATCACATTTCAAGTCCTTAGGATATTAGGGTATTATTTTGAGTTCATGGAGTCCCATAATAACCAGCAGAGTTTTGGTGATCGTTTTGATTTTAACATGAGTATTCAAAAAAAAATTCATAAAAAAAATTAAAAAAAACAAAAAAAAAACAGCCGTAAATTTGCGTATAGAGTAATGAAATAACCTAATTTGTGGCTTTCAGAACTTGGGGATCATGAATACATAGTTTTCTAGCCCAAATTTGGGATTTTTATCTCTATGTTTAGTAATTTTATTTTGTTTTTGATTGAGTTAACTCGAGATGATTCCTGAGTATGTGAGCTTCACTTGGAACCCTAAGTTTTTTGGGCCTGGGGGTCATCAACAAAGTCTTGATACAGGGGTTGACTTGATTGAGTGAAATTTCAATTACTATGGAAAAATTGCAAAGAAAAAAAATGTTGAATATTAATCTTAATATTAAAATTTTATTCCACCTAGCACTTCCATATTTCACCCTTGAATAAAAATGAACCCCCATGTATATTGTGATGCACAACACATCATCACACTTAATTGAAATTGGATGAAATGCAACGATGTATTTGAAAAAAGGAATGAGATTGGGATTGGGATATTCTTATGAACCTATCTTGTGTTAAATGATTTTTATGGGTTTTATAATTGTTTTTTATGATGTATTTTGGTAAGTATTGTATATTAAAATGTTTTTTGGAAAAGAGAATTCGAATTTTATATTTTTGAGATACATTTTTCTCGGGACTTGAAAAACTCAAGTTGGGGGGTATGATTAGCCACTACATGAGAATAATATTCATTATGATAATATATAATATTAATATGTTTAATTATTCATAAACAATATTTTTAGTTCATTTTACAATTTAAACTTTATTTCACATCATGATTGCAATTCTTTATTAAAGTGCTCTATTAATTGGTACATTTTTATACACATTGTTAATTCCACAATGATCTTGATTTGAATTTTATATTTCATTTTCATATTTCCCATTCCATTGGTAATATTTCATTATTCTATATCACTTGAATAATCACATTGGAAGATGAACAAAGTGGGATTTCATGCCAACACATTCTAGAAAAAGTTAAGTGGGTAAAATCTTAATAAAATGATTGTATCAAAAAATATAAAATACCAGTGATTCTAAAATTTGAAATGGATATAGGGTAAATCCTAGGGAACATTTAATTCAAAAATTTCCCAAGATAATTCTGATTTTTTAATGGAGTTCCAGGTTATCCAAGTTGAAGATGAAATTCTGGGCTAGGCAGGTGTTTTTGGTAGATGCAAGCTGTCTCATATTTTTGTCAAGGGTGGAAAAGTTTTCTCTCCCTTAACTTTCCACCAACCTAGGCCTACCACCATTAATTGGGGATGACTTTTAATATTGGAGGATTGAACCAAGTCTTCCAAAATTCCTATTTAATGTAGTGGTGTTGGATTATTTAAGGATATTTTTGTATGTTTTCATTTTAATGTTATGCCACTAATTTGATGTTGTAATCAAATTTCTTCAATTGTAAGTTTCTAAAATCACCTTATCTTATTAATTAAACCTCTTATTATTCTAATTTTATTTTATTTTTTCTAACATGTTGAAACCATTTAATTAAGGTGTGAATTTATTCATACATAAAATAGAGAAATACTTCAAACAATGGTGGAGTGTTTATTATTTCATTATTTTTCACTTATTCAATTCCACCATCATGAGTCTGCTTCCTGCTTCCATTGAGAGCATAACATCAATGGAGAAATAAACCTCTTATGGGTTTATCTAAGGCAGTAGCAATGGGATGGATTTGATTATATTTTTCACTTATTAATGTCTAATCACTTATTTTAATTGATAATCTCTTTTGAAAATCTTAAAACTTCTTCGTCCTTGTTGAATTTTAAGGGCACACAATTCAAGTGCTAATACGAACCTTTACATTAGAGTGTTTATAAATATGATCCTCCAAGTGTATAGGTGATTAGTATTAGGGTGTTTAGGTATTAAAATAGTAATTGATAATGGTAGTTTTACTTTTTTGAATGAACCCATATCAAATTTAACAAATTGAAATAGTTTAAAAAGGAATTCATCCAATCTACCCCAAGAGATAACCTAGGATCAACTCATTTTCACATAATTTGAATTCACATAGATCTCTTAGTACTCATTAAAAATCATATAAAATCACTAAAAAGTTGGAAACTTAATAGAAAAAAATCCATATAATGTACGTTTATTTAGGTTTCTTATTAGGTATATGAGGATTCGACAACCCAAGATACACTACAAGTGACCACTTAACCCTAAAAAATTAGGTAAATTTGGGCGATACCATCAGCTGTACACATGAGTTACGTTATTGTTTTAGAATGAGTTTGGTGGTAAGAATTTAGATGTGATATTATAATTTTAGAGGTATAATAATATCATAAATATCATATATAAACATTAAATTCATAATTATATCCATATGTGAGATGTGGTGATAGAAAATTAATAAAATCGGTTTGTGAGGCGGTAGACCTCCGTACACATGAATGATGAATTTGTATCCCATTTAATAGAAGAGGTGATATATTTAGGTTATTAAATTAATATAATAACATCAAAGCATATGGGATATTTTTTTTATCATATTTGTAAAATATTTTAAGCAGTTAGAAGAAGTAAAACAAAGACACATAGTTAAAAGATTTACCTCTTCTTCTAGAAACCTCTTTAGGTTTAACCCAAAGCCTTAATAGATTAAATTTATGATCTAAAAAAGTAATATATGGTGTGGATATGGAACTAAGCAATACATATTTTCAGGTATTTGAATAACCAAATAATTTTTGATGTGTGAATATGAGAGGATATGGGGTGGACTTTTATAAGTGGGGGAGAGGACACACATGAAAGTTTTGAAAAGAATAAAGTGTACCCACATTTTTTACTTGAAAAAAGGATCCAAAATGAGTCATTATAGAACCTTATATGTTATAAGGTCTAAATATGACCACAAAATGAGTGTTTTACTAGTTTATATGTCATTTTACACCTTATCTTTTTTATTTAAACCCCAATAAACCTGTTTTAACCTTAACCACGATGATTAATTTTCACTATTTTTACTATTAATTATTGTAAAAAGTTAATTTTAACTCATTATATAATATGAATTATGATTATTTAAAATATGGAATTAATGTTTCCAAATTATATTCACATAATTTTCAAAATTTAATTTAAAATTAAACCCATAGATGCGATTAAAAATCAGTTTTCCAAAGAGAAAATATTCAAAAGTTTAAAAAGTTTTCATATAAAAATTCAATATAAAATTTATTAAAATGACCTAAATTGGATTAAAAATATATATAATTGAACTAATTTTACTTTGAAAACTATTTTAAAACAATTTTTATGTTTTTAAATGCTTTAAATGAAAAAGAAAATCTTAATAAAAACCAGTATTTTCACTATTCACTGGAAAATTTCTATGTTCAGGAAATTATAAAAAATATACCCAAAAATAATTTTTACACAATGATTTAAAAAATTAAGATAATTGTTTCAAGTAAATTTTATAAAATTGGTAAAAATTAATTTTAAAATAAGTACGCAAAATGCAACAAAACTACTTTTTAGAAAAATACAGTTTTTAAGAATAAAATTAGAATTATTCTTATATAATTTATAGAAAACACATAAGATTAATGTTAAATAATGGATTGAATATATAATATATAAATTTCATTAAAATAATTCTCTAAAAGTGTTTTTTTTAATTTATTTAGGTAAAATTCATTTGTACGTAGAAAAATAGTTTTTCAGAAAAAGATTTCCTTTATTTTGAAATGGTTCTTATTTTAATTTCCAATTAATTGGTCACCAAATAATTAATTTTATATACATGTGTAAACCATATATTTTCATAAATTAGTTAAATATTATTCATACCCACTATTCTAATGTCTATATGATAACTATTATATTAAATAATAATATTTTAATAGAATGTTGTGTTTCATTAAAACTCAGTGTTGTGTGTAGCGCAAGCTATCGAATAAATTAAAATAATTTTATTTTTTTCATAAAATCTCGGGGTGTTAAATTATAAACCCCTTAAAATTAATTTTTAACTCAAAATTCATCACTATGATAAAAAAATGAGGATACCTATACCTCATTACATCCTCATGTTCCCACATAACATCCTGAAGATGGTGGTTTCATCACAAAACTTTGACCTGGTGAGAGGTTTTTTTTCATAGAAATTTCTCTGTATAATCTATAATATCAACCAATTTTTCCTTATAATAATGATCATACTCTAGTGGTAGGCCCTATGAGTTCAGTACATGTGAAAGATCAGGTATACACTTCCTCAAGATAGATACATGGTACACATCATGGAGGTGAGAGAGGTTTGGTGGAATAACCAATCAATAGGATATAATCCTGATGTGATCAATAATTTTAAAGGTACTGATATACCTAGGGATTATCTTTCCTATATATCATAATAAAAATTTCATCCTTTGGTTATGCTTCAATAAATTTCCACTTCATCTATTAATATTAGAAATGAAGATAAATTTGTTACTCCTAAAGTAGTAACAGATCACACGATCCATAATAGAATGACAAGTCATTCCTTCTATCTCTAGTTATCATCATAAAAAAATGGTTAACACAAGTTATCCAATATGTATAAATATTCATATAGTGAATTAATACATTAATATATAAAATCTCATCCAAATATCAACTTAAAAAATTCCAAAAATGGTTAACCATATGAGCCTTCCAAAATTCAAAATTTATAAAGGAGGTCACTAAATTTTCCATAATCAACTTAACATTAATACCCCAAATATCATTAAGTATCTATTAATGGTCACATACCAAATATGTGAATACCTTGGTCATATATTCTCCTAGAGAATGTTAATAACCAGAATCACCATAAAGCCTCAATAAAAACTTACATGCTTCCTTACTAATTAAATAAAACCATAGATTATTGAATATATTCCATAAATCCAAAAATGTTGTAAATTATAACAATGATAACATATACGACTTTTTCAAAAAAATAATTAATCAGTTCTAGGCTCATCAATATTATATAGTTTACTTTATCAATATCAATCATATCTTTATCCAAACTAAACACCATTTTCTCAACATCATGAATATATTAAGGGTTATCTTCCCTTAATCATGTGTTTTTCATAAAATGTCACCTTAACATTAAATAAAATTTCTAGATCATCAGTACCATTCATCATATTTTTCCAAATTATTAATGAAAAACTTATAAAGAATAATCCTTATATATTTTATGATTCATATAACATAATTATTGAATTCCTATACAAAAACACTTCAATAATTCGACTTCATTCTTAAACCATTAACTAGCCTTCATCCTCTTATTTATTAATACCCCTTTCCTACAATATGAAATATGAATCATGTCTTAACATTCATTAGACTCAATTTAATCATACTTATCACGTTTAATATAAAAAATACTGTTATAAAAACTCATTCCTTTATATGTCATTCATGGTCTCTTCATCATAAAAAATATAACCATTACTCATACCACCTTTATGATTCTATTCACAAGATTTCACCCTTGGAAATTGATTTTTATAATTCACATAATTTACACATTTATAACATTCAACCATTTATTATTACATAGGGAGAACATTATTCTCATCCAATGTGTTAAAAACTCTTTATTTTTCCTTGGAAATTGCTTGCTTTGTGTTATTCCTTTCCAAACTCAAAACATATTATTTTTAAGATCTTAGGTTTTTTCTTGTGGTATGGATTATTTTAGATTTGGTTAAATTCTTTTTTAAGTTATCTTTTTGGATTAGACCCTAAGTTGGGCTAGTGGGACATTTGGGTTGTTGTTGGAAAGTAAGAGGCAAGAGGGATGTAGGCTGACTGCATGCCAATTACAAAATGTGTAATCAATAAAAAATGTGTATTTTATTGGGTAGGAAAATTCACAATGTGTAAAGGTTTTTTCCCAAGGGGAATACCTCAAGATTTACATGACATATAAAGAATTTACGAGTCATGTAAATGCCCAATTTTAGTTTTTAAAATAAGATATTGGACCTCCTTTTTTGTGCAATAGAACCCCCTTGAATCATAATCTAGGATTTGGTGTCATTTTATAATCTAGACTCCATTTCCTCCATCGTCAGTATCATTGGATCCATGCCGATGAATTCTCTATTCCACTTACACCTTTTCCTTTTCTCTTATTGTCGATAAAGTTATTTTTGTACATGATCTTAAGACCTATTTTTGGGGAATTCATCTATTATTATTTTTCTTTTGATATATACCAAATCAGAGGTAAATAATATATTATTTTTATACCATGTACCTATAATATTTGGTATATAACTTTCCCTTAAAGTTTAGTGTTTTATAAGATATTTTGTATTTGTTCCACATGACAAACATTCTAGCATTGCCCATAAAATTAATTGAATTTATTGTTATATTTGTTTAGAACCTGTTTTGGTTTTCTACTAGTACATTGGTGATTTTTGGGAATTTTTATCCCCAACCTATGTTACCCATGGGGTGTGACCTTGTATCTGACCTATGTTGTACCACCCATTAGGTGCATGTGAGCACACCAGTTTTAGTGGGAGCCTTAATGAGAATTCAATGAACTGTTTAAGGTCTTTAGCACTTTGTTTTACCATTTCATTTGTAAATGAAAGGAATGAATTGAATTTAAAAAATAGGATATGATTTTTTCCTCCTTTCATGTGATTAAATATGGTAAAAAGAGATAAATGGTTTCTTTATAAAATGTTGAATGGGTTGGAAGAACTCATTGGATGTGAATGGTTAATGAACAGATTGATGAATTGATAGTGGAAGTGGATGAATTAGATGAGCTACTTGGATCTTGATTCCATTTAATTCCATGGAAATTTATACTCCATGGATATATATTGATTATAATAGTGGATTCCTTGGACATTTTTAATCCTTGGATCTTGATTCCATAGGATGCCACAAGCCATGCTACCCCTTGGACTTGGATTTCTTAGACTCGCATTGGACATGATCTGTTGACATTCTCCTTAGACTCCACCTGGTCCTTACTGAGTTACCATCGAGATTATACTAGGACTCGATGAGGATGAATTAGTATTCTATACCTTGGATTTAGGCCTTTGTGGTCTGACACTAGATTACATGGTGAGGCCATTTTGGGTATTTTTATTATGCTTACAGATAGCCTTGGTATGGGTATCTGTTTGTAGTTGATAGAATGGACAATATCACAATAGTTTAATTATGATTTATAACTACCCTTGTTTATGGGAGCTCAATTATTTTTTTAAATGGATCCATGTTTGGATATATGTGATCAAATTTTCATTTGAAACTTTATATTTAGTACTATACATGTGATATACTACACACAACTTCTGTGTATATTACACAGACTGCAATTGTTATAGACACCATTTGTGGTGGCCTACTAAGTCTTATATCACACCCTATTCATGCCACCATTGGGTACCCAGACAGACTTCATGGATGAAGGTAGGGATTGGGGAAATCACCTATTTTATGATGCATGAATGCTTATGTTTTGGAGTAGGGGACCACATGACCGAGCTTGGATCATGATGCTAGCAGAAGATAGTTACTTTTTGAACTTTTTTCTTTGATACATGTATTGTATTGGATGCCTACTGCCATGCATTTACTTCCTTTTTGTATAGAGACACAACATGTTCATAATATTGTATATGACACTACTTTTGGTACTAATTACTACTTCTATCTTCTGGATGTTTATTCTTTGTCAATGATTTATATTATGCTTATGATATTGATCTATTCATTATACCACTGTGTTATACTCTTAAATGAGGGAATATTCTCCCCACAGACACACCCTAGTCCCTCAATTCAAGTTTATAGCATCTAGAATACAAGGATCTACACTTGAGGCCATGTGACCCTCCAGTTCAGGGCACCGTTAAATGCCATTCAGGTTGGGATGTTACAAAGTGGTATCAAAGGATTTTTCTTTTCTAGATTTACTATTGTGATACAATAGTTAAGATATTAGGAATTTATTATAATTTTTTAATGATTTGTTCCTGGTAGTAGCTAACCCATATATAGTAAAGAGCCAAATTGCTTGGAATGAGATTTGTTTTTCTATATTTTTTCTTTTACAGTTGATTTGATTCCACCATTGGGTGATACAGTAGACGTTTAATGTTTAGTATGATTATAGATTTTTATATTTTACCTAATGAGATGAGGGTATACCATCTCATGCATCATTCTAAGTACCTTATAGGATTCACATGAGCTACATTATTCCATGCCTTATAGGATACATTGATTGAATTTATGACATTATTATGTGTGTCATGTGTGATATACTTGTGGTTTAATAGATTATTTTTACAGGGAATCAAGAAACACTATTGTTACTTAGAGTGACTTCCATAACCTAAATAGTGTTTTTCTATATAGGCTACAATAGACACCCTAAGCAGAAAATTATGGCATGTTGAGTGATGGACCATTGGTCGCAATGACTGGAATGTGTTATGGTTTAGATTAAGTGGACACCACACTTCAGTTCATGAGGTGTATGGGCCCTTATGGATTGTAAGTGGTGATCCATTTGGTTTAACAATTCAAATATAATTGTAAAATAAATATGAATTTAAATGAAACGGAAATTGTGAAAACAACGAACTTGACCTATACCTGGATTTAGAGTGGGAAGTAGGTAGTGTATCCAGTGATTTTTATAGTTGTTTCTATTACCCAGTCTTGGATTTAGGAGTTAGTAGAGGGGTATGACTCGTTTTTAAGAATGATTTGAAATATTCTATGCTTTTATATGTGATCTTCTCATTATCGATCCTTTATGAGGTGTGTGTTTGGAATTATAGAGACATGCCACCACATTGACCTCTAGTAGTGTGCCAGGAGGGTGTTAATGATCATGCTCCAAAGGTGGTGGTCCATAAGCTACTAATAGATCCTCCAGCAGTGAAATTTGTGGAACCAATGGTTGTACCAGATATGAGTGTTGATGAATAGTTCTTAAAGAACTTCATGTGCTTTATGAAAATCATTCAGGGAGCCCCACAACCTACCTCATCTATAGAAGAGTTGATTCATGTGTTCCAACAAAAAAATACTCCCACATTTTTTAGGGACAATGGTCTAATAGATATCAAGCTGTGACTTGAGACAGTTTTTTCATTTTTTGAGCATCTGGTTACACCTACTGAGATGAGAGTTAATATCATGACATATATTCTTCAAGGATTAGCTAAGTGATAGTGGGATGTTTTAAACCAAGATGACACACTTTGAGATATGGTTTGGAGGGATTTCCAATCCAAGTTTTATGAATAATTTTTTTCTGAGACCTTGAGAGATGAAAGGGCCAGTGAGTTTATGCACATGGATTAGGGCACACTGACAGTTATGGAGTATTCAACATGCTTTAGAGAGATTAAGTGTTTTGTGCCAATTTATCTTACTGATGAGACATCTAGGGAAAGACACTTTTATAATGGTCTCAAGCATGTCATTCAGTCATAGGTAAAAATGTTTTAGTTGGATAATATTACAAAGATAGAGAATCAGGCACTGATAATTGAGGAGAACTTGAGGGAAGCCGGGGGCACAAAGCAGGGGAGTTCGACATCTCGACCTAGTGGTTCAGTGATTTCTAATAGGAAGTTATATTTTGAGGCTTTTCATGAGGGAATTACCAGTCATGTTGTCAGTCATGGTAGTGTTTTATTCTATCATCAGTGTGGTATACATGAACATATGAGAAATGAATGTGATTGAGACCTATTTGAGTGTCGAGTATGCAACAAGATGGGCCATGTACAACGTTTTTGCAGGACCTTCCCTCCAGAAGTTAGTGGAAGGTGATAGACTTTGACTCTAGGTTTAGGAGTGGGATTCATAACTCTAAATCAGACTGGGAGATGGAGTAGTATCATCCGTTCAAGCCGAGGTGGTGGTCGTGGCCAAGGCATCCAAACACCAGTTGTACCAAGATAAAAGAGTGGGCCTGCTCTGGGTAGAAAGGTTGTTTCACAGGGCCTTAGTTTAGGACAAATATATTTTTTACAACCTACATCTAAGGATTAGAGCACCGGTCCATCTATGGTGATAGGTACAATCTTAGTAGCCTCTAATTTAGTATAATCCCTTTTTGATATAGGTTCTTCGCATAGATTCATATCTATACCTGTTATAGAGATCATTGGAATCATTATTTAGTTTTATGGTAGGGTGATGAATTTGGATACTTTGACGGGGATCATAATGCAGAGTGTACACTAGTAAAGAGAGTTCCCCCTTGAGATAGGAGGGTCACTTTGTATGGAATATTTTTTTCCTTGAGATGATAGGATTTTAAACCATACTCTGGATGGACTGGCTAGTTCCTTATTGATCCCATGTCAATCGTTATCACTAGAGGGTGACCTTTATATCAATATAGGGTGTAGTTTTTATTCACAATGGTGAATGAGATGTCTAGAAAAATTAAGCTGGACCACAACATCATGGGTTGGGTGGGATGGCAACCCAGATTGTTAGTTTATATCTAGATGACCAGGGAATGTGTCAGGTGGAATTTCCTCTGGTGGTTGATCATTTTAGGGATGTTTTCTTGGATGAATTTTATAGTTTACCTCTTGAGAGAGAGGTGGATTTATCTATTGAGATAGTTCTGAGATCTTCATCGGTATCCATTCCTCTTTATAGGATGGCTACTACTGAATTGTAGGAGCACAAGAGGTAGCTAAAGGACTTAAAGGTAAAGGGGTTTATATGAACCAATAATTCTCCATGGGGTTCACCGGTCCTTTTTGTAAAAAAGGTGGATATAACCCTTAGGATATGTGTGGATTACCGAAAATTTAACTATTTGATGATTAAGAACTGGTATCCCTTGTCATAGATAGATGATCTCTTCAACCAGCTCTATAGAGATCAGGTTTTCTATAAGATTTATTTGAGGTCAGGTTATTACCAGGTATGTTTTCAATCTTCAAAAATACCTCGTACAACATTTAATAGTAGGTATGGTTTATATGAGTATCTAGTTATACTATTTGGTCTCATGAACACACCAATAGTTTTTATGGTGCTGATTAATTGAGTTTTCCATTCTTATCTGGATTCATTTGTGGTGTTATTCATGGATGATATCTTGGTATATTCTCACAATTGAAATGACCATTCTAAACATCCTAAGATAATTTTGGATACATTGAGAGAGCATCAGTTATATGCTAATATAAAAAAATTTCACTTCTGGATAGACCAAATTCACTTCTTGGGTCATATTATCTCAGAGATTGACGTATCCGTTGACCCAAAGAAGTTGAGAGTTATAGTTTCCTGGGAAAATCCCAAGAATATATTTGACATATGAAGTTTCTTAGGGATAGTCATATATTAAAATAATTTTATATAGTACTTCCCATGATTATAATAACCTATGATGGTATTGAATAAGAAGGGTGTGAAGTTTGTATGGACAAATACCTATGAGACATCCTTTCTGGTGCTAAAAGGGAGACTGACTTTAGTGTCTGTCCTAACTCTACTAGAGCTAGGTAGAAGCTACCCTACATAGTAAGATGCATCAGGTATCAGGTTAGGAGAAGTTATGATGTAGGGGGACAAAGTTATTACGTACGGGTCTCGTCAGTTGAGGCCACATAAGAGGAACTACCCAAAAAATGATATTGAGTTAGTCATTATTGTTCTCGCCTTGCACTATTGTAGTCACTATTTAATGAGAGATAATTTTGTGGTATACATAGACCATAAAATCCTCAAGTACATATTCATAAATTGTGATTTGAATCTGAGTAAGTGAAGGTGGGTTGAGTACCTAAAGTCTTTTAACTTTGAGCTTTCTTATACACCTGGTAAAGGTAGTGTATTTGTTGATGCACTGAATATGAGGAATTAGATATAGGCAGTTCAGGAGTCCAGTAGAAAGTAAAATCTTATGGACTTGTTTTCAAATATGCACTTGGAAGTATAGGGTAATATTGGGTAGAAATTTCTCTCATCCTTGTTAGTAACTTACACTATTATAGATAGAGTAAGGGTGAGTCAATTATCATATGATGAGGACCTAGTCCTATGGGAGAGTGCGGAAAGTGAGGACCTGCCTCATGGTTGGAACATTGGGGATGATGAATTTCTATGTATTAATGGTCATGTTTAAGTTCTAGTAGACATACGTAAGGAGATAATGTGAGAGTTTCATGCATTAGCTTGGGTAGTACATCCTAGTGTTACCAAGATGTATCAGGATTTGTGTCACCAGTACTAGTGTCTGGGTATGAAATGAGAGGTAGATAATTTTTTCACAAGATGTTCCACTTGTCAGTAGGTGAAGGAATAACACCAGTGACCAGCTAGGATTTTACAATAGTTATCCATTCCTAAGTGTAAATGGGATGATGTTGTGATATATTTCATGACTAGGTTATTTAGGTCTCCTCAAGGTAGTGATTCTATATGGGTTGTTGTGGAAAGTCTCATGAAGGTATCTCATTTCTTGTAGATCAAGGAGACCTTCTCAGTTGATGATATTGGGTGGATTTATATCTATGAGATTGTGAACCTTCACGATGTTCCTCAAACTATTGTATCAGATAGGGATGCATGATTTACATATAGATTTTGGCAGAGTCTATAGAGAGAATTGGGTACACAGGTGATTCTGAGCATGAAATTCCACCCTCAGATTGATGGCTAGTCAGAGCGCACTATACAGGTTTTAGATGAAATGGTTAGAGATTTCACCCTTGATTTCAGGGGTTATTGGGAGAGGCATATACCCATGGTTGAGTTATCCTACAACAATAGCTATCAGGCGACTATAAAGATGGCACTTTATGAGGATTTGTATGGTAGAACATGCTATTCATCCCTATGCTGGTTAGAGGCAGGAGAGGTAGTGTAGTTTGGACCTTGTCTCATGCAGGAGACTTCGGAGCAGGTCCAGTTGATCATGAAACAGATGGATACTATACATTATAGAAAGAAATCCTACACTGATCACCATTGATGACCTATAGAGTTTGAGGTTAGGGATTGGGTCTTTTTATTTATCTCACTCAGGCTGGGGCATAGATGAATTATGAGACATGGTAAGAAATAACTATAATATATAAGGAAATTTGAGTTTCTAGAGATAGTTGGATCAGTAGCATATTGGTTTCAGTTTCCTCAGAGGTACTGAGCCACGAATGATGTCTTCGATGTATCTAAGTTATGCTGTTATCACTCAGACCCATCTTATACTCTGTAACTAGATTAGGTGGAGTTGTAAGTGGATGTGTCCTTTGAGGAGAATCCTATTTGTATCGTTCAAAATATAATGAAGGTTCTCCAAGGTTGGTTAGTTCCTATAGTGTGGATGATATGGAAGCAAAACCATTTATAGGATGAGACATGGGATTGGGAGGTCAATGTACATGCTTAGTGCCTAGAGTTATTCTCAAATGATACTTGAACACCATTAAAAGGGAAATTCAGGGATGAATTGATTTAATGGGGAAAGATGGTAAGATCCTGATTTTTTCTTGAGGTATGAATTATTTTATTTATATTTGAACTCTTGTTTAAGTTCTCTTTTTGGATTAAAACCTAATCTAGGCCCATAGGCCAGTTGGGATGTTGTTGGAAAAGAAGAGGTAGGAAGGTTTTAGGCTAGATATAGGCCAATTACATGTGTATTTGGAATACACAATATGGAATCAACACATGAAGTGTAATTTCTTGGGTAGGAAAATTCATGACGTGTAAAGTGTTTTCCTAAAGGGAAGAACTTGAGCTTGAAATGACGTTTAAATAATTTACACATCATGTAAATGTTTGAGTTATATTTTTAAAATAAGAGGTAGAACCTCCTTTTTTGATAGAACCCAAACCCTCCCCCTTTTCTATTGCATAGGAGCACCCCCTTGAAGCCTAAGCTAGGTTTTAGTGCCATTTTGTGATCCAAAATCCATTCCCACCACCATCAGTATCATTAGATCCATGCCAGTGTGTTCTCTATTCCTATTTCACCTTTCACCTTTTATCTTATCCTCGACAGATTTATTTTGGTAAAGGATCTTATGTCCTATTTTCTAGACATTTTTTGTTCTTCATTTTTCTTCTGATTTAGACTGAATCAAAGGTTGATACTGGATGAGTGTTCTACCATGGAGATATAGTATGTAGTTTATAACTTTCCCTTAAATTTTGGTGTTTTATAAGTTGTGTTTCCATTATGTCACATGACATAATTTTTGACATTGACCCTAAAATTAATTCAATGTCTTGTTATATTTTTTTGGGACTTGTTTAGGTTTTCCACTAGTACCTTGGAGATTCTTGGAGGTTTTTAGCCCCAACCTAGGCCACCCATGGGGTGTTCCCTTGTATCTGCCCTATGTTGTACCACCCATTGGTTTTATGTGACTTCAAAAATTTTAGTGGGAGCCTTAATGATAATTTAATGAAAATTTTAAGGTTTTTAGCACATTCTTTTACCTATGAATTTGTAAACGAAAGTAATGAATTTAAATAAATTGATAAGATATGTTTTTTCCTTCTTGCATGTAATTACATATGGTAAAAAGTTATTAATGGTTTATTTGGAAAATTTTGAATGGTTTGGAAGAACTCATTGGATATAAATGATTAATGAATGGATTAATGAATTAATAATGGTAGTGGATGCCTTGGATGAGCTCCTTGGTTCCTAGTTCCATTGGATTCCATAGAAATTTCCACTCCATGGATCCATATTGATTATGGTAGTGGATTATTTGGACATGTTTACTCCTTGTATCCTAATTCTTTAAGATGCCATAGACCTTGCTACCCCTTGGATCCAACTTGCTTTGACTCGCATTGGACATGCTCCTTGGACACCACCCAAGTATTTACCAACACTAGTGCATAATTTTTTTTCACATCGGTTATTAAGAGAACTTATTAGAGGGGATGTAGTAAATAAATTTTTCATGTTGGTTAACTAAAAATAACATTATAAAATAATACCTACAATTGGTTTTTCACGTCGGTTATTCTGTAACCAATATGGAAAACCGTTTTTCACATTGGTTATTGGATAAATGAAATGGATTTTTTTTAAATTCTATATTGATTCATCCTCCACCACAATAGTATCCAGAAAATAGAAGAAAAGGTAGCAGAAAAACTAGAAAAATACACATACAATTGAACTTTCAAATAAACTAAAAAACATTCAAACCTATAAAATGATTTTACCATTCAATTTTTAAATGTCTAAATTTCTCTACAGTATATGACCTTGCATAATCAAAAATTTACAAAAATAATATAGAAATAATTTGACTTGAATTTTCAATAAAACATGTTAAATATTATGGAAATATTTATAAAGAAATCTAACCTTATGAAACTTTGTTACTGTAGCATTTGAAATTATTTTGTACATGTAAAATTTAATATCCACATTCAGTTACACCTTGTTGTTTATGAAATTTTTTCAAAGAGATTTTATTTCAAAATAACATTTTTAATTAATATATAAAAAATTTAGTAATTGTAAATGAAAATTCACCTTATATTTTACAAATTTGATCTTGGAGCTCTTCTTTCTTGTCATTTACCTAAAGAAATTCCATGCTCTATTTGAAAATAATATGAATATAATAAATTTTAGAAATTATAATATAAACAATTATTAAAATAAGAAAACTTACGTGTTCAATATATTCTTAAAATTTTCTCTCACTTCACTATGGATAGAGCATATCCAATACAATTTCTTCTCTCTTTGAAAAAAAACACCCAACATCCAATGACGATTAATATAAAAGAAAATTTAATATTATTTGTTAATATTTTAAGTGATATATAAAACTTTGTGAGAAAAAATATTTCATACTCTTTAAGATATGGAAACATCCAACACTGAATGATGACATTCTTCTGATATATTTTAGCTATATAAACTATTCTTTCAACATCAATTATTGTCAAAGATATATGATAAATAAACCAGGGGTCCATAAATCCATATACATCTGTCTTTTCATGCTCTGTTTAAATTTTATGTAGGTACCTAATACAAAGCAGACATAATTATACATTTTCAATATATTAGAGGATATTTTTTTTGTTAATTTACTTACATGAAAAAAATTGCATCTTGTTGATTCCCAATTGATCTCTAGCTATAAGCTCCATGATATCACTTTTAAAAATCTCCATAGTCATTGCATGCCCAAAAAAATAAGCATCAATTGAAATCTCATATACTCCCAATAACAAATTTGAGTATGTTAACAATCGATCAAGACTAGTAGAATCTATATGTGAAGTTATGACACTTTGAATTTTTTGTTGTCTATACAACATTTCTTAACCTATAAAGTATTCCTGTAAAAAATTAGAGAAATATATGAACTTTAAAATGATAAAACAAATTTAATAACAAAATTAAATAAAATATAACATATATACATACCTTTATGGTATTATGTCAAATTCATATAGATATAAAAACTATAAAATGAATGATACTTTTTCCAACTGTACTCAACTCATCTATACGACATGGTATTTTGGCTAATCTATCTATAATATCATGTATAGTGACACTATGATGCTCTATCTCATTCTGGTGATGATGAATGGTATTGATGATATAATATATCATCCCTTATGCAACAATATGACAAGGATCATCAACATATAACTCACAGTAACTTGGAAGCCATGGAGGAGGGGGTGTTGGGGTAGGATAAGAAGGATTGGGGTCTAGAAACACAAATGTGTGAGTATGATAAGGAGGAGGTGAGGGATCTACTGGCAGAGTTGGACGAGTCAGATCAGAAGGCCTAAAATATCCTTGTACATGTATAAACATCTCCTGTACCGAATCTCTGATCCCATCCTACACCATAAATTTAATATCCTAAACTTTGGCTTCCAAAGATTCTATTTTTTTATAAACATACTCCTTTAAAGAATCTTCCGAACATGGAAACACTTTTCTTACTGATATACCTATTGGGTATCCTCATACACGACCTGGGTGTTCGAGATTTACCAATTCTATAGCTAAAATATCCTATCTACCCTTGGAAATAAATACCACCTATGTGCTTTTATCCTCAAGAGAATCTTGTATGGAATATTTAAATTTTTTTTAATGCATCACAATATATAAAGATTTGATTTAATTTCAATAAATAAATAAACATCTTAAAATATTATTAGCTACAAATCTTGACTCTTCTATAAGATATTGTCCTTTTTTATAATCTAATCCCTCTTCTATTTTTCATGTTTAGCAGGGGGGCTCTGCAGATCCCGATGACTTAGCTCCTAGCTTTTGAATTTTTTATTCTAGCATGTGTTCTTCCGATAACACATACCCTCCTTGAGATAATATATGAGGGTATACATTTCTAGCTTGAATCTTCTTGAGTATTGTAAATTGAGACTTAATAATAAATAAATCATTAACATAGTCATTAATATTAAAAAACATCTAAAAAGGTAACATTGAACTTACTAAAAACTCTTCTTTTCCTCTAATTTTAACAAATTGTTTCCATGTATCTTCATATATAAATAGATATATATCACATGGATTTTTATACCTTCTATTCCCAAAAATGAATTGTGATGTGAGGGATGATTTAAAATACCTCTATCTCCTAGCAGCCAATGATAAACATTTCCTCTTGAATCCTATAGTGTCAGGTATATCATATTTCATCTGATAAGAAATAGAAAACATATATTACTATAAACATTTAAAGATAATTAAAATAATAAAAAACAAGCTTACCAAAATGGTCTCCCATAATAGTGATAATGTTGCTTTGTTAACACTTCTCTAATCATCAAACAAAATAGTAACTTTTATTTTATCCTATATTGATACAAAATTATAGAATTGTTTTGAATTTAGACCTCTTGAAATATCATTATCATCAAAGTCTATTGGTATCTTCTGTTCCTGGATACGGGCGACTGATAATTTTGGTAAATGTGTGGTGCCACGTTTACCAATGCTCGAACTCTTCCCCCCCATGTAAGTAGATGTCACATGTAAAGATGAGAAGGCTCATCAAAAGAAGCATGTGTAAGTTCCTCCCTAGTGGTATGAGTATGATTATCTCCATAAATATGTGTTGGATCAGAGGAATGATATGTCATTATACTAAAAATCAAAGCAACATCAATTAGCACAAAAATATACAAATCCAAAAATTACATACAAATGTAAATAAAAAATTAACCATTATCAAAAAAAAAACTAAATGTAACAAATTTTTATTAATATTTGTTATAGTTAACTAAAATGTTAACAATATTAATGAGATATTAAATGATATAAATGAATGAAAACTACACAATATTAATGAGATATGAAATGAAACAGTAAAAATTCACCAACCTAATAAATCATTTTTACAACAAAAATAATTCTTTTATAATATACTCTTATACAATATATTTTATTTTTATTTAAAATGTTAAATTTAAAATAATTGGTTTTCAACAAAAATAAATTAATAGATAAGTTACTTTAGGATAAACATGGAAAAATATAAAGAACTAAACTAATATAAACAAACAATTTAACTTATTAGTTATAATATGTGTTTTAATAAAGAAAATCAAATTAAAATATCTAACTTATGAAATTTAAAAACGTAAACCATAATTAAACATATTTTACCTGTAATATTAGTAATGTACTAAATATTTTTTCCCCAAATTCATTCATCATGATCGTTCTGTATGGCGCAAACCATGTCTTCAATGTGTTCATCAATATTATTTGTTAATCATTATATAGATGTATGGATCTCACATAAATCAGCATCTTCGTCAAGTTTATCATCACCAATATACTATTTTTTTCTTGTAAAATAATATACCACTGCATATTGGATTGATCAAGAACATAGAAAATTTGTTTTTCATGTGTTTCCATGATAAAAGGATCATTTGTGTATCCCAATTTATTCAGATTAACAGTGTCATTATAAATTCATCATGTTGGACACTATTGTTACCAATAAACCATTTACACTTAAAAAATAGAACTTGAAATTTAATTTAATAAACCTCCCATATTTCTTCAATGAATTTATAATATGTGGTTGATGTAGAGATTGGTTTTTTTCTTTGGCACTAGAAAAATTCATTGCTTCTACAAACACCGACACACTACTATTCTAAACCACACTTTTTTTGTCTTGATCTTTTGTATGAAAAGTATATCCATTAATGTCATACCTGGATGATGTTATCAAATTTAAACTTGGACCGCCCACTAACCATCTCAATGTTTCTGATGCATCTGGTTTCATGGTCTCTTTAAACCATGGAAATTTTTTTTGTTATGCTAATTCAAAATCCACATATCTTTCTTCGTTGGATAAATTTGTTTCAACTCATTAATATAAAATGTTATATATGGTTGAGCATCATCTATGTCATTCAAGATTTATAACTATACCTTCTTTATCTATTCACCTATCAACAATTTGACTTTCAAGCCACAAATCCCCTTTCCCCCATAATTAACTTGTTCATAGTGAGATATAGGCAAACCGATGTGCTCCACATCAGACAAATAGCTTTTACAAAACTCTGAAACCCCTAATAAATATACTTCTCAACAATGGATGCTTTAGGTAGATATTAATTCTTAACATACCCCTTGAATATCTTCATATACCTTTCGAAAGGATACATCCAACGTAGATATACTAGTCCACAAATCTTTATTTCTCACACAAAATTAACCATTAAATGCAACATGATATCAAAAAAGATGGAGGAAAATACATTTCCAATTGAAAAATTATAGAAACTAATTCATTATATAAATTTTTTAAAGCATTATAATCAATCACCTTATTATAAATTGAATTAAAAAAATAACACACCTTCATGATAGTCATTCTGACATGGGTGGGCGATATTCTACACAATGCAACTGGTAGGAGTTATTGCATCATGACGTGACAGTCATGAGATTTCATACCTATCAACTAAAAATCCTTTAAAGAAACAAAATTTTTTACATTTAAAGAATAACCATGTGGCAATTTGATATCATGAATACATTGAAAAAAATCTATTTTTCTCCCTCTTGGATAAGGTATGACAAGCTGGGGGTAGGAATTTTCTCCTTCCATTAGGAGTGGGATCCAACTCCAAATGTATTCCCATTGAGAGTAAATCTATTCTTGTATTTAACCCATCTTTAGTATTTTATTTAATATCTAACAATGTTCCGATCAAAATTTCATAAATATTCTTCTCTACATGCATGGCATCAATGTTATGTTTCACCTCACGATATCTACAATATGGTAGCTCAAAAAATATTGACCATTTCTTCAAAACATTTCTATCATTACCGAGTTTATGTGTCTTTCCAAATGTCACATTGATGTTTTTTACCCTCTCAAAATATTGATCAATGGATAAAGGTTTTAGAGTAATATCAAATTCACATGATATGTTGAAATCCTTTTATAATCTTCTATAAGAGTGATTCATAGGCAAAAATTTTTGATGACCCATGTATATTGCTTTTTCCCCATGATGAAGTTGATAATATGAAGTCTGTTGTTCATAAATTGGACAACCTTTATGCCCCTTAACACTGTATCCTGAAAAATTTCCATATGTTGGGAAGTAATTTATAGTGAACATAATCATTTCATATAGTTGAAAATATTCTATTTTATAATAATCATACACCCTTATACCTTCCTACAATAAAAGTTTCGAATCATCAATTAATGGTGAAAAGAAAATGTCAATATCATTTCCAGGCTATTTTGGTCCACAGATCATTAAACTCAACATTACATATTTTCACTTCATAAAAAATTTAGTAGATAAGTTGTAAATTACCAATAAAACAAGCCATGAACTATGTGTTCTACTAAGGATTTGTTATAGATTCATTCCACGTAGGCATATTCCAAGTCTGAGATTTCTAACTTTATTTCTGAATATAGGAAAATGGTGATCAATTTTCTTTCATTATAGACAATTAGCTGGATGATGTATTTTTCCATCACATATCCTCTCATAAGCATGCCATGTTAACCTTTTTTCATCATGAAAATTATCAAATAAACGTTTCAAATGAGGAATTATAGGATGATACCAAAATGATTTGGAAAGGGTCTTTGAAACTTATAAATCATCCCATGAATTTTCTTTCAAATTATACTGTGATGTCCCACATTTAGGACACTTTGATAGAAATTTGTATTATTTCCTATATAGCACACATTAATTTGGAAATACATGTATTTTCTTGTACCCCAATCCCATCGAGCATAATATTTTATTAGCTTTATAATGTGAATATGGAAGATCGTTGTCTTTAGGAAGAATATATTTCAATAATTATAACAGCTCTGTAAAACTCTTGCCAGTCCATCCATGCTTCACCTTCAGGTTTATCAATCTTAACACCATAGATAAAACTGTATATTCTGTATGACATGGATACAATGGTTTTTCAGAATCATTATATAAATGCTCAATTTTTATTTGTTTCTCAATTTCCTTTAATTCAATATCACAAATCATTTCATCAAGTTTTTCAGATTTATCATCTTTCAAAGCACCATCATCAATAGATCTGAAATTATTCCCGATTTCAGCATGCCAAACCCAAGGGCTGTAACTCGAATTAAAACCATGAAAAATTAAATGATCTTTGATCTCTTTACTTTTCAACTTCTTCAAATTTAAACATTTTAGGCATGAAAAGAAAAACATGTCATTGTTTGGAACATTCCATTTAGCAAATTCCAAATAAGCATCGACACCTTCCTCATATTTAGCACCTATTCGAGGTGCATTAATCCAACTTCGGTTCATTATCTATAACAAATATAAAAAATAAATATAAAAAACAAGGGTAGTAATTTATAAAATATTGATATTATAAATTACATTGAAAAATATAGAAAACCAATAATGGAATAATTATAAGGAAAATACAAAATTTTGATGAGAAAATTCATCCATGCGGAAGGAATTACAAAATAGAATCATTTAAAAAATGTCACAAGTAAAAATAAATGAATATAACCTTATGAAATTATTAAAAAATATGTACAAATATATCTATTAAACAATATCCATAAAAATATATATATAATGAGAACAACTAATTAATATTTGATTATTTATAAAAATAAAAAATTTATTCTATATTGTAACTAAAAATTTATGATTAGATTATATTGTTAGTTACAATATCACATTAGGTTCTTAATTAAGATCCTAAGTCTTGATTAAGATCCTAATGTGATATTGGACCACCAGATCAAAGAAACCAGAGAGTTTGGTCTTGGTTGAGATAGAAACGAGACATGTGTCACAATAATCAAAGACCGTGTAATGAACCCTCAATCGATTCATAAATTTTAAAAATATTTTTTACATCAGTTATATTATAACCGATGTGAAAATTGGATATTCGCTGCTCTTTCACATCATTTATACTATAAATGACATAAAAAATTGATATTTAATGTTGGTTAAATTATATAACCGATGTAAAAGAGCGGTGAATATCCATTTTTCACGTCGGTAAATGGAAAACCGATGTAAAAAATTAATATTCTTATATTTTCTCATCAGTTATAAATAACCAGTGTAAAAATTATGATATGGCATCCCAACTTTTTATCACATAAACTTTCATTACATTTTACAAAACTGAGGATCTTTAAGGTTTAGTGTCTTGGAAACCAGGAACTTAAAACATGAAAACAACATAAAGAATTATTCTTATACACTTGAAAGGATTCTCCTCAAGTTCATCCTAGGTTCATTAATGCATCTCATAACCTGGGAACACACATCAAAAGAAGGGGTGAGCAGAAGGCCCAGTAAGGGAAACAAGTGAAACATTTTACATATGAACTTGAGATACATCAATAAAGTCATGAAAAGAACTTTAAGGCATGAAAATGAAATCATGAGGCATATCATAATAAAAATAAAACTTTTTCATAACTTGAAGATGTGGCTACATCATTTAACATAGACAATCATGAACATATCACCAAGTCCCATCCCCAAGGTGTCATTTGAAAATTACCAAGGTTATTCACCAAGGTATCGTGAAAATTGTAATCTCTAGTGGTTACATCATTACCCAATGCATTGGAGTGCTATGAGGGCGCACCCTTAAATTTTCCTTTATTAGCATGTGAGCCACATATATCATCATCAAACATTTCATAAATAACCCATATATCATAAAATAAATGGGTTTCATTTCATAATCATAAAAAAAAACGCTTTAAAGACATGATCCTTACGTCACTTTAAAACCCACAAAAAGGGAGGTGGCTCTCATGTATGTAAATCCAAGAATTTAAAATAGAAAATTTTGGTATATATGGGAATACACCTTTAGAAGAAATATCTTTGAGTATTCACTTAATAATATAAAAGAACTTTAGAAAAAGAGAGAGACATTTTGAGACGGAAATTCTGCAGCATAACGGCTATGTTACGAGGTTTTAGAAGACATTAAAAAGAGGGGGAAAATGGGTCAAACATTCATAAATGACCCATAAAACAGTAGATGGACAGAATAAAAAGGATACATGATCATGGTAATGAAATTTAAAGGACATACCATTTGAAATGAAAAACATGGAAGGAAGACAAAAATTAGATTTCTCTTATGAAAGTTCGGCAGCCTAATGACGTTACTTAAATTTCAACAAGAATGATTTGAAAAGATCAAATAGGGTCTCTCATCATGTGAACATAAGAGTTCAGTATGATAGATATAGAGATAATTCCCCAAAATAATTAAAAAGGAACTTGAAAGACTTTACATGAAAGTAGAACTTTGAAAAGAATGAGAAAGGTGAAAGAATCCCCTAAAAATTTCGGCAGCCTAACGGCGCCACTTAAAACTTCAAAATACTGAATTGAAGAGATCAAATGGGGTCTCTCATCATATGAAAATAAGAGTCCAGTATGATAGGTATAGATATAATACCCCAACATAACAAAAAGGAACTTGAAGGAATTGACATGAAAGTAGAACTTCAAAACGAGAAGGGCGAAGAACCACTTAAAAATTCGGCAGCCTAACGGCGCCACTTAAAACTTAAAAATACTGAATTGAAGAGATCAAATGGGGTCTCTCATCATATGAAAATAAGAGTCCAGTATGATAGGTATAGAGATCATACCCCAACATAACAAAAATGAACTTGAAGGAATTGACATGAAAGTAGAACTTCAAAACGAGAAGGGTGAAGAACCACTTAAAAATTCGGCAGCCTAACGGCGCCACTTAAAACTTCAAAATACTGAATTGAAGAGATCAAGTGGGGTCTCTCATCATATGATCATGAAAGATCAGTATGATAAATTTATAGATCATACCCCAACATAATAAAAATGAACTTGAAATACTTTACATGAAAATAGATCTTGAAAAATGAGAAGGGAGAAAGAATCAGTTACAAAAATTTCGGCAGCCTAACGGCGCCACTTAAAACTTCATAAAACGAAATAATGAGAGTAAGAGAGGATCTCTCATTATATGAACATAAAAAGGGCAGTAATAGGAGTATAAAATAACATCCTCCAACATAAGAACACGGAGCATAAAAGGAATGACATAAAAGAGATCACTTGAAAAGAAAGGGAGGGGTCGGATCCCTTACCTTAAAATGTAACTCTTAAACCTCAAAGGATGGGACCTTGAGGGCTTGGGGGCACCTTGGGAGGACTCCTTGGGAGGTAATGAGACCAGAACTTCGTTGGGGAAGAGTGGGGAGTCCAATGGATGAGAGGAGGGCATGGTATTTATAGGGAAAGTGAGGGGACAAGGCATTAATGGCCAAGAGACACCTCACATGTGCTTTTCTCAAACCCATGTGCTCTCCCTTGGCATTTATCATGGAGTTAGGCCACATGGGGCCCCCAAAACAATAATTCATCACCCTTGTCTGGACAACCCTTAAAAGATCTCATGAAATCATCATGACACAGTTATGATGTCATTAAACATACCGAAACCCTAAAACTGCATTTTTACTATTCACTGAAAAATTCATCTTTCTCAGAAAAATACCAAAATTTCACCTTAACTAAATATCGATGCTCTAATTACATTTATGAACTCCATTTTATAAAAATAATTTTCTAAATATTTTTAATTTAATTTTTAAATAAAAACACTATTCATCGAGAATTCATTTTTTTCAGAAAAATCCCCAAAAATACCATAACATAATATCGATGCTCTGAGTTTAAAAATAAAGTCCTTTTTATAAAAATAATTTTATAATTATTTTTAATTAAATTTTTAATTAAAAAACACTATTCACCCTAAAAACTAATACTTGAATAATAATTTATGAAACCGTTATTTAACCATTTTATTGAATCACATTACTTAATCAAGGTGCCTAGATTATTTTAAAACTTTCTTTAAGTGAGATTACTAATCCATTTGGTCATATTACTAATCCTAATCATAAAATCACTATTCATAATTTACTATTCATCAAAAATCATGTTAATCTTATTAGACTCTAAATTTCGTACTGAACATAATTACAGAAGACCATTTTTTGAGAATCATTACACATTTTTATTTATTTAAGGTTTACATAAACATTTTTAAAATATCCTTTTTCTAAAATTCATCAAAAATATGCATACAATATTTATCCGGTCATTTGAAAATTCATAAACATCATCATAAGAAGAAATCCCAATTTTTATTGAAAACAATGGATTACACAAGGCATTTACGGTCTTCTTACATAGCCCCTTATCACACCAGCATAGGACCTAAGTGTAAGGTGTGCTAAGGTGAGAGAGTCCGAGGGAGGCTCAACCAACATTGCCCGAGTAGTAATTTCTATCAGTTTGAACTTCTTGCGAAGGCGATTCCGTTCTAGCTTCACACGATGAAGTTCGGCTTGGGTTTGGTCCAGAGCAAAGCCCAATGGTGCTACCTCCTTCCCAAGTTCTTTTAGATGGGCTTCGATCGGTCCAAGACTACTAGGTGAGGCCATCAAATCTTCTTTCTATAATAATTAACCAAGATTACTTATATTTAGAGACAATAATCAAAACATTTTGTTCACGGCGGTCATATTGACCGATGGTCATATAACACTCAAAAACCAATGGTCCCATTTTAATTATAATCATGTTTATCAAATAAAACATTTTTGTTGAGTATAAAAATAAAATAAAACAACACATGAAATTAGGAAACAAGATTTATTCAAAATTTCGGGCCGTTACAATCTTCCCCCCTTAAGAAATTGCATCCTCGCAATTTTAAAAAAAATGGGTTTTGAAATTCCATTGAAGGTCCCACATCGGAAAAAGAGTCCATGACACCATTACTTTAAAAGAAAGAAAATGAAGTACAAAGGCCACCCGAGATTACTCATACTAGGATTCCATGTAGAAAACATGGACATGGAGGAGAAAACAAAGGGTCACGTCCTAAAGGAGAGTGATAGAAAACATGATTAGGAGGAAGTTAACCACCAGAAAATCCCAAAATTATGATGTGTGCAAGCGGTCTTTGATTACCTAGTAGGAAACGTAAACCAACAACGTTTTTGTTTTACGTTCCTTTTCATAACTTTGAGGAATTCATTTACAACATAGAACAAAAACATAAGGAAATATATCTACCTTCATGTAGAGTTTCATCCTTTAATAAGTTTCTACCCAAAACTAATCTTTTCTCTAAACTATGAGCATTCAAAACTACTTTGTCTCATCAAAACACAAGAATCATCTTCTAGAGAATCACATAATCCATAAAAGATTAACTATCTATTTCTTTTATCTTTAAACATTATCCCAAAAACCGAAAGGGTAAGGTAAGATAACTCTTCAAAAAGAAAGAATCCCATAGGAATGGAAACTAATTTTAAATCTTCAAAGTTCCATGGTACTACCCAAAGTTCATCATAGTCCATTCCATAAATAACGGTCCTTAAAATTCCTCAAAATAAACCAAACTAAGATTGAAACCCAAATACAATAATGATTTGATAACATAGTCTTCCAAAATAAACTTCATTGTTCATCTCCAAACAACATCAACCACTCCTAACATCTTATAACAAAAGTATCTAACCTAAACATATTTAACCCAAGATAGGTTAATCATTCCCATAAGTAACCTAAATTACTATAAGTACACCTTAAATTCATAGATTCTTCAAATATAAGTCAACCTTACTCCTCAATGAAAATACCGTTGTAATCTATTTACCTTGATCATATAGGGTCCCCAAAATAGTGAATGTCTTCCAAAATAAAAATCATATTTTAATCCCCTAATCATCTCTGTCATATTAACACGGCAATCGTAGCATTTCCTATCACATTGTTTGTTGAGACATGTTCTTCCATTTCCCGCCATTAACTAAGAAAAGAAACTATAATTAGGGGCTTAAATACTTAGCCAATAATCATGAAAAGAAACTTAAAGCATATAAAGATAACTTGTAGTTGAAAAGTATAACCTAACTTGTGATCCCCTAGGTTCCCATCTAGGTTATCCATGATCATATATTCTTATGTGAATCTTCATTTTATTTTATCTTTGTTCCTTTAACAATGGTTCATACTAAGCTTATGAATTTACCAAAGCATATCCCCTGGGAGTGTCGTAACCAAGAGTGCAGCAAGGCCCGTTGTAGTGTACCAGTTCCCGTTCGAGTCTAGCTCAAAGCGGTGTTTTCGGGTTTTACCCCTATGTACATCTGTGCCAGAGCCACCTCTACCTGCTCGTATCCAGACAGGGATGTATTTGCTTGGCAACCCCTTACTCAATACTCACCAAAATACCAGGAATATTTCCTATATTTTAACTTTTCTATAGGATTCTTCCTAAAGTTTTCATATCATAATTTACACAAATAACTAAACCATCCTTTGATACCAACTATTGCATCCCGCCTTTTTATCACATAAACTTTCATTACATTTTACAAAACCGAGGATCTTTAAGGTTTAGTGTCTTGGAAACCAGGAACTTAAAACATGAAAACAACATAAAGAATTCTTCTTAAACACTTGAAAGGCTTCTCCTCAAGTTCATCCTAGGTTCATTACTGCATCTCATAACCTGGGAACACACATCAAAAGAAGGTGTGAGCAGAAGGCCCAGTAAGGGAAACAAGTGAAACATTTTACATATGAACTTGAGATACATCAATAAAGTCATGAAAAGAACTTTAAGGCATGAAAATGAAATCATGAGGCATATCATAATAAAAATAAAACTTTTTCATAACTTGAAGATGTGGCTACATCATTTAACATAGACAATCATGAACATATCACCAAGGTCCATCCCCAAGGTGTCATTTGAAAATTACCAAGGTTATTCACCAAGGTATCGTGAAAATTGTAATCTCTAGTGGTTACAT
This sequence comes from Viscum album, assembly GCA_963277665.1. Classification (NCBI taxonomy): domain Eukaryota; kingdom Viridiplantae; phylum Streptophyta; class Magnoliopsida; order Santalales; family Viscaceae; genus Viscum; species Viscum album. The sequence continues at coordinate 848,908,361 of OY728166.1, read as the reverse complement.
CATTACCCAATGCATTAGAGCACTATCAGGGAACACCCTTAAATTTTCCTTTATTATCATGTGAGCCACATATATCATCATCAAACATTTCATAAATAACCCATATATCATAAAATAAATGGGTTTCATTTCATAATCACAAAAAAAACGCTTTAAAGACATGATCCTTACGTCACTTTAAAACCCACAAAAAGGGAGGTGGCTCTCATGTATGTAAATCCCAGAATTTAAAATAGAAAATTTTGGTATATATGTGAATACCCCTTTAGAAGAAAGATCTTTGAGTATTCAATTAATAATATAAAAGAACTTTAGAAAAAGAGAGAGACATTTTGAGACGGAAATTCTGCAGCATAACGGCTATGTTACGAGGTTTTAGAAGACATTAAAAAGAGGGGGAAAATGGGTCAAACATTCATAAATGACCCATAAAACAGTAGATGGACATAATAAAAAGGATACATGATCATGGTAATGAAATTTCAAGGACATACCATTTGAAATGAAAAACATGGAAGGAAGACAAAAATTAGATTTCTCTTATGAAAGTTCGGCAGCCGAATGACGTTACTTAAACTTCAACAAGAATGATTTGAAAAGATCAAATAGGGTCTCTCATCATGTGAAAATAAGAGTTCATTATGATAGATATAGATATAATTACCCAACATAATTAAAAAGGAACTTGAAAGACTTGACATGAAAGTAGAACTTTGAAAAGAATGAGAAAGGTGAAAGAATCCCCTAAAAATTTCGGCAGCCTAACGGCGCCACTTAAAACTTCAAAATACTGAATTGAAGAGATCAAATGGGGTATCTCATCATATGAACATAAGAGTCCAGTATGATAGGTATAGAGATCATACCCCAACATAATAAAAAGGAACTTGAAGGAATTGACATGAAAGTAGAACTTCAGAACGAGAAGGGTGAAGAACCACTTAAAAATTCGGCAGCCTAACAGCGCCACTTAAAACTTAAAAATACTGAATTGAAGAGATCAAATGGGGTATCTCATCATATGAACATAAGAGTCCATTATGATAGGTATAGAGATCATACCCCAACATAACAAAAAGTAACTTGAAGGAATTGACATGAAAGTAGAACTTCAAAACGAGAAGGGTGAAGAACCACTTAAAAATTCGGCAGCCTAACGGCGCCACTTAAAACTTCAAAATACTGAATTGAAGAGATCAAGTGGGGTATCTCATCATATGATCATGAAAGATCAGTATGATAAATTTAGAGATCATACCCCAACATAATAAAAATGAACTTGAAATACTTTACATGAAAATAGATATTGAAAAATGAGAAGGGAGAAAGAATCCGTTACAAAAATTTTGGCAGCCTAACGGCGCCACTTAAAACTTCATAAAACGAAATAATGAGAGTAAGAGGGGATATCTAATTATATGAAAATAAAAAGGGCAGTAAGAGGAGTATAAAATAACATCCTCCAACATAAGAACATGGAGCATAAAAGGAATGACATAAAAGAGATCACTTGAAAAGAAAGGGAGGGGTCAGATCCCTTACCTTAAAATGTAACTCTTAAACCTCAAAGGATGGGACCTTGAGGGCTTGGGGGCACCTTGGGAGGACTCCTTGTGAGGTAATGAGACCAGAACTTCGTTGGGGAAGAGTGGGGAGTCCAATGGATGAGAGGAGGGCTTGATATTTATAGGGAAAGTGAGGGGACAAGGCATTAATGGCCAAGAGACACCTCACATGTGCTTTTCTCAAACCCATGTGCTCTCCCTTGGCATTTATCATGGAGTTAGGCCACATGGGGCCCCCAAAACAATAATTCATCACCCTTGGCCGGCCAACCCTTAAAAGATATCATGAAATCATCATGACACAATTATGATGTCATTAAACATACCGAAACCCTAAAACTGCATTTTTACTATTCATTGAAAAATTCATCTTTCTCAGAAAAATCCCAAAATTTCAACTTAACTAAATATGATTCTCTAATTACATTTATGAACTCCATTTTATAAAAATAATTTTCTAAATATTTTTAATTTAATTTTTAAATAAAAACACTATTCATCAAGAATTCATTTTTTTCAGAAAAATCCCCAAAAATTACCATAACATAATATCGATGCTCTGAGTTCAAAAATAAAGTCCTTTTTATAAAAATAATTTTCTAATTATTTTTAATTAAATTTTTAATTAAAAACACTATTCACCCGAAAAACTAATACTTGAATAATAATTTATGAAACCGTTATTTAACCATTTTATTGAATCACATTACTTAATCAAGGTGCCTTGATTATTTTAAAACTTTCTTTAAGTGAGATTACTAATCCATTTGGTCATATTACTAATCCTAATCATAAAATCACTATTCATAATTTACTATTAATCAAAAATCATGTTGATCTTATTAGACTCTAAATTTCGTACTGAACATAATTATAGAAGACCATTTTTTGAGAATCATTACACATTTTTATTTATTTAAGGTTTACATAAACATTTTTAAAATATCCTTTTTCTAAAATTCATCAAAAATATGCATACAATATTTATCCAGTCATTTGAAAATTCATAAACATCATCATAAGAAGAAATCCCAATTTTTATTGAAAATAATGGATTACACAAGGCAGTTACGGTCTTCTTACATAGCCCCTTATCACACCAGCATAGGACCTAAGTGTAAGGTGTGCTAAGGTGAGAGAGTCCAAGGGAGGCTCGGCCAACATTGCCCGAGTAGTAATTTCTATCAGTTTGAACTTCTCGTGAAGGCGATTCCGTTCTAGCTTCACACGATGAAGTTCGGCTTGGGTTTGGTCCAGAGCAAAGCCCAATGGTGCTACCTCCTTCCCAAGTTCTGTTAGATGGGCTTCGATCGGTCCAAGACTACTAGGTGAGGCTATCAAATCTTCTTTCTATAATAATTAACCAAGATTACTTATATTTAGAGACAATAATCAAAACATTTTGTTCACGGCGGTCATATTGACCGATGGTCATATAACACTCAAAAACCAATGGTCCCATTTTAATTATAATCATGTTTATCAAATAAAACATTTTTTTTGAGTATAAAAATAAAATAAAACAACACATGAAATTAGGAAACAAGATTTATTCAAAATTTCGGGCCGTTACATACGACATAATAAATAATTTTTATACTAGTGAAATTTTCCATAGAGATACTCCCGAGCTCGATGAGGATGCCTTGGTTTTCTATACCTTAGATTCAACCCTTCGTGGTCTAACACTGGATTACACGGTGAGGCCGTTGTGTATATTTTTTCTATGATTATAGATAAACCTAGTATGGGTATCAATTTACAGTTGATAGACTAGAAAATACCACACTTATTTAATTATGATTTACAACTTCCCTTGTTTATGGGAGATCAATTCTTATTTTATAGGGATCTATTTTTGGCTAGATATGATAACATTTTCATTTGACACTTTACTTTTAGTACTATTATAATTATGATATACTATAAACTACTTCTGTTTATATTACATAGTCTGGACTCATTATAGACACCATTGGTGGCGTCCTAATGAGTGTTATATCACATTCTATTCAGGTCACTATTGGGTTCATGGACAAACTTCATGGATGTAGGTAGGGATCAGGGCAAGAAACCATTGTATGATGCTTGACTGCTTATACTTAGGAGCAGGGGGCACATGACCGAGCTTGGCTCATGATGTTAGCAAGAGATAGTTCCTTTTTGGAATTTTTATTCTCTGATACATTTATTTTATTGGATGAATGCTTCCATGCATTTCCTACCTTTTTTTTATAGAGACATGACATGTTCATCATATTTTATATGACATTTCTTTTGGTACTGATTACTACTACTGTATTTTGGATGTTTATATTTTGTCAGTGTTTTATATTATACTTCCACTATTGATATATTAGTCATATAGCTTTATTACACTCTAACAAGGGGGAATAGTCTCCCCATAAAAACACCCTAGGCCCTCGCTGCTAGTCGAAAACATCTGGCATATAGGGAGGTGTGCTTGAGGCTATATGACTCACCAGCTCAGGGCACCATTCAGTTTCATCCAGGCCAGGATGTTACATTCTCATCCCCTTAAGACATTCCCTTGAGTGTTTCTTCCAAAATTATTAATATACAGGAAACTGAGTCTTCTTTCCTCCATTGCCTTCACTTCCCAAGCTCTCAAATAACTCTATCCTTCTCTTCTTTAGTGAGTCCACAAGTTGGTTGAGGTTCAATTTATTAATCATATATAATGCTAACTGATTAGGCATGATCTCAACATCTTTCACTCCAATAATCACCACATTTAGTTTCTCATCAACACATTTTATATCACATTAAATGTTAATCTAGTTTCTTAGGGTTCCCTATATTGACTAAAACCAAACAAACTGAGTTTGATCAATAATAATCATAGTGAGAAACCAAATAATCATGAAAAAACACTTATAGGATTTCTAAATCATGGAACCTTATTTTAAATATATTACACCTTAGGATTAACCTAGGTCATTCATGATCATTATTCAAATCCTTCATGATGGTTTATAAAGAGTTTATGAATTTACAAATCATATCCTTCGAGAGTGTCAAAATAGGTGTACAATACAAACTATGTTCATTCATTGAGTGACATTTGATTCTAACTCAATGCATCCTTTTTGGAGTTATTACCCCTAGGAAAAACTATGATAGATCTACATCCAATTATAGTATCTATACATAGATTTAATTTCTTAGAAAACACTTACTCTATCCTTCACCAAAATTCCAATACACTTTCCTATATTTTGGATTATCCTTAAACTTATCCTTAGAGATAACCTTAGAGATATCACCAAAAAGTTATCATCCTAGCTTCCAAAGGTTAACTAAACCTTTCTATAATACCAACTATAGATACCCAATATTTTAATACATAAATATTATAACTTAGTATATGAATATTCATTACATAACATAATGATCCATGCCAGAATCATTTTGGTCTAGTGCCTTTGGAAACTTGGACAAATAAAAAACTGGCCCATAATTGTGCTACGTCATCTCCCAATAAGTTATTCATAACTAGCACCATTCTCAAACATATCATGCACAATACATTTCTTCATATCTTGAGGAAAATAAACATAAGAAAGGGTGAGCTCAGATTCTCAATAAGGGTAAACAAGGGAAATATCAATATAACATGAGCATATGGGTATGAGAACATGATAATAACATTTTAAAACCATACATTTCATATCATAGATAATAAACATGAGTCATATCATAAATCTTGGTAGTTCGTAAGACATGAATAATTATTGAATCAAAGAGCATGAGCCATGAGAGCATAACATTGGAATAATATATAGATTTGTGGAATACATATAATAATAGAAAATATTATGTCAATGATATCCGCTAAGACATTCATAAAATTTTAGTCTTGGGCTAACCACCCATATACCTACTTCGAGTTTGGGATAAAACCCCGTGTACCCTCTTTCAGTATTGGGATAACCACCCATGTACCCTATTTCGGGCTTGGGATAACCTCCCATGTAACCTTTGTGCTCATATAACATTAATAATTATCCAATGCATTGGAAGGATATATAGGTACCAAATGTCACATAATCTATAAATTTAAGTGTGTAAAGATCATAAATCATTCATCATATCATAACCCATATAAAGTAAATGGGAATCATAAACATTTCATCATAGAAAAATCCATAGGAAGGAAATGGGTTTCATAATCATCTCATCAATTTATCACAGTATAACCCATGGGAAAGGAGTTGGTTTCACAAAAATCTCTTTATTATAATCATAAACCATCCATATAAAGAATAAGTATGGTACAATTTTATTATATCCCTAATAAATCATAAGTAACATTAAAGGATGTTATCATAAATGGAAAATGATTTTGAAATATCACTTGGAACAATTCTTGAGAAAAATTTCCTTTATTTAAAAATAAATTTTTAAAAATAAAAAAACGTATTTTTTTTAGAAATCCTTTTCTTTAAAAATAAACTTTAAAACTTTTAAAGGAATATTTATAAATCATTTAAAACATTTCTTGAGGAAAATATCATTTCCACTCTGAAAAAAACTTTTTAAAATAAAAAATCTTTAAAAAATTGTTTTCTTTGGAAATAAACTTGGTAACTTATAAAGGATTATTTAAAAATAATTCAAAACATTTATTTAGGAAAATATCATTTCCACTTTTAAGAAATATTTTTAAAATATTAAACATTTTTAAAATCTTTTTCTTTGAAAATAACCTTGTAAACTTATAAAGGAAGCTTCAAAGATCAATTAAAACGTTTTTTTGAGGAAAATAACCTTTTAACTTTGAAAAAAACTTTCAAAACATTTTTTTTAAATACTTTGGATAATGTTAAAAAAATTTATTTTTTTTATAAAACATGGATATGTAATAAAAATGGTTTTCAACTGAAAATAGAAATAATGTTGGTTTTCTTTAAAAGAATCATTTTAGAATCTTAAGGATATGAAGAGAAGAAAATTAAGGGGAAAATGTATCATAAATAAATAACCATATTATAAGAAAATTCATGATTTTATTAAGATAAATATCATAATATTTCATCATCTGAAATATAAACATAAACAATCCTGATAAACGATGAGATTGTATCATGAAGCCCTTATCACTTTGGTAACTTTGAATCGTAAGCCACGTGAAAGAATAAAATTAAATGAAACATAAAATATAATGATAATAAATAAATTAATGATATTTAATTTCAAATGGGATGTATATACACCTCATAAAATAAGGTAGGTGCATAACATAACATATATCCCAAATAAGACAAATTGAGACAAAAATCCCTTTCCTTAAGTATCAAATTACTTCATACACATTCAAATATCATCTATAATAAATATAAGTTTATTTAAAATATATTAAAGAGACATAATCATATTTATCATAACATATATTATTTAATTATGACATTTTATTACATGTTTATCAATAATTCCTTATTAAAATCTTATTTCGGGTAATAACTGCTTTGTTTTTCATGCATATTTTGATTTTTTATTTACATTTATATTAATTTGATCATGGTTAAATAATATATATAATTTTAAATGTGATATAAATATAATATATACTCAGTATATATTTATTTAGATTAATCTATAAAAGTTAGATATAGAAAATGAAATACACCATTCTTGGAGACAGTAGACCATACATACGCATAAACGCTTTTCCATTTTATTGAAAGATGAAATGAAAGAAATTTAAATAATATATTAAAATTTAAGAAATTTTTTTATGTCACATACATCACATATATTCATTTAATTTACCCTAATTACCTTCCATGAAAAGTATTAGTGAAAAACAAATCACATTGCTTTGCAAGGCAGTAATCCGTCATACACACGAACAACATTATCATTCCCCCATGAAATAGAAATCAAGAATATATATGTGATATTATAATTACATAATTATAATTATGTTTCAAATATATTACATATTTATTTAATCTATACTTATTTCCATCAAATTAAAATATAATGAAAAACACATCCCATCGGTTCACGAGGCTGTAGTCCGCCATACACATGAGTGACATTATTGTTTTCCAATGAGTTTGGTGATAAGAAGGTAGATGTGGTATTATAATTTAAAATGTATAATAATATAAAAAATATCATATATAAACATTAAATCCATTATTATATCTAGTCTTGAGAGGTGGTGATGGAAAATGAATAACATCACTTCGCGATACGGTAGTCCGCCGTACACATGAATGATGATTTTGTATCCCATTTGATAGAATAGAAGATAGATTTAGGTTATTAAATTATCATAATAAAATCTTATTATATGTTAGATACTTATTTTATTATTTTATAATAGTTTTAAAATATTTTAAGGAGTTATAAGAAGAAGTAAAACAAAGATGCATAGATAAAAACTTTACCTCTTCTTTGGAGAACCTCTTTAGGTTTAAGCTAAAGCCTTCCTAGATTTTATTTATGACATAAATAAGGCCTATAATATGTGGTTATGGAAGTAAAAAATACAATTTATTAGGTATTTTATAAACCAAATGGTTTTGGAGGTGTGATTAGGAGAGGAGATGTGGTGACCTTTTATAAGCAGGGGAGAGGGCACACATGAAAGTTTTGAAAAGAATAAAGTGTACCCACATTTTTCACACAAAAAAAGTCTAAAAATGGGTAATTATAGAACATAAAAGTTTATAAGGTCTAAATATGTCCATATAATGGGTTTTTTATAAGTTTATAGATCATTTAAACTTTATCGTTTGAGTTTAACACCAGGTAAACCCGTTTTGACCTTAACCGTAGTAATTAATTTTTATCATTTTTACTATTAATCATGATCAAAAATTAAGTTGAAATAATTATAAAATATAAATTATTATGATTAAAAATATATAATTAATTTTTTAAAATTCCATTCATATAAGTGGAAAATTTTAATTTAAAATTAACCCCGTAGATGCGATGAAAAACTGATTTTCCAAAAAGAAAATCTTTAAAAGTATAAAAAGTTTTCATATTAAAATTCAATATGAAATTTATTAAAATAAATTAAATTGTATTAATAAATATATTATTGAATTTTTTTTACTTTTAATACCATTTGAAAACAATTTTAATGTTTTTATATGCTTTAAATGAAAAGACAATTCTTAATAAATACAATATTTTTCACTATTCACTGAAAAATTTATATGTTCAAAAAATTCTCAAAAATTCACCCAAATATAAGTTTAAAATGATTATTTAACAAATTTATTTAATTTTTTAAAATAAATTTTATGAAAATTTTAAAAATTAATTTTAAAATAAGTGCACAAAATGTGACGAAACAATTTTTTTGAAAAATATAGTTTTTAAGCAAAAAATTGGATTTATTCTTTCCTCTTGTATAAGATACACATAATATGAATTTTAAAAATTGGATTGAATATATAATATGTAAATTTAATTAAAATAATTCTCCAAAATTTATTTATTTAATTTATTGAGGTAAAACGTGTTTGTGCACAAAAAAATAGTTTTTCAGAAAAAGATTTCCTTTATTTTCAAATGGTTCTTATTTTCATTTCTAATTAACTAGTCACAAAACAATTCATTTTATATGCATGTGTAAACATTATATTTTCATAAATTATTTAATCCTATTTATACTCACCATTCTAATGGCTAGTCTATAAGTATCATACTAAATAATAACATTTTAATAGTATGCTGTGTTTCGTTAAAACTATGTGTTGTGTGTAGTACAAGATGTTAAAGAAATTAAATTTATTTGATTTTTTTTTCATAAAATACTAGGGTGTTACAATATTAATGAAATAAATATCTTACACTTGTATCTTAATAATGTTTTTTAAGAAAAATGATAAAATTCTATGTGTTAGAGCATCCCCTTCCCGAGTAACCTACTGCTGAAGTTGTTCATGTCACACCACGACTTTATACACTTAATTATTTTATCTATTTATTATGTTTTTATCTTCATTTTATATTTTATTCGTATTTATATTGTTTTCGGGGCCTCATATAATCTATAATGAAGACTTTAGTCCGTCGCACTGTGACCTAAGGAGGTTATGTCGCGACTAGTCCTTTTGCAATTCCTAGGATATTTGGAATATAGACTATCATGCCATAATGTGCCTTTGGTAAAAATTTCTTTGATTCTTCTAGTAGTATGTTCACTCCACAACATAGGGAGTCATACTGTAACCTAGCCTCGGTCTTACGGTGTCACACTATAATAAATGTGTAACTCCACAACATGTCTTAGGCAAAATTTTAATTATATGAATTTTCCATCTTCCACCTATTAAATTTATCCCATTTTGGGGTCCCTATTCCCACCATTTGTTTGAACTAGTAGAGAGGATTACTCTAGATGAATTCCCTCTTCATCCTCCTTATATTCTTAGACTTTTCCCTCAATTATTGGTGATTTATTCCAAGTATTTACCTCTTGTCTTCCATTATCTTATTCTACTCTCTCCCTCTTTCCCTATGATGGCATTGATGACCTAGGATTTTCTAGAACTCAATTTTTCGTGTGGGTTTTCTTAGGTTTAGTGTTATCTTACCTTTATGGAGTTTCTTTGACCTTTCTTAGGTGGAACAAGACTTTGATTTTTGAAAGTGATAAATTTGAGGTGGGTGTTTCCATGCCTTTTCCTTTTCTTAACACACCATTAAATGGTTGTTTTTTCTATAATCATTTTCTTCAAAATTATAATTTTTTTGTGAAATATAGAGGATTATCACATATAATAAAATTTTTAATGAATTTATGGATTGACTTCAAAGGGGGTTTTCCATGGATTTCAACCTTTATATTTTTATATAAAATGAAAATTCATAACTAATTTCTGATAAAATGTCTAAAAAGGTTTTCTTTAAGGATTTATGTATTTAAATGATTATTTGGATTTCTAAATGTTCTCATGTGAATTGTATTATATATTTGGGGTAAATTTTTAGGGTATAATTGCTACTCATGGTTTCTAATGAGTTCATTTAATTAAATTTCCATGTTATTCTCATGAGATTCTTATTTATGATTTCCCTCATGTTATTCTTTGATTCTTCACTTTTGTACATATTATTTAAAAAATACCTTCGGACTAAAGTTTTGTTTTTAAATGATATTGAAGGGGTTTTAAAAGGATACCTAGTTTTCAAAGGGGGTTCAAAATAGGATTTAAAATTTTCTTTCTCAATTCTAACATAAATGCCTATTTGGTACCTTATAAAAGGTATTTCTAGTGATGTTTAAAAAATATAACATAAAGGCACATTTTTAACCTTGAAAATGAATTTATAAGATGGTTCTCAAGTGGGGTTTTAATGTTTAAATTTAAATTGTGTGATTTAAATATTAAATTGAATTTTTTTAAAAGTGAAAATTTAAACATCATTTGGTGTTGCGGTTTTATTGAGAGGTGTTTATAATTTATTATATGGAGATGTTGTTTTATTCATAGATTATATTAATTTGAGAGAATTGAAACTTTAATTTTATTAATAGAGACTTTCATTTATTCAATATTTAGAGTATACCACCCATAAAGTTCCGGATGGATCATATGAAAATTTCATCTTGGAGTTTTTTTATAGATTTATGTATCTTAGAGATCAAGTGTATCACTTCAAAGTGCTGAATCTACCCAAACTCTTGATGGATTAGTAAATCCAGACTCTTCTTAGTGTTTGTATAGTCTTTTAAAATATTCTTATCTTCCTTCTATCATGATCCTTTATTATTTATAGTTTTTTTATTTTTATCCTTATATTTTAGGATTTTAGATGTTTTATGCTTATTTGGGGTAGAAAATGATTGATTTAATGAGACTATAGATGCCATGTTTGGGTTATTTAGGTTAAAATTCAAGTTGTGTTTCATAGTGATCCTTTTTGTTTACCCTTGTTTTTTTGAACCAAAATTATTAGTGTCTCCCATATATGGTGGGGAGAACCACTACAGGTCTTAGCCTATGATTATTTCCTAAAAGGAATTTTGATTATCTCCTTATTTATTACCCTTATCATTATTTTATTTCTTTTAGTTCATCATTGATTACCTTGTTCTTTTGGGGTGTTTTGATACACTGTGATCTTTTAGAGAATTTTCATTTGATCCCATGTGATTATAGATTTGTCATTGGGGTGATTATTCTATATCATACCCTTTGGGTTTTGTGTTTTGGGTGGTGCTTTTGGTTTTATTGGATATGTCATACCATTGAAAGCTTTATATTGTGGGGAGACCCATTGTGGGTCTCAACTCTTATTTCTATCTCGAGAAGAATCATGAGATTATCATCATGTATTTGGGATAAATTATTATATTTTTAGATTTTATTTGTATTTGGAATGTTTTTGGTATTGTAGCATTAGTAGTTATTTAATTTTGATTGAAAATTTTCCTTGTTTCATCTTTACCTTTGAGTTCAGTGGGTTTATGGTTGCGCCCAAATTTACCCTACTGGTAAAATCGGTCGATGTAGTACATGTAGGGGTCGAATCCACAGAGACTGAAGAAGTAACATTGAGACGCTATAATTTGGTGAAGGATGGGCTATGAAGTAGCCAACTTTGGTTTTGATTTTGGATGGTTTAAAGAACACTAAGAAACCTAAGTGAATTCAATTCAAATAAAATGGGTTGATCTTAGGATTATGCTCGGGGTGGATTGAATGAATTTTACTTCTTTAGACAATTTTGGTTTTATTAATTCTTGATGAATCCATTCTTCAAAAATAACACTACCTTCATCATTTTATGGTTTGGTGCTTACTACACACAATTACTAATCCCCTATACACTTAGAGAACCAAATTCATGATCTCTCCGAGGTATATGGTCATTTATTAATTGAATTTAGTTTTCTCAAACACAGTAAAGATGAATAGTAGAAATAACTGAAGAATGGATGTCTTAAATTAATTATCCAATTAACAAAAATTCGTTCACAAAATAACATTCAATCCAGCCTTTGCATCCTCCTAAGATCATCCCATTAAAGGGTTATCCCTCCATTGATGGTATACTCTCAATGGTGGGCGGAAGATGGCTGACAATAATTGTATTGAAGAAATTAAAACCGCGGAAATAACAAGCACTCCTCCGTGTGTGTGAATGAAATTCACACCTATGTGTGAACTAATTCACAACAAAACAGAGATATCACTGTGATTTGTGATAATAAAGTTTTAATAAATGAAATGGAAAATATATAAGAGAAATAAGTTTATTAAGAACATAAATATACAAAAAATAAACTTACATGGAAATGAAAAACATTACAAAGGAAATTTGGAAGCATAACCTTACAATGAAACAAGAAAAAAAAGATGATAAGAAAAATATCCACCCCTATTACCTTCACCACTATATACTTATATAGGAATATTAGGAGCCTTAGTTCCATCCCCCAACAATAAATTCATCCCCCAACAGTTAATAGAGTCAAAAGGAGGGTGAATAATCAAAAGGAAATTGATGTTTCGAATTTGACCCAGAAAACTGTCCAGATTCGTCCACCATATTGACGTGTGAATTTGTAATTGAATAAGGCAGAATCCGGAGGGGTTTTAGAAGAACACTATATTCCTCCATCTGTCCTATATGATCTGTAAAAATTTCAGGAAATTTGGCCCAACCGTTTGGAAGTTATCGTCGAAATGGTGGGACAGATTTCTGTGCATTAATGTCAGGTCCACCATTTAAATCTCAACTTCGGATCCCTTTATCATCATGAAAAAATTAGAATTAGCTCTGGCCACAGTTTAATAAAATGATCCTCATATTTTAATATTTCTACTGTATAAATTTTAGCTTCATTGGGCTTGGTTTGTGGGCCCCACATTTGTTTGATGGGCCTTAGGCCCATTATGCTTTTTCCAGCAAGTTTCTGCCTTCAGGTGCAAAAATTCACATCTTCACTTGTGATTCATCCATAAGACCTAAAATAAAAAATGTTAAAAATAAAGTGATGAATCATATACCAAAATATCAAATTAAAATGATGAATATTGTAATTTCCACAAGAAAATTATTGAGTGGGCCCAAATTGACACTTTAAGCATGAATTACACAATGATGGGAAATGAAGTTCAATTTCTGAATTGGACTAAAATTGATGTTTATGAACTTTTAAAAACATTAATATTAAGATCTTAACAATGAATATTAGCCACTTTCAGTGACTAATCACACCCCCCAACTTGAGTTTTGCTAGTCCCGAGCAAAATATATTACAAATATGAAATTCAAATCCCCTTTTCCAAAAACATTTAAATACACATTGCTCACCCAAAGACTTCATACCAAAAAAAAATTATGGAACCCATAAAAATCATTTAAAACAAGATAGTACCATAATAATATCCTAAGCCCAAGCCCATTCCTTTGTTCAAATTCATCGCCACATTTCATCCAATTTCAATTAAGCATGATAAAGTGTTGTGCATCACAAAAGATATGGGGACCATTTTATTGTTCAAGGGGAAAAAATGGAAGCGCTAGGTGGGAATCACATTAAAACTTAATATGAGTATCCATTTTTTTTGATTTTTTTATGATTTTTTATCCATAATAGATATGAAAAGACTAACTCTGGGAAAGACAACTATAGAGTCACGATCCCCAAGTGTCGGATGCCACACATTTTGTCAATTTCATGCTCTACAATAGAGATATAAAGCCTAACTCTGGGAAAGAAAACTATGGAGTCATGATCCCCAAGTGTAGAACGCCATGTATTTGGACAAAACATTGCTCTATGTGGTCAATTTTTTGTTTTTTTTTTGTTTTTTTGTTTTTGTTTTTGTTTTTTGGATACTCAAATTAAACTAAAAGTGACCCCAGAACCCTATGCTATAATGAAAGGGACCCAAGAACTCAAATTTACACCCACGATCCAGTAGACGTGCATTGTGGAATTTTTATTAAGAGGATGAAAATGTAAAAATTGAAAAATCACATCGGACAACCGCACTTTCCAAAAACTATGCTCATGAAGTTAAACTTGCATTAAAATCAGAATCAAGGCATTCAAAATTTATTTGATATCCAATTTTAGAGTTTTCAATGTGTGTTATCATGTTTATGGTTAATGAAAATTTTCTTTTCATGCATGTTTTTATTCAAAAAAAAATCATTTTTTATTTCATCTCCTTCCAACATAGAATAACGTTGTCCCCAGTGTTTAAAGAAAAGAAAAGTTAGAAGGGGGTAGGAGAAGAGTTCAAAGAGGAAATTTGAAAATGATAATCATGGAATGAAGTCACCTGGTGGTTGATGAAGAAATCGCATGCCAATGTCTCCCTTTAATCCTGGGTTCGAGTCTCAGCAGCTTTGATGGTGGTGAATGGATTTTCCTTATGACTTACAACATGTCCTTTTATTGTTTTAACCTATAAAAACATAAAAATAAACAAAACAAAATAAACTGATGATACATTGTCTTCTTTTTAGATTTCTGGGTAAGGTATTACTCAGAGATCACGCCACGTGACACGGATGAATATGGAGCTCCCCTTTCATACCCATCCTTACTCATAAAATAAGAACAGGTCAACAGTCTATGGTAATTTATTATATGAAAAAAATGATTCAAAATGATTAGAAACATGGAAACCATGGGTTTCCTCCCATGAAGCGCTTTTGTTTAACGTCGTTGGCTCGACTTGTACCCCCCAACTTATCCAATTCCAACTTTCAACATTTTTAGGACCCCATTTTTGTCCACTTCAACTTGATTCAGATTTATTTTTTTATAATTTGATTCATGTGAAATCCCATGGTCAATAATGAGTGTGGAAGTCCAAGAAAATTTGGTAATGGTTGATTCGGTTGAATTTCTAGTCTTTCCTAAGACATCAATGGCCATTCCAACATTATTGGTTTCGTGAGAAGAATGAACTACAAATACAAGGCATTTCTTATCTCCTATAGTGGGTTTCTTGAGTTCGGAAGAAAGTAAAATAATTTTGAGCTCGGGTTTATTGAAATTTCTTAAAGTAGATTGAAAAATTAAATCAAAATCAGTTTCTTCTCCAAAACATTTAGAAAGAATTGGTTCATTTTGAAAATAATATTCATCCTGAAAATTGTCCAGTTGAATATCATAAGTGTGTATGGGATCACTATTAATTATATCTCCCAATGGTTCAATGATTGGTGATTCTAAAAAAATGTTATTGGAGCAATATTCTGAACACTCAATCCATGAAGACAAATTTTCCCCTTGTGAATCAAAAAAATTAATTTCCTCCTGATTTAAATACCCGTCAACATTTCCTTGATCTTGTTCAGTTATCCCATATCCAAAGGTTATTTCTTTTTTCAATCCATGGGATGTTTTTGGGATAAAAGATTCATCTATAAATGATGAGGAAAGAACATATTGAGTTGGAACGGGTTCCTCAAAAGTCTTAAAGCTTTGTAATTCTAATATGAAATATGAAACTTATGAATTCATTTTATCCATTTGTTCACACAATTGTTCAAGAATTTTTTCAGGATTAGGGTTGATATATGTTTGTACATCATGGACTTCCTCATTATTTATCTTTTCAATCATTCTTGATAGGTATGGAAATTTATCTTTTAAACATTCAGCATCCCATTGATTGTTCATGTTATCGGGTGTGGGGTAATCATTCAAGTGTTGATCAAAGTAATTTTCTATCTGAGGGGATTCCCATTGTTGATTTTCTATTTGATTCCAGCCCGAGTTTATGAAAGGAAATTGTTGATGATACTCCATTGGAGTTGTATAAAATTTGGATTTGGATTTTTTTGGACACACGAAAACAGAAAGGGGAAAAGAAAAGAGAAATATAGGTGAGAAAACAGAAGTTAGGTGAGAATAGAAGGTGGGTGTCTAAGAAAACTTACTTGGGTCCCCAGAAACGGCACCAAAATTTGGTTTCACCCAAATTTACCCTACTGGTAAAAGCGGTCGATGTAGTACATGTAGGGGTCGAATCTAGAGAGACCGAAGAAGTAACCTTGAGACGCTATGATTTGGTGAAGGATGGGCTATGAAGTAGCCAACTTTGGTTTTGATTTTGGATGGTTTAAAGAACACTAAGAAACCTAAGTGAATTAAATTCAAATAAAATGGGTTGATCTTAGGATTATGCTCGGGGTGGATTGAATGAATTTTACTTCTTTAGACAATTTTGGTTTTATTAATTCTTGATGAATCCATTCTTCAAAAATAACACTACCTTCATCATTTTATGGTTTGGTGCTTACTACACACAATTACAATACCCTATACACTTAGAGAACCAAATTCATGATATCTCTGAGGTATATGGTCATTTAGTAATTGAATTTAGTTTGCTCAAACACAGTAAAGATGAATAGTAGAAATAACTGAAGAATGGATGTCTTAAATTAATTATCCAATTAACAACAATTCGTTCATAAAATAACATTCGATCCAGCCTTTGCATACTCCTAAGATCATCCCATTAAAGGGTTAGCCCTCCATTGATGGTATACTCTCAATGGTGGGTAGAAGATGGCATACAAGAATTGGATTGAAGAAATTAAAACCGCGGAAATAACGAGCACTCCTCCATGTGTGTGAATGAAATTCACACCTATGTGTGAACTAATTCACAAAAACACAGAGATATCACTGTGATTTGTGATAATAAAGTTATAATAAATGAAATGGAAAATATATAAGAGAAATAATTTGATTAAGAATATAAAGATACAAAAAAGAAACTTACATGGAAATGAAAAACATTACAAAGGAAATTTGGAAGCATAACCTTACAATGAAACAAGCAACAAAAGATGATAAGAAAAATATCCACCCCTATTCCATTCACCAATAGATCCTTATATAGGAATATTAGGAGCCTTAGGTCCATACCCCAACAATTAATTCACCCCCCAACAATTAATAGAGTCAAAAGGAGGGTGAATAATCAAAAGGAAATTGATGTTTCAAATTTGACCCGGAAAACTATCCAGATTCGTCCACCATATTGACGTGTGAATTTGTAATTGAAGAATGCAGAATCCAGAGGGGTTGTAGAAGAAAAATATATTCTTCCATCTGTCCTATATGAGATTTAAACATTTCAAAAAATTTGGCCTAGCCGTTTGGAAGTTATCGTCGAAATGGTGGGACGAATTTCTGTGCATTAATGTCGGGTCCACCATTTAAATCTCAACTTCAGATCCCTTTATCATCATGAAAAAAGTTAGAATTAGATCAGGCCACAGTTTAATAAAATGATCCTCATATTTTTATGTTTCTACTGTATAAATTTGAGCTTCATTGGGATTGGTTTGTGGGCCCCATATTTTTTTGATGGGCCTTAGGCCCATTATGCTTTTTCCAGCAAGTTTCTGCCTTCAGGTGAAAAAATCTCCATCTTCACTTGTGATTAATCCATAAGACCTAAAATAAAAAATGTTCCAAATAAAGTAATTAATCATATACCAAAATATCAAATTAAAATGATGAATATTGTAATTTTCACAAGCAAAGTATTGAGTGGGACCAAATTGAAACTTTAAGCATGAATTGCACAATGATGGGAAATGAAGTTCAATTTCTGAATTGGACTAAAATTGATGATTATGAACTTTTAAACACATTAATATTAAGATCTTAACAATGAATATTAGTCACTTTTAGTGATGAATCAGTTTATAAGGGCAGAAAGTGGTATGGTGGGGAGAATTATTACACCCTTACTTTACCCACTTAATTATTTTATCTATTTCATGGGGTTTTATCCCCATTTTCTATTTTATTGGTCTATAAATAGTTTTGTGGTTCTAGGGAAATCTATAGTGTAGAATATTGTAGGTCTCCCTAAAACCATCCCTTCTACAATTTCTAGGATATCTGGACTACAGGCCATCACACCCCAATGCTAGGTGTCATGCCGTGATGTTCCTGAAGGAATAATTGCCTCAATTTTTTTTGGGAGGATGGTCACACCACTACATAGGGTATCATTTCATAACCTACATTGGGTCTGAGGGTTTAATTCCATGACATGTACTTGGTAGGATTTTAATTCTATGAAATTACCATCTACCCCTTATGGAATATATCCCCCTTTTGGGTCCCTATTCCCCCATTCGTTTGACCCAGAAGAGATGAGATCTATAGAAGAATACCCTATTTTTCCTCATTTGATTCTTGGTGATTTCTTCTAGGTATATCCTTATTCTCTTTCATTCTCTTATTCTCCTCTCCTCCTCTTTCCTTATGATAGTTTTAGTGACCAAGGGTTCACTGCTTCTTGATTTTTCATGGGTGTTTTTTAGTTTTGAGTTCCTCTTTTATTTAGGGAATTTATTTGACCATGTTGAGGTGTAATAGGACTCCAATTTTTGAAAGTGACAAATTTGAGGTTGGTGTTTCCATACCTTTTATTTTTATTGACACACCATTAAATTCTTGGGATTTCTATAATTTTTTTATTCAAAATTATGCATGTTTTTTTGAATTGTAGTGAACTTTAACATAGATTTCAAAGTTAAATGAATTTATGGTTTGATTTTAAGGATATTTCCCATGGATTTCAACCTTTATATTTTTATATCAAATGAAAATCCATGTATCATGTTTTCCCATGGTTTTCAACCTTCGGAGAATTTATTATTTATGATTTCCCTTGTGTTATTATTTGATGCTTCAGTTTTGTGCATATTATTTAAAAAATGACTTTGGATTAAAGTTTTATTTTTAAATGAACCAAAATATTATTTAAAAGGATTCTTAGTTTTCAAAGGGGGTTTAAAAGTGTATTTTAAATTTTGGTTTTTAAATTCTAACATAAAGATCTATTTGGTACATTGAAAAATTTATTTCTATAGATGTTTAAAAAATGTAACATAAAGGCCTATTAAACACCTTAAAAATGGGTTTATATGAAATATTTCCTTGGAAATAGTTTTTAAAAGGTTAGTTTTGAAGAAATAATATTAGTTTTTATACTTAATTCTAATTCAGAACCCTTGATAAATAGTTTTCTATAAAGAAGATACACCCTCATGGAAGCCCCATATTATCACATGTATTTGTGGGATTAAGGAATAGGTGAGATTTATGACATTAATAAACATATTTAAGAGGGAATTAAGATTAGGGGGTGTATAGAGGTGGGATGAGGATATGAATTATGATATATTGATATTCTATTTTATGTGATAAAGTTTCTCACCTCCTATCGCTATCCTCATGGGGATCCTTGGAACCTTAGTAGGGATTGAGAGATGGTTACCATCTAGTCATGATGAGATTGACTACACACCAATTGGTATAGGATTCCCTTTGGATGTGACATATGTGTCCTTATTTTTAGGTATTTTTCTCTTTTATTTTTGGCCTATATTTACCCTATATTTACCCTAGGCCCCCCCTTGAAATTTGGAAGAAAAGGAGGGTTTTTGGGTGGCTAGAACAGGATACATAGTTTGGACACACAATTTACTAAACAATGCGAAAAAATGGTGCACATGTGTCCAAGTAATAATTTTTTTATGTTATTCCAAGTTTAACCTTTCGAGATTAAACCTAGATCACTCCTTTATTCCCCCATTAGACCCTTAAATCCATGGAAGGCTCCCAAGCTCCCTCAACCTCTCATGGAACTCATTTTTGAAGGGGTTTTGGTGGTGGAACTTCAAGATTCTTCAAGTAAGTGATTCATACTTTGTTTTTATTCCTTTTATATAGGATTTCTTCAATAATTCTTGAAGTTCCAAGTGTCCAATAACTAGGGTTTTTTACACAGGGTTTAATTTTGTGTTTCTTGGTCCAATATTGTGGATCAGGGTTCGTTTTCATGCCCTTGTGGTGCAACAGTGATGTGGTTGAAGTTTCGCAAAAAAGATTTGAGATTTTTGACATATAAAGTAGGTGATTACATGTGTAATAATTCTTGATGAATTAGTTTGATTGATTTAAATTATTATCATGTTTCTTAATAATTTTGTGTGGTGCGAAAATTATTTTTAATAGAATCAGTTAAGCGTTTCATTTTAAAGTTTCATTTGTGCTTGAAATTGTGTGTTTTTCATGTGTAACTCATGGGGTATTTTTTGAAGGAATTTAATGATATAGGAAAGTGGTTTATTAAATGTTTATAGGGATTAAAATTATATTTTAGTGTGGTATTGGGGTGAATTTGGCCTTGAAAGTGGGTTTTGAAATGGATTTTGTGTGAAATGCCTTGTTTTACTTCTAGAAACTGTTTTATGAAAATTTTAAATGGTTTATTGAGTTACACAAAGGGTGAAAAATATTTTGGGAACTATTTGGTGTTAATATGATTCAAAAATTTAATTTTTATGTGTAAATGGTATTTTATAACGTGTGTAACTTGTTTGAGAACAAAGAGGGAAACCCGTGTATCTAGGTGGGCAGATTAGGACTAGTATGCTAGTGATCCAGTAATAGTGTCATCCCTGTTTCACTTAGAAAGTTTTATGATGACACAACTAACTAAACTTTGAATATGTTGGGGACCACTATGAAATTGGGGTTTCCCCTCCTAGTGTCTCATTAATGATAAGGATACTGTTTATGGTTACTTATACACCGAGATACAATGTACCTAGGGTCCCACAACTAGCTAGTGCCTATGGGTGTTCCCATGACTAGTGATCATTGGATATATTGTACTTACCGTTTTCATACAATGTATTTTACTGGAAAATTCAGTAGCATGTGTGTTTTATTTAAAATTTTACATTATTCTAAATTTCCCTCTTGAAAGTTGTTTTCATTTAAAGTTGCACTTTTTAGAAATTGTTCTAGAATTTCTTGTTTATGAAAACTTGGAAGTTTTTGCCTTAAAATGTTTATCACATGGAATATTTTGGGGTGTAATTATATTGGGATTAGGATCACAACCTACTTACACCCTTGGGTGTAAGTAGACTTGATAATGTTTGAAACAGGTAAGGGAAAGGTCCTTGGAGACAACGGTTTGGGTTGTTAGATTCTTTTCTAGGTGCGGTGTTGTGGAGAAGGTTTGGGGGTGATGTACCCTTTCCGTGTGGTGGTTCTTGAGCCATAATTCCTACTTCTTTTGAGTTGTTTCACTCTTGGGTTTTTTTTTAAAACTCTGTATTTCAATTATGAATTTTATTAAAGGCTTGTTTGGTGTGAATTTTTAGATTCAATTTATTTATTATTATTGGTTGTTAAATGTTTCAAAACTCAAGTAAATCATTCCCAAACAATTATTTATGATACCTAAAAACTTGTTCCTTCCCATGGGGATAGAGAACACCCCTTGGGACTTTACATGGATTGGGTCAGGTGTCTGTTTGGAGGGAGACCAGATCTAGTTAATGAAAAAATGGTATTAGAGCATGGTTAAGCTCTTGGGTCATATTATTTAGGATGAGTATAGTTAGATAGAAGCTAGGAGTGTTGAGTATCTGAGTTATGGACGTGATTAGGGTTCCTGGACCTCACCTATCATGATGGACCTCGAGTCACCATGGTATTTTGGATTTTTTTGTTTTACTTCTCTTCCAGGTGGGATGTGCGTGCTGTAGATTGCATGTGGACATTGGTTGGGGGTAAAGTAGTTGTTTATTTCATTATTGAGATGAGTTTTATTTATTTATATTTGATGTTATTGCTGATATTTTTTAGAATTTTTGTACTAATGTTTTCTCTTGTGACTGTTGCCTTTTGTAGCAACATGCCTCCCCAGAAAGCTCCCATTCACCCATGGGAGGAAGCCAGAGAAAGTTCTCCCTCACTGATTGATCAAAGGTTGGTAGAAGCTGTGGTATGGGCTATCTAAGATCTAGGAAAGGGAGAGGATCCTACCCCTACATTAACTAGAGAAGATGAGTATGGTCCTAGGAAGGACAAATCCCATGAGTTTCTAAAGAAAAAGCCTCATACTTTTTAAGGTAGTACAAAACCCCAGGAAGTAGAGGAGTGGCCTGAAAATATCGAGCACATGTTCAAGTTCCTTGACATACCTAAGGAGGTCATGGTGAAATGTGCCTAATTTCTATTAGAGGGTCCTAGCCACAGGTGCTGGGAATCAGTGCTTCAAGCTGGGAAAAATGATCAAATGAGCTGGAAGGACTTCAAGGATATCCTCAATGACTAGAACTGTCCTAAAGTCTTGACTTATGCCATATCCTGAGAGTTTATGGATTTTGTTATGGGGGTCCATTTAGTGATGGAGTATGCCAACTGCTTTTCCGATCTAGTCCAATATTCCCCTGAGATAGTCTCTAATGAACAGATGAAGGCTCATAGATTTGGAAAGGGATTATGATCAGAGATCTATTCTCAAGTCTTCCTATTCAAGATAAAGATCTATGCTGAGGTGGTTGATCAGTCTTGTATGGTGGAGATTGATAGTAAGGGAAGGTCTAGTTTCTTTGAGACGATATCAGTGATGGGTAGTGTTAGTTCATATGAGAAGAAAAGGAAGTGAGAGGAGTAGGGGAAGAAGGGAGATGGTAGTTCAAGCCATCCTCCCAGGCAGTTCACATCTGTGGATTCTAATGAAAGATCCTTCATGTTCCACCAGTGCGGGAGGCCAAGGAACACCCTACCTGGATGTACATATCCTTTGAGGCCTTGTTATCTGTGTAGAGATATGGGGCACTTTCAGTGCTTTTGCAAGGTTATGCATCCGCTATAGAGTGTGACAAGATCAGTGGCTTTAGGGGAGTGTCAGTTCATCCATAGCTATCTAGAACAGTGGGATCTCGATTTGGTGGCTGTGGTGGAAGGGTCAAATCATCTTCTGGGTATATCCAGTTTAGGGTAGATCCACAGGCGAGTGTCCATTCTTAGAAAGAGATGAGGAATCTTCATGCCGCGGATCAGGAAACAATGGGATCAGATGTAGGACCTTCAACAGTTTGAGGTACCATTTTGATTGCATCTTCTTTATCTACGGTTCTCTTTGACACTGGTGATAATGTTTATTTTATATCTTCCCATATTTTGAACCTCGTAAATTTTCCAACCAACTTGATGTATTTTGCAATGGATGTAGTGATGTTGTTGGGTAATAAAGAGTAAGGTCTCAGGTGCCCATCGTGTGCGCTCTCCATGTCATGGGATGAGAAGGAGTGGGACGTCCTAGTCTTGTATATGGAAATTTTCGATGTAATCCCTCAACATGGATTATCTAGTGCACTTTCAAGTGTATATCGATTTCTATAGGCGGTGGGTGAGTTTCATGGCACCTTATGGAAGTCATCTAGTTTTTCTTGGGGAATGGGATCCTCTGTTGGGACATGCGGGACCTGTAACACCCCAATATTTCATAGTACGTTATTTTTTCAAAGTAATTCAATAACTTGCACTACACGCAACACTGAGTTCAAGTGCACCACGACTTACCAAACTAGCCGTTCAAAAGCGTTTATGAATAGTATTAACTGAATTTCGAAATATGTATAATCCTTATAATTTTATAATCCATATTATGAGTTTCTTAGACATAATGTAAGAACTAATTTATTTTTTTCATATAAAAAAGTATTTATTTCAAAAAATGCACTTTTACCACCTTTTAATGATGAACCATTTTTAAATCCAATATTTGAAACTTTTATATTTTCTATTTGACAAAATAAACTTCTTCTTTAGAATCAGGACATAAGAATTTAGTTTCAATAAATTTTTGGTATTTTTCTAATAACTTTCATATTTGGGTGAATAGTGAAAAATACTATATTTTAACTCAAAATAACTCTTTTAATCAAAATAATTTATATTGTTAAATTATAAATTTTAATGGTTTGGAAGTATAAATAGATTATATTTTTACCATTTAATCCAATTATGGTCATTTTAAGTAATTTCACTTTGAGATTGGATATAAACAAGTGTCAATATTTTGATAGATATTGTTTCTTAAAAATACTCCTTTTGGTTTTGACAACGGGAATTAGTTTTAAATTAATAAATGAAACTTATGTGTTTTGAATTTTGTAAAATAGACTTCATTTTTTAATTCGGAATATCAAAATTAGCTTAGGATGAATTTTTGATATTTTTCTGAAAACTTTCAATTTTTGATGAATAGTGAAAAACATCGAGTTATTGTTTAAAACCGACTTTTTATTTAAATAATTATTTATTTTATTTAAATTTATTTTAGGTCATAATATATACACAGTACCTATATATTTTCAATGTAATTCATTGGAGTAATTTTGTAATAACATTAGATATATAAAATTTTATTGAACTTTTCACCGTCTTTTACCCATCTCCTATGAGAATTTGCAAATTCACATAAAAATTAATTTTACCACTTCTGTGAGTGGAATTTTGAAAATCCGAGAGACACAGTTAATATCAATGAGTAAAATGTTCTTCAATAAGATAAAAATAATTTTAGGTGAATAGTAACTTTTTACTTTTATTTACCACGGTTAAAAGTAAATAGGGTAATTAAGGGTAAAAATGATATTATTATTACCCTAAAACATGTCCTAATTTTATTGGATAAGTATAATTATACCAAAACCAACCATAGGAATAAAATATGAACCTATTTTGTCCACTCGGATTAGATTAAGACACTTATTATTATTTTATTTAAAGAAGAGTTAAAAGAGTTAAAATCAAAGTTTAATAACTAAAAGATTTTTAATATAGGGTTATACATAAAATAAATTTGATTATAAATATTCATTAGAAATATAAAAAGATTTCCAACATAATGGTATTTTATTTATAATTTTTAGAAATTAAATAATTTAATTTATTTATGACACAATGATGATGCAGTAATTACCTAATTAATGAAATATTAACATAATTGATATTATAAATATCCAAATAAATGTAATTTGAGACTTTTTATGAATTCAAATAATTTTATAAGTTAATATGACATATTAGGGTTGGTTATATTAATTTTTTTCGAATTAATAATGCTGTTATGAATTTAGAAAAAACAAAATACCAAATAGTGTCAAAATTGACATAAAAGAGTTTTTAAAACAAATATTATATTATTAATTGATATTATATTCCTAAAAATATAAGGTTCATCCAAAAGAATTATATAATAATATTTGTATCATTAATGAACCACTTGGGGTTCTCCTAGATGTATATAGTAAGTTTATTAACCATATAATATAAAAATACAAAGAGACATGGTAAATGTCAAACTATTTAACTAAGAGTTAAATCTAAAAGTTAAGGTTAATATAGTGACCCAAATCTGTCTAAAACCTATTAGTTTTGTGGTTTTAGACCCATCCCCACATTTTCCTCGAAATAAATCAGTTTGGAGCCATAAAATAAATCAGTTTGGAGCCATAAGAAACTGACTATGAATTTATTATAAAATAATATTTCTAGATTTTCCTAAGGTGCCCCTCACCCCTCTTATAAAAGGGAACTCCACCTTCTCTCTAATTCACACCTTCAAAGCAATTTGGCTCGGACAAACCCTGACCAAATATCCTCCCAACTTCCCTCACTTCAACCTAGAGGAATTATTTTGATTAGAAATCCAACCTAAGGAGCCCTTTTGATCAAATCAAAAGGAAGAACCCGAAGAAGAGGTAATGATTTCACTACCCACTACTAGAAAAGGGGGTAGTGGAGCCCCCCAGACTCGGGCGACCGCCATTGGCAGTCGCTATAGCTTACCATTAGCGACCGCCAATGGCGGTCGCTAACCTGCATAAAAAAATTCGGGGGGTTTCTGCGCCCCCCCCCCCTCGCACCCTCGATCTCCCTCCGCCCTAACCCCCTCCCTCCCTCGCCGCTCTCCCTCGCCGCCCTCCCCTCCCCCGCCGCCCGACCTCCCCCGCCGCCCGGCCTCCCCCGCCGCCCGCCCTCCCCCGCCGCCCACCCTCCCCCGCCGCCCGGCCTCCCCCGCCGCCCGGCCTCCCCTGCCGCCCGGCCTCCCCCGCCGCCTGCCCTCCCCCGCCGCCTTCCATCCGGCCTCCGGCCGCCGCCCTCCGCCCTCGGGCCTCCCCCCCACCCCGGACGGCACCCGCACCCCGGACAGCCCCCGGCGCGCACTCCGGACCACCCCCCGCACCCCGGACGCCTCCCCGCACCCCGGACAGCACCCCCCCACGCACTCCGGACTGCCCCCCGCACCCCGGACGCCTCCCCGCACCCCGGACACCCCCCCCCCCCCCCCCCGCGCACTCCGGACCGCCCCCCGCACCCCGGACGCCTCCCCGCACCCCGGACAGCCCCCCCTGCACTCGGACACCCCCCTCCGAACCCGGACAGCCCCCCCGCACCCCGGACAGCCCCCCCCCCCTCCCCCCCCCCCCCCCCCCGCACTCGGACACCCCCCCTCCGAACCCGGACAGCCCCCCGCACCCCTGACAGCCCCCCCGCACCCCGGACACCCCACCCCGCACCCCCGACAGCCCCCCTGCACCCCAGACAGCCCCCCTCCCCCGCACCCCGGACACCCCCGCACCCCGAACACCCCTGCCCGCACCCCTGACAGGCCCCCGACACCCCGGACACCCCTCCCCGCACCTCAGACAGCCCCCCCCCCCCCCCCGACCCCGGACACCCCCCCCCCCCCCGACCCCGGACACCCCCCCCCCCCGCTGCCCATCCCCCGTCCCCTCACCGCCTCCTCTCCTCCAGCTCCCCGCCGCTGCCGCCGCCCGTCCCCTCCCTTGCCGCACCGCCTTTGGCTCCGGCTCCCCTTCGCTGCCTCCTCTCCCTCGCAGCACCGCCTTCGGCTCCCCTCCCTTTCAGGTTTGTAGCTCAATCAGGTAACATGAGCTTTCAGTTACATTATTATTTTATCAATGGTTCATAAACAAATGGTTAATATTTATTTTGAATATAGTTGATTTGAAAAATGTAAATGTAATAAGTATTGTGTAAATGTTTGTTATACAGATATTATTATGGATAAGAGTTGGATTGATCTTCCAAATCGAACGTATAGAGAATATTTCAATGGAATTATGCAGTTTATTGACTTCACGAGAGGATTTGAAAGTGACTATATTAGTTGTCCATGTAGAAAATGTGCTAACAGATATCAATTCACACGAGATACTGTGAGGGAGCACCTTTTCTTTAATGGATTTCTGAAAAATTATAAGAGTTGGACTCGTCATGGAGAAGAATATGTTCGTTGTCAAAATACAGATGCAGCTTAGATGGATGTTGATGCAAGGATGAATGATCCAATGCATGAAATGCTTACTGAAATGGTACGTGGGTTTGATCCTGAAGGCATTGACATCTAGAATCTTGAGACCGGTGAGATAAATCTTCGCTCTGGTGCAGATCGTGATTCGAAGAGGTTTTATGAAGTACTTGATGATGCGAAAATAGAATTATATCCTGGATGTACTTCTTACAATAAACTGTCGTTTATCGTGGAGTTGTTGCATTTGAAGACTTTGAATAATTGGTCAAACACATCATTCGACATGCTTTTGTTTTTATTGAAAAAATTTCTTCCTGTCGACGCTAAGATTCCTGAGTCGTATTACTATGCTTGTAAGTTGACAGAGAACTTAGGTTTTACATATGAGACTATAGATGCATGTGCAAACAACTGTATGTTGTTTAGAAATGAAACTGCTCATTTGGATATCTGTACGGTTTGTGGCGCTTCCAGGTGGAAAGAGAACAGGGGAAATAAGACTCATCAAAGTCAGATTGCGGTACAGGGGAAACCGATTGCCGTAAAGAAAATGCGTTACTTTCCCCTTAAACCGAGGTTGAAAAGATTTTTTATGTCATCTAAAGTTTCTAATTTAATGAGATGGCATGCAGAAAGAGTTCATGAAAGTGACATGTTAACCCACCCGGCAGACTCTCATGCATGGAAGAATTTTGATAAGAGGCATCCCGACTTTGCTAAAGATGTTCGTAATGTCCGATTGGGATTGGCAGCAGATGGTTTCAATCCATTCAAGTCTATGGTTGGTGCAACTCATAGCACATGGCCCGTGGTGTTGGTTCCATATAATCTTCCTCTGTGGCTTTGTATGAAGCAACAATTTATATTACTTTCCACTCTTATTGATGGACCTAAAAGTCCGGGGGATAAGATTGATGTTTACCTTCAGCCATTGATTGATGAGTTGAATGAATTTTGGGGCGATGGTGTGATGACTTATGACTGCGAAACGAATGAAATGTTCAAACTGCATGCTGCTTTATTGTGGACAATCAATGACTTCCCAGCTTATGCAAATTTATCAGGCTGGAGTACGAAAGGGGAATTTGCTTTCCCTTGTTGCAATAAAAGTAAAAAATCTGTATGGCTTAAACATTCCAAAAAATGGGCATACATGGGTCACATGCGTTTTCTCCCTCCCCAGCACAGGTTCAGAAAGGACAGAGTGACATTTTATGGTTCTAGAGAGTTCATCCCAGCACCAAAGATCATGACAGGAGTCGAAATGTTATCGCAGATTGAGGAAGAAAACATCCGCACGGTATATGAAATTCAGGATTTGGTGGCTCCTCCAGTACGTAATATTCGTGCTGCGGGTAGGCAGCGCAATCACAATTGGAAAAAGAAAAGTATTTTTTATAGTCTTCCGTATTGGAAAACTAACATGTTGAGGAATAATTTGGATGTCATGCACATTGAAAAAAAAGTTTGTGATAACATATTGTGGACCATTTTAGGTGTCAGTGGAAAGTCAAAGGACCATGTTAATGCATGCCGTGATTTGGAAGAAATGGGTTTAAGGAAACAGTTGCATTTACAGTTAGCTGAGGGAAACAAGGCATATATGCCTGCTGCACAGTATTCGATGACTACAGAGGAGAAAGAGACATTTCTTTCCATTTTGAAGATGGTCAAGGTGCCTGATGGTTACTCTTCAAATATTTCAAAGTGTGTGAATCTGACGAGCAAGACATTGCAAGGGTTGAAAAGTCATGATAATCACATATTACTTCAGCAGTTGATTCCAATCGCAATTTGTGATTGTTTATCCCCCAATGTTGTTCAGCCCTTGATTGAGATGAGTAATTTTTTTAGACAGCTTTGTTTAAGAAATCAACGAATGAGTGATTTAAAAAGTTTGCAGGACCAAATTGTACTTACGCTTTGTCACTTTGAGAAACTTCCCCCCCCCCCTCATTTTTCGATGTTATGGTCCACTTAACAGTGCACCTAACTGATGAAGTAATGGCTGCTGGTCCAGTGCAATTCAGGTGGATGTATCCTATTGAACGGTATTTGAGTACATTGAAAAGATTTGTACGCAACAGAGCTCGTCCAGAGGCATCAATAGCCAATGGTTATTTGATGGATGAGTGTACTACCTTTTGTGCAGAATATCTTACGGATGTTGAAACAAAATTAGATAAGCCCTCTCGGATTCATGATGGTCCAGTTGGAGAAGGAACCACATTTGATATGGACAACATCGAGTGGATACAAGCACATCGATATATCTTGTTCAATACTCCATCAGTTTCACCATTAATGCAGTAAGTATCTTATCAATGTGCTTGTATAACTTTTACATGTTTTCTTTGCATAAGTTGATCTTTTAAACATCGCGTAATCATTTGCAGGAAACACATTAATGAGATAAAAGAAGAGATGCATCGTGCGACTGAGTTGCAAATTCAACAATCTCATTATGCGGCATTTCATGATTGGTTCAAGGATTATGTATGTATAAATTGATTTTCATTATGAGTGAAGTATTAAAATAATTCTTTCTGCATATATCAGTATTGATTTTTATAAATTATGTAGGTTCGTAAGCTGAAGGAGTTAGGGGACCCCACGCTACCTGAAGTATTTATCCAACTGGCTGAGGGTCCATCTATAACGGCTCGTCGTTATAAAGCTATTGATTCTAATGGTTTTCGATTTCGCATTAAAGATGTTGACGACAAACGAGCAACACAAAACAGTGGAATCGGTTGTCCCTTTGTCGATTCTGGTTATTACTATGGTCAATTGATAGACATCATTGAAGTTGTATACACACACGGTTTGAAGTACATATTGTTAAAGTGTAATTGGGTTGATCCAGTGTGTGGATGTAAAGTCGATCAATATCAGTTTTCATTGGTGAATTTTAACTATATGTTATACAGAAATAATGAACGAGTTGAGAATGAACCTTTCATCTTGACATCACAAGCGGAACAAGTATTCTTCATTACTTTGCCTTCGGATCCAAGTTGGCAAGTTGTTGTCAAAATGTCTCGGCGAGGAGTGTTTTTATTTGAAGAAGATGAACCCGAGACTGTTCCGTTTGTTTACCAACAACTTGATCAACATACCGTAGTTCAACGTGAAGAAGATATTTATTGGGTCAGAGCGGACTGTTGAAGGAGAAACGG
Source organism: Viscum album (assembly GCA_963277665.1). NCBI lineage: Eukaryota > Viridiplantae > Streptophyta > Magnoliopsida > Santalales > Viscaceae > Viscum > Viscum album. The sequence continues at coordinate 848,877,467 of OY728166.1, read as the reverse complement.
TCGATTTGCATGCTTAATGAAAGGTATAATTTTTTTCCCGCTATTCAGTAGAATGTCCTAGGATATCATAAATTATCTAATCATTTTATAAATCCTTATAAGTTTTAATCCTCACTTTTGTAAGTTAATTCAGTCATAAATATTTAGGTTGATTAACTTTCTGATTTTTTAAAATTCATTCACAACTAATTATTCAATCCATTTTTTGTTTGATTAACAGTTGTACAAGTTTGATTTATTAAGAACAATCCAATTTATCTTTTAAACACTTTGGACTCATTACTGATATTTTGTATGACTGCAGACATGTCAGGGGAAGAGGCAGAAAATCCACATCATCCATCTGAGGCATCTACGTCTCAGGGTCGAGGTATGTTTGAATGTCATTGTCTATATTTTTTATGTAATTGACATATATATATATATATATATATATATATATATATAACATTTGTCAATTTATATATAAAATTGTTTTCAACAGGATCAGACTCGGCTGCTTCTTCCTCTCGCAGGAGAGGCCCTGGTCGTGGCATATTATCATGGAATTCCGACACGACGATAGATGTTTCATTTGATGAGGTATTTCATCCCGTGGGACCGAATGCCCCGGCATTTATTCGTCAGCTGGGTCATATCATACGTGACCCACATCGATTTCCATTGACCACGCGTGATTGGGCTTCTATCCCTTAGGACACATTAGATCGTCTATGGAGGGAGGTTCAGGTAAGAAAATAATTTTACTTTATTTTCTATTTATAAATAATACTAATATGTTTGATTATTTTCATTATAGCAAAATTTGAAAGTATGCCCTGAAGAGTTTCGGCCCGTGTGTATGAGCAAATGCCGTAAGCTGTGGAAAGATTATAAAGGCAAAGTGAAGAGGGACCACTGGGTACCAAATGTGGGTGCCCTTGACATTTTGGAAAAAGTCCCGAGAGGTGTCCTCCCGGCTTAGTGGCGTGACTTGGTTGCATATTGGTCTACTGAGGGTGTTGCGGTTTGTATATTAATTATTTTGATGTATATATATTTTCAAGAATATGTGATTTGTTTGAAATTTGAATGAATTGAATGTAGGAGGTGTCAACACGCCATTCAGAGAATCGAGCGTTGCAGGGACCAGCTCACAGGCTCGGGACTCGTCACGTGTCTCAGATCCGACATGAGGTATATATTATTCATTTTTAATTTATTAATTAATATGGTTTTGTGTTTATATTCTTTTAATATACAGTTGCGAGGGCAAGGTGCAACAACTGATAAAATGTCGGTGTGGATAAGGACTCGTGATCGCAATGATCCAGAGGTTGCAGCATTGATAGTAAGTGTCTGTACTTACCAATAATTACATAAATCTTTATATTAACATATATATATTTATATATATTTAAATATTTCACAGGATCAATTTGAAGCTGAGTTAGAACATCTGCCAGAGGACCAGCGACAGCTTCCCATGCGACGGGATGAGATCTTTCATCGCATTATTGGTCGGGACGGGCATGGCTATAGTTTGACCTATGGAGCAGGGATTCCTCGTTCTGTAGTGTCACGCGCTGCGGTTGTCGGTCCTGCTGTTGCTCATATGACACAGCAGATGTCAGATTTTGAGGCACGGCTGCGCGCTTCCGAGGAGACAAATGCGCAATTGACAGCTGAGGTTAGAGCACTGCGGGAATATGTGCGTCGAGCTGATGGTACAGGGGATCATACGACGCAGGTATATACTGTATTTATTTATTTAATTTAAATTATTTTTGTTATTAAAATATTTATAATGTTTATTTGTTGTAGGCACCTGGCCCACCAGAAGGAGGTAGCAGTGATGACAACGCGTGACGCACCATATATTCACGAGATATGTTTTTTGTTTTTACTGGTAGGGTTGACATTGATGTACTGTATTTATTCATTTAAGTAATGCATTATTACCATCCATGGTGGTCTTTTAAATATTTTATACACATATTGAGTTTTTGATCAGATAATCTTGAATGATTCTACATTTGAAAAAGTTGAACTAATTCCAACAGATCAATAAATCTGATATTATAGATTATGTATTATCCAATATATTTTTTATAAATTTCTGTATGGTATCGATAAAAGAAATGTGTATTAATTAGATGTTATCACTTTTATTTTTCACTTTTGTAATCAATGGGATGGCCTTTGCACCCCCGGAGAGCCCCCCGCACCCCCGTACAGCCCCCCGCACCCCCGTACAGCCACCCCCCCCCCCCCCCCGCACCCCTGTACAGCCCCCCGCACCCCCGTACAGCCCCCCCCGCACCCCCGTACAGCCCCCCCCACACCCCCGTACAGCCCCCCGCACCCCCGTACAGCCCCCCCGCACCCCCGTACAGCCCCCCGCACCCCCGTACTGCCCTCCGCGACCCCCGTACAGCCCCCCGCACCCCCGTACAGCCCCCCGCACCCCCGTACAGCCCCCCCGCACCCCCGTACAGCCCCCCGCACCCCCGTACTGCCCTCCGCGACCCCCGTACAGCCCCCCGCACCCCCGTACAGCCCCCCGCACCCCCGTACAGCCCCCCACACCCCCGTACAGCCCCCCCCCCCCCCCCCGACCCCCGCACCCCCGATACAGCCCCCCGCACCCCCGTACAGACCCCCCGCACCCCCGTACAGCCCCCCCCCCCCCCCCCCCCCCGCACCCCCGTACAACCCCCCGCACACCCGCACCGTACAGCCCCCCCCCCCCCCCCCCCGCACCCCCCGTACAACCCCCCCGCACCCCCGTACAGCACCCCGCACCCCCGTACTGCCCCCCGCCACCACCCGTACAGCCCCCCACACCCCCGTACAGCCCCCCGCACCCCCGTACAGCCCCCCCCCCCCCCCCCCGCACCCCCGTACAGCCCCCCGCACCCCCGTACTGCCCCCCGCCACCCGAACGACGTCCGAATGCCACGAAACCTTACGAAAACATCCGGGGCGTGAATTGTGAAATGGTCGGCCAGACGGCACCTCATTCGGAGGTGCCGTGTGACCGCGGCGGCCGGAAACGCGTTTCCGGCGCCACTAAACACCAAAACGGCGTGCGGCGGTCCAATTCGGTGCAAACGTGCTCCGAACGACCTGAAACCGCACGGGAACGATAGAAATATTATTCCTGAGATTCATGTGGAGGCCGCACGTCCATCGGACGTGCGGTGCGCGCGGCACGTCCGATTGTGTCGTTTTCAGCAGCGCGGCGCACGCTGAAATGGCGCGTTGGGGGGGTCAAAACCACCCGAACGACGTCCGATATGCCACGAAACCGTACGAAAACATCCGGGGCGTGAATTGTGAAATGGTCGGCCAGACGGAACCTCATTCGGAGGTGCCGTGTGACCGCAGGCGGCCGGAAACGCGTTTCCGGCGCCATTAAACACCAAAAACGGCGTGCGGCGGTCCAATTCGGTGCAAACGTGCTCCGAACGACCTGAAACCGCACGGGAACGATAGAAATATTATTCCTGAGATGCAGGAGGAGGCCGCACGTCCATCGACGTGCGCGGTGCGCGCGGCACGTCCGATTGTGTCGTTTTCAGCAGCGCGGCGCGCGCTTAAATGGCGCGTTGGGGGGTCAAAACCACCCGAACGACCTCCGAATGCCACGAAACCCGTACGACAACATCCGGGGCGTGAATTGTGAAATGGTCGGACCAGACGGCACATCATTCGGAGGTGCCGTGTGACCGCGGCGGCCAGAAACGCGTTTCCGGCGCCATTAAACACCAAAACGGCGTGCGGCGGTCCAATTCGGAGCAAACGTGCTCCGAACGACCTGAAACCGCACGGGAACGATAGAAATATTATTCCATGAGATGCAGGAGGAGGCCGCACGTCCATCGGACGTGCGGTGCGCGCGGCACGTCCGATTGTGTCGTTTTCCAGCAGCGCGGCGCGCAGCTGAAATGGCGCGTTGGGGGGTCAAAACCACCCGAACAGACCTCCGAATGCCACGAAACCGTACGACAACATCCGGGGCGTGAATTGTGAAATGGTCGGCCAGACGGAACCTCATTCGGAGGTGCCGTGTGACCGCGGCGGCTGGAAACGCGTTTCCGGCGCCATTAAACACCAAAACGGCGTGCGGTAGTCCCAATTCGGTGCAAACGTGCTCCGAACGACCTGAAACCGCACGGGAACGATAGAAATATTATTCCTGAGATGCAGGAGGAGGCCGCACGTCCATCGGACGTGCGGTGCGCGCGGCACGTCTGATTGTGTCGTTTTCAGCAGCGTGGCGCGCGCTGAAATGGCGCGTTGGGGGGTCAAAATCACCCGAACGACCTCCGAATGCCACGAAACCGTACGACAACATCCGGAGCGTGAATTGTGAAATGGTCGGTCAGACGGCACATCATTCGGAGGTTCCGTGTGACCGCGGTGGCCGGAAACGCGTTTCCGGCGCCATTAAACACCAAAACGGCGTGCGGCGGTCCAATTCGGAGCAAACGTGATCCGAACGACCTGAAACCGCACGGGAACGATAGAAATATTATTCCTGAGATGCAGGAGGAGGCCGCACGTCCATCGGACGTGCGGTGCGCGCGGCACGTCCGATTGTGTCGTTTTCAGCAGCGCGCTGCGCGCTGAAATGGCGCGTTGGGGGTCAAAACCACCCGAACGACCTCCGAATGCCATGAAACCGTACGAAAAAATCCGGGGCATGAATTGTGAAATGGTCGGCCAGAAGGCACAACATTCGGAGGTGCCGTGTGACCGCGGCTGCCGGAAACGCGTTTCCGGCGCCATTAAACACCAAAACGGCGTGCGGCGGTCCAATTCGGAGCAAACGTACTCCGAACGACCTGAAACCGCACGGGAACGATAGAAATATTAATCCTGAGATGCAGGAGGAGGCCGGACGTCCATCGGACGTGCGGTAAGCGCGGCACGTCCGATTGTGTCGTTTTCAGCAGCGCGGCGCGCGCTGAAATGGCGCGTTGGGGGGTCAAAACCACCCGAACGACGTCCGAATGCCACGAAACCGTACGACAACATCCGGGGCGTGAATTGTGAAATGTTTGGCCAGACAGCACCTCATTCGGAGGTGCCGTGTGACCGCGGCGGCCGGAAACGCGTTTCCGGCGCCATTAAACACCAAAACGGCGTGCGGCGGTCCAATTCGGAGAAAACGTGCTCCGAACGACCTGAAACCGCACGCGAACGATAGAAATATTATTCCTGAGATGCAGAAGGAGGCCGCACGTCCATCGGACGTGCGGTGCGCGCGGCACGCCCGATTGTGTCGTTTTCAGCAGCGCGACGCACGCTGAAATGGCGCGTTTGGGGGGTCAAAACCACCCAACGACGTCCGAATGCCACGAAACCGTACGACAACATCCGGGGCGTGAATTGTGAAATGGTTGGCTAGACAGAACCTCATTCGGAGGTGCCGTGTGACCGCGGCGGTCGGAAACGCGTTTCCGGCACCATTAAACACCAAAACGGCGTGCGACGGTCCAATTCGGTGAAAACGTGCTCCGAACGACCTGAAACCGCACGGGAACGATAGAAATATTATTCCTGAGATGCAGAAGGAGGCTGCACGTCCATCGGACGTGCGGTGCGCGCGGCACGTCCGATTGTGTCGTTTTCAGCAGCGCGGCGCGCGCTGAAATGGCGCGTTGGGGGGTCAAAACCACCCGAACGACCTACGAATGCCACGAAACCGTACTAAAACATCCGGGGTGTGAATTGTGAAATGGTCGGCCAGACGGCACATCATTCGGAGGTGCCGTGTGACCGCGGCGGCCGGAAACGCGTTTCCGGCGCCATTAAACTCCAAAACGGCGTGCGGCGGTCCAATTCGGAGCAAACGTGCTCCGAACGACCTGAAACCGCACGGGAACGATAGGAATATTATTCCTGAGATGCAGGAGGAGGCCGCACGTCCATCGGACGTGCAGTGCGCGCGGCACGTCCGATTGTGTCGTTTTCAGCAGCGCGGCGCGCGCTGAAATGGCGCGTTGGGGGGTCAAAACCACCCGAACGACCTCCGAATGCCACTAAACCGTACGAAAACATCCGGGGCGTGAATTGTGAAATGGTCGGCCAGACGGCACCTCATTCGGAGGTGCCGTGTGACCGCGGCGGCCGGAAACGCGTTTCCGGCGCCATTAAACACCAAAACCGCGTGCGGCGGTCCAATTCGGAGAAAACGTGCTCCGAACGACCTGAAACCGCACGGGAACGATAGAAATATTATTCCTGAGATGCAGGAGGAGGCCTCACGTCCACCGGACGTGCGGTGCGCGCGGCACGTCCGATTGTGTCGTTTTCAGCAGCGCGGCGCGCGCTGAAATGGCGCGTTGGGGGGTCAAAACCACCCGAACGACCTCCGAATGCCACGAAACCGTACGACAACATCCGGGGCGTGAATTGTGAAATGGTCGGCCAGACGTCACCTCATTCGGAGGTGCCGTGTGACCGCGGCGGCCGGAAACGCGTTTCCGGCGCCATAAAACACCAAAACGGCGTGCAGCGGTCCCATTCGGAGCAAACGTGGTCCGAACGACCTGAAACCGCACGGGAACGATAGAAATATTATTCCTGAGATGTAGGAGGAGGCCGCACGTCCATCGGACGTGCGGTGCGCGCGGCACGTCCGATTGTGTCGTTTTCAGCAGCGCGGCACGCGTTGAAATGACGCGTTGGGGGGTCAAAACCACCCGAACGACGTCCGAATGCCACGAAACCGTACAACAACATCCGGGGAGTGAATTGTGAAATGGTCGGCCAGAGGGCACCTCATTCGGAGGTGCCGTGTGACCGCGGCGGCCGGAAACGCGTTTCCGGCGCCATTAAACACCAAAACGGCGTGCGGCGGTCCAATTCGGAGCAAACGTGCTCCGAACGACCTGAAACCGCACGGGAACGATAGAAATATTATTCCTGAGATGCAGGAGGAGGCCGCACGTCAATCGGACGTGCGATGCGCGCGGCACGTCCGATTGTTTCGTTTTCAGCAGCGCGGCGCACGCTGAAATGGTGCGTTGGGGGGTCAAAACCACCCGAACGACCTCCGAATGCCACGAAACCGTACGACAACATCCGGGGCATGAATTGTGAAATGTTCGGCCAGAGGGAACCTCATTCGGAGGTGCCGTGTGACCGCGGCGGCCGGAAACGCGTTTCCAGCGCCATTAAACACCAAAACGGCGTGCGGTGGTCCAATTCGGAGAAAACGTGCTCCGAACGACCTGAAACCACACGGGAACGATAGAAATATTATTCCTGAGATGCAGGAGGAGGCCGCACGTCCATCGGACGTGCGGTGCGCGCGGCACGTCTGATTGTGTCGTTTTCAGCAGCGCGGCGCGCGCTGAAATGGCGCGTTGGGGGGTCAAAACCACCCGAACGACGTCCGAATGCCACGAAACCGTACGACAACATCCGGGGCGTGAATTTTGAAATGGTCAGCCAGACGGCACCTCATTCGGAGGTGTCGTGTGACCGCGGCGGCCGGAAACGCGTTTCCGGCGCCATAAAACACCAAAACGGCGTGCGGCGGTCCCATTCGGAGCAAACGTGCTCCGAACGACCTGAAATGAGATTATTTTTTGAATCGAAGTTTTTAAATTATTATAGCACACTGATTTGATATTATATATATATTAAATATATATTAAAACATTTAAAATATTATATATATATATATATATATATTTAAAATATTGTATTTAATAGTATATATATGAATATATATATATATATATATATTTATATTCAATTCAATAAAAAAAAATTTAAAATTTTTTTTTTTTAGAATAGCGACCGCCATAGGCGGTCGCTATAGGGTGCCCGGCAGAGGGCCTTCAGCGACCACCTGGCGGTCGCTGAAGGCCGATCTGCCGGCCTTCTTGAGCGACCGCCAGGCGGTCGCTGAAGGCCGATCTGCCGGCCTTCTTGAGCGACCGCCAGGCGGTCGCTGAAGGCCGATCTGCCGGCCTTCTATAGCGACCGCCATTGGCGGTCGCTAAAGGCCTTATTTACAGTAGTGACCCTCTTTCAAGTTCCTTTCTTCTTCCACTTCTTCTTTATTTTTTATTTCCATTATAAATTAATAACTCCAGTATCTTCTATATAATGTGATGTTATTATAAATATGGTACAACCATATTCCGTATTCTTTCCATCGTTTGAATGACATGTCACCATACGTGCGTACGTACGGATTACCGTATCCACGTCGTGGTGTAATTGTTATTCAATACATTATTATTTGGATGGGTATAATAATGATGTTTAATTCATGTAAATAATAAATATTACATGATAATTATTCTATATATATTATATACCATCCAGTTATATATTATTTTAATATCAAAATAATGATATTGTCGCTCGTGCGTACGTACGGACTACCGTCTCCATGAACGCAATGAGATTCATTCCCCATCATATCCATTCAAGAATAATTTTCATTTGAAGGTTAAAAATAATGTTTAAAGACTTAATATCATTCTGTATATGAATAATATACATCCCATCCATAATAAATATGTCTCACAAAACAAATAATATAAAGGAAAACGAATCCGTTAACACCCCAAACAACGATAATACTAAGATATTATTAACAAATCAATGTTAAAAGATCATATATGATATCATATTAATATATATTATTCTTTTATAATAAAATAAAAATTATTTCACCATTATACAGGATGTTAAATTACCCTTGACCAAGGAAAAATACAAAGTAAGGGGTTTCTTATCTCACTTTTAATTCTGTAAGATTTCCATTGTTCGCCACTTATTTATTACATGTGGTGTATTGTGTACTAAAATTTGATATATATTATCATGATTATCTTTATATTCATGGTGTTTAGTGATTAATTTGGTGGTTATTAACTTTTGGTCATATGACTTGATTGATCACAATGGATTAAGGGTTTTTCATCTAACCTTTTAATCATGTGAGATTTATGCTATATTGGCCACTATTTCCTTTTGTGTAAAATATGCTGTCCATGATTGTATTCCTTGTGTAATATACCTTAATTTATGGGTATTTAAATCTTCATTGTATGACACTTCTTTCATGGGGTGTATGTTTCATAAGTTACCAAATTGATAAGGGAATTTGAAGTTTTAATTTCCACTCATTCGGCTTTATGCATACTTCATTGATTATTTTACTCCAAGATTATGTGTGGAATCACTATTCATTTGATTATGTCATAATTTCCACTCAAATTTCTGTGGATATACTTTTGATACACATAATCATTCCATTGATAAATTCTCAAGTTATCGATATGAACTTGATAAGAGTAATTTTAACTCAATCTCCATTTGTTGGGTTAAATATCCAATTCATTGGTGTTGTTTTTACAAGAATATGTGTGAATGTCCTCTGATTGATTTACACTGAATATCCAATCATATTTAGTGTATTTATATTTGTCACACATATTTATGTCATTTATTTATCCTTAACCTAAGGATATAGTCTTTATAAGAGATTTCATCTCAATTTACATTCCATTGAGACTCCTTTGTTGTTATACACCAATTCAATTTTATATGGTGTATATAAAGTAATTTGACATAGTATATCATGAATCCCTTTATTCTCATGATATTATAAAGTTTTTATTACCTCAATTATTTTTATTTAAGTGTCTCTATTTTGGTTAGGAACTCTAACTAAAATATCATTTTACATGTTTTAAAGATTTATTATTCTAAATCTTTCTCATTAATGTCCATGTTTTAAAAATGGTTTTAAGGATTTATTTATATAGACATTAAAGTTTTAAAATTAAAATTCCTTTCAAAATTTTCAAAGTGGTATGAGACACTTTGATTCAAAAATCTATTTTTAAATGATTTCTTGACAAATAGTGCGCCTTTTAAATGTTTTCAAGAAAAAGGGGATATTTATCTCAATAGTTCAATGATTATTTTAATATATGTAAATATGCTTCATTATTCTCGATTGAGGTTAATATATTACAATACAATCTTCCACATTGTATTGAATGAGTTATGTTTGACTGTGGATGTGCTATTTTTATACCATTCATGGTTTGTGGAGAAAGTATTGACGTTTCGTATGCTATTTTTAATACAAATGTTTATGTTATATTTCAAAATTTTCATATGAGGAATGAATTGGACTTAGTAAGTGATGGATTGAGCCCAATATAGATCCTCGATGCATCGGTAGGTCTCATGATACGAACTAGTGTCTTGGCACAAGTCCTTGACAAAATATTATTTGTAGTCTTGGCACAAGGCCTTGAATATGTGGTTATGATAGTCTGGCATTATGCATTCCATCATTATGAAAGTGGTTATTGATATTGTAGGTGATTATTCGACTAGTAGAATATCCATGTGAATAATTAAATGGAATTATTTGATTTTATCTTTGCCATATTACGCTGAAGTTCAAGTTTTAAAGGCTTTTGTTCTAGTCTTATACACTGCCTTAAATGTTTATGCTTATTTATAAAAGTTTCCGCTATAATGTTATCCTTACTGAGCATCTGAGCTTACCCCTTTCTATGTTTTATTTTTACCAGGATGCAAATAAGTATATTATGACTGACCTCCAGGGATATTCTATGGGATCTCAGTGTTGTCTATGGAGACAATGTTGTTGTATTTTTCCATTTTATGATGTAATGTAAACTTTATGAATGTATCTAGTGATTCCAAGGCTACTAAACTAATCGGTCTTTTGAGACTTGATCTTTTGTGATCATGATAATGATACGTAATAATTCACCGACTCTAGGATTCTGGGTTCGGGGCATTACAGGAACTCCACTCCCAGAATTGGGAAAACTTATCTTCTAGTTATCATTGATCACAATAGAGGATGATGGTCATGATACTAAGGGTGCATTAACTTGTGTAGTGGATGAGTTCCCAGAGTTGTTTTTAGATGATTTTTAAGGCTTTCCCTCAGAACGGGACATGGATTTATCCACTGATTTGGTGCTGAGAACAGAGATGATATCTCTTTCCTTATATCGTATGCCCCCACCGAGTTGATGGAATTAAAAATACAACTGGAAGATTTAGAATCCAAAGGATTCATTCTCCCAAGTGTCTCTCCTTGGGCCACTCTTATTATTTTTGCGAAGAAGGCCGATGGATCCCTCTAGTTGTGCATTGATAACCTGAAGCTGAATAAGATAACCATCAAGAATAAATATCCTTTTCCCCAAATAGATGAATTTTTTGATCAGTTAAAAAGAGAAAAGTGGTTTTCCAAGATAGAATTGCACGTTTGGGTTACCACCAAGTTAGGGAAAGAGAGGCAGATATCCCATAGACAACCTTCTAAAGGAGGTACGACCACTTTGAGTACTTGTTCATGCCTTTCATATTGACCAATACTCTAGCGGTATTTATGACACTAATTAATAGGGTGTTCTACCAATATCTAGACTCTTTCATTGTGGTATTCATGGACAACATCCTGGTTTACTCTGGATCTAAGGAAGAGCATGAGCATCATTTGCAGATTGTGTTGGGCATTCTGCAGGATCATCGCCTTTATGAAAAGTTGTCCAAGTTCACTTTCTGAATCAGGGAGGTGAAGTTTCTGGGTCATGTTATCTTGGAACATGGGGTTTATGTGGAACCTATGAAGATTAGTGCACTTATTTCATGGGAGTAGCTGAAGAATGTGTTTAAGATCATAATATTCATTGGATTGGAAGGTTACTACAAATAGTTTGTTCCAGATTTCTCTTAGCTTGCTTCACCCATGACCGCACTCACCTAGAAAGGGGCGAAGTTTGAATGGCCCCCAGAATGCCAGATGCCCTTCAAGGAGTTGAAGCGGCGATTGACTTCTACATCTATTTTGATCTTTCCAGAATCTAGAAAGGGCTATGTGGTGTATTGTGAAGCTTCAGGTATGGGTCTTGGGTCCATGCTTATGCAGGGTGATCATCTAGTGGCATATGGATCTCACCAACTCCGACCACATGAAAAGAATTACCCGACCCATGACTTGGAGTTAGTGGCGGTGATGGATGATTTGAAGACTTGGCATCACTACCTCTTTGGGGAGAAGTTTGTGGTCTAATATTATCATAAGAGCATGGCCTACATATTCTCACAAAAGGATCTCAATTTGAGGTAGCATTGCTGGATTGAATATATATAGGGGTTGAATTTGATATCATATATACCTAGGGAAAGGGTAATGTGGTAGCTGATGCCTTAAGTAGGAAAGTGCCAGTGCAGGCTTTGAGGAAGTCCAGTGATGAGTTGAATCTGATGGGGATTTTTTCCTAGATGCATGTAGAACCAAGGAGCACAGTGGAGGTAGTTTTCTGGAAAGTGTGTAGTTGAATCCTTATCTATTGGAGTTGATTCAGTAAGAGCATCCCAGTGATGAGCTGTTCTAGTAGTCGATGAAGTTATTTTAAGGTGGGGATACATCTTCTGATTGGTATTCATCTCCCAAGGTCATCTTGTGCTTCAAGGGCCATCAGGCGGTGTTTTTGTCTCTAAGGAAGTTGGTGATGCAGGATAGACACCAATCTTAGTGACCCATTCATCCTGGTGCTTCTAAAATTTATTATGATGTTCATCGGTAGTTCTAGTGTCCAGGTATGAGGTGGGATATAGTTTATTTTGTATCGAGGTGTTACACATGTCAGCAGGTGAAAGTATATAATCAAAGGCCCTCTAGTTTGCTTCAACCATTACCCATTCCTACCTGGAAGTGAGACAAGGTTTCCATGGATTTCATTGCTGGATTACCTCGTACACCTCTAGGTAAGAATGCTATTTGGGTAGTGATTGATCACCTGACCAAATCATCCCACTTCATTCTGATCATTGATACAACTAAAGTGGATGAGCTGGGCCGATTGTATATTTTGGAGGTGGTAAGGCTTCATAGTGCTCTATCAGCAGTTATATAAGATAGAGACTCCCGTTTTACCTATCAGTTTTGGGAAGGCCTTTAGAAGGCTTTGGATCTACAACTTAAGATGAGCATGACATACCATCCTCAAACAGATGACCAGACGGAGCAAGCAAACCAGATTCTGGAATACATGCTTCTTGCATATGTATTGGACTTTTGAGGTTTGTGGGATATCCATTTGGGATTGGTCGAGTTTTATTATATTAATAGTTACTAATACTCGATTTGAATGGCTCGTTTTGAGGTTCTCTATGGTCGACCTTGTCAGTCCCCCTTGTGTTGGGATGAGGTAGGTGAGACCTCACTGTTGGGGCCGATCCTTGTGTAAGAGATGTCTGAGAAGGTCCGGTTGATCAGGAAGTGGTTATTGGCAGCTATGAATTTCCACAAATCTTATGTAGACCAGAGGTTTCAGGATCTTGAGTTCTCTGTGGGTGATCATGTATTATTGAATGTGGCCCCTCATTTGGGTCATCGTCGTTTGGGAAAGTAGGGAAAGATAACGCCAAGGTATGTCAGACCTTTTGAGATCACCAAGAACATTGTAAAGGTAACATATAGGTTATATTTTACATATTAGTTGAAATCTATTCATGAAGTATTCCATGTATCCCAATTGAATATGTACAATATGGATCCATCCCATGTGTTGAATTGGGAAGATTTGGAGATAGAGCCCGATTTATCAGTGTTTGAGCAGCCAGTGCGAATAGGGGATTCCCAAGAGAAGGTGATTTGGGGGAAGTCTATTACACTAGTTTGGGTCCTTTGACAGCATAGAAATTATGCACATGATACATGGGATCAGAATTCATGAGTTTTTCAAGAGTACCCATTCTTGTTTTCCGATCAAGCTTCAGGTTGACTTTATGGGGCAGAAAGTTTTCATGGTGGGGAGAATTTTCACATTAGTGTCATTATTTTCATGCATTTTTTTCTTATATTCTTAGAATATATTTTCCTATAGGTTTCCCATAGGCCCCCTTAAAATTTGGAAGAAAAGGAGGGTTTTTGGGTGGCCAAAATAGGCCACACGATTTACTAAACAGTGTGAAAAAACCGTGCATAGGTGTCCGGATCATAATTTTTTTTATGTTATTCAAAGTTTTCCCTTCCAGGATTAAACCTATATCACCCCTTTATTCCCCCATTCAACCCTTATAGCCATGGAAGGATCCCAAGATCCCTCAAACTCTCTTGTAACTCATTTTTAAGGGGTTTTTGGTGGTGGAACTTCAAGATTCTTTAAATAAGTGATTCCTCTATTTTTTTCCTTCTCTCTAGGGTTTCTTCCCTCCTTGAAGTTCCAAGTTTCCAGAAACTAGGGTTTCATACCTAGGGTTTAATTTTGTGTTTCTTTGTCCAATATTGTGGGTTAGGGTTTGTTTTCATCCCCTTGTGGTGCAGTGGTGGTGTGATTGAAGTTTTACACAAAGATTTTGGGGTTTTGACATCTAAGGTAGGTGATTCCATGTGTAATCATTCATTGATGAGTTAGTTTGCTTGATTGAACTTACTAGCACGTTTATTAATAATTTTGAGTGGTGAAAATGTTATTTTTAATATAATTGGTTGAGCTTTTGATTTTAAAGTTGCATTTTTTCTTGAAATTCTGTGTTTTTCATGTGCAACTCATGGGGTATCATTTGAGGGAATTTCATGATATAATAAATTGGTTTATTAACTATTGATAGGGTTTAAAAATCTATTTTTGTGTGGTATTGGGGTGAATTTTTCCATTAAAGTGGCATTTGAAATGGATTTTGTGTGCAAATCCTTGTTTTACTTCTTGAAATTGTTTTATGAAAATTTTAAATGGTTTATTGAGTTACACAAAGGGTGAAAAATATGTTGCGTAATGTTTGGTGTGAATATCATTGAAAAATGGTATTTTTATGTGAAAATGGTATTTTATAACATGTGGAACTTGTTTGAGCATAAAGAGAGAAACCCAGGTATCTAGGTGGGTGGACTAGGACTAGTATGGTAGTGATCCGGTACTGGTATTGTCTCTATTTCACTTAGAAAGTTTGACAATGAAAACACTAAATAAACTTTGATGATGTTGGGGACCACTAGGCCATTGGGGTTTCCCCTCCTAGTGGATCGTTCATGAGAAGGATATTTTTTATGGTTACTTATACATCGAGATACGATGTACCTAGTGCCCCATAGCTAACTAGTTCCTAGGGGTGTTCTTGTGACTAGTGCTCATTGGATATATTGTACTTACTGTCATAATATGGTGTGTTTTGATGAAAAATTCAGTAGCATCTGTGTTTTATTTAAAATTTTACATTCTTCCAAATTTCCCTCTTAAAATCTGTTTTCATTTAAAGTTTCACCTTTTAGAAATTGTTCGAGCATTTATTGTTTATAAAAACTTACAAGATTTTTGTCTTCAAATGTTTATCACATGGAATCTTTTGGGGTAGAATACTATTGGGCTTATGATCACACCCTACTTACACCCTTGTGTGTATATAGACTTGATAATGTTTGACATAGGTAAGGGAAAGGTCCTTAGAGATGGCAGTTTGGGTTGTTAGCTTCTTTTCCGGGTGTAGTGTTGTGGAGAAGGTTTGGGGGTGATATCCCCTTGTCATGTGGTGGTTCTTGAGTCAGACTTGCTTCTCCTTTTGAGTTGTATCCCTATTATGGTTTTGTTTAAAACTATGTAGTTCAATTCTAAATTTTATTAAATGATTGTTTGATAGGAATTTTTAGATTCAGTTTATTTATTATTATTGGTTGTTTAGTGTTTCCAAACTCGGGTAAATTATTCACAAACACTTATTTGTGATACCTGGTCACTTGTCCCAACCCGTGGGGATAGGTAATTCCCCTTGGGACTTTCCATAGACCAGGTCGGGTGCCAATTTGGATGGAGACCAGATCTGGTTCGTGACCTTGGAAATGGTGGAGTTCCACCAGTGATTCTAAGTTAGATAATTTAGGAGGTTATGGACCATGAATGCATCGATAGGCCGACAAATGGTCCCACCCAAGAACATCTAGGATCATTTCACTTGATATTTAAGATTTTATCATGATTATCAATATTTTACTAAGATTTATTTATAATAATTTTTTATTCCATTTATGTTTCATATTTATTATTATTTATTCTTGATATTATGTTCTTCTTTCTCACCCTTGTGTTATGATTCCACTATATTGATATGCTTGTTCCATTTATCATTGATTACCTTATTCTATTATGGAAGTGATATCTGATTTTTTATTATTATTTAGATTATATACATTTATTTTTTGATTTATTTATGTAGGTGATGATTATTTTAAGTATTTCTGAATTATTTATTGTGTAGTATTTGAAAATGGACTTAAAAATGGATTTTAAAAGTAGTTTTTAAGAAGGGGTTATTTAATGAAAATTTTAATATTTCTAAAGGTGTATTTCCATTTTTAGAAATGGTTTTAATAAAAAATGTTCATGTATTTTCCCTAAAATGATAAAAACCATATTCCCAAATAGTGTATTTTAAAATAGAATTTATGGTCTACTAAGTTAAAGTAAATTCATGGAATATTTTATTGATGGAAACCTAATTGGATGTTTATGATCACACCCCACCTTCACCACATGGTGTTTGTAGAATGAGTGGATTTTGTAGGTTTAGGTTCAGTTCTGGGTCCCTCATGGAGAAGATCATGTTTTGATTTTGGATGGTGACCTTGGGGTCATGAGAATATTTCAGTTATGTATTTTGTGATTTTAGTTATATTATTTTTATCATATATGTATCAACCTTATTGGTCTATCATGTATTAAATTTTAGTTTTAGTTTTATATATTTATTGTGAGATAGATATTTATTTCTGGTTATTCCATATTTGGTTTCACTTATGTTTTAAATTTTCTTATTTTATTTGCATGATATTCCAATATATAGACAAAACATATCATAATTACAGTATAATTCCACTGCATGTTAAATATTTTTTATTTGGGTGAAATAATTCTTGATGATTTTTATTCGATGCATTGACACTAGTTGTCATACCATGAGGATTGGGAATGCCCTTTGGTCAATATCATAGGTTGGCATGGGAACCCGGGTTAGGGGTATCCCAGGATAGTTTTTGATAGCTCAACACTTGCATCTAGATGACTATAATAAGAATATAATGATTCACTAAAGGTTATAAAATGATAACTTTAATATATTCTCGTATATTTAAATTTATTGACTATGCTAATGGATTGGTGAGACTAAGGTTTCTAATCAGGATTATTCTAGTTAATAAATTCATTCTATTGTCATCATTGTAAATGTTCCAACAATGTGAATGAATTCAATAAATTTTTTCCATATTTTCTCATAGTATTGAAAATAGATGAATTGGGCATGTGATGTCAAGATCCTATTATTGTATCTATAGTACAAGTGGGTAAAAGTCCAAACCAAAAGAATAAAGTTATTTAGAGAGTCCAATAATATTTCTTCAAATAGCTAACCAAAGTGATGAAGTGATGAAATTTGAAGTGGTGTCGTGGTGTTTTGATGGTGTGGTGTGGCAATGTTGTGATGTTTGGTTTCTCACTTTTTCCTTAAAAGTGTTTGCATAATAAAAAATTTAATTTTCAGTCAAATAGCTAACCAAAGTCATTAAAACCAAGAGTTATCGGGAAGGGGAAAAAATGTTCCATTGTATGGGATTTCCTCAAATGCGTAGGGAGTTTAGTAAACTTCATGGAAATTATATGTTAAGAATTAATGGTATATAAATCATTTCTTTGATTTTTAAAGTTACAACATACCAAATGTATAATTTAAAATATTGTAAATGTATAGGATTTAAAAATTAATGAAAGAATTTATAGATCTTGTAGTTTTCATTAAAATGATGAAACAAAGGGCTGTTGAATAAAAGAATTTAATTTAAAGGAATTTATCAAGATCAGATGGAGATAAAGGATGTGTATGGTTATCTTATTTCTCTTATACGATAAGAGGAGTTGTTTATTGGTAAAATTTTATTATAAAAAATATGATATTAGTACACATGGTTTATGATTCATCATACTATTTAACATATCTAAGAAGAATATAAGAAGGATAAAGAAGTTTATCCAGTTTTTTGTTAAAATACGATGGATTTGATTTGACAATGGAATATTTTAAAGGATAATATTCTTTTCAAGAAAATAATCTAAAATACATAGAGTACCATATATGACATGGAAATAATATTTATTCTGTTAAATATTTCCAACCAAGGAAATAAGTTTTATTTCCCAACATAAAAGAGTTTGTTTATCTTAACATGATATTCGTAAGTGAATATAGTGAATAAGAGGCTTGTGGGAGTATGTTTTTTGAGAAGGTCTGTAGAGACCCAATTTTTTCCTTTTAAGACTTTGAAATATTTCTATATATATTTTAAGAGTTAGGCACTAAGACGACATGAAATTTTGAGGCCCAGTTTGTTTGATATTAATTTTATAAAAATATTAATTATATTTTATATTACGTGTTCATATCTTGTTAAATAAAATGAGATAACTCTTAAAAATAAGCTCGTATTAGAAATTTGAGACCACGATTGAGTCTGGAATGTTGTGTTTACCCTAGAAGTGACCTAAAATGGGTTTCCACAGGGCGTACAGACTCCTCTCTTATTGGAGGCATGTTTAGTGAATTAATTAATTAATTAATTAATTTATTGTATCATTTAAATGTAGAAAAATGATCTATAAGATTACTACCATGACGAATTCTCCATTTTTAGCTACATAAACCTTGGTAGAATTCCAGAGCTCTCCCTTCCTTCTTATTTGGTGAATCTCATCGAACGATGATGAAATGTCGGATTCGATCAGATTAGGACACAAAAAATGAAACTTCTTATCTTGATCATTGAAGAGTGCGTTCTTAATAAAAAATGATCCAAAATACTGGTAGGACTAATCAATTTTTGATTTATTCCCTTTGATTAAATTGATTGAGTAAATACATCCTTGTTCTTGGATATGCGACAATTTTGGATAATTGTATATGCTTATGTATTGAAATCTAAGTTCATTTTATTAGTTTCTAACCTCAGATCACCATTCTTGATCATTGGACAAGAACACTTAGCCAACGATCATCTAAACCTTTGTTTTGGTGTTTTTAATCTTTGTTTTATTCACTTTATTCATCGGTAGGACCCTACGGTCTCGGTTTGACTTTTCATGGTGGTAATGAGCCTGATCAAACCCCTAGAACTGCGACAGAATTGTGTGTGAGGATAAGATTGAAGAACTAAGAGAAGATCTGGGATTGTTGTGAGGTAAGGATAATTGTTTGGATAACCATAAGCTATATCTATTAAGGTGGAAGGATTTGTGATAAACAAGCCGTACGATGAAAACCCCATGGATGAACGGAGGCCGATTACCAACGAACGATGGCCTAAAACCATGATTTTCTGCTTGATATACTATTTTGACCAGATATAGTGCCATATTTTAAGTGGTGAGACTAAATTTGAAGCATCAGAATTGGATATAAATATTAGGAAAATATGGAGAAAACTGAACTACACATCGTATACAAGGATGAACACACTACTGTAGCCCCCTTAGCGGCATTAGCTAGGGTTTTGAAAAAGTTAAGGATGAAATGGTGTGTAGTCCTCCTACATGTCATGTACCCATTTCCCAATTGGACAACCCATTTGGAGGACCACATAATAAGGAACCCGCGTGGAAGTACCCGGCCAGGTACACAACCATGTACCTGAGTACACAAACATGACTAGGTCACACGAGCGACGCCTTGTATGAGAAAACGTGCTATGTACAGAGTACATGGACACGATGTTAGTACAAACATGGAGTTTGGTACATAGACATGACCAACCAAACACGACCTGATCCCAATTATCCGGGACAATCCATGTATTCCACCTGCATGGCATGTACTATTACATGGGATGAGATCTATGTGCTAGCCAGTGACACGACTAGGAGGTAGAGTGGGACCACACACTATGTGGGTTACCTCACTCATTGAGTACCCCTTTACTTATTTTGAGGAAACTTCAATCATCTTTATCTCCTTCGTTTGAACTCAGATTTTGGACTGCGAGTAGTCTATCCTGGGTGTTTTTCCACATAGAATGCGATGGTTCCCTTAAATGCAGATTTGGAGATATCATGTGAAATGTTACGGGCACAACGCATGTTGAGGTTATGATTGATGATGGAAGTGATTAGGTAGGATCACCAGAGACTACCGAGTTGAACCCCTCATCAGCATGGGTGCAATTCCTCTATAATTACATTCTTAGTGGAACCCCTACTAGGCTAGGTGTGGATGCTTGATGACTAGAGTGGAACCCCTATATTATTCCAGGGCGTGGGTCCTCAAATTTTGAGTGGAATCCCCTTATAAAATAGGGTGCATGTCCTCGATGACTAGAGTCTAACCCCCCTATCACACCAGGATGCAGGTCCTCGACCTATAGAGTGGACCCCCCATCAACATGGGTGTGTTTCCTCTACCATATCGATTGGAACCCCCTATCAAAATAGGGCACGATTCCTTATGAAAATAGAGTATAACCCCCCATCATCATGGGCATGGGTCCTATATGGGAACTTATAGAGTGGAAAACCCCTGAAATACTAGGAAACAGGTCATATACTTCGATTTTGTGGCCCCTAGACTATGTGACATAGTGAGGAGGCCTGGATTGACTTGCATGATTACTTTTGGGCAGACGTGTGAGATTTTGGGCATCATTGATGGAATTTTGGAACTGTTGGATACTCCTCTTCTTAGGTTGAGCTATGAGATGGAGATCCCCCCACTCTATTGTTTGAAATTATTTTGACTGAGCATATATATATATATTCTTCTGTATCCACACCTTGGATTAGGTTACTCTTCTTCTAGGAGGGGAAAAGATGCATGGAGTATGCTACATACTTTCTGTGTTTATCTTCTCATGGCTGGATGAGTATAATCTCCTACTATAGTTGGAAAATACTCAATGGGTAGTTCATCTAATCATTGTATTGAGCCCCTTGTGTTTGTAAGAGCTTACTTTTACTCTTGGTTTGGGTTGAGATATTCTCTTTGACTGTATCTTGCATCTACTTTCTTTCCTTTCCCTTTGAATATGTTACTTCTACCCCTTCATATTTCTAGGTGTTCTATTGGGTATGTATATACTCACCCCTACATGGGATTTTCCCATACATGTCGCGTGTTATACAGATGAAGGACATATCGACGATGACTTAAAAAGTGATTAGGGATACCTGGTAATTTAGAACACGTATGGTGTTCATAGCTTGGGATTCAAGAGATGATCTCTCTCAACAGTTTACTTTTCCAATTTTTTCAGGTTGGGACATATTTCTAGTTGGGTGTGTATTTTCCCATTTAATTTTCATTTTACATTACCGTGCTCTTTTATTTTCCTGAGGTTTTTCATGCATGGTTTTTTCCCTAGTATTTTTTCATATTTTTATATTGTTACTCTATACTTATGCATCAAGATAGATGTGTGTATGCATAAAGGTACTCAAGAAAAGGCCTCCCCCTATTAGTTATGTCTTCAACATTGGTCGCCAACCCCTGGCCTATAGACGTGGGCTTGGAGTAGTTGTAGCTCGAGCCCCAACTTAGGTTAGTTATTGATAGATTAGTATTAGAGGTGGTTCAATATTTGGGAATTTGTTCAGAATAGTTACCTTACAAGGATTTTGGTTTGGTTTTGGGCTATAGTGTAAAAGTATATTGAGTGCGTCTCTTAGACCAGGGAGTCCATTGATGGTGAGGGTGGCTGACGTATCTATTCACCAAGACCCTGACTACCTACTTGTCAACTCAGAATTCTGAGACATTTTTTGCAGGTATTAATGGTAGATACATCATATAGGATTGAGTCTTTGACTATCCTTCTTGATTCATCTCCCCATTATTGTTGTTATATATATATATATGCTCATATGACCATGGTTCATCTTGATAAATATCAGGATGCCTCCACAATGCCATCCAACCAAGATACTAGTTTCGGATTGTGAAGATGATCCAATAAGTTATGAGGACTTAGTTTAGGGTTATCTTGTTATCCCCTTCCTCTAGGTGGGTAGGTAGCAACACCTCCACCTTTCGAGTAACAAATAGTCCCATTAGAGTAGATTGAGGATGTGTGTAGTCTTAGTTCACTATGTGAGTTCCAGTTCTAGAGGCCATTGTGGTTATGTGGAAAGACAAATAATTAGGTAGAAAAGTATTGGCTATAGTTGGTGTTCCAAGTGTTTAGGCTCATCTAGACACTGACAGATCAAGTGGTTGCACTAGCAGCTATCCTTTTCTATGGAGAAGCGGGGTGCTGGTGGAGTTTGGTCACACAAATGAATGATGAGTTGAAAATATCATAGACTAACTTCTAGAATCTATTCCATGAGGATTAATACCCCACCTTATTGTCCTCAGGCTAGATCCAAGAGCTTCTGAATCAACAATAGCGAGGGATGGTGGTGGCTGAGTACATAGTGAGGTTCATAGACTTTACGTGGTAATACCTTGACATGATCTGATATGACTACTTCTGAGAACACAAGTTTGAGTAGGTACTGTAGAGAGATACAATATAGGGTTTTTCCCTTGTGCATCCCTACCTATGTCAAGGTGTTAGAGTGGGCACTGGTGATAGAGAGATTTTTCTCAGAGGGACACCAGACAGCTGGAGCTGGTAGTGGGTGCCATAGAGCTGAGTCATCTACAACAGCTAGTAGATTCCAGGAGGCAAGATCTTGGTGAATGAAACCTCATCATGATCAGAATTAGGGAAATGATCAAAGGAAGCATAGCGTACCAAGTAATCCCAGAGAGGGGTGATGCTTTACTTGCGATGGACAAGGTCACATAGCACGAGACTACCCAACCATACGTGCTGAGAAGCATAGGCAGATAAATGATGGACCACCATAGTAGAAGAATCACCATTATTAGGGATATCCCAAGCATGGATAGGGTGGTCCCCAGGGATCCAAATATGGTATAGGATCAAGAGGTACTGTGGGTGGTGGGTGACATTATGCGATCCTTCCACCACGACCACCAGGCAACCCATGTCAGGATTAGGGAGTTGGCAGCCGGGGTTGTGGATACCTGCAGGCTTTGTATGTTTATGATATCATAGAGAATGAGATAATTAGAGGTATTTTTTTATACTCTTTATTCAGTTGTAGTTGAAATATGTTTTATTCATTACTTTATCTATATACTTTTGGTGTGAGAGATGGAGATCCCAATTGAGGTGCTATCCTAGCAGCTTCATCTTGAGGTTCCTTGAGGAAATGATTCTTCTGTATTTTTTATTTGGAGGTAGTGAGAGATATCACTTGGTGGATAGAGGTTCAATTGGGACCTTTTGGTCATTATTATGGAACCCTATTATGTTATCTTGGGTATAGATTGGTTGTCCAAGGTATGAGATCATATTGATTATCACCGAAGACAAGTTAGATTCTTATGCACTGATGGGACAAGATTCCGATTTTCTAGAAATATAGATTTCATGGATGGTAAAGTGGGTTCTGTGAGTAGGAGGCTATATCCTAACACTCATCAGTTAGTGAGAGTAGCCCTTGGTGAAGTAGGCTCTTCTGGCATCTGAGTTCCTTTAGTTGTGGAGAATTATATGGACATCTTCCCCGAGGATGTTCTAGGACTACCTCCAAGGTGGTAGATGGAGTTTTGAAATGAATTGCATCCCAAAACTATTCTAATTTCTTCTAAATCATATTGGAAGCCCCCTAAAAAGATCTAGGAGCTATGGTTACAGTTGAAGGACCTTCGAGATAAAGGTTTCATCAGATTCAGTGTGTCCCCCTGGGCATCTCTAGTGCTGTTCATGAAAAAGGCAGATAGTATCTTGCAGATTTGTGTGGATTATCATCACCTAAATCAGGCCATGATAATGAACAAGTACATCTTTCCAAGGATTGATGACCTCTTTGACCAGTTACAAGGCATGGGATGGTTCTCAAAGATCGATCTCAAGTCCATCTACCACCAGTTGAGGGTTCACGAGGTTTATATTCCAAATTTGGAATTCCGATGTCACTATGGACACTATGAGTTCATTATGATGCCACTTTGGTGTGACGAATTCACATCCCGTGTTTATGGATTTTATGAACTAGGTATTCCAGATGTACTTGGACCAGTTTTTGGTCATCTACATCGAAAAAATACTCATCCACTCTACATCAAAGGAGGAACATGAAGAGCACCTAAGGATGGTCCTAGATCTACTTTGAGAGCACCGGTTTTATAGAAAGACCTCAAAGTGCCAGTTCTAGATTCATGAGGTTCACTTTCAATGGCATGTCATTTTTTAGCGTGGTTTATTTGTGGACCTAGAAAAGATCTATATAGTGATTTCTTGGGAGCCACCCAAGAGCGTGTCAATGGGGAATATTTTTTTGGCATGGTGGGGTACTACATGAGGTTTGTGGCATATTTCTCTAGAATTGAAACCCATTTGGCTATCCTAAAGCATAAAGGATAGTCATTTACCTGGTATGAGTAGTGCTAGAGGGCCTTCGAGTAGTAGAGGATGAGGATGATCAATGATCCAGTATTGAGACTACCATAGGAAGGCATGACATTCATATTGTATTGCGATGCCGCAGGAGCTAGGCTTGGTTGTGTATTGATGCAGTGACATACAATTATCACATATGAGATGAGGCAGTTGAGACCCCATGAGTATAAATACATGAATCATGACCTATATATAATAGCTGCAGTATTCTCCTTGAGTATGGAAAGACACTACCTTATGGGAGAGAACTTTTGTTTTACTTAGACCATCAGAGTCTCGGGTACATCTTCACTTAGAGAGACCTAAACCCGAGATAACGACACTAGTTGGAGTTCCTGTAGGACTATGAATTAAAGATAGTATATAATCCAGGGAATGGAAACATTTTAAAATATTATCTTAGTATGAATTCATAGTCTCTCTTGGTGCAGGAGGCTTCAGAGCAATTGTCCTCCTTGCTGTTGTCCCTGGTAGAGTCGGATGGTACCACTTTTCTACAGTCGATGGTGTTGACTCCTATGCTTCTTGACCATGTGAGAGAGTCCCATCTGGAAGAAATTGAATGTGAGGTATTATATGATAAAATATATATAGGTAACTCAAAATATGAATATTTTGAAGGAGTTAATCATGTCATTCTTTTCTAGGGATGGACATTGGTCTTAGTCACGTTGTAACCAACGTGATGCGAGAGTTCTACAATTATACCATAGATGTACATTCTGGTGTGGAGAATATGTAAAAATACCTTCAGTGGTAGTTTTGGTGGTCCAAAATGAGATGGATCGTACCTGAGTTCATCTCTCGATGCCTCACTTTTCAGCAGGTGAAAGATGAACACAAAGCTCTGGTAGGTTTGTTTCAGAATCTTGAGATCCCGGAGTGGAAATGGGATGGAATATCCATGGAATTTGTGATAGGGATTCCACACATAGAGAAGGGCCACAATTCCATCTGGGTGATATTTGGATAACTCCCCAAGTCAGCTCACTTCCTTGATTTTAGGGAGTAGAGTTTAGTGGAGACTTTTGGGTAGCTGTACAAATGAGAGATCATTCGCCTTCACGGGGTTCCCTTGATGGTTGTCTCCGATCATGACACACAGTTTAAACAATGATTATGAAGAGGCATGTAGGAGGTATTTATGAACCAAGTGAGGATTATTATAGCTTTTTACCCCATAATGATGAGAAGACCGATCAAACTATCCAGGTGTTAGAGGATATACTGAGGGATATCATGTTAGACTTCACCCAGATCTGGGAGGATTACATACCATTAGTAGAGTTTGCGTACAACAAAAAATACCACTCTACCATAAACATGAAACCTTTTGATTCCCTATATAGGAGACTCAACAGGACACCCTTATGCTGGGCAGAGATTAGAGAGACATCTCTTGTGGGTCTGAAGATGGTGCAGGTGATGACAGAGAAAGTCTAGGTCATCCATGAGTGGATGAGGATAACACAAATATGAAATAAATCTTATGTATATCACCATCGTAAGACCTTGGAGTTCAAGTAGAGAGACCAAGTTTTCATGAGAGTCTCCCCACGATAAGGATTTAATAGGTTTGGCTGGGGAAGCGAGCTATACCTGAGGTTTATTAGGTCATTTGAGATTGTGTAGAGGTTTGGAGAGGTTGCTTACCACCTCACCCTGCCCCCAGCTAGAACATGTGAAAAATGGATTCCACGTGTCACAACTGAGGTGATACATGAATGAACCCAAACGTGTTATCAATTTGGGAAATCTGTATATCCAGGATGGAGCCACATTTGTGGAGTACCCGGTGGTGATCAAGGATCGATAAAAGAGGACCCTGTATGGATGGAACATCCGCTTGGTCCACGTGTTGTGGCGGCATGGGAATGTGAAGAAGAGTTCCTGGGAGAAGGAGAGCCAAGTGTGGTCTAAGTATCCTGAGTTATTTTCTTAGTTTTTTCTTTTAGGGTATGAAAATCTTGAATGAGGAAATTATATAGAGACCCAGTTTTTTCCTTATAAGACATTGAAATATTTCTATATATATTTTCAGATATAGGTGCTGAGACAATGTGTGATTCTGAGGCCTGGTGTGCCCAAAATTAATTTTATAAAAATATTAATCATATTCTATATTTTGAAAGTGAATATTATTAAAAAAAAATAGGATAAATCTCAAAAGGAATCTCAGATTAGAAATCCAAGACCAAGGTTGAGTTTGCAACATGATTTTTACCCTAGGCGCAACCTAAAATTAGCAGACACATGGAATACAGACTCCTTGTTCGTTAGTAGTACATTCAGTGAAATAAATAAGTAAATAAATAAATAAATAAATAAATAAATAACTATTTTTTTGACATAGATAAATGATATATAAGATTATGTCTAGGGTTAATTATCTAGGGTTAGCCTCATAAAACCTAAGATAATTCTAGATCTCTCTCTTATTCGTTGGCGAATCTCATCGAATGATGATGAAATTCCAGATCAGATCAGATCAAGATATAAAAAATGCAAAAAATTCTCTCAATCATTGAAAAGAGTGATCTTCATCAAGGAATGATCCAAAATCCAGATAAGACTCATCAATTGGTGATTTACACCCTTTTATTAAATTGATTGAGAAAATCCATCCTTGTTCTTGGGTCTGTACCAACTGTGGCCAATTGAATGCATCTGTGTATTAAAATATAAGTTTATCTAATTGGTTTCTAACCCCAGATTACTTTTCTTGTTTTTTGGCTAAGAAATATTGTCCAATTATCATCTAAATATCTGTTTTGGTGCTTTCCCCCTCGTTTTCTTCACGTTCTTCATCGGTAGGACCATGCAGTCCCGGTTCGACTTTTTCGGGTGGCACCATGCCGATAAGACCCCTAAAACTATGAATCAATCATGTGTGAGGATGAGATAAAAAAATAAGAAAAGATCTAGGATTTTTGTGAGGTGAGGATGATCATTTTGACAATAAGAGGCCAGATATATGAAGGTCGAAGCATCCACAACAAATCTAATGTACAAAAAAAAACCCTTGGATGAACGGAGGAAAATTCACAGCAAATGATGGACATAAACCATGATTTTTAGATAGATCCACCATTTTTGGCTAGATATAGCACTAGATATGAAGAAATAAAACCATATTAGAAGCACTGAATATCTGTTGAAAATTCGACTACACATCGTGTACATGGATGAACACACGATGTGTATCCCCCTCAACGATGACGATTAGAGTTTTGGAAAAGTTAAGGATGACACAATGTGTCATCCTTATACATGCTCTATACCCCTTTTCATGGTGGTAAAACATGTGTGGAGGATCACATGGGTGGGAACCCATGTGGAAGTACATGGATAGGTACACAACCGTGTACTTGAGTAAAAAAACATGACCATGTCACATGGGTGGCACCCTATGTGAGGTAACACACCATGTATAGAGTACATGGACACAGGGTTAGTACAAAGACATGGGGTCTAGTACAAGGAAACAACCAATAAGACATGGCCTAGTCTCGTTTAGCCTAGACATACCATGTAGTCCACCTACAAGCCATGTAATACTACATGGGATGGGATCCATTTTCCAGCCAGGGACACGGCCAGGTGGTGGAATGGGACCACACACTGTGTGGGTATCCTCACATGTCATTTACCCCTTTACCTATTTTGAGTAAACTTTAATCATATGTATATCCTTTTTTTGAACTTGGATTTTGGCCCGTGAGTAGCCTTTCATGGGTTTTTTTTTCACGTAGAACACAATGGTTCCCTCAATTTCGGCTTTGGAGATATGATGTGAAATGTTACGGGAACAATGATTATTGAGGCGACACTCGATGACAGAAGTGATCTAGAAGGATCATCAGAGACTACAAAGTTGAATACCCCATCAGCATGGGTTTGGGTCCTCTACAACTACATTTTGTGTGGATCCCCCCAATCGGGTAGGGCGTGGGCCCTTGATGACTAGAGTGGAACCCCCCTTGTTGTACCAAGGGGAGGGTCCCAAACTTCTGAGTGTAACCCTCCCTAACACATCAGGGCATGGTACCTTAACCTTTAGAGTTGAACCCCCAATCATCATGGGCGTGGGTCCTCTACCTTACCAAGTGGACCCCCCTATCAGCATAGAGCGCAAGTCCTTGTGACACTAGAGTATAACCCCCCATCGGTATGGGCTTGAGTTCTCTACATGTACTTATAGAGTAGAACCCCATGCCATACTAGGGTGTGGGTCCTCTACTTAAAGTTTTTGACCCCTAGACTATGTGACACACTGAAGAGGCATGGCTTGACTTGGAATGTTACTTTTGGGAAGACGTGTGAGATGTTGGGAATCATTAATGGACTTTTGGATACTCGTCTTCTTGGGTAGAGCTTTGAGATGAATATCCCATTACTCTCTCATTTAGGATTATTTTTACTATGCATATATATATATATATTCTATATCCACACCTTGTATTTTATTACTCTCTTTTTAGGAGAGGCGGAGACGTGCGAGGTGTGCCACGTGCTTTATGTGTTTAGGTTCTCGTGGTTGGATGAAGGAGCACAATCCTAGTTAAGGTTGGGATAAATGATAAAAAATATCATGACGCAGGGTGGCACCATAGAGTAGAGTGTTGGTGATGGGTAACACTAGCTAGGGGACTATAGTACAAGGTGGTAACATGATGAGGCAAAGATAGGCGATTTCACATTGAGGATGATAAAGGAGAATCCTATACATGTCAAAGTCCAATGCGGGATAATATAAAATGTAGAACATGCTACACAATAAATGATACATCATAGTATGCTATGTAATATGTTTTTGGGTTCCATGACACATAATATATAGCCATGTTGTAGCATAATTTGAGATGGATTTTGGTGTCACTGGATTTTTTGAGGTACCCATGTTGTGAATATTAGTACACACCAAAATATGGTTAAATTGAAAGAAGAACCAAACTATAGTGCAATGGCCATGCCATAAAGGGTATATTTTTGGAAGAGTGATAATAGGGGTTTTACCAAGTCTATAGTAATTTTCACCATGAAGGTTTGGTACAAGCCATAACCTACATCGTAGTTGATATCAGTTAAATCAAAACTGGCTCATCACACCACAAAGGGGTATGATATGTTGTTATTTATAGTTTCTATAGGATTATAATAGGTATGATGATGTGGATATATCTTGTATTTTTAATGGTTATTTAAAAAAAATTATACTAAAAAATTAAAATTCAATGGTATATATTTATCTAGGAATTAATACAAGGGATGGATTTGAATGGGAATTCAATTGGAGTTTGAATTTCAAATTTGAAATTAAAAAATTATCTAGATATAGAGGATGGAATTGTGTAGAAGAATTAAATAAAAAATAATAGAATATTAGCATAAATTATTAAATATTAGAAATTAGTGGTATAATAGGGTTATTTATTTAATATGAAGAATTGTTTGAGAAGTTTGATTAGTTCAAAATTACAATGAAGATCAGATATAAAAGAAAGCATTGTTATGTATATAAAATATATATAAATGGAATAAAAGTTCATTATGGAGAAAAAAATTTAATTTTAATGTTATTTATATTTTATTGAAATCTTTCAAGATCTAACCATGTGTCAATTTCATCATTTTATACCTCTTAAAAGTAAGGGGTGGAAGAGAGGAAGGGGATGTTAACCGCAGTTTAGTAGTGAACTATTCATAAATTTTGTAATCACTAAATAGTGAAGTAGATATTAATTATCCATATCAACACATTTTTGATATGTTCTACTTGGAGTCACCTTTTATAAGTGAACTAAGTAAAAACCATGTGTCCATGTTTTCTAGTTTTTCAGCATCTGGTTGTGATTTCTAAATAAATTCAAGTTATTTTTCCAATGTGAAGATAAGATCCAATTAAATCTAAAGATAAGAAGAATTTTTTTCACCCAAATTCACCCCTCTTAGGGTGTATAATGGTACAAGGGTACAGCAATTGGTATAAAATCCATCGTCTATTTTTTGTATCTATTAACTAGAAGAAGCTGTCATGGATAACATTATGAACACAAAGGGAGTACCCTTATTTTATGGAAGTAATTATCAAATATGTAAGAATATAAAAAGGCCTCATTTATGATCTCTTGGACTTGATGTATTCTATGAAGAAGTTCATGAGACACAAGTAAATGATCCCAAATAAATTATAATGATAGAAGCTGATAATAAAATGTTGAATGACGATGTTAAGGATCAAAATGCCTTATCTAGATCACTTTATAATCAGATATACATGAAGGTAATGTATTTTTTCACAACAAAAGAAATTTGAGATAAACTATCTTATATTTATAAGGGTGATGAAATGTGAAGGAAGTGAATTCGAAAGTCTCACAAAACACATTTTATGATCTGAAAATGAGTTCCAATGAAAGTGTAGAGGGTTTATTCAATTGTATTAATTTTTTTTTTGGTGTGATACATGGACTTGGTCATTGGATTAAGGTCTCAGATACTATAAATAAGATTATATAGATATTACCACTAATGTAAAATCCAAAAGTATCGTCTCTTGAGGAGACAAATCTTAGTGAGTTATCTTTTGATGACTTATACAACAAAATGGTTACATATGAGATATAGATGAATCTAGAAACCTCTTTAGAACATTTATTTAAAGAGATAACATTCAAATCCATTGAGAATAATTAATTTCAAGAAACTAGAAATGTGAATGATGTAGGTGATGATTTATTATCATCATTTTCAAGGAAGTTTAAAAGTTTCAAAGACAAATTTTAAGGTAAGTTACCTTTATCTTATTACCTTTGTAGGAAGGTTGAAACATCACTTCTAGGTATATAAAGAGGTTTAATGATGGGGATAGTGATTTTTAATTCTCACAAAGATATAAGAATAAATTTCTTCCTAGAATTAATTTCAATTCTATAAATTCAAGTGGAAAGAAGTTTTTTAGGAAAGTGCTTATTGGGAAAGAAGGAGCAGATACTAAGGAAGATCTATTGGAGGGTATTTAAACTGAGTTTATCTCAAAAATGGAAAATATAATGATGTATTTGGTGGATAATCATAAAACTAAAATAAAATACAATGATCAACTATAGGGAGTTATAAAACTTTAAGTTTAGTTGGAAGAAGCAATTGAAGATATTTATTTACAAATAAATAAGAATAGAAAAATTTGATATTTTCTAAAGGAATCTTAAAACTATGTTGATTAACATGAATTTGAAATTTATTTTCTTGATAAATTTGTGAAAGAAATGAATTATACTTGGTAAAATATAAAGAAGAATTTAATTATAGATTGAATATTGATAAAAAGACTAAGATTATTGATGATCTTAACTTATCTATCAAAGAGAACATTATAAAGATTGAAACTATTGAAGAAGAATTTTTTCTTTGTGAAATAATGTTAAACCAGAAATTAAAATAGATGGTTCAAAGAAGAAGATCCAATTTGGGAAGTTTCTAGATGAATTTTTGAAAGATATTATTGAACAAGGAATAAGATCCTTTCAATAGATATTGAGTTCTCAAAGGCTAAATAGTTTGGGTAAAACTAGTATTGGCTTTGATGGTGAAAAATCAAAGGTAAAATTTATAAGCATGGAGATAACTTGTAAGCATTAGAAGAAAAAATTCTCAACTATTGAGAATTTATCATCAATAAATTAATTTTAAAAAAGTTGTATATATATGGAGAGGTGACAAAAAAATTATATTTCCATTGACGAAATATTAGTTTTATGGTTCTCTTGGCCACAATATATCTTATTGTGGTGAATATAAAATCTATATAAAGGGATAATCCATTAGAATATGACAGAGTAGATTTGGGACATACTCTTTATATCATAGAATAAATTATTTCTATAACTACAGTTTTAATTGGTTAAATTTTACACATAAATCAATTGATTATAGTCAGAGAAGAGGAATATTTTCTTAAGAAAGATAGTGGGAAGTAAATATTAGTAAATATAATTCAATTCCATTAAAGAAAATTTTTTATCCTCTTAAATTTGATGAATTTGATTTGTATTATTTTTTCAAAGATAATGATAAAATACCATCAAATGTCTCAACTCATTATATAATTTATTATAAATAAATAAAGAATAAAAAGAAGGAAAACTTGGATGAAATTTACCTAAATGAATCAAATAATTGTAACAGTTGGATTTTAGACAATGGGTGTTTGTCATATATAACATGTAATATAAATCTATTAAATAATTTGAAAGTTAGAGTTTATAGAATTGAATAATTTGGAAATTATAGAGTACTAAAGAGTAAAGGAAGTGGAAATAATTAGCTTTCTAGCAAAAAATTGAAGAATATCTATGATATTTATATTGATGGAGTTTATTATAATTTATTTAGAATTTGTCACCTTTGTGACTTAGGTTTGGAATTAAAATTCAACCATAAGGGTTAATAAGGAAAATTTAGGAATTCTTTTATAAAAGTTTAGATAAATAATAGTAAATTATATTTGGTTGATATAAAGAAAAACACTTATATATTAATAGTGTAGGAAGAAAAAAATGCATCATTGGAGGTGAATCGACAAATTATGGATAACTTATCAAAATTAAGAGTAGTAATGAATATTATTAACTTGAATTGAGATAAGGAAAATATTTTTAAAGATTTTATCTAAGGAAAGATTGTGTGAAATCTATATCCTCTAAAGAATAAGAGAGCATTGAGTACACTAAATTTAATTCACATTGATATGTGTGGTCTAGTTAGTCAAGAATAAAGCTATGATGAGAGATATTTTATCTTATTTCTGGATGATTATAATAGGTTAGGATGTGCCATGTTCATAGGTTAAAAAAGTTTTGTATTGTATAAAAGGGTTTTGAAGAAGAGGAGAAAATGAAACTGGTAGAACTATTAAAATTATGAGATTAGACAATAGAACAAAGTAAACATCCTATTATTTTGAAAATTATCTATAAAATGTGGTTGAAAATGAAATAAAATTAGATTCTAGAATATCTAGCACTTATAAACAAGTGTTTGATGAAGGTGAATAAATAAATAAATATTTTTAAGACACTCAAAATTTTTAG
Organism: Viscum album; assembly: GCA_963277665.1. Taxonomy (NCBI): domain Eukaryota; kingdom Viridiplantae; phylum Streptophyta; class Magnoliopsida; order Santalales; family Viscaceae; genus Viscum; species Viscum album. Next base: position 848,843,855 of record OY728166.1, on the reverse strand, counting down.
TTTGATGGTGATTTTGAGATTGCATCTATTTAAGAACAAAGTGAATAAATGAGTAAAATTGTGACTCAATCAAGAAATAAAATGGCAAGGGTTCCACATCACCCCTTTAAAGGTGGATTATAAAAAATCAATAAAAAAATGAAGGTATTAGGGCCATTGTAGGAGGATCAAGAAATAAATGGGCTCAATTTAATCCAAGAAATATCATTGGATAAAAATATACTCTAACCTAGAATTGAAGGATGAAAATAATAGAGAACACCTCTATATTATCTAAGATTGAACCTACTTCATCTGAAGAAACATCAAAGAAGGAATCATATGTGAAATACATGAATGAATAATCAGATAATATTGATAAAAATCATACTTTGATGTTTTTGGAAAAACATGGAAATCATAATGTGATTGGTAAAAATTGGGTCTTCTAGAACAATCTACATGAAAATGGAAAGGTAATATGGAATAAATAAAGACTGTTTTGCAAAGTATATGCTCAAGTTGATGGCGTTGATATTGAAGACTTTCAAACCAGTGGAATAGATGGAGTATATTAGAAATTTCTTTTTGGTGGATATCCAAATAAAGTTCAAAGTGTTTTATATAGATTTAAAAATGGAATATATGAATAAAGTCTTGAACAAATAGGTATATATTAAACAACCAATTGGATTTGTTCTTGGAAATATTGGTTCAAAAGTGTGCAGGTTGAGAAAAGATTTATATGGACTAAATCATGACCCTCGTGCTTGGTTTACAAGTATGGATACTTTCTTGAGGTAGATGGGGTTAAAAAAGGAGGATTTGATCAAAAAATTTATCCGAAAATTTCTAAATATAAGTAATTCATGGTGTTGGTGTATTTACATGTCATCTTATTTAGTGGTAGCAAGCATATTTCTATTGATAAATTTGATAAATTAATGATTTATGAGTTTGAAATATAAATTATAAGAGATTTAAAATATTATCTTGGGTTTAAAGTTCATCAATATGAAGGTAATACATCCATTTAATTGGTGAAGTATGAAAATAAAGTCTTGAATAAATTCAGAATGGTGAATTTTAAGATTATTTTAACACCAATAGATGTTGGAACAAAGACCGGTAAGCATGAGGATAGTGTGGGGCTAGAATAAATTATATATATAATAATAATAATTAGTTTAATTTATCTTATTGTGACTAGGACATAAATTTTATATGCTACATTCTTAGCAACAAGGTTTCATAATTTTCCTAAGAAAGAATATCCCATGGCTATAAGAAGAATAATGAGGAATGTTCATGGAAATTTGCATTATGGTTTGTTGTTAAAGTATAAAAATAACATGAATTTATTGGAATATTTGAGTGCATATTAGGTTGGTGGTATCTTGTATTGAAAATCCATAAGTGGAGGAGATTTTGTTCATTGGAAAAAATTATGTTAGTTGGATATGTAATAAATAGGATTTTATTTATTTAATCATAATAGAGGTAGAGTGTTTATTATTCACCAAAGCTTGTACACAACTTATATAGATAAATGAATAGTTTTAACACATTAGTTAAGAAGAAAAATATCTAATGATTATTCATTGTGATAATAAAAATTCTATTGAACTAACAAAGAATCTAGTTCAACACTCTCACATGAAGCATATAGATATTATGTATCATTTTATAAATGAGAATATTGAATACAACGTTGTGAATCTATAATTTGTTGAAACACAATAAAAATTTTCAAATATTTTTACAAATCCATTTTTAGTTCATGTTTTTGAAATTCATAGTTTGAATCTTGGAGTTTAATCAATCTCCTCAAACTAAGGAGGTTCAGATTAGCCCCTTTCCCCATTAAAATCAATACCATATTTGATTACTATTTGTGTTTGTAGGTTTATACCTATTCTTTGAATAAATATGATGGGGGGAGATACTATCATGGGGTTTTATAAAAAAGTGGAATTGATCAGATAAAATATGGGAAAAATTGATGTATTTAGTTATTTATCTTATTTCTTACATTGAGATTTGTATCATTTAGGATTAGAGATTAATTGAATATAATTCTATCAATTTTAGAACTATGACAGTATCAAGTAATTCCAAATCTTATTTTGAATTAGAGTGAAAGTACCCTTTTAATTTTATTATAAAATGGAGAAAAAAATGAACTTAGAAAAAAATGATGAATTATAATGGAAAAGGTAAAAGAATGATCATATAGGGGGGAGTGTGTAAATCAAATTCAAGTGGAGTGTTTTCTAATATTTGGATGTTTATCGTTGACAAGATAGTTAATAGAAAAAATACAAAGTGGGAGATTATTGAAAAAAAAGGATTATTAAATTGGATTTATTATCAAGGTGTTTGATTGAGTTTTTTATTGATTTAAATTTAATTGGAAGGCTCATGAAGTTCATTGAAGAAGATTTAAGTTAAAATTATAAGGTTGTGTTTCATCCTAGAAGAAGTAGGTAGAAACCATGATGTAAGGAATAAGATCCCACCACGATTGATGAGACAGACCTAAAAAAATGACAAAACCCTGAAATTTTTATAATGACATTTCCATGATTCTTAAGAGTATTTTACCTTTTCATATTTAGAGTTTTAACTTTAACCATGTCTTAAGAACAATGAACACACCCCAATGGTGAATGAAGTTAAAAAAAGGATAGCTTTGAAGTTAAGGCCACCCAAGAAGCTAAACAACAATGGAGGTAACTGACCAAGCTCAATGGTATCCCCAACTGATGCAATGATGAAGAATCAGAGAGACTAACACAAGTTGACACTAGGTGATGGGAATAACCATGGAGTGGGGTGGTATGATGTATAAGATTTTTGGTATAGGGAAACATCAACAAGGGTTCCATAATATGGTGTGGTACCATAAAGTGGAAATGATAGGCTATGGAACATTGGAGATGATAAAGGAGTGGTTTATACAAGTGAAAGTTTGATGTGGGATAATGGTAAATATAGACCAAGATTAAATAGAATTGTCCATGACACAATATGATTCATAATATATTTCTAGGTTCCACATCACATAATAGAGAACCATGTCATAGAGTAATTCGAGATATATTTTGGTGACACTAGAGTTTTTGAGGTACCCATTCTATGGAGAGCAGTTGATGCCATAATCTATTTAATGTGAAAGAAGGACCACATTGTAGTGTAATGACTATGATATTGAGGGTCTATTTCTAGTATATCAATGGTTGAGGTGTTTACCAAGTATACAAGACTTTTCACCATGAATGTGTGTTACATGAAATAACCTACATAATAGCTGAAATCATTCAAGTCAAAATTGAATCATCATACCACATAGTGGCATGTTATATTGTGATTATAGAATCTATAAGATTCAAATAGGTATGTTGATGTGTCTATATATTGGAGGTTTTGTAGTTAGTTAAACATATTAAACCACCATATTCAAATTAAACAGTGGATATTTATCTGGTCATTGATCCAAGGGATGCATTTGAATGAGAAGTTAATTAGAGTTTTAATTTCAAATTTGAAATTCAAGAATTCTCTAGATATAAAGGATGTTTCTAGGCAGAAGAATAATATCAAACATATTAAGATATTATAGTAATTTATTGAAGATCAGGAATTATAGGTACAACATGTATATTTATTGAATATTAGGAATTGTTTGATAAGCGTGATAAATTTAAAATTACATTGAATATGATATCTATAAGAAATTATTTTTTTGAATATTTAATATCTTTAAATGGAAGAAAAGAGAATAATAGAGAACACATTTGAAGTTTAGTGTTGTTTATTATTTACTAAAATCTTGTAAGATCAACCTATGAATTAATTTCATCATTGTATCCCTCTTAAAAGAAATGAGTGGAATATGGGAAGAGGTCACAAACCTTGGTCAAGCAGTGAGCTCTTCATAATGTTTATAATCACTAACTAGTGAAGTAGTAGTTAATCAAGCATATCAATACATTGTTGATATGTTCTACTTGGAGTATCCATTTATAGGTGAACTGAGTAAAAACCATGTGTCCTTATTATTTAGTATTTTATAATCTAGTTTTGATTTATAAGAAAATTTAAGTTGTCTTTTCCAATGTGAAGATAAGATCCAATTTAATATAAATATAAGAAGAAATTTCATCAACCTAATTCTCCCCCACTTAAGGTATACAGTGAGATCATGGTACAATAGTAACATAAGGTGAAAGTGCACCAATTCTATGATACTTTTAGTGAAAGTGGTAGATTTATGGATATGTTCACTAAAAGGTTGTCCATAATGTGGTGGTTTACACCATGCCATGGTCCATCCTTTTTTACACCATGACATAGTGTACAACACTTTACCATTGTGGTTATATATAATATTATCGTACTATATGATATTTCTTGGTTTGAACACCATATTCTATATCTACTATCATACTCAATTTTTTTTATATGATGATTATTTTGAGTAGTTTAAACATATTACATGATTGTTTAAAAATTAAACAATCTATGTGGTGATTAAAACAATCATTTTACATACTGAAACATTAGATAAAATTTGTTAAATTTATAATGAATATTTGAGTTTATTGGAGACCTATATAATTCGGTTTAATTCTCTAATAATGCATTGAATTTAATTATGTTTAAATTCTAGTTAGAAATCCTCAAATAGATACGATAATCAAGATATCATTATATATATTCTTTAAACACAAGGTTCTAGTAGATCATGTATAAAGAGAGATCCTACCAAAGTGTTGGGTGATTCCCAAGATCTGTGGATACTACCAGAGGAAGGATTCTTTTAGCTGATTCTCAATGATCTCAATCAAATGATTGTTTGAAGTATGGATAAGTTGAATTGCCATGGTGATAGGTATAAAATTTTTATTCTTCATTTTATATTCATTCCAAATGTATACATTGATTTAGGTCTATATGGTGTTTTGGATTTGTTCTTCCATTGTGTTTAGGATTCTATATATCCGACCTAAACCATTTAGAAACATATTGTATAATTCATCTATATTATACCCAATGATGTTAATGTGATTTATATTAATGATAGAGATATGGTGTTAGTTTAGTTACTATAATAGGTTATTAGAAACCTATATCGTAGAATATGATATATCCATGTTCTATGATGTATTACATCATGTTGATAATATGCATGCCACACCATGAACAATTTCTCTTTTATTACAAATCACCGTGATGATTCATTTATAAATTTATAAATATAATATGAATATTGAAATGTATAAAAATAATAAATAAAAAATGTGTATACATTATGAGTAATGTATGGTGGTTTCTAAGTATTGATAGTGGTGTTTGAGCTCCTTCACTGATTGAATTAAGGCTATATAAAGGATAAGATCCTTCTTTATTTTGAGAAAGTGGAGACTACTAAGAATTTCTAATGCTCTCTTTTTATTTTTTCTTTATTCACCTTTGAGGATAGGGTTTTGAAATACCTTTTAGAGATCAAGGGGACCTCAAATAATATACATAGATTCTAGTGGATGGTGTAATAAATTTGGTGGTAAGATTTTGTGTGTTGTTTCATAGTGATCTTATTTAAGTATACACCATAGAGATGGAGCTCACTAGACATAAGGTATATACAATTATCTTATATTCTTCATATTACATGTTGATTATATAATTATATATATGTATTTAAGTGGGTTTTTTTCATTGTTTATGAGTATATGATGTTTTAACAAAACCCATAAGTGGTATCAAATCCATTTTCATCATTTAATCAACATGTTTTCATATTTTTTTATGAAGAATATGTATATCATAAGATAAAATTTACTATATCATAATATGTGAAATAATATGGATAAAAGCTAACAACTATATTTCTATGCATATGATATGATCTATGATATTTTATGATATAATACAAATGTTTTTCTGTGTCATAAGGAATGACAAGACGATTCATAGTGTAGGATTCATCATAACTTGTGATTTTATACTATATAATGTGATATCATAAGTGTTATTATAGGTTGTGATGGGTGACACAATGTTTTCAATATAGAGTTTCATATCATAATGAATATATTTTTGATATCATCGATTATGATGTTATTGAGAATCTATACAAACTTTCCTTCTGACAAACAACCAAAAGCAGTCAATCTAGAATCACACAGGTGGAAAAAATTCTAGAAGGAACTCTCTAAATCTTATTATTATAGAAATTTAAAGAAAAATAGTTCACCCAAATCACCACACTAAGTCGAAATAATTGTAACCCTGTACAATTAAAAAAATCAAGACATTCATACAAATAATTTAACATAAATAAAGAAAGAACACTTTGTTTTTATGTGGTCCAGTCTAAAAATGTCCTATATACATGGGGGAAACATTGCAATATTCCATTTATCTAGAAGGAAAAGTTTACAACCTATGACTAATGAGTCATGTGGATTACTATAACAAATAATCTTGTTACATTAATTTTTATTAGTTCATCATAAAGGTGTCTCCACTCTCATATTTAAATATAATTCCACTTGGTCATTCGATTTCACCGACCATTGATAAATATAAGAGTAAATCCATTTCACTATTACCACTAAAAATATCCTATATAAATCCTTATAATTAACACTATCCTTGGTAAAAAAAATACTCTCATCATTACACTGATTATATACTATCTTCTGGAAATTCCCAACTTAACTTCTAGAACAAGACCACCTAGAGTAAAGAATCATTATAATAACATCCTTACAAACAAACTATATAAAAAAACCTCCTTCAAAAAATACTAAATAAAACACTACTTCCACCACTACTTCAAAGAACTGAAGATCTTCTAGAACCACTCTTGTTCAACTGAATTCAATCAATAGAAGTAGACTTCACACATTCCCAAAAATATCCCACTTGAAGATGGCATCATAGAAAACCATGCCATCACCTTCAACTTTTTCTATGTAAAATTCTTATACACCACATTATATTCAACCAATACTGAATGAGGTTTGATGTTGCATCAATATTTCTATACCCAAAATCTTGGTTAATATTTCTTCTAGATTTTTTCTCGGCTATCTTTTGTGACTTTAACTCACTATCTTCCAGAATCTTCAAGATTTATTGGTAATTTAGTTCAATGTGTTTAATTATTGAATGAAACACTGAATTTTTAGCAAAATGAATTTCAGTTTTACTATTATAGTAGAGAAAACCTTTCCCCTGACTGCATCTAAATTATTCAACTAAATACATAAACTACACTATCACCTTGATAGATTCTATAACAACCACAAACTATACTTCTCTTATAGAAATTACAATCACCATTTATAACATGAAAAACCAACTGATTGTGGTTCCTCCAAAAGTAGAAACATATCCAATTTCACTCTTTTGAGAATTGGAATCACCCCTAAAGTTTTCATCTAAAAACCCAAGTAATGGATCAACATTTCCATAAAAAATATTTATACCTTCCATTTATTTAAGGTATGGAATAATCCATTCTACATATTACTAATGACCTTTACTTAGATTTTACATGAAATAACTGACCACTCTCCCCACATGAGAAATATTTAAATTAGTGAACACCCTAACATACATCAAAATTTTGAACACTAAAGCATGCAAAAAAAAATTTCCATGTACTTATTTTCTTCTTCCATTTGTGGTGCCTACTATTTTGAAAGTTTAAAGTGACCTGTGAGAGGAGTTGAAATTGTCTTACATCCACCCATTAAAAATCTCTCAATGATATTCTAGATGAAATCCTTTTATGAAAAAACCAAGATCCCATTTTTCTTATCACATTCATTCCTCATTCCCAAGATCTTATTTTCTTCACTAAGATCTTTCATCTCAAACTTTATATACAAGTTCTCCTTCAACTTCCAAATTAGATGAACATTAAAACCTACCAACAATATATCATCCATGTACAAGAGAAATATTATGAATTTAATTATGTTGAAATCCTTATGATAATATTTTTAGAGACACTATTTTTTTTCTTGTGATAATTTGAAATATATATAGAAATATTTTTGGAGCTAGGTGTCAAGACAGTGCATGATTTTGAGGCCCGATGTGCCTAGAATTAATTTATAAAAATATTAAAAATATTATATATCATGTATGCACAGTTTCTTAAAGAAAATAGGATATATCTTAAAAAGTTTCTTAGATAAAAAATATGAGACCATGACTGAATCCAAAATGTGAGGTTTACCCTAGGAGTGACCTAAAATCGGTTGGCATGGTACGTTCAGATAAAGAGACCATTGGTGGTATGTTCAATGGATTAATTTAATAATTAAATTAATTAAGTCATTAAATGACATGAATAGAGATTGTATATAGATATAATGTTGTGGAAGATCTCTAGGGTTAGCTGCATAACCTTGTAACTGTTGAGAGAATATTTCTTTCACCCACCATTATTGAATCGAGTTCTAATGACAACGAGCCTCTGGATCCAGGTGAATCAAGGCAGAAAAAACACAAAAACTAATCTCCTTCATTATAAATCACATTCTTTAATTATGAATGATATTAATTGAGTTAGGACTCATCATTTGTGGTTTCAAACCCATATTATTAAATGATTGAGAATGATCAATTTATATTATTTAATCTGTGTTGAATTGAGCCTTTTCATGAGCCCATATACTAATTTAAAATTATTTATTCAATTATTACTCACCCTAGATATCAAAATATATATCTGTTGGCCAAGAACCTTTGGATAAAAATTATCATAGCTTTATTTTTATGCTTTTCCCCTACCGTTTTTTGTGTTCTTCGCCGTAGGCCTATGAGGCTAGAGTTTGACTTTTTTGGGCATGATCAAGCTCAATCAAACCCTTGAATTCACATATAGAGAACAATTTTGTGATATAAGGATGGATGGGGATGAATAGTGGGATATTGGTGATCGTTTCATGGATCTGGGATCCAAGAAAAATGAGGCAGTAGCACGAGAGGCATGTGAGGAATGTACGAGCTTCATGCAATGAGTCAGATTCTGTTTTCTGGAAATGAACAACTTGAAATGATGGTCAAAGGATCTTTACACTATTTTTGAGTGAGAACTAGGTAATATCCATGGAATATGAGCCATATATGTAATGATATAGAATATTTTGGATTTCTATGAAAGTCCCAACTACATGCTGTGTAGTCTAAAGAATACCTGGTGTGTAGGGCCCTGGCTATGGTGGATGGGTTTTTTGGGTGAGTTAAACATCACACTCCATGTGGACCCCCAAAATACTATGTTAATTGGTGTTGGAAACTCGTCGTATACTCCATGAGTACATGGGAATGGGAATTTCCAAAAAAATGGCTAGGTACATAGACACGGACAAAGGACATAACCAAAGTACACGACCCGGTACACAGACACGGTCAAGGTACACCGACATGGTCAGGAGCATGGTCCTGACCTCAGGTGGTTGAGACATGTTGTGCAATCCCTTTAGACACCATGTATGGATACATGGGTAGTGATCCATGTACTATCAGGGAAACGACTAGGAAACAGGGTGGGACCATGTGCTGTGTGGGTCCCTTTACATGTCATTGACCCCAACTCCCTTTTGAAGAATCTTCTAGATCTCATATATCCTTTATTTGGACTTGGATATTGGCTCCTGAGTATCCTATCCATAGTGTTTTTTCATTTAGAACATGATAATGGTCTTTATAGTGGCCTTCAGGTTACGATGTGAGATATTATGGGTATGATGCTTCTTTAGGCAATGCTCGACGTTGTCAGTGATCAGGAAGGATCACCAGAGACATTAGAGTGACACTCTCATGCTAGGAAAGACATGTGTCTTCTATCTACTATTAGAGTGGAACCCTCCCAATTGGTAGGGAATGGGTCCTCTATCTACCATTAGAGTGAAACTCTTCTACTAGGTAGGTCATGGGTCTTCTATCCACCATTAGAGTGGATCTATTCTACTAGGTAGGGCATGGGTCCTTTATCTACCATTAGAGTGACACTGTTCTGCTGGGTAGGGAATGGGTCCTCTATCTATTATCAAAGTAACACCCTCCTACTAGGTAGGAAATGGATCCTATACTTATTATTAGAGTTGAACCCTCCTTATAGGATAATGCATGGGTCCTCTATCAACTATTGCGTGGAAACATACTTTGGAGTTAGGGCATGGGTCCATGACCATCAGAGTGGAGCCCTCCTGTGAGGATATGGGATGGGTCATCTAACTATCTACTGAGTGGAACCCTTCCGTGGAGTGATGGTATGGGTCCTCTATCTATTGAGTGGAAACCTATTGTTGTACTAGGGAATGAGTACTCTACCTAGATATTGTGCCCCTCGACTATGTGGTATAGTTTGAAGGTGTGGATTGACTTGGGTGTTTCTTAAAATAGACGTTTGAGATGTTGGGAATCATTGATGGACCCTTTGGAATTATTGGATCTCTTTTCCTAGGCTGGGTTGTGAGATGGATATCCTTGTTTTCTCTCTCATTTAGGATTATTTTGTTTAGCACATATATATCTATATCCATGTTGTTGGATTTTGTTATTCTATTTATATGGGTTGAGTTTTCTATTCCTATCATGTATGTTACTTCCCCAACTTCATCTTTCATGGTGTTATACTAGATATGTATATACTCACCCCTACATGGGCTTTTACTACACGTGTTGTGTCTTATACAGATAATAGATAGGTCAATAATGATTATAGTGGAGCATAGGGATACCCTAGTGAATTTGACCATGTATGGTGTTCGAGGCTTGGATATTTATATCTGGGCTCTCTCAGCACTTTACTTTTATAGTTTTTTTAGGAAATATGTATAGTTGGTCATGTATTTTTTCCCATTTTCTTTTCATATTAAACTTACTCTTGTACTTCCTAAAGGTTTTAAATGCACAATCCATTCTCTAGATGTTTCATCTTTTTATTATTTCTCTACACTTCTTCATGGAGATGTTTGTGTGTGTGTTTATAGGTACTTAGGAAACGACATTCCATATTAATTATGCCTTTCGTAACTTTTCTTCATCCCATGACCTATGGAGGCAGGCTTGGGGTAGTTGTGGCATGTGACCCATTGGGTTGGGTCATGACATATTGGTATCAAAGGTGGTTGATTCCTTGGGATGATGTTTGGATTTGTCCCCTTATAAATATTTGGTTTGGAATTAGGGTAATAGTGTCAAAGTTTCTTGAGTTCGGATCTCAGGCTAGGGAAACCAGTGTTGGTGCGGTGACCGATATATTTATATATCAGGACTCTAACTACCTGATTTTTGACTCATCATACCAACACATTGGTTGTAGATATTCTTGATATATGCCTACCATGATCAGTGCATAGGCAACATCAAACCTAGTACATAACATGGCATACATGATGGATCCTATAGCCGAAGCGTATGAGATCTTACTCATCCTATCTTTCTCTTGTTGTGTCTGGGGACAGATTTTCTTAGAAATATGTAAGCCATGTGACACTGGAACCAATCCCCTCTTGTATTTTTCCATACTAAATCTCTTTAGTATCTGGTCAATGTATGTACCCCGACTTAGTCCAAGAAGCCTCTTGGATCTTTCACGAATGATCTTGATCCCTAGAATGTAGGATGCTTCTCCTAAGTCCTTCATGGAGAAACACTTTTTCAACCAGTCCTTAACTGACTGTAAGGCCGGTACTTCGTTTCTAATAAGCAATATGTCATCAACATATACCACTAGGATGACGACCGCATTCCCATTAAACCGCTTATAAACACATGGCTCACATTTGTTCTTAATGAAACCAAATTCCTTTATGGCTTCATCAAATCGAATTTTCCATGACCTGGATGCTTGCTTCAATCCGTAAATGGATTTATGCAACTTGAAAACCTGTTTGGCTTCACCTGGTGTCACAAAACCTTATGGTTGTGTCATATAGACATCTTCTTAAAGGTTCCCGTTAAGGAATGTTGTTTTTACATCCATCGGCCAAATCTCGTAGTCATGGTAAGCTGCTATGGCAAGTATGATTCTTATGGATTTAAACATGGCAACTGGCGAGAAGGTTTCATCATAGTCAATTCCTTGACGTTGTCTGAATCCTTTATCCACTAGCCTTGCTTTATAGGTGCTAAATTGACCTTCCATGTCCATCTTTCTTTTGAATACCCATTTGCATCCAACAGGCTTTACATCAACTGGCTACTAGAACCCAAACTTGGTTCTGATACATGGAATCCATCTCAGAATTCATAGCTTCTAGCCATCTTGTAGCTTTTGAGATTTCTACTACTTCCTTGTAGGAGAGAGGTTCATCATTGTCCAACAATAATGATTCACCATCCTCGGTGACTAGGAAACCAAATCTCTATGGTTCCCTTACCTCTCTTGAGCTCCTACGTAGTACTTGTGTTTATGAAACCTCTTCCACGGGGACCTGTGGAACTTGTTCCTGTACCAACTCCTGTGTATCTTGAGAATCAACTTCGTCGAAGTCAATCTTGCTCCCACTATCATTCTTGAGGATGTGCTCCATCTCAAGAAAGACGGCTTGTCTGGCGACAATCACTTTCTTGTCTTGAGGGTTATATAGGTAATATCCCTTAGTTTCCTTGGGATATCCTATAAAGATACACTTCGTGCCCTGGGGTTCTAGTTTGTTGCCTGAGAAGGCCTTAACAAACACCTTGCATCCCCATACACGTGTTTGCGACAAAGTGGGTTTCCTTCCATTCCATAACTCAGATGGAATTCCATTTTCTGCCTTAGTTGGTACTCGGTTTAATGTGTATGCTGCAGTTTATAATGCATATCCCCAAAAGGATAATGGAAGATCCGCATGACTCATCATCGGCCTCACCATGTCCAACAATGTTCGGTTCCTCCTTTCACTAACACCATTCCACTGTGGTGTATAAGGAGGAGTGAGATGAGATAGAATCCCAGAATCTTGTAGAAGATCGATGAACTCTTGGTTCAGATATTCTCCACCTCGATCTGATTGAAGTTTCTTTATCTTCTTACCAAGCTGATTCTCTACTTCATTCTTGAATTCCTTAAATTTATCTAAGGACTCTGACTTATACCTCATTAAGTAGACATAGCCATATCTACTCAAATCATCAGTAAAAGTAATGAAGTAAGAATATCCACCTCTAGCTTCTACTGGAAATGGTCAACACACATCCGTGTGTACCAATCCTAGAAGCTCTGTGGCCCTTTCACCTTGTCCACTAAAAGGCGGCTTGGTCATTTTTCCTTGTAAACAAGCGTGACATCTATCAAGTGGTTTTAGCTCAGTAGAGTCTAAATAGCCATCTTGGCAGAGCTTTGTCAGACAATTCTCGTTCACATGACCAAGGCGGTGATGACATAACTGGGTCATGTATGAGTCATGTGAGTTTGTTTCGTTATCGATTGCCAACACTTGGTTTTCGTAATTCAATACATACAATCCATTATTTAAATGTGACATACCATAACATACGTTGTTCTTATAAAAGAGACAACCCTTATTTCCAAATTTGAAAACAAATCCATCCATATCCAAACAAGATAGAGAAATTATGTTCTTGGTAACACTAGGCACATAATAACAGTTATGTAAAACCAAAATCATCCCAGTCGGCAATGAGAGGTGGTAGTTGCCAATAAACAACGCAGCCAGCCTTGCGCCATTGGCAGCTCGAAGATCCACCTCTCCTCTGGTGATCTTTCTAAATCTAATTGGTTCCTGCATTTGAATATAGATGTGATCCCCACAAGCTGTATATAATACCCAATGTGTAGAAATAGAAATATTTCACTCAATAAAAAATGCACCTTTAGCGTCCCCACGCTTCTGGGTGCAGTTCCTCTTCCAGTGGCCCTGCTTGCCACATGCAAAACACACTGCCTCCTGTTCCTTGCCCTGCTTCTGGATCTTCCCCTTCTTGGAGGGACGGTGCTCGGGGGCTTCAGACCGTTTATAAGTCTTTGGACCCTTTGCCTTGTCCTTCCTTTTCTTTTTCACCATAAGGACCGCGGGTTTGTCACGCCCCATGTCCTTATCTACCTGGAGAATCAAGGTCAGAAGCTCTGATAGACTCTTCTCATTGCCACTCATGTTATAGTTGACAATAAAGCTAGAGAAGGTCTTGGGCAGTGATTATAGGATGAGATCTGTACACAAATAATCCGGGAATTTAATCCCTAAGATGTCTAGTCATTCAATGTAGCCAATAAGATTGACTATATGAGGTCCAGCTAGTGCAGACTCTCCAAGCTTCGTGGTAATCAAAGCATTGGAGATCTCATACTTCTCTTGTCTCGCCTTCTCTTGGTTGAGATCTTTAAGGTGAGACATCATGCTATACACGTCCATGTTTTCATGTTGCTTCAAGAGATCATTAGACATGGCCGATAGCATGAAACATTGGACATCTGTGGCATCATCCATGTATTTCATGTAGAGAGATAATTCCTCATCACTATCCTCTTTCCCAGGCGCAACTGGAATAGGCTCTTCCAGCACATATAATTTCCTTTTGTGGCGAAGGACGATGCGTAAACGCCTCTGCCACTCTTGGAAATTGGTGCCGGTGAGAAGGAGTTCTTTTTCGAGTATGGTGCGCAATGATATGTTTGAAGTCATTTTCTTGCCGTTTCTACAAATTAAGATGAGCAAAGGTTTAGTACTTTATTACAAAAATTGAGACAAATAAATAAATTAATACTTATTAGTCTCCCGCTATTTTATCGAAATCCAATATCCCTCACCATTGACTTCGGAATATTCTGTTGCGTGGATATTCTAGTGGCAAGGATCCATATTTCCCTTTGCATTACCCCAACTAGGGTTGGTCAAGCAACTTGAAGGGTTTTAGGTAGGCATTCCAAATACCAACTACATTAACTCGCAGCTCCTTGATCTGCTGAGTGGACTCCCCAATCCTGAAATCCTTTTTGGATTTCCTCAACCTTTTCCTCTTGGTCACACCAAGTCCTGTTGTGGCAGTCAACCCTTGATGCGAACCAAGTCAAGTCAACCCAAAACCTTGAATTATAATTCCCCGATAATTGAAAGCACCCCAACTAGGGTTGGTCAAGCACTTTGAACTATGGTTCGATTCTAACCAAGATTGTGGAAGGCTATGCCGATTTAATATTTATTTTGAGGGATTTTATCCTTATATGTAAATTTCCATTTTATTATCTTTGATTAAATGCTTGTTAATATTAAGTGGGATATACTTAAGTGATTAAACATGTCTAAGATAATATTTACGTATAAGCCGGTTTTATTTTAGTTCTATCTTGCATGATCGTTTAATTCATTAATTGTGTGATCGTGACAACACACCATAATAAATAAACCATGCAACTGACAGAAATAAAATAAATGGTATGATCATGAGATTTTCTATTGGTTAGTTTATCTAGCGGTTCATAAACTAACCCAAGACCTAGGGGAGAAACACCTTGAACCTTTCGGGTTCGTGTTTATAGATTTCCACCTGTCCACCTTTGTATCTCCTTGGATTGGTTTCACCTTGGCTCCTGACTTGAGCCACCTCCACTAGCTTGGGAGCTCCATCCATTACATATGCATTTATCTCACATGCAGGTGAGGGGTAAAAGGGGTTTTTACATAAAAGAATCCTTGGGCGCGCAGGCCCTACATATTAATGAGGAGATGGCTTGCAGGCCAACAAATTTAATTTATATAAATAAATTAAAAGAAACCATTCACATACAAAGGTCTCGGTCTAGCTCATGATCATCCATACATGAAACGATATTTACGCATAAATAAAACTAGCATTCAATTCTTTAATTGTTCTTGTTTAAGATAAATCACGCTCGAATCAATTAATTTTCTTTAATTAATCAATCCTTTTATCTTAAATCCCTTTTCTGAATTTCCTTGAGATTCTCATCCATCATAATTTTAAACAAATAAATTCATTTAAAATTATCCTTGTACATAACTTGTACCTTGGAGGAAACCCGGTGAATTCCCATTTATTACGTAGATGTTAAATTAAATACATATATATAAAACACCTATCATGTGTTGTGCCTCAGCTTTACGCCTACACCATGGTACACGTCTCAAGGGTTTGTATAATATAATAATAAATTTTAATAAATCTGCGTAATTTGGGTGAGTACACGACGTGTAGTTCCGACTACACGGCGTGTACTTTTCTTTACCGTCCATCCGAAGTACACGCCCGGGGATAGGGCGTGTTAATGTACTTCAGAAATTTTTGGAGTACACGGCGTGTACAGTGGGACACACGCTGTGTAGTTTCCGTGTTACACGGTTTCTAGCCGGGCAGGCCGTGTACGGAGTACACGACCCAACCCTGACCCGAAGGGACTACACGCCGTGTTCATTGGACCACACGTCGTGTATTCCGGAAACCGTGTGCCACTTGTTTCTGGTCAACACACAGTGTCTTAAATTATTAGAAAGAATCCAATACACGGCCTGATTTGGCGGATCAGTCAATGCATTGAACCTAGACTACATGGCGTGTACTTCCGAATACACGCCGTGTATTCTGGTGTTATACGGCCAGAAATGTTTGGCTCCTCCGGATGAGTTCCTCTATTTTATTTTAATCAAAATTAAAAGAAAAAATCATTTCTGTGAGATGAACGAGAAACAAGGGAGGAGGAATAGATCTCGATATTCAGATTTCCAGAACGATTAAACTTGAATTGAAATAACTAAATTATTAAATGTGTAAATTACCAACAAAAAACTAAATAATTATAATCAACGATATGACCCCTCTGATACCACTTGTAGGTTCCGGGCGCAGCGGAAGCGCATTGGTGGGTTATCCCAACTTTAATTTCAACATTAAACAATGTTCAATCCGAGATCCTCCACGATATAAAACGCCGAATCTTCGGAATAGAACGAAGAACGAAAAGAAAAGAAGAGTCCCGGAACCCTTGAGGAGGATCATCATATGTTGATTATAATTAATTTAATTAATGCATAAGAATTACCTCGTTGGAATTCTTTCTTCGTTGATGTGTCCGGTCATGATTCATTGATCCGCCGTTGCTTCGTAGAATCCAAGTGTAGGATTCCTCTAGCGGTGATCCACACATGTGTCACGTATCTCCGGATGTCGCCGAAGGGATCTCCGGGTGTTATCGCGGAAGAACCTTCGCTTGCAATGTCTGCCTTCGACCGCCTTGATCCAGTGGAGGATCTTTCTCTCGTAACTTGAGGGCATTCTTGGTGGAAAGAGAATTATCTCTTGGCTTGAGAGTATTTTCAAATCCGTTGTGCACAACAATGGCTCTTTAAAATGTTGGGGTTGCGAGGATATTTATAATAGGGTTTGAGGTTAATAGAGTTATGACAATAAATAAATGTGTTACGTGTTTTATTTATTTCATTAACTCTTATTGAAAACCCCCATATCGAATTATTATTTCCTTGATATGCACCCACGCTGATTATAATAAATATCATTTA
Organism: Viscum album; assembly: GCA_963277665.1. Lineage (NCBI taxonomy): Eukaryota > Viridiplantae > Streptophyta > Magnoliopsida > Santalales > Viscaceae > Viscum > Viscum album. Next base: position 848,826,363 of record OY728166.1, on the reverse strand, counting down.
ATAAAACAATATTAAATCCTCAAAACCCCAACTGGAAAAACTACACGGTGTGTACTAATTAATACACGGCGTGTACTTGTTTTCCATAAAACTACACGGCGTGTATATTTAATATACACGTCATGTAATTTTATTTTCCATTTTTCTCCACCACATTTATTAGACCTTGAGTAATGACTATTTATTTCTTAAATAAATGTAACTGCATTACTCGCTAATAAAAATATTATTTCATACACAATATATTCTCTCGAATAACTAGTGTCAAAATAAATGCGATCATACATCCTTAAATAATTATTAAACCACAGTCGGGAATAATATTTATTTAACTTGTTAAATTAATATTTAACTGAGATACATGGACACACTTAGTGTGTGACCCTCTAGGCCTCTTTCTCGGTGGCATTAGGCTGATCCTACCTAAAGTCCAAGGTTAGCGTCTAGCAACACGCCAAGGAAACCATAGAGAAATAAGTTAACGCCGCAATGACATGTCACTTCCTACGAACGCTTACTGTGTAATATAATCCCTTTGTCTCGATATCTCCAATCAAGCGAGTTGCATGCTAGTGCCATCAACCCATGTGCTTGATTATTCTTTCTTTGAATTCCTGGAATTGAACTTTCCCATACCTTACCATGGCCATGGATTTATTTAGGCTATATTAATTCCATCAAAGGGCCTGAGATATATACTTCCGTTATGGAACAGAATGGAAAAATCCTTTCTCGCATTATCTATTAATGTGGTATTACTCGTGACGCACCCAACGTATCCTACCTCACTGCGAACAGTGTGTCGTCACAGTTTTCATCAATACATCTAAGTGAGTGAGTTGTAATACCCTTTAATAATAATCTTAAAGTCTAAGGACCAATACACACGTCCGCAGATAGGAACATCCAATGACACTATGAAATGTGGATTTCCTACTGGCAGGTCTCGTTCTCATAATATACTCTTGGATATTACCAAGGGCGCACACCATGAGAAGGTTCCTCAAAGTTTTATGAGTCATCACCCCTAATGACCTGTAGTATTTGTGTCCCTCAAATAATATCATCCAGCCATAGAACATACATTCAAGAATAGTGTTATGGCACTTCCGGGTTCTCATCATAGCAGGGATCCGCTATGACCCTTTAATGCAATAGCTGTCCTTAGGACATTATCACATGAAATGTCATGCAGAAGAACAATCAAGATGTGATAAGGTTTTTATTTAATGAATAAAGTACAAAGTAGTTGGTTCTAGACCACCAACTCCAACACTTATATCATGAAATACACTTCCCTTTTCAAAGAGGGATGTGGCTGAATATTCTTAGTCGATATCCACATGGCATGAGTCCAAGTAGGTCTTCCGTACAAAGTGGGCATGTCATAAGGAATTTTCCTGACATGTCTTGTCCATCAACTGGGAAAGTCTTGATTGTCCACCTGATATTTTGGGACACTAATATGACATGGCAGACACATCCAAGAGTGTCTTCCTAAACAATTAACATGCCTTGGATGCCTTCTCATGGGAAAAGAAGACATGTCTAAGGTGTTTTTCATAACCAAAGAAGACATGTTTGGGGTCTCCCATATGACCAATTGACTTGTCTCAAATATATTTTTCTGAGTGAAGTGGACATGTAAAAGGTTCTTCATATGATTGGAGCAGGCATGTCAAGGGGTATTGAACATGATTTAAACAGACATGATCATGTGCTGTTTCATGATCAACCTAACCTATCTTTGGTCTATCTCATGTCGATATGGACATGTCTATGTACAATCTCATAATCATTCCAACATGTCAATGAATCCTTCGCATGATCAACATGTGTTTTTTGGACTATATTTTCATGGAAAGGGAAAAAAATACAAGGTACTTTACATTATTGATATGACTTCATTCTAGGTTTGACATGTGACAATATATGCATGTCAAGGACTTGTTGCATGATCAATTTGGCTTTTCCATGGGTTGTTAGATGAAAATGGTGACATGTCAATGGGTTTTCATGAGGTCAGTCCAACTTGTCCATGACTTTTCTTGTGACCAACATGGCATGTCCAAGGTCATCCAAGGATATCACGAGACCATCGAAGGGTCTCTCGATCGTGTATCCTTAAACCATTCACGCGGTGGGGTCTTGTAGATATGTTTAGGGTATTTGTTCCCATCCAAGTGTTGTCATGCACGTACAAATGGATTGTTCTTTAAGTTTAATGGGTCATAATATATGCCCGAGTATTCATGTTGAAGGTATACACCTTAGGGATTTTATGGAAAAGGGAGGTTCTGTCCATAATCTCATGCACACACTAAGGGGACATTCTCATGATGCTCCTTTGTTCATGTGATTCACATTAACTCAAAAGGGACTTGTGAGGGAGCCTATTTACATGTGATAAGGATTCCCAATGACACCATGAGAATGAGTGGGGTTCATTGGTTCATAAAGACAAGGGTTTTTCCACTGGATAACCTACATACTAGGTGGTGTCTTCATGACATCACATGATGCATGTATATATATATGATCTGCATGACCTTTATGAGGTCCTATGATGAGCTCCACACTTATGCATAGGGAATCTGCATATAAAAAACAAATCATGCATGGGAGATGGTGATTTCATGGCTAGGAGTTCATGACCTATGGGCCGCACATCGTCACTGCTTGTCCTACATATAGAAGGTTTCCATGATCCTAAGAAAAGGATCATCGTGAAATCAAGGGTGATTCTTTGTCTTGAAGTGTCCACTTATAAGGATGCATGTAGATTCCATGAATTGAAATATAGATGGTATGTGAGCTTTCCTATTTAGGGATTTATGGAGAGATTGTGTGTGTATAAAGCCTATATTGAGGGCCATTTTCCTCGGCTACCCAAGTTAGGGGGTGACATCCCACATAATCGAAAGTCTACCGGAATGATCTGTGCTCATGAATGTCCTTTTTTATGAGGTTCACTTGTCTTGAACAAAGGGTAATGTGATGATCTCATCTATCACACTAAGGACCTATGGGAGGTGTTTTAAAACTTAGATGACCGTGTATAAGGTTGGATGTGAGAAACACGATATAGGGAGGTCTTGGTACCATGAGACTGAAGGAGGGACTGCAAGCATGGATGAATTCCTTAATTTGGTGAGGTCGGAAATCCTGCAGGTATCACGTGATCATGTGAACACTATTCAAGAACTAGTTATTGCATGACATTCAGTTTGTCATGCGACCACCTGATCTTCAAAAGATCATGATGTCGGCCCTCGTGATTACCTGATGAGTTCTATGGAAGGAGGTGTTTGGATTCCCTTATTTTCTAGATCTCTTATTCTCTAGATCTCTTATTCCCCCCCTACTACCTCTCTTTTTCTTGATGGGAGTTCAGTATATATAGGCAATGAGAGGCCGAGTCTTCTTCCGCTTTACATAGGATGAGAACCGTGTGCATTGGATGAAGCGGTAGAGATCATATCACATGATCATTTCATATGGTCATGCGATGCCTCTATTTATCTCATAGATCATGTGATCCTAGAAAATCTATGTTAATTTAGATGGAAAATACATCAAACATTAAAGTGTTTTGTGGTCACTGGAATTCTTGCGACATATTCAACACTTGTATTTACCTTGAATGGATGATTAGGGGAAATAGAACAACCTTGAATCCCTTCTGTGATGTCGTTTGTTCCAAATATCTGATTTAAATCAGATGAAAATACATCAGAGGTGGAAGGTGTTTACGGTCACTAAAATGCTCGTGATGTCCCTTGGTGCTTGTATTCATTTCGGTTGTGTGACTAAAGGATGATCATGCACCGACATTGAGTGATGGTGGGGATTTCGCAAAAGACCATTGGTGTCTATTCTTGGATATCATAGTGGATTCTATTGGATACCTCAGATTTTCATGGATATCAGTGAAGTATTTAAGTGATGTAATTGAAATTGAATGAGTGTCGGGAATGCCTTGGGACCTCGAACTAGGGCATCAGGAGGTTGAAGATGAAAGTCCAGTGCTGCATGAGATTTTATGAATTCAAATTCACGAGGAGTAGGGTGATTTGTTTCAATCAGGTGATGTGAGAGGTTATAACAGATGTCCAAGATCAGTGGAAGGTGTGATCAAACAACAGTAATCACTGGGAGGCATGATTAGATGGTCCAGATTTTATCTGCATGGAAAAATACCATCCCACATCAAATTCTTATTGTTCCTCCCCTTTGGTATATAATCCATTCCATGGATTCTATTGGTTCGAACTAGTAATGACCTCGGAACCTGTACCATATGCATCACCTCTATCATGTGATCCTTTTCCCAATAAGATTATGGCTCGGGCTATGCATTCACTTGTGGGCTTATGTACCACGGGACCTATACACGGTACCCCTTGCCTCTTGTGGGAGCTATGCTCCTTTGCTATTCTATTGGCTGGCCCAGGTCAACTTCCACTGGGCATGGTCGATCTCTGGTCCCACATGGGCATGTGGTCGAATTGGACTTGGATTGCTGTGGTTAGCCATAATTTTTGGCTAAGGGTAGTAAGAAAAATCCTCAAATACTAAGAATAAAATTCTTAGTAGAATATAAGAGTCCCAAAGTGATCTCCTCAAACCCCAAATTTTGTGTATGCCATTTCCAAGTATTATTCTATAGTCCTTGAATCTTTCGTGGAAATGTGTGAAATGCACAAATATTGGTGCTAACAAAATCCCCCCTGCACCCTTAGAATGAGATTCATTGGACTGAAAATAATATTATTATAAGGTAAATGTAAATCACTTTGCTGCATATCTAAATATTTTACGATTCAAGATACTAAACTTACTGATAGGATCTTTCATGAGTATGTCTGAGGAACTCCAATTGTTATGAAGATGATACATATGGACACAATTGCTTAGCTAAATCCAATATAGGAAGTAGCTTTGACTTGGGGCATGGATACCATGAAATTGGAATGTATATGCATTACAGAATGAAACATGGATTGGGTGGAAAGGAACTTGTGACTGGATTTGAAGTAAAGCACTTGGATGTCTCTACGTATCATATGAGGATGGGAATCAAGTCACACTCAGTTATGAAATATATCACAATACAGATCAAACTCATGCATAGGATACATAGGTTTATGGATAAATAATTCTATGATGGATTTTATTATGTAGATCTAACTCATATGTAGGAGGGAGGATGTCACTATTTTGTGATGAAATCTTGGGTAGAGATCCATGCCACGGTGAAGGTGTTGATAAGACCATCCATGATGCCCATATTTTCTATGTAACACCAAATAGACCTGATCACCTGGATTTGAGTGCTTGACTTTTAACATGATACCCTTTTATAAATGTTTATGAATTCCCACTAACATGAAATTATTCATTGGTGCACCTGCTCTAGTAGTCTTGAGATCATCTAATTTACAAGGACAATTTGGACATGATATCCTTCATGAATTCTATAACCTTTTCCTAATTCAAGGGACTTAGTAAGCATAACATGATTTTTTCAAAGGTCATATAGTGGTCCCCATAAGCTTTGTATATTTTTTATTTGTTTTTTCCCTAACTTTTTTCTAAGCTTCATATGGGGGAAGACTCAGTGAGCATGGACTTGGATTTTACTCAGGACTCCTTATTATAGGTTTTCTTCCTGATTTTTTTGTGCCTCTTCTATTTTATAGATGCTCAATATTTCCTAGATCACACAAAGTGTATGTCTAGTGATTAGATACTCAGCTTTTTCCTAGGATTCGCTTATGAGGTTTTCATCTTAGAGAGCATCATGTCTCTTTCTGTTTTAAGGTCCTACTAACTAGACCATCAGTGTGCTATAATTTAAGGACATTGATATTGGACCTTATTATTGTTGTAGTTTATGGTATTCTAGCTTAAAACTTATAGAATATGGGGATGTAAGACTCAGGATGACTCAAAACACTTTGGGGTACTGAGTTCCACCGTGGTTTTTATAAGGATCACAAGGGTTGGAGATCCTTTCTTACAAGGAGGATATTCCTTTAGTTTTTGGGTTAAATTCCTCATGCATCGAAAGAATGGACAAGAAAAGATGATCTTTAATATTTTTCAAGGGGTTGTGTAAGGTTTATAGAGTGAATATGGTTGAGGGAAAAATATTAGGGAAGCTAGTCCTACCCGAATAGTTGGAATGTGGGTGATGTAAGTCACAATAAAAATGTCTGAGCTAGGTAATATGGAATGTGGTAGACATTCCGGGTATATCCCTTAACAATATAGGGTGTTATGTTTTTCCATGTTGTCGTTGAGGCTCACGAGAATTATAAATCTATTTATACTAGGCCAAGATGTCTCTGGTTTGTGGGTCTGAGCCCTTCTGGATCAATAACATGGTCGAACTAAGAGATATCTTTTCCTTTCCAGGGGATATTAAATATTCATGGAGACTCAAACATTTATACGATGAAGTTGGGTATGGAAAGCAGGCTATCCAAGAAGGGTTTTGGCACCCTAGCAACTTATCTCTTAATTGAAAATCTTGATCCCCACACCTTGTGGTGTCGAATCACGATGTGAAAGCCATAAAAGGTTCAAGATTCAAGGGTAAAATTTCATACTTGTGAAAGGGTAAAAAACATGGTGATGCAATGTAGAGTATATTATATTCACTTGAATAGTATGATACAAATATTGTAAATCAAAATCCAAAGTGCTTAGGTCATGAGAAAAGTATGTGACAGCCACACCGAGAATATCTTAAAACACAATGGGGTGCTAAGTTCTTCCATGATGACACCAAGATCATAAGAATCATAAATCTATTTATATTGGGCCAAGATGTCTTTTGTTGGTGGGTATGGGCCCTTGCATCAATATCATGGCCAAGCTAAGAGATCTATTTTATTCTTCAGGAGCAATAAAAGATTGGTGATGGCCTAAGATGCTTTAGATCATGAAGTGGGATTTATGGAAAATGAAATATCCAAGAAGGGTTCGAGCACCCTAAAAGTTGCGCCACCACTCGTCGAACAAATTATCGTGGCGAGGAAATGTCACAAATCATTTCTCTAATTTTTTCCTAGACTAAGGGGTCCAGTGATCTAGCTTGGATTTTACTAGTGCTATAGAGTAGACCCTATGATATTTATTCCTTATAAATTTGCACGCTAATTTTTGCCTAAAATATAAATATAAAGAGTTTAGAGAGTGAAGACTTGACTTTTTCTTAGGCTTCCCTTCATGGGTTTTTAAAATGATAAGTTTTGTGTCTCTTTCTCTAGAAATTTAAAGTCTTGAGATTTGTACTATTGTAGGATAGTGTTTTAGGTTGTGTAGCTTTGACCAAAGTGTGAGCAGTTTAAGGTCATGAAACTTATGAACCTAATATGGTAGATGTTACACAAAATCCTAATTAGGATTACCAGGGTCAAGAGTACTCCATCATCCTTATGAGTGAGAGGTGAAAGTGTTGTAAATCATGGATCAAGGTTCTCGGATCATGAGTAATGATATGGGACAATCATTCTGGGGACAACCTAAAACAAAATAGGGTGCTAGGTACCTTCATGGTGACATTAAGATCACAAGAATTAGAAAGCCCTTTATACTAGGCCAAGATGTCTCTGGTTGGTGGGTCTAATCCCTTCTGCATCAATATCATGATCAAATATAGAGATCACTTTTCTTTTTCAAGGGAAATGAAAGGTTTCAATGACTCGAGATACTTGATCCATTAAGTGTGGAATATGGATTGAGGTGTCTGAAAAGATTATGGAAGCACCCCATTATTTGGTAGGATGAGGTAAGAATCTTATGGTCCTTTGATAAAGAAGTATGATGAGTGATGGGTTTCCCTATTTAACGTCATGTAGTGAGGACGTACCTGCCTCTGTGTAGTTTAACATCATACGATAAGGACATACTTCCATATAGTTTAACATCATGCGGTAAGGATGTACTTCTATGGAGTTTAACATCGTTTGGTAAGAAAGTTTCCCTGTGCAGTTTATCATCATGTGGTAAGGATGTATTTCTATGTAGTTTAACGTCATGTGGTATACCTCCATGAAATTTAACTTCATGTGATAAGGACTTTTTCCCGTGTAGTTTATCATCATATGCTAACGACATATTTCCATGTATTTTAACTTCATGTGGTAAGGACGTACCTCCATGTAGTTTAACGTCATGTGGAAAGGATGTGGGAACCGATATGAAAGTGTTGAAACTGTAATGTCCCGGTTTCAAAAGACGCCCAGAGGTGCCTCGTACCTGGTTGGTCACATGTCCTCAAGCACATTTCCCTGAATGCTAGAGGATTCCGACTAGCAATGAGGTAATTGAATGTGATAGTGGGGAAACTATGTGATATGGCCTTATTTTTACACAGTTTGCCACATCATTTTTATTAATTTTTAATGATTTATTTAATTATTTCTACACTTTTTATTAAATAAATTTACTTTTGTTTTTTTATAATTAAATTTTTCAAATAACTATTTTTTATAACAATTTATGTAATTATGGACCTTTAAATAATTGATTTATTCCTTCTTTGTGTTTAATATAATTAATTTTTAATCTATTTACATAATTTTTAATCTGTTTATTTTATTTAAGCTTTTCATTTTTAATAATTATTGAGTTTTCTAATTAATTTAATTTTAAAGTTAACACATCCAGTAACTTAGTTACATCTTGCCAGGCTACCGGTAGCTAAGCTACCGTTAACAAGGTTACCTTTGCTCATACTAGCGGTAACAGGTTACCGATACTACCTAATAGTGACATGCTTTCCTTTTTCTCTAACGGTAACTAGTTTTTTAGATGTACCGGTGACCTTTGTCACCGTTATTCTTTCCTACCGGTAGATCTCATCTAAGTATAACAGTAACTTTAATTTAAACTACCGGTGAGCCTTTAAATTTAGCAGTAGCGGCGATCCTTATATTATAATTTTGTAACAGTGAGTTTTTTTTAGTTTGGTTTATTATAATTCTGCTTAGCATTTTAATAAGTTAAATTTTATATTAAATAATTATTTAATCAACATAATTTTATTTAATCAATTTAGATTTTATTTTAATAATTAATCTTTTAACTTAGTTACATTATATTAGGTTAACAATATTAATTAAATGTGTTTATACATCCTGCTAATCACTTGATTGAATAACTTGTGTTTTTAAATTAAATAAAATGGTTTGCCCTTAATTATTTGTGTGCAGATAGTTAATTAATTAATTAATTAATAGTTTTTAAACATTAATTATATTATTTTATGTATGAATATTGTTTATTAATTCATTTTATAATTGTTGTAGTCTACGGGTGACGTAATTAAGAGCTTGTAGTGACTTATTTGGGTCACCGATGCTTTCTATTTTTATTTGATTCTATTCTTTAATTAATTTATATAGTTATTTTAATTTAAGTCTTTTATTAATTTAGTTTAATAATATATCAGTTTATAAATTAAGTTTTTTAAATTAATTATTTTAATCTTTTAAAGTTTAATAAAAATTTTATTTTAAATCAATGGTGTTTAGTTTTCTTTTTAATTAATTATTTTTAATCCTTGTTCTAAAAAAAAATAACTTAAGTTTTAATTTTTAAGTTCTTTTTAGCAAGGTCACCGTTAGTAATTTGCACCGGTGAGCCCCACACCTTGTTTCCACTTTGCTGTATATCGGTGACTATCTTGTACCGGTAGCTTCTTGTTTTATTTTGTAGCGGTGACCAGTTAATTTGTTGCTAATAGTGAGATTTTCTAATTTTAAGTTAACGGTGACCTGCCTCACTATTAATTAATTCTATCGGTATCCTTTTTTGTTTTTTATGCGGGGGTGACGGTGACTTTGTTTTATCTATCATAGCTTTTTTATTTTCATCTATCGGTGAGCTTTACCTCACTGTTACCCCTTTTTTCTCACCGATAGCCTTATTTACAAACCTCACTGTTATTCCTTTTGCACCCCATCGATAGCTCTTTCTCTCTCCACGTCTCACTATTATTTTGGCTGCACCTGGCCGATATTTAATTCTCACCAATAGATATTTTTTCTCCCTCACCAATACATTTTTTCTACCTCACCATTAAATCCCCTTTCCCTCACCGCTCCCTCTCACCTCACCACCGCGATGATATACAGGGCAATGGCAGAGATGAATGAGGAGGGAGGGTCGACTGTGGCATCAATATCGGAGTTTACGAGGGAGGAGTACAGTGGCTTGCCATGGGCCCACGACCGGATGTTATGGCACCATTTGAAGATCTGCGATGACGATGACAACAAAGAGCTGCTGAGGCACCATTTGAAGGAGCTTCACAACAATGAAGGAGAAGTTGCCACCGCTGAGTAGAGGAGAGATGCTGCACTAGTGAGGAGGAGGAATACTAGGCTGCTGCCGCGCCATTTCTTCCCAACCACTGCTAGGCCGAAGAGCTGCGTTGACATGAGGCATCGTTGGGGGAGTCGCTGTGCCGTGCTGTTGGAGGGGGATCAAGGCCGAGGTGCCGCCGTGGTCCGCAAGCAGAAGTATCCCTGGCGATGCTGCTACCCAGTCCGCCGCCGCGAAGTACCCAAGGCCGCCGCTGTTGGAATCCAAGGAGGAGTCCAGGCATAGTCATCGCGCCTGAAGACTTGGCCACCGCAGTCCGCTGCTGAAGGAGTTCCGCCGCCGGTTTTCAGGAGGAAGAAGGCCCTCTCCTTTGCTGCGCCAATTTGGGGATTTTTTTTTAAATACGTTTTTTTAAAAAAAAAAATTTGAAAAACGCCCAAGTTAAAAATATTTTTAAAACTGCCCCTCAAAGGCGGCAGGCGCGATGCCGCCTTTGCGTTTCGGGGCAAAATTTTTTATTTTTATTTTTTGTTTTTTTTTGTTTATATATATATATATATATATAAATAAAACAAAAACTTTCAGCAGAATTTATCTGCTACTAAATATCCAGCGGTACTGCCATTACAGCAGTCTGGATTCTGACAGAAACCCTCACCCAGACCTCCCTTTTATAAGATGCCTTGCCCTGGAAATCATTCTGCATTTTCGATGTGGGATTCAGGTTCTCCCTTTCCTGTGCAGTACATTCTGCATTTCCGATGTGAGATTCTGTTTCAAGTGCGTGACTTTGAAAGACAATAAAATATAAACTATAAGACCAATATAAATGAAATTTTAAATATTGATTAAACATATAATTAATAGTTGAAATCAAAAATAAATTTCCTTAAAAATGATGATGTAAAATAATTTATAAGGTTTCAAAACCGCTTACTTGAAATTTAAAAAAGTTTCAAGTACGTGAATTTGAAAGACTATAAAATATAAAATATAAAACGAATATAATTGAAACTTTAAAGATTGATTAAAGATATAAGAAATAGTTGAAAACAAAAGGATTTTCATAAAAAAGATTGATAGAAAATAATTTATAACCTCTCAAAACCGCTTACTTGAAATTTAAAAATGTTTCAAGCACGTGAAACTGAGTGACTATAAAATATAAACTATAGAACAAATATAATTGAAACTTTAAACATTGATTAAACATATAAGAAATAGTTGAAAACAAGAGGAATTTCATAAAAAATGTTAATGGAAAATAATTTATAAGCTCTCAAAACCGCCTACTTGAAACTTAAAAACGCTTCAAATACGTAAATTTGAACGAGTATAATTATATAAGTAATAATTAATAAGTAATAAGTAATAATTATAATGAATAATAATAATTAATATTTATATTACTTATTAATAATTAATAATTAATAATTACTAATTACTAATTAATTAGTAATAATTATTAATTATATTACCAATTAACTAAATAATTATTATATATATAATAATTAATAAGTAATAAGTAATAATTATTAATTATTAATTATAATAAATAATAATAATAATTAATATTTATATTACCAATTACTAATTAATAATTAATAATTAATAATTACTAATTACTAATTACTAATTAATTAGTTACAATTATTAATTATATTACTAATTAACTAAATGATTATTAATTATATTACTAATAATTATTAATTAATAATTAATTAATCATTATTAATTATTAATTAGTAATTATTAATTAATAATTAATTAATAATTAATTAATCATTATTAATTATATTACTAATAATTATTAATTACTTAATTAATAATTATTAATTAGTTAATTAATAATTATTAATTAGTTAATTAATAATTATAAATTAGTTAATTAATCATTAATAATTATTAATTAATAATTAATTAATCATTATTAATTATATTACTAATAATTATTAATTAGTTAATTAATTATTAGTTAGTTAATTAATAATTAATTAATAATTATTATTAGTTAATTATTAATTAGTTAATTAATAATTATTAATTAATTATTAATTAGTTAATTAATATTTATATTACTAATTATTACTAATAATTATTAGTTAATTATTATTAGTTAATTATTAATTAGTTAATTAATAATAATTAACTAATAATTATTAGTAATTAATTAATCATTATTAGTAATTAATTAATAATTAACTAATTAATAATTAACTAATTAATAATTAATTAGTAATTAATAATAATTAACTAGTTAATAATTATTAATAATTAACTAATTAATAATTAATTAATCATTATTAGTAATTAATTAATAATTATTAGTAATTAATTAATAATTAACTAATTAATAATTAATTAATAATTAACTAATTAACAATTATTAATAATTAACTAATTAATAATTAATTAATAATTATTAATTAACTAATTAATAATTAACTAATAATAATTAACTAATAATTATTAGTAATTAATTAATCATTATTAGTAATTAATTAATAATTATTAGTAATTAATTAATAATTATTAATTAACTAATTAATAATTATTTATTAATTATTACATATATAATGAATAATAATAATTAATATTTATATTACCAATTAACTAATTAATTACTAATAATTATAATGAATAATAATAATTAATATTTATATTACTAATTAACTAATTAATAATTAATATTTATATTACTAATTAACTAATTACAAATTAATTATTAATTAGTTCATTAGTAATATAAATATTAATTATTATTATTATTCATTATAATTATGAGTAATTAATTAATAATTAATTTGTAATTATTAGTAATTAATTATTATTATTATTCATTATAATTATTAGTAATTAATTAGTAATTATTAATTATTAATTATTAATTAGTAATTGGTAATATAAATATTAATTATTATTATTATTTATTATAATTAATAATTAATAATTATTACTTATTACTTATTAATTATTATATATATACTAATTATTTAGTTAATTGGTAATATAATTAATAATTATAATTAATTAGTTAGTAATTAGTAATTATTAATTATTAATTATTAATAAGTTATATAAATATTAATTATTATTATTCATTATAATTATTACTTATTACTTATTAATTATTACTTATATAATTATACTCGTTCAAATTTACGTATTTGAAGCGTTTTTAAGTTTCAAGTAGGCGGTTTTGAGAGCTTATAAATTATTTTCCATTAACATTTTTTATGAAATTCCTCTTGTTTTCAACTATTTATTATATGTTTAATCAATGTTTAAAGTTTCAATTATATTTGTTCTATAGTTTATATTTTATAGTCACTCAGTTTCACGTGCTTGAAACATTTTTAAATTTCAAGTAAGCGGTTTTGAGAGGTTATAAATTATTTTCTATCAATCTTTTTTATGAAAATCCTTTTGTTTTCAACTATTTCTTATATCTTTAATCAATCTTTAAAGTTTCAATTATATTCGTTTTATATTTTATATTTTATAGTCTTTCAAATTCACGTACTTGAAACTTTTTTAAATTTCACGTAAGCGGTTTTGAAACCTTATAAATTATTTTGCATCATCATTTTTAAGGAAATTCTTTTTGATTTCAACTATTAATTATATGTTTAATCAATATTTAAAATTTCATTTATATTGGTCTTATAGTTTATATTTTATTGTCTTTCAAAGTCACGCACTTGAAACAGAATCCCACATCGGAAATGTAGAATGTACTGCGCAGGAAAGGGAGAACCTGAATCCCACATCGAAAATGCAGAATGATTTCCAGGGCAAGGCATCTTATAAAAGGGAGGTCTGGGTGAGGGTTTCTGTCAGAATCCAGACTGCTGTAATGGCAGTACCGCTGGATATTTAGTAGCAGAGAAATTCTACTGAAAATTTTTGTTTTCTTTATATATATATATATATAAACAAAACAAAACAAAAAATAAAAATAAAAAATTTCAAAAAAAAAATTAAAATTTTTTTAGGGGAAAGGCGGCATCGCGGATGCCGCCTTTCGGGTAAAGGCCAAAGGCGGCATCGCGCCTGCCGCCTTTGAGGGGCAGTTTTAAAAATATTTTTAACCTGACACTTTTTTTAAAAATATTTTTTTTTTAAAACGTATTTAAAAAAAAAATCCCCAATTTGGGGGAGGGGGAAGATAAAAAAAATTAAAAATTAAATAATATAAAGTGATATAAAGATAAAGTAAAAAATATAATAATAAAAGTATAATTAAAGTAAAGTAAAAAGTGTAAAGAAAAAAAACAACAGTTAAAGTAACTTTTAATAAATCAATTGAATAGAATAAAATTTATAAAATTAATAAACTTAAACAATTATAATATTAATAACTAAATAAATTATAAATTTAATTATAAAACTAAATTAATAATAAGTTTTAATAATAAATTAATTTACTATTAATAGTATAAATTTATAATTAATAATAATTATAAATAAACTATAAAATATTCTAATTAATTTAAAAATATTTAAACCTTAAGTATTAATTCTAATTACAAAATTAAAATAAACTAATTAATAGATTAACAGAATAATTTTATTTCTTAAAAAGTAATTACAATAGTTATAATTAATGTAGTGAATAAAAATAACTAATACAATCTAAGTTATAAATTGATTACTTCTTTAGTTATGATGTAAAATTTTAATAATTTAGTTAAAAATTATATTTTAGTAACTATGACTATTAACTTAATTTATTTATTGGATAATTTTATAAATAATATAAAAGTAAATAATTATCAATTAACTTTAGTTAACTATTAATGAGTAAAAATAACACTTAACATTAAAAAAAAACATTTTTCATTATTTCTGTTCGTTTTTATTTATTTCTCTTTTCTAACTATGCAGGTTCATTCAAGGTACTTAAACGCGTCCAGGTGCATTCAACTAACACATCCGGAGTTAGTTACAAAGGCAAAACTTGTAGGAGAAAAGCAGCAGTACACAGTCTTCATTCTCAGAGGGAGGATCTGTCTTCCTATGTTTTTATATGTTTTAAATTGTACTTGCTACTGATATGTTGTTAATGATCTTAGCTTAATTTCTTTTGCTCGTGAGTTTGGAGAATTATTGGTTGAAACTTCTATCTTCAACTAATTTCTTCAAATCAGAATCTAATTCTTTTGGCGAGATTGAATTAGGTTCTTGAACATAAAAATTGAATTAACACCTTTAAAAACTTAATTCTAAATCGATGATCTTTTGGCGAGATCGATCATCGAGAAATTTCATCAAACTTTCAAATTCAAACTACAGAAACTTTCGGTGAGATAGATTTCTGTTGTTATCTTAAAATAAAATTGTTGTATGTGGTTGTAGAAGTGGCGAACTTTGAGAGCTATAATACAGAGTGTTAATTCTTCTAGCAAGGAAGGATTAACAACACATTTTTAAGGTGTGGATTTAATCAAATGAAGATCATTCATTTAAGCCAGTAAGGTTCAAATATCTCAAGCAAACTTTTGATCTACCCTCGGCACTCCTGTTTCATTATTAGTTATTTTTAGTTTTCACTGTTTCTTTCTTACTGTGTCATTTCCAGTATAGGTGATACGGAATTTCCAACTTGTTTCATACTTCTTTATTAAAATAAAAATTAAAAAAACTAAAAAAATGCCTGCCTCACTGCTAACAACAGTGAGGTTTTTAGTTTTAAAACCTTAGAATTCTTGTCTGTCTTCTCTGTGGATCGACCCTACACCACTGTACTAGTGTTGGAGTAATAAATGTAATTTTGAGGGCCGTGACGACCTCCGGCCAATTCAAAATAGTTTTAAATTTTGAACTGGAACCTACTGTTTGTGTTGATTTTGAGGAATATGCTTCACTGTGAACTGTTGTATGTTTAATCTCACCTGATTTTTGTTTAAAAATGGAAGTTCATGAAAACTGGAATCAACAGGGGCCACATTGTGTGTGTTGTGGCTATTATGGGCAGACTTCCTAACAGTGTGTTTATAACCAGCCACAACAGGATGTTTATATTAAAGAAAATGAAAATTTTGAATCTAATCCTGAATTCATAGCTAAACTAGAATTAATAGAAACCAAACTGGATGCTTGGGAGAATAATTGGAACAATTGGTTTACCAAAACCTGTGAAATACAACTTAGATATTCTCAAGAGCGAGATCAAAAACTGAAAATATTTGAAAATATGCTCTTGGAATTAAAACAAAGGGTTAAAGAACAAGAATAATATGAAGAAAATGAAAAATAAAATGTATTTAAAAGATTTGAAAATCAAGTGGAAGAAGAGAGTGATAGTGAAACTGGAAAACAAAGCATTCACTTTGAATAATCTGAAACTTTTGAACCAAATTTAGAAATAACCAACTCATTAAATAAAGAACACATCATTGAAAATCTAATAAGTAGTTTTAATGGAGTTGAGTTGGTCAATTTTGAAACTGAATTAAAATAGATTGAAAATGATTGCCCAGTTCTTTTCATCATTCCTACATTGCAGAAAAATCACTGTTTTAGAAATTTTGAAAATGAAGTTCCTCGGGTAGAAGAGAAACTTGAGAATGAAAGTTTTATTGTTAATAATTCTTCACCCAAAATTTCTGGAATTCAAAATAGTGAGCCTGAACTTGATATTGGGTACACTTTGGAAGAGAACCTTAAGCTGGAAATCACAGAAACTCAAATCTTTGAACCTAAGCTAATAACCACTCTTCCATGTTTTGAACTTGTAAACCCAATAATCTCTGAAATGGTATTGGATGATGAGGATGAGGGAATGATATTTGAAGAAAAACTAACTGATGAGTCCTCATTTCCCTATTCTAATAGTAATCACTTTTTTGAATCATTGTACAATGAAATGCAAGTCAATGTTTGTCAAATTGAGGATAATTGTCTTAATTTGAACATTCTGAAAACTGAATTTATTGATGCTAAATTGGACATTACTCCTCTTGATTTAAACTTTTTGCAACACTCAAATGACTTGGTTTTATAAAGTGAGCCTTTTGAACATGAACTTAAAGTAGAGGTTGAAAACACACTTGATCTAGGCAGAACTGATTTGATAGAAGCAGTAGATGTTAATTGTGAGTTAATAGATGAGGAACTTTTGGAAGAGATTTATAACATTGTTAAACCTGAATCTGCTACTGGTCAAATAAATTCTCTCCCCTATTTGTCACTTTCATCCTCAACTGTGAAGGGTGATGAGTCTTCTCACGATATTGATAGTAGTCCAGAGGGGGAATCACACTTGAGTTCCATTGTTTATGATTCTGTTCAGCATGTTATTGAATCCCATTTTGAATCAACTAATCAGGATTTACCCATTTGCACCCTTGAATTTGAACCTGTTAATGTTGAGGTTAAGAGATATATCTTTAGGAATAATGTCACACCCTTTGAAGCACCTAATTCTATGTTGTCTCTTAATGTGCATTCAAATCTTGAAATGTCTGAAATTATTCTGGAAGTGGACAGCACTATACCCACTACTGTTAAAGGGTGCTACTTAGGGGTTATTTTAGGCTATGAGAATTAAGTTTTTGTCTGCTTAAGTTTTGTTGCCCACAAATCTCAAATTTATTTTAAAAATAATTGGGCCAAACAGATGTAGTGGTTTCTATTAAGGAAACCAAATCCACCTAGTGACTACGGTTAGTTGTTAAGTGAGTCTGGCTAGGTACTTTAAACCTAGCACTGCATGGGAGGCAACCCATGGTTTTTATTTTGTTAATAAATAAAAAAATTGTGATTAAATAAAGTCTAACTGAAGACTTTAAATTCAGTGCTTCATGGGAGTCAACCCATGTTCTTTATTTTGTGTTTAATTTTGTTTCTGTTCTTGTTTTACTTTCAATAAAGTGATACTTTTTTTCCTTCTGTTTGCTCTATCCCTAATGGATTTTTCCTCTTGGTTTACATGTTTTGTCTTAGGTTGGTGCTATTATGTCATTTAAGGAGTGGAATTCCCATGATGGAGGTGTAAAGGCATCATATATTCAAGGAAGTACTCAAATAATAATTTTTGCATTTATTTTTCTGCTCCTATTGACTTTAAGGATAAAATCTATTGCTTGTTTTTTAAAAATTATGCTATATGTCACTATGATGTACAAAAAAAATCTGCATGTTCCTGTTGCTGTGAATTGCAATTCATTGATATTAAAAACTCTCACTGCTTGAACTTAAGTGTGGGGGGGTTCATGCAGATTGAAAAATATTGTTTTTAATCTGATTGTATCTTTGAGGTGTTTAGCATGAACTTTGTCTACTGTATTGAACATATTATTGAACTCAATTTGTTAAAATACTTGCACCCAAAACACAATGCACTTACACGTTGCATGTTATTTTTGAGCTATATTGAAAAGTATTCACTGGACATAAATGTTAATGCATGTATTTGTAAATGAACCTGCTGTTTGTTTATTCATTGTGGAAAACAACATTTTGGAACTTCATTGAGACCCTTTATACATTTCATAAATCTACTTAATTGAGAATCAGTTTTTAACCTTAATTGATTAATTATTCTTCTCCACTTTAGAAGTCAACTTTGGGGACAAAGTTGAGTTTTAAGTGTGGGGGAGGGGGTCAATTCTTGACTGTGCTAAACTGTGCTTTAATGTAAGCCCATCAGTTCCCACCTCATTTCAAACTATTTGTAAAAAATGGAAAAAATTGTTAATTTTTTTCAAAATTCTTGCATAATTTTAGGCTTTAAATTTTTCTCAATTGGGTATTTCCTTAAGATAAGTTCTTTGCTAGTAGTTAAGAATTTCGTAGAATATGAAATTAATGAGTTTGGATGATTGCTGAGTGGTCTTGCTTAGTGATTTGATGGAAATTTGGTTTAGGAACTACTTATGATAGTGATATGGGTAACCTTTTTATGGAGTTATGGTCATAACCCTTGGAACTCAAAGTTGGATTCTGATTCTAGGGAACTCATTCATTTTCTTTTAATTATTAAAAGTAATTGCTTTAATGAGCCAATATAAATGAGTTTTATATAAATCTTTCGAAACTGGAGTAATTTGGGCATCTGGGATCCCACGATGAGTCTCTGAGACCCTAGATGCTGGGTGCATTTCTGTTTAATAAAAGCCCTCTGTTCACTTTGAATAAGTGCAATGCACAGTTCCTAGCACAATGATACATGGCTTGGAATAAATAAATAAAGTGTCTAAGGTCAAAAATGATCTCATTAAGGCGAGGGGAATGATGAACGCCAGATGAAGAAGGGATCAAATGGTTTATATGGGAATCATTTAGGTTGTATCATTGGGGTGATTCACAAAACAAAATTATTTATTTTTGGAACCGAGGTGAAAAAGTCAAAGTATAAAATTCCTTGGTTAAGGTCACAATTCCATTGATATTTTAGCACCTGTAATTCTTCGATTTGGAACCTGAGATTGGATTGAAGTGAGTCACTAAGTTGTGTCACATATGAGGCATGACATCTTCTTTGATGGATGACCTTTGTGTTCTTAAAAACCTTTGAGTATTTGTTATAGGCAAGATTCACAAGAGTAATCCATTTTCTTAAAGCCTGCTGTTATGAATTGTCCTCTATTCTGAGTGCTGGACATGTTACATTTGGAACAAAATCATAAATAAACTTCACTATTTTTAAAAGAAAATAAAATATGGGATTGTTTGAGGACAAACAATGTTTAAGTGTGGGGGAATTTGATGTGGCCTTATTTTTACACAGTTTGCCACATCATTTTTATTAATTTTTAATGATTTATTTAATTATTTTTACACTTTTTATTAAATAAATTCATTTTTTTATAAATAAATTTGTCAAATAACCATTTTTATAATAATTTATGTAATTATGGACCTTTAAATAATTGATTTATTCCTTCTTTGTGTTTAATATAATTAATTTTTAATCTTTTTACATAATTTTTATTTGTTTATTTTATTTAAACTTTTCATTTTTAATAATTATTGAGTCTGCTAATTAATTTACTTTTAAAGTTAACACATCCAGTAACTTAGTTACGGCTTGCCAGGCTACTGGTAGCTAAGCTACCGTTAACAAGGTTACCTTTGCTCATACTAGCGATAGCAGGTTACCGATACTACCTAACAGTGACCTGCTTTCCTTTTGCTCTAACGGTAACTAGTTTTTTAGATGTACCGGTGACCCTTGTCACCATTATTCTTTCCTACCGGTAGCTCTCATCTAAGTATTACAGTAACTTTAATTTAAACTACCGGTGAGCCTTTAAATTTTTCAGCAGCGGCGATCCTTATATTATAATTTTGTAACGGTGAGTTCTTTTTAGTTTGGTTTATTATAATTCTGATTAGTTTTTTCATAAGTTAAATTTTAAATTAAATAATTATTTAATCAACATAATTTTATTTAATCAATTTAGATTTTATTTTAATAATTAATCTTTTAACTTAGTTAGATTATATTAGGTTAACAATATTAATTAAATGTTTTTATACATCCTGCTAATCACTTGAGTGAATAATTTGTGTTTTTAAATTAAATAAAATGGTTCGCCCTTAATTATTTGTGTGAAGATAGTTAATTAATTAATTAATTAATAGTTTTTAAACATTAATTATATTATTTTATGTATGAATATTGTTTATTAATTCATTTTATAATTCTTGTAGTCTACGGGTGAGGTAATTAAGAGCTTGTAGTGACTTATTTGGGTCACTCATGCTTTTTATTTTTATTTGATGCTATTATTTAATTAATTTATATAGTTATTTTAATTTAAGTCTTTTATTAATTTAGTTTAATAATTAATCAGTTTATAAATTAAGTGTTTTCAATTAATTATTTTAATGTTTTAATGTTTAATAAAAATTTTGTCTTAAATCAATGGTGTTTAGTTTTCTTTTTAATTAATTATTTTTAATCCTTGTTATAAAAAAAAAACTTAAGTTTTAATTTTTAAGTTCTTTTTAGCAAGGTCACCGTTAGTAATTTGCACCGGTGAGCCCCGCACCTTGTTGCCACTTCACTGTATATCAGTGAGTAGCTTCTTGTTTTATTTTGTAGCGGTGACCAGTTAATTTGTTGCTAACAGTGAGCTTTTCTAATTTTAAGTTAATGGTGACCTTTTAATTAATGGTATCGGTATCCTTTTTTGTTTTTTATGCGGGTGACGGTGACTTTGTTTTATCTATCGGTAGCTTTTTGATTTTCATCCATCGGTGAGCTTTACCTCACTGTTACCCCTTTTTTCTCACCGATAGCCTTATTTCCAAACCTCACTGTTATTCCTTTTGCACCCCATCGATAGCTCTTTCTCTCTCCACATCTCACTGTTATTCTAGCTGCACCTCACCGATATTTAATTCTCACCGTTAGATATTCTTTCTCCCTCACCAATACATTTTTTCTACCTCACCATTACATCCCCTTTCCCTCACCGCTCCCTCTCACCCCACCTACACCGCGATGATATACAGGTCAATAGAGGAGATGAATGAGTAGGGAGGGTCGACTGTGGCATCAATATCAGAGTTTACGAGGGCGGAGTACAGTGGCTTGCCATGGGCCCATGACCGGATGTTATGGAACCATTTGAAGAAGCTCTGCGATGAGGATGACAACAAAGAGCTGCTGAGGCACCATTTGAAGGAGCTTCGCAACAATGAAGGGGAATTTGCCACCGCTGAGTAGAGGAGAGATGCTGCACTGGTGAGGAGGAGGAATACTAGGCCGCTGCCACGCCATTTCTTCCCAATCACTACTGGGCCGAAGAGCTGCATTGACGTGAGGCGTCGCTGGGGGAGTCATTGCGCCGTGCTGTTGGAGGGGGATCGAGGCCGAGGTGCTGTCGTGGTCCGCAAGCAGAAGTATCCCTGGCGACGCTGCTACCCAGTCCGCCGCCGCGAAGTACCCAAGGCCGCCGCTGTTGGAATCCAAGGAGGAGTCCATGCATAGCCGTCGCGCCTAAAGACATGGCCACCACAGTCCGCTGCTGAAGGAGTTCCGCCGCTGGTTTTCAGGAGGAAGAAGGCCCTGCGCCAATTTGGGGGTGGGGGAAGATAAAAAAAATTAAAAATTAAATAATATAAAGTGATATAAATATAAAGTAAAAAATATAATAATAAAAGTATAATTAAAGTAAAGTAAAAAGTGTAAAGAAAAAAACAATATTTAAAGTTAAAGTAACTTTTAATAAGTCAATTAAATAGAATAAAATTTATAAAATTAATAAACTTAAACAATTATAATATTAATAACTAAATAAATTATAAATTTAATTGTAAAACTAACTTAATAATAAGTTTTAATAATAAATTAATTTACTATTAATAGTATAAATTTATAATTAATAATAATTATAAATAAAATATAAAATATAATAATTAATTTAAAAATATTTAAAACTTAAGTATTAATTATAATTAAAAAATTAAAATAAACTAATTAATAGATTAATGGAATAATTTTATTTCTTAAAAAGTAATTACAATAGTTATAATTAATGTAGTGAATAAAAATAACTAATACAATCTAAGTTATAAATTTATTACTTCTTTAGTTATGATGTAAAATTTTAATAATTTAGTTAAAAATTATATTTTAGTAACTATGACTATTAACTTAATTCATTTAGTGGATAATTGTATAAATAATATAAAAGTAAAAATTTATCAATTAACTTTAGTTAACTATTAACGAGTAAAAATAAAACCTAACATTAAAAAAACCATTTTTCATTCTTTATGTTCGTTTTTATTTATTTCTCTTTTCTAACTATGCAGGTTCATTCAAGGTACTTAAACGCGTCCAGATGCATTCAACTAACTCATCTGGAGTTAGTTACAAAGGAAAAACTTGTGCGACGTGCTTGTCACGAAAAAATGCACATTTTGTAGTGCGTGGATGAAGAATTTTTGAAGTCGGTGGAAGATGTTGCAGTGACATGCTGCTTATGAAAGTAGGGTACTTAAAGCAGAAAAGCAGCAGAATTTTGAGGGGACTCTCATTCGACATTCCATGCCAGAAAATTCGAGAGCAGAACTCCCAGGAGACACCAAGAGGGATACTGGAGACTTGGAGTTGCAGGAGCAAATTAGCAGTACACGATCTTCATTCTTAGAGGGAGGATCTGTCTTCCTTTGTTTTTATATGTTTTACATTGTACTTTCTACTGATATGTTGTTAATGATCTTAGCTTAATTTCTTTTGCTCAAGAGTTTGGAGACTTATTGGTTGAAACTTCTATCTTCAACTAATTTCTTCAAATGAGAATCTAATTCTTTTTGCAAGATTGAATCAGGTTCTTGAACATAAAAATTGAATTAACACCTTTAAAAACTTAATTCTAAATCAACGATCTTTTGGTGAGATCGATCATCGAGACAATTCATCAAACTTTCGAATTCAAACTATAGAAACTTCCGGCGAGATAGCTTTCTGTTGTTATCTTAAAATCAAATTTCTGTATGTGGTTGTAGAAGTGGAAAACTTCGAGAGCTATAATACAAAGTGTTAATTCTTCTGGTGAGGAAGGATTAACAACTCATTTTTAAGGTGTGGATTTAATCAAATGAAGATCATTCATTTAAGCCAGTAAGGTTCAAATATCTCGAGCAAACTTTTGATCTACCCTCGGCACTCCTGTTTCCTTCATAGTTATTTTTAGTTTTCACTATTTCTTTCTTGCTATGTCATTTCCAGTATAGGTGATATAGAATTTCCAACTTGTTTCATACTGCTTTATTAAAATAAAAATTAAAAAAAAGTAAAAAATGCCTACCTCACTGCTGAAAACAGTGAGGTTTTTAGTTTAAAAACCTTATAATTCTTGTGTGCCTTCTCTGTGGATCGACCCTGCACCACTGTACTAGTGTAGGAGTAATAAATGTAATTTTGAGGGCCGTGACGACCTCCGACCAGTTCACTATGCCCTCATTGGTAGATTAACCCAGTGGAAATAACAAATATAAAATAGTGGAAGTAGTAAAAGCATGCAATAAGTAAACAACAGAAGAATGAAGAAATAAAAAAATGGAGAACATATATATAATGATGCATGATACATATGTCTAAAAAAGCATCCAAACAAGTAATAATGCTGGAATACAGTAGTAAACCAAAGTACAAAAGAAAAAAGATAACCTCCAACAGCATCGCATGCCTCAGCTTGGACCCATGCTCTCCAGATCCACAACAATCAAGTACCTGAAGGAGAAGGGAACTTTCCCTTATCTATACCTACAAAAATATAATCTTTTTGGGCCCAAAAATATGACCCAAAAGGGTGTGAGACGAATTCCAATAGGAAACCACCCAAATATCTGTGCCTAAAAGTCAGTGAAAATACATGGAAGGGAAAATGAAAAAGGAGTAATAAACATGGAAGTACTCAAAAGTAAAAAGTACTACCAATTCAATTACAATCAATTTAAATTTAACAATTTAGCCAACCAATTACAAATACAAGAAACCCTTTGGTAAAGTTCTCACAACCTATCCCCTCTGGTTTAGCTATCAATCTT
Source organism: Viscum album (assembly GCA_963277665.1). NCBI lineage: Eukaryota > Viridiplantae > Streptophyta > Magnoliopsida > Santalales > Viscaceae > Viscum > Viscum album. Next base: position 848,801,514 of record OY728166.1, on the reverse strand, counting down.
AAGTAACCCTCTTGGTAGTTCTCATAGCCTAACCCCTCTGGTTCAATTTACAAAAAGGATATAATGAAGACTCTATGAGGAATCACTCACTGTCAATTCCCCCTATATTCATGTATAATCAAAGAATCTCTGAGGAAACACTCACCATCAATTCCCCCTATAGTCTTTTAACGGTAAACTACAAACACTCTGAGGAAGTACTCAACATCAATTCCTCATGTGGTCTTGTAACATAACTATAGACACTCTAAGGGAGAACTCAACATCAATCCACCCTATGGTCTCACTGCGTGATAATTATAATAGACACTCTGGGAAAGCCCTCAATGTCAATTTCCCCTATGGTCTCACTACACCAGGTTTCCATAGCCCCGTGTAAAGCAATTGTATACACACGATAATCAACAGCCAAAGAAAACCTCAAAGTAATACTTAGCTAAAAAGCTACAAGGCATGGAACAACATATCAGATAAAATCACTCCAACCTAAAAGTACTAGGCATGGAAACAAAGAAGCCTAACAGCAAAGCTAGAAAAAATGGTCAATAACAAGAAAACATGGTCAAAACATCAATATCATGGAAAGGTTAACCCTATTCACAATAATTAACCTCTACCCAAACAAACAAGGCATAACAGGAAATAACAGGGCTAAAAACCATAAATACGCAATACCCCGAACAAGGGTATTGGAACTTTTTCACATATAACTCAAATAATATCTACGGAAAGGCACAAACCACCTACTTCAGCATTGTACGGATGATATACGTGAACCTCATGCCTTTAATCTCCCTAGAATGCCATAGATCTACAAAAACGTTAAAATGTTCAACCGAGGATATCTCACGGAAGAGGAGAAATCAGGAGATGATTTTCAAGAAGAAGGTAGAAATAAACTATGAAATTACAAAGAAATCGACGGAGTTCGAATTGGAGAATGGAAAACGAGTTGGGGGATCCGAGAAGATTCACGGCCATACGGATGCTCTTGGAAAAGATGGAAGAAAAAGAAGTGTGTTCTCTCAATTAGACACAACCCCAATCCGTTTAATGAAAAAAAAGAAATTACATGGCGTGTTATTTAAAATTACACGACGTGTACTTGCCTTTTATGACCTCCATTTTAGGCGGTATCGAGGTCACCACACATGGCCATGTGCTCGACCGTTACACAACCAGCACATGGTCACCAACAACAACCAGGTACATGACATGTACTTAAAGTACATGACGTGTACTATTGAAATTTACAGAACTCCTATTTTTCTAAAAAACAACCCGAAAAGAAAAATGTACCTGAAAAGAAGTTATGTGTTCTTAAAAAATTCCCCCTTAAAGAAATTCATCCAAAAATTTCCCTAGCAGGGCAGCGTAGAAGAAGAATCCTCGAACAACTCTGGCCACTGCGATCGTACGTCAGCCTCCCTCTCCCAAGTCTCGTCTTGTACTCGGCCATGCTACCATAGCACTTGTACCAGAGGAACAAACCAGCCACGGAGAACCTTCACACAACGATCAACAATCCAGAGAGGATGCTCTTGGAATGAGACATCCACCTCTAACTCAACCTCTTCGGGTTGAAAAACATGATACGAGTCTGAGAAGTAATGTCAAAGATGAGAAATGTGAAAGACGTCGTGCATAGCCCGATACCTATGAGGTAACTAAAACTGATATGAAACCAGCCTAACTCTCTCTAACAACTCAAACGGCCCGACGTACCTCGATGAAAGCTTACCCTATCTTTTAATCCTTCTATGTCCAAACCTTGGCGTGACACGCAGGAAAACCTGATCTCTGACCTCGAACTCCAGAGGTCGTCTCTATCGATCATCATAAGACTTCTATCGTGACTGTGAAGTAACCATCCTCTTCCGAATCAACTCTATCTTATCTAAGGTCTCCTGGAAAAGACAAGGTCCCAATATAGCTTCCTCTCCTACCTCCAGCCAGCATAAGGGTGATCGACAAGGCCTACTATACAAGGCCTCATAAGGTGCCATCTGAATAGTTTCTTGAAAACTATTATTGTAGGAAAAATCCACAAGAGGTATGTGCTTCTCCCAAGAACCTACAAAATATAGGACACATGCTTGAAGCATGTCCTCTAGAACCTGAATCGTACGCTCAGAATAGCCATATGTCTGGGGATGATATACTGTACTCAGAAGTACCTATGTACCCAAAGCCCCCTGAAGTCCCTGCCAAACCTGAGAAGTAAAATGGGAATCCCTGTTTGAAACAATGGAGTGTGGAACCCCATATAAAATTACAATATATCGGACAAAAAGCCATCCTAGTTCATCAACACCGAAGGTCTTCTTGATTACTAAGAAGTGAGAAACCTACGTGAGTCTGTCAATGACAACCCACAATACATCATTCCCTCAAGGAAACCTCGACAAACCTGTCACAAAATCCCTCACGACATCATTCCATTTCCACTTGGGAATGGCTAACTGCTTCAAAATCCCTACTGGTCGCTGATGCTCTGCCTTCACCTGTTGACAGGTGGAACACCTCATGAAAAAAGCAGCAACATCTCTCTTCATACCTGACCACCAATATTGATGGTGCAGATCTCGATACATCTTGGTGACACCAGGATGAACTGCCCAAACTGAGGAATGAAAGTCTTTCATCAGCTCCTCGCATATGTCTGCTGGCACCCAAACATGTCTATAAAAACATAAGATCTCATCCTCTATTACTGTCCATCTAGGAATAAGGTCCTCTCCTGACACACTCTCCCGTAGAACTAGGCCTTCAGAATCTGATAGCTGACTCATTCGCACTTGATCAAGAAGAATATAGGTAACATCTATAGTAGATAGAAATGTCTGTCCTTGTCTTTTATGCACATCCAAATTCATTTTAGAGAACAGATCCATAAGCTTCCACTCACTACTGGAAATCTGAACTACTTGTACCTGAGTCCTTCTTCTCAATGCACCAGCCACTACATTGCCCTTCCCAGGCGTGTATGAAAGATCAAAGTCAAAATAATGAAGGTACTCAACCCACCTTCTCTATCTAAAATTCAGGTCACGTTGAGTGAAGATATACTTGAGACTTTTTTGGTCGGTGAAAACCACAAAATTCTCTCCCAACAGGTAGTGTCTCTAACAGTGTAAAACATGAACAACTGCAGCCAACTCGAGATCGTGCGTTGGGTAATTTATCTCATGTTGCCTCAACTGCTGAGATCCTTACACAATGATGCCTTCTCCCTAAATAAGCACTGCTCCCAACCTGATACCTAATACATCAAAGTAAACAGTATAGCCCTTGCCTAGATCTAGAAAAACTAGTATCATCGATGAAGTCAACCTCCCTTTCATCTCCTGAAAGGATGACTCGCAAGATTCTCACCCCAAGTACTTCACACCCTTCTTATTCAGGACCATTAGTGGAACTTCTAAGCATGAAAAGTATTATATGAAACATCTTTAGTAACTAGATATCCCTAGAAAAATTCGTACCTCAAAGACATTCTTTGGCTGCTCCCAAGAAACCACTGCTCTCACTTTCTCTAGATCTACTGATACTCCTGTCTCTGAGATAACATGACCTAAGAAGTGAATCTGGTCCTTCCAAAAGTGGTATTTTGAGAGATTAACATATAACTGATCCTCTCTCAGTGTACTCAAAATGATCTCAATATGTGTGGCATGGTCGTGTTGAGTGTGAAAGTACACCAAGATATCGTCCATGAAGACCACCACGAAAGAATCCAAATATGGATGGAACACTCGGTTCATCAGTTCCATGAAAACTGTAGGTGCATTTGTGAGACTGAATGACATAACCACATACTCATATAGACCATACCTGATCTGAAAGGATGTAAGAGTTATATCTGATGGTATAACGTGCAAATAATGATAACCTGATCTCAAGTCAATCCTCAAGAACACCCGGGCTCCTCAAAGCTGATCAAAGAGATCATCAATCCTCAGAAAGGGATATTGGTTCTTGACTGTCAACTGGTTCAACTTCCGATAATCCACACAAAGTCTAAGGGTACCATCTTCCTTTTTTGAAAACTGGATAGGTGAAACCCAAGGAGAATTACTAGGTCAGATGAAACCCTTTTCCTGCAACTCCTCTAACTGCTTCTTGAGTTCCTGTAACTCTGGTGTAGGCATCCTATAAGGAGGAATGGACACAGATGCTGCTCCTAGCACAAGCTCAATAGAAAATTCCACCTCTCTCTTTGGAGGCAAACCTGAAGAGTCCTCTGGAAAGACATACCTGAAATGATCCACCACTGGAGGAAATTCCATCTGTGAAGTCCCCTATCCATCCAGATATAGACTAGAAAACCGGGATGTAACTCCTCCTAACCCATGATGCTCAGGTCCCATTCTTCTCACCTAAACATCCCATTCTCCCTTATGAAGAAATGATATTCACTCTAGAAACGTGAAACTCACCCTGCAATGATAGAAATTGAAAAAATCCTAGAAGGGAACCAACCAGTTCATTTTGATAATGACATAATAGCCCGTCATCTCCAAGACATAGAGGTCTCAGAATAAGTGACACCCACCAACCTCAAGAGGGTACTCCTTGCACTGACGTACACTAGCCTTTCTAGTTCCTAAAAGAGTGTCTAGATTCAAGACATCAGCAGATGAAAATATACAGAGCCCAAGTCTCTCCACAACAGCAACAAATATAAAGCTATGGGAAGCCCCTTTATTGAAAAGTACATAAGATAAAACTGAGGCAACTAGGATCATACCTCGAACTGTAGAGGGTCCAGGATCCTGCTCTTGCTGGGTCTGCTCCACTGTAAAAGTATAACCTGATCTGCAACCCTGTGACCCTACCTGACCACTCTGAGCTGATCCACCCTGTTATCGTTGAAAGTATGGAAACTGGCTACCACAGCCACGACCTCCACCTCATCCTGAACAGCCGAAAGAACTCCAGTTCCCAGACTAGTGATAAACTGGTGGTGCTACTCCCGAATGAAGAGTCATAGAAGAACACCTGTCACCAGCTGTTGGTGAGAAGATTTAACAGAAGTTTTGAACATGGCCCATCATGCCACAAGATCGGCACTCCACTGGGTCACTCGGGAAATGTGTCCTGGTATAACTGACCTTCCCGCACTGGTAGCATACCACCTGGATACCTGAAGGTGAATCCCACCTACTAGGATCTCCACATGTAGACTCCCTGCGGCGCTTCCTACTATCATCCGGAGAAGCACTAACTCTAGATGCAGAACCACCCTGGCTCACATCTCCAGAATCCCTTAGGTTGCACTCCATGACGAGCGCCTGATTGACTATAGAAGTGATGGAAGTCAACCTGAAAATGTTTAACTGAGCCCAAATGTCCTACCTGAGACCATCCTTAAACTTTCCTACTAGGAATAACTCATCTCCCCCTATAAAGGGTGTAAAGAACTGTAGCTCTGTGAAGCGAGAAGAATACTCCATGACTAAAAGAGTACCCTAATCCAAACTCATGAACTCTCAAGCTCAATCGTCCCTCAAAGTCTCTGGGTAGAAAAAGTCATAAAAGGCACACTAGAACTCATCCCAAGCCATGACCTACTGGCATCCCGCCTATCAGATCACATCCCACCATCTCTTGGAATAATCTCAAAGCAAGTACGTAGCAAGATTCACCCTCCTCTCTGGTGGCATCTTCGAATGCTCAAAGATAGATAGAATGGCTTCTAACCATGACTCTGCAGCCTGAGGTCCTCTTTCCCCTGTGAAGGTGAGAGGATGCTACTGCTAGAAAACCCGCATCAATTTTTCCATCGAAGGGGTAGGAGGTGGTGCTTCCTGGATGGTCTGCATAAACCTCAAAAATCCCTCTATAAACTGTGCCTCAACACCTATATCTAGTATGACGGTTGATGCCAAGACTGACATAACTGGAGGATCCACTGGTAGTCCCTGATCATCCATATCCGGTGTCTGATCACTACCCTATAACTGGCGAACAACTGGAGGACGTCTCGGTGGCATGAATCTACAAGGTCAAGCGCACACCTTAGATCAAGATTAGCAGGGACTGAAACATAGAAGTGTAATAAGGGAACAAGATAAATAAATCATTACAGTTCTTCAAAACATGGATACACGACATGTATAATTCCTACACGGTGTATTCCCTTAAGCCTTCACATGGGTGTGTACTTCTTCCAACCCAGGTCGCGTAACACCCCATACACACGGTGTTTTGTCCTAACACACGACATGTACTTGGATCCTCTTCCCCTTCCTGAGTTATTCTACATGACTAAGTCACACAATTCTCCTAGAACTAGACTACATGACATGTTAGTGCCAGACACAGCGTGTACCAGACGAACTTCACCGAACTGTGTTTTTAGTTACATGACCGGTTACATGGCTCACTCTACATGGCGTGTTCCAGATGGACACAACGTGTACTGGAAAGATTTCACCGCCCTGTTTTGTTCATTACACGGATGGATACATGGGTTACACTACACGATATTTTGAATATTGACACAACATGTATAACTTAAGTTTTATCCATCCATGTCGTTAGTCACATGGGTGTACACATGGTCTACACAACCCGACGTGTACAACTGGTACACAACATGTTCCCCCAAAGATTTCCTAACCCCATGTCTCTGCCCACACAACCAGTTACATAGTTAGAGACTGAACGGTGTGTACATACAGTACACGGTGTGTACTTAAAAAAATAGTTCCTTCCCGAATAGAAGGACACATGGTGTGTATTCATCATTACACATCATGTATTCTAGGTTCTTTAAAACAGTAAGCCTCAGAAACTACTCCGGAACCCAGAAAACATTGAAATGAACATTAAGGTTCCAAATTCCGATCCGTGAGGGCCCATACTCCCTGCGAATCAAAGCTTGGAATATTATGTATGTCATTTTCAAGCATAACAGTGTAATGATCCACTGAATTCCGATCCATGAGGGCCCATAACACCTCAATAACCAAAGATTGGAATTCATTCAAATGAAACCTTACACAATCCAATACCCTATCAAATAGCAGGTATTCTATCAAGGCATCTATCACAACAACATGCATATCTAGCACACCATCTATCACAAAAACATGCAATCACTAATGCACCCTAAATGGCATGGAAAGAATGCATGAAATGTGATCTCTAGCAAGTGTCTATATGATGAATGAGATGGAATACCCTCATCTCATAGGGTTAAAACATAAATATAACCTCAATAATACCAATGATAACAGCACAAAACATGTAAATCACACAACTGTGAAATCAAATCAACTATAAAATTGAAAAACCAGAAAAATTGCAATAACGAGGTGAATTGGCTTTTCCCTGTACACGGGTTAGCTACGCCCAGGAACAACTTATTACCAAGCACCCATTCCTTCCTATACCTGGCTATAGGCTCTAAAGAGTAAGTCAATAAGAAAATAATCCCTCTTATACCACTTTGTAATGTCTCAGTTTGGGAAGCCGCCCATAGGTTCCCCTACCCGGTTGGTCACATGTCCTCAAGCGCATTTACCCGAACACTAGAGGATGCCGAATAGAAGTGAGGGCCTTGGGGGTGATAGTGGGAAAACTATTCCATCATTAGAAGAGTAACACAGTGGAAATAATAGATATACAATAGTGGAAGTAGTAAAAGCATGAAATAAGTAAATAATGGAAGACTATAGAAATAAACAACTGGAGCACATATATATAATGATGCATGATACATATTTCTAGAATAACATCCAAACAAGTCACAGTGTTAGAATACAGTAGTAAACCAAAGTACAAAAGAAAATAGATAAACTCCACCAATATCACAAGCCTCAGATTGGTCTCGTTCTCTCCAACTCCACAATAATCAAGTACCTGAAGTAGAAGGGTGCTTGCCCTTATTTATACATGTAACAATATAATATATTTGGGCCAAAAAGCATGACCCAAGCAAGGTGTTAGATGAATCCCAGTCGGCAACCATCCAAAGATATGTTCCTAAAAATCATTGAAAATATATGGAAGGACAAATGCAAAAGAAGTAATAAATATCAAAGTACTCAAAAGTAAACAGTCCTACCAATTCAATTACAATAAATTTACATTTAACAATTTATCCAAACAATTAAAAATACAAGCAACCCTCTGGGAAATTTCTCACAACCTATCCCCTATGGTTTAGCTAATAATATTAAGTAACCCTCTAGGTAGTTCTCACAACCTAACCCCTTTGGTTAAATTTACAACAAGGATACAACGAAAACTCTATGAGAAAGAACTCACCATTAATTCCCCATATATTCATGTATAATCAAAGACTCTCTGAAGAAGCACTCACCTTCAATCCCCCCTATAGTCTTTTAATGGTAAACTACATACACTATAAGGAAGCATTAAACGTCAATTCCTCCAGTGGTCTCGTAACGTAACTATAGACACTCTGAGGGATCACTCAACATAAATCCCCCCTATGGTCTCGCAGCGTGATAATTATAACAAACACTCTGGGAAAGCCCTCAACATAAATTTCCCCTATGGTCTCACTACAAGAGGTTTCCACAGCCCCGTGTAAAGCAATCGTACACAAACAATAATCAGCAGGAAAATCAAACCTCAAAGTACTTCTTAGATAAAAATCTACAAGGCATGGCACAACATATCAGATAAAATCACTGCAACCTAACAGTACTAAGCATGGAAACAAAGAAGCCTAACATGAAATCTAGGCCAAACGTTCAATAACAAGAAAACATGGGAAAACATCTATATCATGGAAATGTTAACCCTTTTCAAAACAATTAACCTCTACCCAAACAAGAAAGTCATAACATACAATAACAGGGCTAAAAACCATAAACACGCAATACCCCGAACAAGGGTATTAGAACTTTTGCACATATAACTCAAAGACTATCTACGGAATGGAACAAACCACCTACCTCAGTGTTGTACGGATGATATATGTGAAACTCAGGTCTTGAATTGCCCTAGAACATTGTAGATCTACAAAAACGTTAAAACATTCAACTGAGGATTTCTTGTGGAAGAGGAGAAATCAGTAGATGATGTTCAAGAAGAAGGGATAACTCACCGATGCGATTCAAACGCAATCAAATGAGTTTGAATCGGATAATGAACAACGAGTTGGGGGCTTAGAGAAGATCTATGGTTGTATGGATGCTCCTGGATGAGATGAAAGAAGAATAAGTGCGTTCTGTCAATTATACGTGACCCCAGTCCATTTAATGAAAAAAAGTACATGACGTGTTCTTTAAAAGTACATGATGTGTACTTTCCTTTTCTAGCCTCCTCTTTAGGTGGTTTCTAGGTCACCACACACGGCCATGTGCTCGACCATTACACAACCAGCACACGGTCACCAGTGTCAACTGGGTACACGGTGTGTACTTAAGGTACACAACGTGTACTCCTAAAATTTACAGAAATCCTCTTTTTCTCAAAAACAACCAAAAAATAAAAATGTGCCTAAAAAGAAGGTTTGGGTTCTTACAAAAATATTGCGGCTAGGCCTAAATATAGAGACTTGGGTGTCACTACATATTTCATGAGGTTGATAATCAAGACAAATGTAGTTCTAAATAAAGTCTCATGTGTAGGCATGGAACATACGCAAGGAGGGGGGATTTTTATATTTTTTCACTGTGATTGGGCTCTGAGTTAGAAATTTGGGTGTCACTACATATCCTGTGAGGGAAGAAATCATGTCACATGTAGTTCTTGAATGAGAAATACTCTACGTAGGTCTGACCCATTCATAGAGGTGGAAATTATTTTTGATGATTTGTGTAGCTAGGCCCAGTATTAGAGATCCAGGAATCACTACGTATCCTGAGATGATAGGAATCTAGATACATGTAGTTATCGATGTTGCATACAGTTTAATGTCATGTAGTGAGGAAGATGGTGAACTGATGTGAATAAATGGAAATGTTTCAGTCTGGACCAAATATGGATATTTGGGCATCACTAAAAATCTCATAAAAAATGAGAATCAAATCATATGTAATTATTCAAAATCCCATTCATTTTAACATCATGTGGTGAGGATAGAGGTGAACCGCCATGAGTTGATGGGAATATTGTGGTTGGGCCCAAGGGTGGAAGTCTTGGTGTCACTACATATCTAATGAGAATGAGAATCAAACCACACATAGTTATGAATAACTATGTAGTTTAAAGTCACATAGAAAGGACATTGATCATGTAGTTTAACATCACGTGGTAAGGACTCATGGTATGCCTTTTATGGTCTTGGATTTAGGACCATAATGAACCTGTTGTGTACTTTTATTTCTTTATTGAGAAGGTAATCTCCTAATGAAATTACTAATCTCATGTGAGCTATGCTTGGTGTGAGAAACAAGGAATGAAAAGGGTTTTCCTATAATACAGAGATATAAGGGGATACAATAAGGGAATTTCATATCATGTAGTGGATGGATCGAGATATAGTATTTGGGAATCCTTACACATCTCATTGGAAGTGAGAATCAATCTGTACGTAGTTCTAGAAGAACTGTGTAATTTAATGTCACACTAAAAGGATGTAGGTGAATCTATGTGAATAGAGATGGGTATCATGGATCCATATATTTTTATGACATGCGGTAAGGATATTGGCCTTGCAGTTTAATGTCTTTCGATAAGGAAAAGAGATGCCATGCAATTTAACATCTTGATGTCAGGATGAAATTTTAAAGTTTAATGTTGTGTGGTAAGGATGAATTTCATGAAGTTTAACATCATGTGGTTAGGATGAGTTCCATACAATTTAACGTCATGTGGTTAGGATGAGTTCCATATAGTTTAACATCATGTGGTTAGGAATAGAGATGTAGTGTAGTTTAATATCTTACTGTTAGGATGAGAGATGTCATGAAGTTTAACGTCTTGCTGCCAGGATGAATTTATATAGTTTAACAAAATGTAATTAGGAAAAGTTCCATACAGTTTAACATCATGTGTTCAAGATTAGTGATGGGACTTACACTGACTTGGAAACCCTTATCATTCTTCAATGCTTGATACATAAGATTTCCTCGTCCTGATCTAGATCAGTCAAGATGATGGCTATATTAGAAAATGTGTTAGCGCAAAAAATATATGATCGGGGAACCTGATGTGATGTGGTATTGAAATGGAATTCTGCCATTATTCCCCTACTGTAGCTAGCGAGAGGGGCCAGTTCTTCCTTTTTGATAGCATATTCACCATTGACCTGCTTTATCACTAACTCAAAATACAATTTAATGTTTAGGTAGGGTATTTTTAGTTGTAGTTATAGTTCCAAGATAGTGATGAGGTATTGGTATTCTTCCTCTTTATTTGTGTAACCTTCAGGTAGTGAGAAAAAGTAGGAAAAAATGCTTTTTCAGGAGAGACAAATACAATCCCTAGTACAACCCAATTGAGCTTCAAGTTCTCTATCCTTGTTCTAATATGACTTTGTGAGGTTCCATAAAAATACATCTCCCATGTTCAGGGAGTTTCATTGGCATATAATACCTCTTCATCTAGAAGCTCAGTTTCTTCAGGCATATTTTCTGGGGCAGGATGTGCTGTGAGGAAATCAACCAGAGCTTATCCTTTCACTGACTTTTGTGACACAAATTGGATGTCATATTGCTGAATAATGAACTCCCATCAGGCTATATGACCAGATAACATTGGATGGATAGGGATTTACTTTAGAGGATCAATATGAGAGACCAATTGGACTCTGTGGTGCTGCAAGTAATGCCTCAATTTTTTTCACTATGAAGATGAGTGAAAGGAAATTTTTCTTGACATCAGAGTATAGGGTCATAGTGCCTAGAATAGTCATGATGAGGTAGTAGAGATTATTTTCACTTCCCACACCATTATTTTGTGAGATGAGGGTGCCCGATTAGCATTCTATGGTGTCCACATATAAGATGATTTTCCCCCTTCCACTAGAGGCATCAAGATCGGTGGGTGTAGAAAGTATTGCTTGATACTTTTGAAAGACTCTTGGAAGTCATTGTCCTATCTTAATGGGGATGATTTTGGCAATCCATCTTGGGTATTTTAATTTATCGGATGAAGTTGTATTTGATCTATTTGTTAGATCTCACCTCTACATTGGTGACATGAGAGGGGTTCATCCTCCTGGCCATATTTCTGAATCCTCGATGCTCATTGGGTAGTCTAGGATGGTGTGAAACCACATCTATGTTCAGTTTAGGAATTTTCATGTAGTCCTAAGCAAACACATATCAATTTCTATTTAGAAATGATATGCACATCTCTCTCTCTTCAAGGTGAATGTAGGAACTAACTAGTTTAGAACATGGGTCTTCCTATTTTCCCTTATTTATCTACCTGAGTTCAACGATGGTGGTGGATACACCTTCCTTAAATGATGGAGGGGAGTTCCTAAGGTCAGACTCATATTCTTTCATCTTTGAGTCTTTCCTTACTATCTGAGTTGTAGTAGAGAGATTCAAAAGCTAATTTTCTTCGATGCTCTCACTAGGTACAAGAAAATATTAGGCCTCTGGGATTATATTTATGACCTCTACCAGGTTTATGGGGAGAACATATTCACCATCGAGCATATTTTAGGGATTCACAAGGGTGGTCCCCCAACCATTGAGAGCAAAAACATGTATATCATCATCCACCACCAGTTGTTTGCCTCCCTTTTTATATAAATATGATTAGGCATATCTTGATGGGATCATTGTCACTATGTGGTATGCCATATTTCCCATCTGATGTCAACGATGTCTCCTAGAGATTGAGATGACACATAGTTTATCGTCCTATGATCGGGATGTATTTTGTGTAGTTTTTCATCTTGTGGTAAGGATGTAAATATGGTTGGCTGGGTCAGGATATATAATCCATAAATCTCTACATATGTTATTAGGATAAGAATCAATCCATACATAGTTCTTGTATAATTTTTTAGTTTAATGTCGTGCGAAAAGGCCATAATCTATGCAGTTTACCATATTTTGGTAGGGACATCTACCATTTAGTTTAACGTCTTTTGGTAGGATGATGTCCATGCGGTTTAATGTATTGCATTATGGACATTATACATACAGTTTAACATCTTACGGTATGGATGATGACTGTGCAGTTTAATGTCTTAAGGTAAGGACATTAGCCATGTAGTTTAACATCTTGCGGTAAAAAAGATGGTTAAATAACCTATTAGGAGAGTGGCACTTCCAAAGGATCTTGGAAAACTCTTATGAATGTTTCATGAGTTTCAGGATCTTTTAACTCTATCAATCCTATAGATACTTATTCCTCCAGTTGATCCTTGAAGACAAAGAATCTTTCAATTGTGTGACCGAGACGTCGATGGTAGGGGAAATAATCGTTATGGCCTATCAACCCCATCTCATTTGGATTCCTCATTGTTGGGTGCTTCATTAAAATATTTTCCATGGAATAGTCAAAATATTTAGAGACATGATTTTTTAGGAAGGAATGGTTTTTCTCCAATCTTTCATTAAAGGATAGTCATTTCTCCCTAGGAGGTAGGTGACTCATGCTCTGCTGCAAAATTGGTACTCCCTGCTTAGAGTGATCAGATGACTGGATCAGGGATTCAGGTGTTGGTGGTTTCAGTATCCCCATGTCTAACTACACTTGAAGGTAGTATTTAAAGAAAAATCAATCTTCTATGGTGTACCTAAGACGTTGATGGTAGGGGAAATGATTTTCATGGCCTACCAACTTTGCCTTGCTTGGCTTCCTCATCACCAATAACTCTATCAAATCAGCCTCTATGGAATAATTGAAATTACTGGGAACATGTTTAGATTAGAAGGAATATATTTTTTAGTTCCTATCTTCAATATATGGGTGACTAGGCTACTTCTCCCACATGTTATCCATGCCACCATTGGTACAGGTGCATGGATGGATCTGGAGTTTGGGGTATAGAATCCTGTTCATTATTTATTTAGGGGTATGTGATGAAGCATTGGAGGTCTTGGATGATGTAGACACTTCCCATTGATTAAAATATTCCAAATATCATAAAGGTTTGTGGAAACATTTGAGGACATATGATTTCCAGAACATCCTCGATGAGGATGTGGAAAATATGGAAATTCCCTAGCCCTTCGGGCTAGGGTGATGTGGAACAATGTTCGGATCTCTCCTGATGAGGGGATGAAAAATATGAAAATTCCCCCAACCCAATGGGATGGCGTACATCACTCCAAGTCAGGATTCTATAAGCAAACACAAGTACATCATCCCTAGGTAGAGATATCAGAAGTATTACCACAATTATCTTCTGAATATCCCTATTCTCTTATTGGATTTGAGTGATCTATTCATCTTTAGAAACTACCTTGTCATCCTTAAGGGGATGGCTAACGAGATCCATGAAAACAACCCTTCCTCTGTCGATGACAAGGTGAGTGGATGATGGTGGAAGTTTCGATGTGGATCCCAGAAATTAAATCTAGTGATTTCACTATCCATACGATCCATTGTCCCTACCTTATGAGATACCAATATGATCAATAACACCTCCTTTAGATGCCTGATTAATACCACTAAGACTTTCCACTCTTGTTATGATGGCAGAAGATAGGTCAACCCACTGTGACTCAGATGACTATAGGAAGGTATGATTGTACCCTTTGGGAGTAAGCATATATATATTTGATGAGTAGTATTTAGATCCAACTGAAATCATATTAACTAATATACAAGAAGGATGGTGCTCCTCTTTGATGAAGTACTTTATTATGGGTCGGTTCCCAATATACCATTTGAGGGGTCTATGCCCATGATTCCATTTCGGGGGTCGGTTCCCATGATTTCGATTAAGGAGTCAGTGACCATGATGTCATTTGAGGGGTCGGTGCCCATGATTCCATTTTGGGGGATGGTTCCCATGATGAAGATGATCCTCGGGTAAAATATGATGAAAATCACCCCAGCCCTATAGGATGGGGTGATCTCTAGGATTCCGTAGTCACTAAGGCTAGTTGTGATGAAGCCATAGGATATTAGCTAGCGATGATCTAGGACTGATTTCGGTCCAATTTCAGGATAAATTGTTGGGCCTTAGAAAAATTAGTTATAGAAGGGATATAAACCTACTCTGGAGGTGTATCATTTGGATACCCCTGAAAGGATCTCCCTTCGGGTGTCCCAACATGGTCCGTTGGTGTAGGCATAACTTCTTCTGTAATTCCTTACAAAGTCATGATCATATGTTAATGATGATGACCAGAATGGATAGAATCTCTCCTAGGAAGTTCATAAGTGATTGGAGATGTTGATTGTCCTCACAACCCCACTAAGGTAGGGAAGGCGTTCACTATTGGGATCTAGGGATAGGCTCCCAAATCAGTTGAAAGTGGAAAAATGGATATTTCCTCCTTTACGACATGTTGTTGGAAAGATGGACAATGGGAGCTCAACCTACAAAGTATTTCATGAGGGGATTCCTGAGTTGGGATGGATCTGTTGATGTGGTATTCCCAACCCAAGATGTTCACCAATCGATAACGGAAGTGGTGTGTTGGTGACAACATATGTCAAAGCCTCAGGATCAAAGTAGCTTGTCCAATGATCTCTAGATCAATTGACACATTTGATAACATCATTTAAATTGCAAGGAATTAGGAAATCCTGGAGAAGAAAATAAGACAATTTATCAATGTAGCATCATACATAAGAGTACATGTTCGATTAATAACTTTATTTCTTAAAAGGTAAAGAGGTAATCCCTTATTTTCATGCAAGGTTCATTGTAGTTAAAATAAACATATCAGGTTCATCATTTTTTGTGAAATGAGAACAACATAAATCGACCTAACGGGCCTTGAAAAAACTATCATTTTGACCCGTGAAAGGGATGAAACCATTAAATATATTCCTGTTGGTTTCACCATTTTTTTTCATCAAGTTTTTGAGGTGTGAAATGGGTTTTTCTCATCGGGATACCATGGTCACTTTTCCCAAAAATCCCAATGGTTCCCCCATGTGTAGCTGAGTATAGACCTACTTTCCAAAGGTTAGTTTTCATCTGGTTTTTGAGGCCCAAAGACTCTTGGGGACTCACATTGGTCAAGAGGATGGTAGATCAGGCTCATCACACCCTTTTAGGGGTAATTTGTTTCTACTCTGGGACTCTCTTATATGTTTAAGATATGTTCATGAAATCCTTACCAGATCCCAATATAGAAATGGTTACCCCTGTGTCATCAAATTTATTAGGAACATGTATCAATAAGAATTATGGTTTATATATAATGGGTTCTCTATTGCTCAATTATTTAGTTATGATGCTTTGGGTTATGGCCATATTCAAGCACTATGGAGTTTATTGTCATCCATAGAGGTGGTTGGTGTCTTAGAGATGGGATTTAACCTCTATGAGGCATCATATGTTTCTTGTGAAATAATAATAAAAACACACATAGTTCTTTTTACATAGTTTAAGGTCATATCACTAGACCCATCCTTGTAGTTTTATATCATATGGCCAGGACGTGATTATTGGGATCAAACCATAGTGAGGTGTCCTATGTATCCTATTTGAGACAGGAATCAGAGTCTACATAGTTCTTGTAACGAGCATCTATATTGTGAGAGATATGACATTAGAGTCCCTAGGTGGGACATATGAATATGAGACTATTCTATATTGCTTCTTCGGGAATATGGACCTTTGAACAGAGATGAGATGTAATCAGGATTATATCCCAATGGCGATTTCTCACTGGGAGAATTCTCATCATGAAATTGGTACAATCATCACTAGTCTCTAAGTACATGTGATCCATGATTGCTGTGAGAAACAATAGATAGCGGTAGATCAGACACATTTCATGTGAGAATATTCATGTGGGGCTTACACATTAAAGTCTCCCTTTGAGAGGTATGGTTTCCCATGTCATGGAGGATATGATATGGAGCTAGGGATTTAGGAAGGCATCATACGTATCCTGATTATAGTGGGAATACAATTTATCATAGTTCACTTACCCATTAACTTGCTGATAGACTAAGGTGAATGATCACACTTAGAGACATTATGGCCGTCCTCAAGGTTTTAGGGATGCTAGGGGATTATACCAAGATGGGTGCCCTATCGATTAGGGAAATATTATATTTTTTCAGTATTTACAACTTATACTCTAAGGAATCCCAATTGGTGGAGACCTATTATATTATATTGATAGTCAGAGTTTATGCACTGAGACTGTCAGATTGGTCTACTCATTCTTTATCCTCTGGTGGATTAAAGAGAGGTGGTGATGACCATGATGGTCTATCTGAGAGCATGATATTGGTAGTATAACATGAATTTATGAACCTAGCTCATTAAGGACACTTCCCTTGTCAAAGTGGAATGAATATGAAGATTATTAGTCCGGATCCACATGCAATGAGTCCAAGTAGTTCTTCCGTACAAAGTGGGAATTCCATAATAAATTTTCCTAATGTGTCTTGGCCATCTACTGGGTAAGTCTTGATTATATTTCTGATATGTTGGGGCACCAATATGACATGGAAGACACATCCATGGGTTTATTCCTAAACAATTAAAATTCCTTGTATGCCTTCTCATGGGATAAGAAGACGTGTCTAAGGTATTTTTCATAACCAAAGCAGACATGTTTGGGGTATCTCACATGACCAATTGAATTGTCTCATATGTCTTTGCCTGAGTGAAGAAGACATGTCAAAGGTCCTTCTTATGATTGGAGTAGGAATTTCAAGGGGTATTTCACATGATCGAAGTGTAAATGATCATGTGTTGTCGCATGATCAACTTGACCTGTCTTCGGTCTATCACATGTCGATATGGACATGTTTATAGACAATCGCATGATCATTCCAACATGTGAATGAATCCTTCGCATGATAAATGTGCATTATATGGACTATCTTCACATGACCAAGGTAGAAAACTCCAAGGCACTTCATAGGATTGATATGTATTCATCCTAGGTTTGATGCGTGACAACACAAGCATGTCAAGGACTTGTTGTCTAATCAATTTTTCTTGTCCTTGGTTAGTTGCATGATAATGTTGACATGTCAATGGTGGCATGTCAATGGGTTGTTGTGAGGTCAGACCAACATTTATATGGATTGTCTTATAACCAACATGGTATGTCCATGGTCACCCAAGGATATCATGATACCTTCAAATGGTATCACAATCATGTGTCCTTAAACCATTCTTGCAGTGGGGTCTTGTGGTTATATTAGGGTTTTTCACCCATCCAAGTGTTTTCATGCATGTACAAATGGATTGTTCCTTATGTTTCATGGGCTATAATATATTATTGAGTGTTCATGTTGAAGGCATACACTATAGGGATTGCATGGAAATGTGAGGTTCTATCCATAAGCTCATGCACACACTAAGGGGACGTTCGCATGATGCTACTTTGTTCATAAGATTTGGATAAACTCAAAAAGGAATTGCGAGGGAGCCTATGTACATGTGCAGAGGCTTCCCAATGACACCATGAGCATGAATGGGGTTCCTTAGTGCATGTGGAAAATGGTTTTCCCACCATATAACCTGTATGCTAGGTGGCGTCTTCATGACATCTCATGATGCCCGCATATTTGCAATCCGAATGAACTTCATGAGGTATCGTTGTAGAGACCCAATGCTTGAAGTACATGGAAATTACATTAATTTTGCGGAATACTTAATACATAACAAAAACCAACACTCAAGGACCGTAATATTTTAGTGTCTTTGGAAACTCGGAATATAATATTCTAATTATGGTGAAAGATCTTCAAGATCTCCCATAAAGATCTTCCACTTTTGTTTTCTTACCCAAAACCTTTATTTATATCCTAGGGAAAAGAAAACATAAAAAGGGTGAGCTCAAATACTCATTAAGGGTAATAATGGAGAAAATAAAACAAACCATATACATTTTAACTTCAAAACATGAACATAATATTTAAACATCAAAATCTTGTGCAATGGCATGAAACATGGAAGTACGTAGGGCATAGATCATAATAGATCATCAATCATGATAAAATAGTATGGGAATAAAACATGTAATTGTTGAAAACTATTAAGCACATGATATGATTTGCATAGTGGCCAAGACATTACTGCCAAGACCATCTTAGTGGACAAATTCCTTTTCTGAATCGAGTTCACTCCTCGTTCCAGTCCTGTAGCACTGAACCAGATTAACTTACCATTCCATACATGTCTATCTAATGAGATATAAATATTTACCCAATGCATTGGAGGGATATATAGGTCCCACCCATCTCATAATGAAATCATTCTTACTTGTTCCACAACATAAACATAAATCATTCATCATAACACAAAGAATAAAATGGGTTTCATAAACATCATCCCATAATAACATAATCCATATAAAACAAATGGATATAATTTCATCATAAGAAGAATAAAACCATGTAAATAATAGAGAAATTATACTTGAAACATACACATATGAAATAATGTCATCTTAGATGGAAAATGGTTTTGATAAAACACTTGAAAGGAATTCTTGGGGAAAATATCCTTTCTTTTTCAAAATCATTTTCTTTTCACAAAATGACATTCAATTTTTAAAGAAAAGTATTTTTTTTTTAAAATAATAATGAAATCTTGTAGAGTAAGCTTCATGAAAATAAGGCATTATAAAACCATAAAAATCCATTAATGCCGTATAAGTTAAAAAACATTCTCCACGTACTTTTGTCGGAAAAGTCAAAAAGTTCCTCGTATGGTAAACAAAATAAATATTCCTTACATAACATTTGGTAAAAGTAAAAAATGGGTAAAAATGACATTAAAAATACATGAAAACATTTTTAGAAAACATAGAAATGGATGATAACAATAACCCTAGTAAAAACTTACGAATGACAATCTCGGATAAGAACGAGATTGGAATAGTTATCCATTACAAAGAACTTTTTATAAATAAAATAGATCACTTATGTGTATTAACTATAAGGTCACACAAAGAATTTATAAATACATGATAATATATAAAAATTCATTTCTCACATAATCAAATAACTACATAAACAAGAAAGAGAAGATCAACCCCAAGAATGGAAATTGGGTTAAGAAGTTCCCTCACCTCGTGTCCGACTTGACTCGATCATTCATTAATTTCCTGAATAATAAACCAAAGTTAATTTAAACTTTCTTAAGAACCCTTTTCAAGTTTATTATTCCTTTTATATTACTTATTACCATGTTATAAAAATTATGTAACCATTTAAGTTAATAACGTTCGTTTTGTCGATATTCGGTACTTGAGTCAAAAATGGACTTCTTATAATTACATGTTGTTCATGTTGTCAAAGGTTCATTATATCTAGATTGATATTAATTATTTATATATCATATATATCATATATATCCAGCATATACATGTATTTATAATAGTACATAACATATGGAGGTAAGAAATGAAATGCACCGTTCATGGAGACGGTAAGCCATACGTACGCATGAACACTACTTTCATTTCTATTTCTTATTTTAATGGAATTAAAACATAATGATACATAGGTATATTATAATTCCAGTATAATATCATATATAATATCATTAACTCCATCCTTTATACATCCCACATAAGGCATTAATGAATCACATCACTTTGAGGGGGCGGTAGTCCGCACTTCCTCAAATGAGACTATCGTATTTATCCACTATGGAAACCATAAAGGCTTGATATAATTGGGAAGTAAATAAGAATAAGGAAATAATAAACATAATATATATCATATATAAATACAGTGCCATCATAATGGCCACCATGAGAGGTGGTAGGAGAAAATCGAACAATCATCATTTCGTGAGGCGCTAGTTTGCCATCCACAGAAACATTATGTTCTTCATCCATTAGATGGAGGTGTGTGTAAGTGTAGTTCGAATCATTCTCATAAAAAAATCCTAGTATATTTAGGATACTAGTTTTGTTACAAAATAAAGGATTAAAAAGAGTTTAGGGGTTGGATAAGTAGAATAAAAGAAAACAGTTTATGAGAAACCGTTACCTTTAATTTGGGTAACTTCTTTTGGTTTGAACCAAAAGAAATTATTAAAGTGCCTTCTGCCTAAGGTAAGGCTTCTAGGGGGAGTAGAGGGATGTAAGGAGATTAATTGGGAAGATTTTTTATGAGCCAAATGGCTTGATATGTGTGATGAATTGGATAGAAATGTTCTCATTTTATAAGGGGGAGGAGGGGCTCTTTTAGAAAGTGTGAAAATATTATTTTATTATAAACTTATCTTCGGTTTCAAAAGGTCAAAAAATCATTAAATATGAATATAAGATGAATAATGGTCTAAATAAAATCATCCAATAAAAATTGGACATGTTTTGGATAATATTTTAATCATTATAATCTTATTTATTTAAATCATTTATTAATGAGGTAAATACTGCATCATTATTGTGTCATTAATAATTTAATTTATTTGATATCTAAAAATTATAAACAAATATCATCATGTATTAAATATTTTTATATTTCCAATTAATATTTATAGTCAAAAATATAATTTATATAAGTCCTTATAAAAATTAATTACTAAAAGATTTTTGTTAATGTCAAATTTGTCTTTACATTAAATTAATTAATCCAAATTGTCAATATCACTACCAAGTGTCACAATGGGGTCCCAAAATTGATCCAAGGATGCCCATGGTCGGACACTACTCATCCAATAAGGTTAGGACAAGTGTTAAGGTAATTTTGAATTATTATAATATTCTTTTATCATTGAATTACCCTATTTACCTTTAACTGCAGTAAATAAAAGTCAAAAGTTAGTATTCTCCAAAAAATATTTTCATCTTATTGAACCAAATTTTACTTCTTGATAACAACCATGTATGTAGGATTTTTGAAATTCAATTCAAAGAAGTGGTAAAATTTCATTTAAATGAAAGAGTTAGTTTTTTAACTACCACTAAGTGGTCTCACTATTCATCAAAAATTGAAGTTTTTTAGAAAAATACCAAAAATTCAGCCTAAGCTATATTTGATATTCTGAATTCAAAAATTATTTCTATTTTTCCAAATTCAAAACATATATGTGGTATTAATTAATTTTAAAATTAATTCCCGTTATCAAAACAAATAGCGTGTTTTTAAGAAACAATTACTATCAAAAAATCGACAGTTGTTTATGTCCAATTTCAAAGTGAAATTAATTCCAATGAACAACATTGGATTAAATGTTAAAAATATATTCTAATTACAATTTAAAACCAATTAAAAAGATAATCTAACCATATAAATTATTGCGATGAAAAAAGTTTTTTTTTAATTAAAATATAGCGTGTTTTTACTATTCATTAAAATATGAAAGTTTTCAGAATAATATGAAAAATTTATCCAAAGTAAATTTTTATATCCTGATTCCAAAGAAGAATTTTATTTTGTCAAATTGAACTTATAAACATGTCAAAGACTAGATTTAAAGTGGGTGCGCCATCAAAAGGCGGCAAAACTGCATTTTTTGAAAAATACTTATTTTACCCGAAAAAATTTATTTTGTTCTCATACCATGTTCTAGAAAATGTGTAAGATGAATAATAATGTTATAAAATTCAAAATGTAGTTAATACTATTCATAACGGCTAGTTTATAATAATATTATAACAATATATCGTTGTTTAGTGAAACTCGGTATTGCGTACTACACACACTATCGAGAAAGGTCGCGATTGCGTGTAATGCAGGCCAAATCAGGGATGCGTGTAGTGCAAGATCCCTTTGTTGTAGCATATAACACAAGAAATCAATGAAATTAAAAAAAATAATTCTCATAAAATCTCGGGTTGTTACATTCTACCCCCATTAAAATGAATTTCACCCTCGAAATTCGTCGGGGTTATAAATGGTTTACTACTTGAAAGTTTATTTCATAGAAACCCACATTGTAAAAAGGAATACTAAAACATAATTTTAAAAAGTGAAGTATGAAACATATCAGTTACCCAAATTGACTCATCACTTGGTTTCCACATAAGAGAACGTAGGTGAAGATATGGATATGGAAGAGAAACCTAACCGTCAAGTTCTGATGAAGAGTGGTAGAGAACATGGCTATGAAAAAGCCAACAATCACAAAGCCATAAATTTGTGATGATCTAAGGTACCATCTGATTCATCGGATATGAGAACACTAGGACAACATTTTTGGGTTTCAAGATCATTTCCCAAATGTTGAATAATTTTTTAATTAAAATAAATACTTACTTGATTTTGGTACAATCTCAACGTTTCTCATGTCTCGAACAATTTCCACTTCATCTATTAAAGACATAAAGTTGAATTTGTCTTCTGTGAAGTGTTATCAGATCATGCGATAGAATGATAGGTCATTCTATCTGTCTCAAACATAAGGTTAGAAAAAGTTATATATATAAGTCCATCTATGGTGAGATTAATCATATATGGTTCCTAAAATGGACTTCATCTATCATAGAGTTTAATAAAATAAAACTAGTTTCTACTAACTAGGGACTTCCTGTAGGCCAGTGGTATGCGATAAAGGCCTGTCACACTTCAGTTGTGGGTTCGATTCCCACAGCCTTGTCCGACACGACGGGTTGTCGCCTATCCTGTAGGTTGTCCTTTTTCTAAAACTACACAATTATAACATTCCAGAAATAATATAAAAAAAGGTTCTATCCTTAAACGATACTATCAGATGTATAACTTAATCTATTCCAATCTTTAGGCTTACCCAAACTCACAGTATAAGGAAAAATATTGGTAGAGAGGTCATCTACCAAACATGTAAATACCGTTATTTATCCCCATATAAGATATGTCTGGTTGGTCACATTACAAACATTCAAATGCCTTAATCATGTATTCTATTGAAATACCCATTGAACCTTAGTGAAAACATGAATGCTGTCAAAAGTTAACTCTTTCCACATACCAAAATCCCAAAATTTCTATATACTCAAACCATGATATCACTTTGTCCTTATATCAGTCATGAGCTCATTAATATTATTTTCTCCTTATCCCTTCATTATGCACATATCATATGCTTTCCAAAATATTTTAATTACTTTTAATGGTTATCGGTACCATATAATTATTGAAAACCATAATAAACCAATACATAGATATTCCAATATTACACAGTACTATAAATCAGATTCCACAACATTATTTTGGAATCCCGTTACATAAACACATAACCATTCCAATACATTGTTGTCATACTCAACATTGCCAATAGTGATCGCATGTGACTTCCCTTTGTCCTTTTCCTTAATAGGTTTCTCACGTTTATCATCATTAACCCTTGGATTAGGGCATTGATTATCATAATTCCCCATTTCCTTTCACTTGAAGCATTGAAGTGTTGGTGGGGCGTTCTTTGTAGTATTTTATCTATTCACATCATTAGCTACCTTTTTTCCATTACTTCGAAACTCAACTGCTCGATGACCTTGTTTTCCACACTTTGAAACATTTTCTAATACCTTTTAGAAAATCTCCACCATGATTCTTTCCACACATTGAGCATATAGAAACATTCACTTTCTTTTCACCATTGTTCTGAGGTTTTTCCTTAAACTCCATCTTTTGTTTCTTGTCAAAACCATGAGATGGATATGTTACACCAACTTAAAGTTCTACCTTGATAGCACAACACACAATTTCTTCATAGATACTGAAGTATCTTATAGCTAATGATCTTCGAAGACTTGGTTTTAAGCCACTGAAGAATCGATCAACTTTACTTTCAGGTTGGATGATAAAGACAGATGCATACCTTGAAAGTCTTGTAAAATTTGATTCATATATACCAACAGATTCATCATCCTTCTGCTTAAGCTCAAGGAAATCTTTTTCCATATTTGTTAAAATAATACGAGGGAAGTAATTACTGAAAAACAAGTTCTTGAACTCGTCCCATTCCATGGATTCAATTTCATCTTGGGGCCTTGTATTCTTAATTAGAGTCCACCACTGGTCTGCTTCACCTTCTAAATGGTAAACAACTAAAATGAATTTTTCATGTTCTAAACAGCAATGTATGGAAAATATCTTTTCAATGGTACTGATCCATTGTTCAGCAACAAGTGGATCAGAAGACCCATTAAAAGAAGGTGGACTTTGCCTCATAAAGGACTCAATAGAATATTGTTCCCTTCTCTACTCATTTGGAAGTCCAGAATGATTCATAGCCTATGTAAGTATAGAAATAATATTTTTCACTCCATCTTCCATAACGTTGGTTTGTTCAGGAGGACAATCATTGAATCGTCCATTACATTGATCAACATGGTTCCTTAGGGTTCCAGCCATCATTTAAAACCCAAAAAGAATAGTGTGAGAGGCAAAATCATGCTAGGAAAACAACATAATAAAGGGGGAGTACCTTCAAAATATAACATATTAGGGTTAATTCTAATATTCTTACCGTAATTCTAGGACTATAACCTATACTTATACTTAACCTTAGGGACATCCCTAGACATACCTTAGAAATATCTCTAGGGATCTCACTAAAGTTTTCGCATCCTAGTTTCTAAAGTTTAACCAACACTTTCCTATGATACTAATTGTAGAGACCCAAAGCTTGATGTACATGGACATTAAATTACTTTTGTGGAATACTTAATACATAACAAAAACCAACACTCAAGGACCGTAATAGTTTCATGTCTTTGGAAACTCGGAACATAATCTTCTAATCATGGTGAAAGATCTTCAAGATCTCCCATAAAGATCTTCCACTTTTGTTTTCTTACCCAAAAACTTTCTTTATATCCTGGGGAAAAGAAAACATAAAAAGGGTGAGATCAAATGCTTAGTAAGGGTAAGCATGGAGAAAATAAAACAAACCATATACATTTGAACTTCAAAACATGAACATAATATTTAAACATCAAAATCTTGAGCAATGACATGAAACATGGAAGTACGTAGGGAATAGATCATAATGGATCATAAATCATGATAAAATAGTATGGGAATAAAACATGTAATTGTGGAAAACCATTAACCACATGATATTATTTCGATAGTATCCAAGGCATTGCTGCCAAGACCATCTTAGTGGACAAAGTGCTTTTCTGAATTGAGTTCCCTCCTCGTTCGGGTCCTGTAACACTGAACCGAATTAACTTACCATTACAATCATGTCTATCTCAGGAGATATAAATCTTTACCCAATGAATTGTAGGGAGATATAGGTCCCACCCATCTCATAATTAAATCATTCTTACTTGTGCCACAACATAAACATAAATCATTCATCATAACCCAAAGAATAAAATGGTTTTCATAAACATCATCCCATCATAACATAATCCATATAAAACAAATGGATATCATTTCATCATAATAAGAATCAAACCATGTAAATAATAGAGACATTATACTTAAAACATACACATATGAAATAATGTCATCTTAGATGGAAAATGGTTTTGATAAAACACTTGAAATGAATTCTTGGGGAAAATATCCTTTCTTTTTCAAAATCATTATATTTTCACAAAATTACATTCAATTTTTAAAGAAAATGATTTTTTTGAAAATAATAATGAAATCTTGTAGAGTAAGCTTCATGAAAATAAGGCGTTATAAAACCATAAAAATCCGTTCATGCCGTATAAGTTAAAAAAACATTCTCCTCGTACTTTTGTCGGAAAAGTCAAAAAGTTCCTCGTATAGTAAAAAAAATAAAGATTCCTTCCATAACATGTGGTAAAATTAAAAAATGGGTAAAAAGGACATTAAAAATACATGAAAATATTTTTAGAAAACATAGACATGGATGATAATAATAACCCCAGTAAATACTTACGAATGACAATCTCGGATAAGAACGAGATTGAAATAGTTATCCATTACAAAGCTATTTTTCTAAATAAAATAGATCACTTATGTGTATTCACTATAAGGTCACATAAAGAATGTATAAATCATGATAATATATAAAAATTCATTTCTCACATAATCAAATAATGATATAAACAAGAAAGAGAAGATCAACCCCAAGAACGGAAATTGGGTTAAGAAGTTCCCTTACCTCGTGTCCAACTTGACTCGATCGTTCTTTAATCTCATGAATAATAAACCGAAGTTAATTTATACTTGATTAAGAACCTTTTTCAATCTTATTATTCCTTTTATATCACTTATTAACATGTTATAAACATTATGTAACCATTTAAGTTAATAACGTTTGTTTTGTCGATATTTGGTACTTGAGTCAAAAAATGGATTTCTTATAATTACATGTTATTCATGTGGTCAAACTTTCATTATATCTAGAATGATATTCATGATTTATATATCATATATATCATATATATCCATCATATACATGTATTTATAATAGTACATAACATATGGAGGTAAGAAATGAAATGCACCATTCATGGAGATGGTAAGCCGTATGTACGCATAAATGCTACTTTCATTTCTATTTATTATTTTAATGGAATTAAAACATAATTATACATATTTATATTATAATTCCAGTATAATATCATATATAATATCATTAACTCTATCCTTTATACATCCCACATAAGGCATTAACGAATCACATCACTTTGAGGTGGCGGTAGTCCGCACTTCCTCAAATGAGATTATCGTATTTACCCACTATGGAAACCATAATGTCTTGATATAATTGGGAATTAAAGAAGAATAAGAAAATAATAAACATAATATATATCATATATAAATACAGTTCCATCATAATGGCCACCATGAGAGGTGGTAGGAGAAAATCGAACAATCATCATTTCGTGAGGCGTTAGTTTTCCATCCACAGAAACATTATGTTCTTCATCCATTAGATGGAGGTGTGTGTAAGTGTAGTTAGAATCCTTCTCATAAAAAAATACTAGTATATTGAGGATACTATTTTTGTTACAAAATAAAGTATTAAAAAGATTTTAGGGGTTGGAGAAGTAGAATAAAAGAAAATAGTTTAAGAGAAACTGTTGCCTTTAATTTGGGTAACTTCCTTTGGTTTGAACCAAAAGGACTTCTTGAAGTGCCTTATGCCTAAGATAAGGCTTCTAGGGGAAGTAGAGGGATGTAGGGAGCTTAATTGGTAAGAGTTTGGACGAGCCAAATGGCTTGAGAGGTGTGAGGAATTGGATAGAAATGGTCTCCTTTTATAAGGGGGAGGAGGGGCTCTTTTGGAAAGTGTGAAAATATTATTTTATTATAAACTTATATTTGGTTTCAAAAGGTCCAAAAATCATTAAATATGAAGATAATATGACTAATGGTCGAAATAAAATCATCCAATTAGAATGGGACATGTTTTGGATAATATTTTAATCATTATAATCTTATTTATTTAAATCATTTATTAATGAGGTAAATACTGCATCATTATCGTGTAATGAATAATTTAATTTATTTGATGTCTAAAAATCATAAAAAAAATACCATAATGTAATAATTTTTTTATATTTCCAATGAATATTTATAGTCAAAAATATAATTTATATAACTCCTTATAAAAATTAATTACTAAAAGATTTTTGTTAATGTCAATTTTGTCTTTACATTAAATTAATTAATTCAAATTGTCATTATCACTACCAAGTGGCTCAATGGGGTCCCAAAATCTACCCAAGGATGCCCATGGTCGGACAATACTCATAAAATAAGGTTAGGACAAGTTTTAATTTAATTTTGAATTATTATAATATTCTTTTAACCTTGAATTACCCGATTTACCTTTAACCGCAGTAAATAAAAGTCAAAAGTTACTATTCACCAAAAATTATTTTCATCTTATTGAACAAAATTTTAATTATTGATAACAACCATGTATGTATGATTTTTTAAATTCAATTTACAGAAGTGGTAAAATTTCATTTAATTGAAAGAGTCGGTTTTTTAACTACCACTAAGTGGTCTCACTATTCATCAAAAATTGAAGTTTTTCAGAAAAATACAAAAAATTCATCCTAAGCTATATTTTATATTCCAAATTCAAAAATGATGTATATTTTTCCAAATTCAAAACATATATTTGGAATTAATTAATTTTAAAATTAATTCCCGTTATCAAAACAAATAACGTGTTTTTAAGAAACAATAACTATCAAAAGATCGACACTTGTTTTTGTCCAATTTCAATGTGAAATTAATTCAAATAACCAAAATTGGATTAAATGGTAAAAATATATTCTAATTACACTTTAAAACCAATTAAAAATATAATATATCCATATAAATTATTGTGATGAAAAAAGTCGTTTTTAATTAAAATATAGCATGTTTTTACTATTCATTAAAATATGAAAGTTATCAGAATAATATGAAAAATTTATCCAAAGTAAATTTTTATATCCTGAGTCCAAAGAAGAATTTTATTTTGTCAAATTGAACTTATAAACATGTCAAAAACTAGATTTAATGTGGGTGCGCCATCAAAAGGCGGCAAAACTGCATTTTTTGAAAAATACTTATTTTACCCGAAAAAATTTATTTTGTTCTCATACCATGTTCTAAAAAATGTGTAAGATGAATAATAATGTTATAAAATTAAAAATGTAGTTAATACTATTCATAACGTCTAGTCCATAATAATATTATAACAATATATCGTTGTTTAGTAAAACCCAATATTGCGTACTACACACGCTATCGAGGAAGGTCGCGATTGTGTGTAATTCAAGCCAAATCAGGGATGCGTGTAGTGCAAGATCCTTTTGTTGTAGCGTAAAACATAGGACATCAATGAAATTAAAAATAATAATTCTCATAAAATCTCGGGTTGTTATAATCGTGATGAGATCCACACTTATGCATAGGGAAGATTCATATCAAAACCAAAGAGTGCATGGGTGATGGTGATTTCATGGCTAGGAGTGCATGGACTATGGGTTTCACATCCTCACAGTTTGTCTTGCATAGGGAAGGTGTCTACAAGATCGATCAGAGGAGTGTAGTGAGATCAAGGGTGATGCTATTTCTTGAAGTGAACACTTCTAAGGGTGCACGCAGATGACACAAATTGCATGAAATAGGGTATGTACACTCACCTATTCAAGGATACATGGAGAGATAATGTGCTTGGAAATCCTCTATTGAGGTCCATTTACCTCGGTTACCCAAGTTAGGGGTGACGTCCCACGTAATCGTGAGTCTACAGGAACGATCCATGCTCATTAATGTCCTTTGTTTATATGGTTCACTTGTCTTGAACAAAGGGTTTTGCGACAATATCAACTATCACACCAAGGACCTACGGGAGGTTTTTGCAGACCGAGATGACCATGTCCAAGGTTTCATGGGAGTGACACAAGACAAGGAGGTCTTGGTACTGAGAGAAAGAAGGTGGGGATAAAATCATGGATAAATTCTCTAATTTGGTGAGTTCATGAACCCCATGGGTATCATGAGATCATGTAAAAACTGTGCAAGAACCAAGAATTTCATGACATTCAGTACATCATGTGACTACCTGATCTTCAAAAGATCATGCAGCCGACCCTCATGATTACATGAGGAGTTATCCAGAAGGCGGTGGTCGACGTCCCTTTTTTACTGGAGATCTTTTTCCTCCCCTCTTACCTCTATTTTTATCGATGGGATCTTGGTATATATAGGCTGCAGGAGGTTGATTCTTCTGCCAATTTTCATAGGATGAGCACCACGTGCACTGGTTGAAGTGGTGGAGATCGTATCACATGATAATTTTATCTGATCATGTGATTACTCTATTTATATCTATGGAATTTCATGATCCTATAAAATCCAAGTTAATTCATATGGAAAATACGTTGAAGGTGGAAGGGGTTCACATTCACTAAAATTATTGTGACGTATTCAATGATTGTCTTCACCTCGATAGCATGATCAAAGGACATGTGGCAGCCTTGAATCCCTTCTGTGATGCCATGTGTTCTAGATAAATTTGATTTAAATAAAATTAAAATACATTAGAGGCGGAAGAGGTTCACGGTTTCTGAAATTATCATGATATCCCTCAGTGTTTGTCTTCACTTTGGTCTCATGATCAATGGATGATCATGCACGGAATTCAAGTGATGGTGGGGATCTCAGAGAGGCCAATGGTGTATGTTCTTTGATCCTATGGTGGATTCTTTTGGATGCCTCAGATTTTCATAGATATTAGCAAAGTACCGGAGATATGTTAGTGAAATATAATGAGTGTCGGGTGTGCCTCGGGACCTCGAACTAGGGTGTTGGGAGGTTAAAGATGAAGGTCCTTTGCTGCGTAGGATCACCTAAGTTTGGATTCACGAGGTGTGAGATGATTTGTTTCGATCAGAAAATGCGAAAGGCTATAGTAGATGGCCATGATCAATGGAAGGCATGATTGGAAGGTGTAGATTGCTGGGAGGCACAATCAGATGGTATAGATTTGATCTCAATGGAAAAATCCCATCCCACATTGAATTCTTTCCGCACCTACCCTTCGGTATATAATCTATTCTAAATATTCCATTGGTTTGAGATGAAAATGGGGTCAACACCCATACCATATGCATCACCTCAATCACACGGGCCTCAGACCACCGAGCTTATGGCTTGGGCTATGTGCGTGCCTATAGGATTTTGCACCACATTCCCTATACACAGCGCCACTTTCCTCTTGCAGGAGCTATGATCCTTTGCTGTTCCGCTAGATATCCCAAGTCGAATCCCATTGGGCGTGGTCAACCTCTATTCCTACATGGGTCTATGGTCAAATTAGCCTTGGATGGCTAGTGGATAGTCATAATTTTTGGCTAAGGGTAGTAAGAAAAAACCTTAACTACTAAGAATAAAATTCTTAGTTGAATATAATAGTCCTAAAGTGGTCTACTTAAAAACCCAACCGTTATGTATTCCATTTCTAAGTATTATTCCATGGTCCTTTAATCTTCAGTGGAAAAGTGTGAAATGAAAAAATATTGGTGATAATAGTGTCATAGGGCCAAGTCATCTACAACAGCTAGAAAGTGTGAGTTGGAAAGATCTCGACACATGATATCTTCCTAGGATTAGACTCGGGCACATGTTCAAGTGGCATAGGGACCGCACAAAAGACCAGGGATGCTCATAGAGGGTCAGTTCTAGGCATGTGATGGGAAAGGTCACATGTAATTTGATTTCCTAACTCATCATTTTGAGGAGGGAATATAGTTGGAAGATAGAACACCATGACAGAAGGATCTTTGTGACCAGGGATCTCCCAGGTGAGGAAAGGGTGGCCTCCAGGGAGGCAGAGATGGAAGAGGAGAAGGTGGGGCTCCAGGAAGAGGAGCTGTGGGTGGTAGATGATGTTATGAGCTCCTTCCACCATGACCACTAGGTGGCCCACATCATGCTTAGAGAGCTGGAAGTCTAGGTCATGGATTGATGCATGCTATGGATGTTTATGAACCAACAACACATGAGATAATTAGAGGTACAATATATGTTTATTCTACTCTTGATTTAGTACTAGTAGACATAGGTGCGAGTCATTACTTCATATATTTACTCATAGTGTGAGAGATATAGCTCCCAATTGAGGATTTATCCCAAAAACTTTTTCTTGATGTTCCTATGGGGAATTATTCTTTGATAACTTTTATTTGTTGAAAGTTCAAGCTATCACTTGATGGAGATAGTTTCTCATTATAACTTTTGGTCATCATGATGAAACTTTATGACATCATCTTGGGCATGGAACGATTGTTCATGGTCTGATACTAGATTAAATATCATGGTATATGAGTCATATGAATTCACACTGATGGGATGAGATTCTTCTTTGTGGGTGAGAGATATCTCATAGTAGGATGAGTGGGTTTTTTGAGAAGGAGGCTGCAACCCATTACTCATCAGTTGGTGAGTGTAGCCCTTGGAGTAGTAGGCTCTTCAGGCATCTGGATTCCTTCATTCATGGAGGATTTTATGGACGTCTTCCCCAAGGACGTTCTAGTACTACCTATGAGGAGGGAGATGTGGGATTTCATTGAATTTCACCATAGGACCACTCTGATATCTTCTACGATATATTGGATGACCCCTACTGAGCTTTGGGAGCTGTGTTTGTAGTTGGAAAAACTTCAAGAGAATTGTTTTATCAAGATTGTTGTGTCCCCCTTGGTAGCTCTGATGTTGTTCATGAAAAAATTGGATGAGATTTTATGAGTTTTTTTTATATTATTATCTCTTAAACTAGGCCATGATAAAGGAAAAGTAAAATTTTTTGAGTACTAGGGACATATTTTTGATCAGTTGTGAGGTGAGAGATGGTTCTCAAAAATAGATATCAGGTATGGCTACTGCCAGTTGATAGTTAATGAGGATGATATTATGAACATGGAATTCTAATTTCATTATGTACACTATGAGTTCTTGGTGATGCCTTTCTATATAATGGATTCTCCTATTGTGTTTATGGATTTGATGAAACAGATCTTACAACCGTACTTGAACCGATTTGTTGTTGCCTTTATTTAAAACATACTCATATAATCCATGTTAGAGGAGAAGCATGTAGAGAACCTGAGGATGGTAATAGATTTTCTTTGGGTGAAACATCTTTATGTCAAACTCTGAAAGTTATGGTTTTAGATTCATAAGGTTCACTTTCTAGGGAATTTAATTTCTATGGATGAATTAGATGTGGACCCTAGAGAGATCAATGACATGTTTTCTTGGGATCCACCCAATAATGTGTAAGAGGTGTGAAGTTTTCTTAGCATGGTGGGGTATTATAATAGTTTTGTGGAAGAATTCTCCAGGATTTAATCCCCTTTGACCTTCTTGATGTGGAAAGGGAATTCATTTACCTAGACTAAGTTGTGCCAGAGATCTTTCAAGGAGTTTAGGATGAGGCAAAGAAGTGATCCTATTTTGAGACTAATGTAGGAATTCATAGAGTATGTAGTGTATTATTATTCCTTAAGAGTTGGGCTCGAATACATATTGATACAGAAGAAGGAAGTCATCATATATGGGTCTAGGTAGTTTATACCCCATAAGAAGATCTACACAAATCGTGACCTAGAGCAGGCAATGATAGTCTCTGCTCTGAGTATGTGGAGGAACTATCTTCTGGGAGAGTGCTTTGTTGTTTACTCAGACCATCAAAGTCTTAGGTATGTCTTCAGATAAAGATACTTTAATCTAAGGTAGAGCCACTGGTATGAGTTTCTTCAGGTCTTTGACTTTGAGGTATTCTATACTCTTGAGAAGGGAAATATGGTGGAAGATTCCCTTAGCAAGAAGTATTAGACTCATTTTTAGGAGGCATATGAGTAGTTATCTCCCTTATAACTGAACCATAGTTGAGAAGGAGGGTATAAATTTTCTTTAGTATATGGTGTTGACTCATCTGCTTTTTGAGAATGTGAGAGAGTCCCGGTTGGGAGACATCAACTATGAGGTCTTGTATTAATATATATCCTCAGGATATTCACTAGATGGATGTTCTAAAGGAGGGAATCACATTATAATTTTTCAGGGATAGATGGTGGTTCCAGTCATGATGAAGGAGGAGGTGATGAGAGAGTTTCACATTTCTCCTTTGGTTTTACATCCCAGTACATGAAAGATGTACAGAGACCTTCAGTGGTAGTTTTGGTGGGTTGGAATAAGACAAAGCATGTTTTATTTCAACTCTTGATGCCTCTCCTATCAGTAGGTTAAAACTAAGAACTAGGTTCATATGTGTTTTTTACAACCTCTTAATATCCCAAAGTGGAAATGGGATGACATACCCATGAAATTAATGATAGGTCTTCCACAAAAAACGAGAGGCCATGATGCCATCTGGGTGATAGTTGACCGATTCATGAAGTTAGCTCACCTCCTTGCTATTAGGGAGTAAAGTTCAGTAGAGAGTTTGGGGAAGTTTTATATATGGGATATTGTTCACCTTCATGGAGTTCCCTCAACTATTTTCTTTGACCATGATACATGGTTTACATCACAGTTGTGGAGAGGCCTTCAAGAGGTATTCAAGACCCAAATAAGGATGAGTACAACCTTCCACCCCCAGAAAGATGAGAATACTAAGTGCACTATCTAGGTGCAATAGGATACACTTAGGGCTTGTGTGTTAGAATTTGGTTAGACCTGGGATGATCACTTTTTATTATTAGATATTGCGTACAATAACAACCACCACTTTAATATTGACATGGAACCTTTTGAGGACCTATATGAGAGACCTTGTAGGTCATCCTTGTACTTGACAGAGATGATAAAGACATCTCTTTTTGGGATAGAGATGGTGCGGGAAACAATAGATAAGGTCCAAGACATCCACAAGTGGATGAGGTCAACCCAGAGTAGGCAGAAATCTTATGTAGATTGAACATCGTAGGACCTTGGAGTTTAAGCAGGAAAACCATGTTTTCTTGAGAGTGTTCCCATGATGAGAATTATGAAGATTCATCATAGGAGGAAAGTTATCTAAAAGATTCATCAGGATGTTCGAGATCCTGTAGAGGGTTTTTAAGGTTTCTTAACACCTTTCCCTACCCCCACATTTGGAACGAGTGCACAACATCTTCCATGTGTCACAGCTGAGGAGATACATGAATAACCCCATGCACATCATTGACTAGGGTGATCTAGACATTGATGATGGAGACACTTTCATGGATCAACCAGTGGTGATCAAGGATTGAAAAGAGATGAACCTGCATATATGGACCATCCCCTCAGTTTGTGTGGTATGGAAATATGGGAGCATGTAGGAGATCTCCTGGGAGTGGGAGAGCCAGATCCATGCTCAGTATCCCAACATTTTTGTTTAGTTTTGTTTTTAAAGGATAAAAATATTGAAGGAGGGAATACTATATAAATCTTTTTTCCTTTTAAGACATTGAAATATATATATAGAATTGTTTTTGGAGCCAGGATCTGAGAAGACGTGTGATTCCGAGACCTGATGTGCCCAAAATTAATTTTATAAAAATATTAAATATATTTTATATCACATGCACATAGTTTCTTAAAGAAAATAGGATATATATTAAACCATGACTCATATAAAAAATTTAAGACCACATTTGAATCTAGAACATGAGTTTTACCCTAGGCATGACCTAAAATGGGTTGGTACGAGATGTTTGAATAAAGATATTATTGGTAGTAAGTTTAGTGGATTAATTAAATAATTAATTTAATTAAGTCACTAAATGACCTAAATATAAATTATCTATAAATGTAATGTTATGAAGGATCGCTAGGGTTAGATTCACAACCCTGGGACCATTGAGAGGATATTTCTTCCACCCTCCATTGGTGAATCGAGTTCAGACGACAATTGGCCTCCAGATATAGGATAATCAAGGCACAAAAAACACTCTCCTTCATTGGTGAGTGTGTTATTAAATGATAAATGATATGAATCGTGGTAGGACTCATCATTTTTGGTTTTCACACCATA
Source organism: Viscum album (assembly GCA_963277665.1). NCBI lineage: Eukaryota > Viridiplantae > Streptophyta > Magnoliopsida > Santalales > Viscaceae > Viscum > Viscum album. The sequence continues at coordinate 848,765,102 of OY728166.1, read as the reverse complement.
TGATTAAATGGTTGGGCATGATCAATTTCTATTCTTTGATCTACATTAAATTGAGCATTTGTATAAGCCCATGTACCAATTTAAATTTTTTTTATTCAATTATTTCTCATATCAAGCATCCCAATATGTATCTGTTAGCTAATAATTATTGGAAAACATTTTTTCACCTTTGTTTTTGTGATTACACCCTACCGTTTTTTATTTCTTCACCATAGACTACGGTTCCACGGTTCGACTTTTCTAGGTGAGATTGAGCCTGATCAAAACCTTAGATTCACGATAGATTAATGTGTGGTGAACAGTTTTACGATATAAGGATATATGTGGATGAATCATGGGATACAGAAGATCCTTTCATGGATTTAGGATCTTATAAAAAGGAGGTTGCAACCCGGGAGGCATGCGAGGTGCATACGAGCTTCAAACAATGAGCTGGATTATGTTTTCTAGCCAAAAGACGTTCAGAATTGATGTTTGGAGGAGCTTTCCACCGTTTTCAGGCAAGAAACATGTGAGATCCATGGTATAGGAGATGGATCTATATCACTATATCAGATATAGAATTTCTATGAAAAACATAACCATGCACTGTGTAGTCTGAATAACACATGACATTTAGGGCCCTGGCTATAATAGCTAGGGTTTCTAGGTGAGTTAAATATCACATGTCATGTTGGGTCCCCACACTTTATGTGAATCGGTGCTGGTGACCTAGTGGGTACTTCATAAGTACATGAGCATGAGCATGGACAAGTACATAGACACGACTAGAGGACACAACTAGAGTACACGTATGGGTATATGGACATGACCAAGGTACACAGAAAAGGCCAGGAGCATGAGAAGGACCCCGAGTAGCTGAGTGATATCACCTTTACATTCCATGTAGGGATAAATGGATAGTGATCTGTGTACTAGATGGTACACTTCTAGGGAGTAGGGTGGGATCTCACATAGTGTACACCAACTTCCTTTGGAGGAAACTTCTACCTCTCATATCTCCTTCATTTGGACTTGGATCTTGGACCACGAGTAGACTATCCAGAGTTTTTTTCCACATAAAACGTGATGTTGGAATTTTTAGTGGTCTTTGGGATATGATGCAAGATTTTACAAGCATGACGATTCTTTCAGTGACACTCTATGACGATAGTGACCAGGCAGGATCATTAGAGACATTAGAGTGGCACCCTCTTACTGGGAATGACATGGGTCCTATATCTACTATTAGAGTGGTATACTCCTACCAGGTAGGACATTGTTACTCTATCTACCATCAGAGTGGTAGCCTCCTACTGGGTAGGTGATCGCATCGCGATTCACTGTTTCATTTTCACCCTTACACCACTATGCTAAACTTGTTTTATATTGAAAATTATAAAAATAAAAACAAATTGAATTCCATGTTTGAATCATTTATTTTGCGTTTATCATTGTTTAAAAGGTTAATTTTACTTGTTTTGATTATTCCATTATAGGAGGAGGTGATTTGGAGGCCATAAAGATGATCTAGAAGGAAAATGGGCCAAAACTGCATGGGTCCCATGAACACCTGTCTACTATTGGCTAGATTATGATACATACGTGAATCCAAATGGGATGAGATTTTGTGGTATGGTCCAAAATTCAATTATCTACAACTATTATGAATAAAACCTATCCCCATTCGTCCATTAAGGGGCCCAACCGAAGTGATCTGTCTAGGCCACCGAATTTGCATGGAGCCAAAAGTTGTGTGCTATGTGCTATCCATATCTAGGGTTGTATGTGTCCAAATGGAGCCAAAATTTCGGTGGAGATAGAAAATATGTGGGTAAACAACTTTTTAGTTTTTTCAAAAGCTATTGAAGACTGTATAGAGGCCCAAAACAATGTGACATGTGGTTTTACACAATCTATGTGCCCAAAACTACTTCCCATTTTTTCTATAAAAGAGCACCATGGGTACCTCATTTAGGGAGTTCAAACCAGGATCCAAGATCTTCCATTTTGGAGTCCTATAGAAGTATATTGATCATCCTAGATGTTTTGGATTCCCCTATCCTCATAGGGGGATAAAGGATGAAGAAGGAGTTACACCCGAGCCTCCTCCTCCTCTCGATGACGAGCTAAACGGTGGACGATCATTTCGAGGGAGCTACACAAACTTGGGAGGGAGTTACAAGACATGTTCTTCTACTGGTTTTGTAAAATTTGTGTGTTGAATATTTCACTTATTTTGTATCTTTACTTGCTTACCCATGATTACATTTAATTTGATATAATTAAGTGGAACACTTTTTTATTTCAACACCGATTGGGTTGAGATTTCAAGTGGGAATCTTGGGTTATTCCTATTGGACAACACAATAATCCTATTTATCTCACACATACATAATATTTATTCATGATTTGGTAGAACTTTTATTCTATGTTTGATAACCAAAACTTGGCAACACGATTGTTGTGTCAAGGGGTGGTTCTTTAACCATCATTTGAAGAGGTAAGAGGGGAGTCAAGATCTTGACAACCTTCAACCAAAGAATTAAACAAAACCATGTTAAATTTTCAGAACAATGAACTATCCAAGATGTGTAGTGAACTTGATATGATATTCTTCTCTCATAATTATTAATACACCACCTTTATTTATCAACTATTTAACTCTTTAATTACGTAATTTACTTAAATCTGTTTTCAAAACCACACCCCTCTTTTAGTACTTCTTATTAAAAATACATTCTCTAAAACTATCAATGATCCTTGATAGACAACCTAGGTTCTTCAATAGACTGTAAATTTATCTTTGAATCATAACCAATTTGACATGTCATGACAACACAATCAAATTTTGGCGCCATTTTCGGTGAGCGCTTTGGTTTTTGTGCGTGTTTTTGATAATTTTCTTTGTAAATTTTATGAATGTTTGTTCGTTTTATCTTCTACATTTAAATTTATTTTTGTGTTCTAATTTATTTCTTGTGTAGGTTCTATGTATGAAGCGTTATACTCCGGGATAATTACAGCCTTTCGAACCTAAACCGGAGAGGATCCTACATCAGTGACCTCGAGATACACAAGAGGAACCTTTAAAGGAGGATGCACAAAACATCAACACTCATCTTGATCCTTCTTCTTCTTCTTCTTTGTAAAACCACATTAAAACTTAAATTAACATGAATAACATGGCTGAAAAAAATTGAACACTAAAAGAACTGACCTCACCTGATGTTGATATCCAACCCACCTATATTCAATTACATGGTGAGGCACCCAATTTTAAACTAAAATCCGATTTAATTCATATATTACCAAGATTCCATGGACTTCCTAGAGAGGATTCACAAAATAATTTAAAAGAATTTCACACTATGTGTTCTATATTAAGAACTAAAAATGTATATGATGAACAAGTAAAGTTAAGGAAATTCCTTTTTCCATTAGAAGAAACAACAAAATATTGGTTATATTATGTTAATTCCCCAATAAGAGGATAGGCATACATGAAACACCTTTTTCTTGAAATATATTTCCCAGCCTCTTGAACTGTAATAATAAGGAAAGATATTTGCAGGATAAGAAAATCTCAAGAGGAAACATTACATGAATATTGGGAACGCTTTAAAAGGTTATGTTCAAGTTTCCCACACCACCAAATAAGTGATCAACTTTTAATTAAATATTTTTATGAAGGTTTAATCCCTATTGATCAAAATATGATCGATGCTGCTGCAAGTAGTGAACTAGTTGATAAGACCCCAATTGCTGTAAGAACCTTGATTGAGAACATGGTGAAAACACACACAACAATTTGGTTCAAGGTCCAATGTACCGATTCGAGGTGTCCATGAAGTGAAAAGTACTGAATTCGAGAAGAAGGTGGACACAAAGTTCGAAGAGGTAAGTACCCTTCTTCGACAAATTTCTCTTTCCCAAGAGAAATACCAATATTATTCTCCCATCCATTGTGGTATATGTTCTTCTGACACCCACTACTCTGACCAATGTACTCAATTGAGGGAAACATATGAGAGTTGTGAGGCAATATTTACAGGCTTCCCCTATAAAAAACCCTTCAGGAAAAAACCTTACTATCCATACAACCATGGGTGGAAGGAGAACCAAACCTATAGGCAAGGGGGGTATTCAAACCAACCTAAACAACAATGGAACCAATCGAGACAGAGTAGTCATCCACCACCACCATCCAAAAATCCTCAACCACCCCAAAGGCCTTTCCAACAAACCCCTACAAAAAATGAGCCTAGCCTAGAAGATATGATGAAACAAATGGCTGCCAACAATATCCAATTCCAACAAACCACTTAGGTAGCTATACAAGACCTCAAAACCCAATTAGGCCAACTAGCTAACTCAGTGGGTGAATTAAAAGTCACGGATCAGGTAAACTTACCTCTCAACCAGTAGTGAACCCTAAGGATAAAGGAAATGTTAGTTCCATAACCCTTAGGAGTGGAAAACAACTAGAAAGTAAAATGAATCCTCCATTAGATTCATCCCCTCCTGAGGAAACCTCTATCCCAACCATTAGAAATGTTCCAAATGTTTAAGAACCTTGTACTAAGATAATCCCTTCTAAAGGAAAGAGTGTGTATATTGATTAGTCACCTAACCAATCATTCCTCTTTCATTTCCTCAAAGGGGCACCCTATAGGTTCCGGGCGCAGCGGAAGCGCGTTGGTGGGTTTTCCCAACTTTAATTTTAACGTTAAACAATGTTCAATCTGAGATCTGTCACGATGTAAAATTACGAATCTTTGGAATAGAAAGAGGAATGAAAAAATTAAGAGGGAATCCCGAAACTATATAAATAGGATCATCATATGTTGGTTATAATTAATTTAATTAATTCACAAGAATTACCTCAGTGGAATTCTTTCTTCGTTGATGTCTCCAGTTACGATCCTGTGATCCGTCGTTGCGTCGTAAAATCCAAGTGTAGGATTCCTCTAGCGGTGATCCACATGTGTGCCACGTATCTCCGGATGTTGCTGAAGGGATATCCAGGTGCTAGTGTGGAAGAACCTTCGCTTGCGATGTCCACCTTCGATCGCCTTGGTCTCTCGGTCTTGAGAGCGTTCTTGGAGGAAGGAGTTCTTTCAAACTTGATAGAATTCTCCAGAATTGTTGTGCACAACGATTGATTGAAAAGTGTTGGGGTTGTGAGGATGTTTATAATCAGGTTTGAGGTTTACAGAATTCTGACAATAAATAAATGGGTTACGTGTTTTATTTATTTCATTAACTCTTATTGAAACCCCCCCATGTCGAATTATTAATTTCTTGACATGTTCCCATGCTGATTATAATTAATATCATTTAATAAACAATATCATATCCTCAAAATCCAGACTGTAAAACTACACGGCGTGTAATCATTAATACACGGCATGTACTTGTTTTCCACAAAACTACACGGCTTGTATATTTAATATACACATCGTGTACTTTTATTTTCCAATTTTCTTTATCTCCTCCACATTTATTAGACATTGAGTAATGGAAATTTATTTATTAAATAAACGTAACTTCATTACTCGCTAATAAATATATTATTTCTCCCACAATATATTCTCTCAAATAACTAGTGTCGAAATAAATGCAATCAGGCATCCTTAAATAATTATTAAACCACAGTCGGGAATAATCTTTATCTAACTTGTTAAATTAATATTTAACAGAGATATATGGACACACTTAGTGTGTAACCCTCTAGGCCTCTTTCTCAATGGCATTAGGCGGAGCCTGCCTAAAGTCCAAGGTTAGCGTCTAGCAACATGCCAAGGCACCCATAGAGAAAGAAGTTAATGCCGCAATGACGTGTCACCTCATACGAACGCTTACCGTGTAATATAATCCCTTTATCATGATATCTCGAATCAAGCGGGTTGCATGATAGTGTCATCAACCCACGTGCTTGATTATTATTTCTTTGAATTTCCGAAATTGAACCCACCCATACCTTACCATGGCCATGGATTTATTTAGGCTATATCAATTCCATCAAAGGGAATGAGATATCTACTTCTGTTGTGGAACAGAAGCAACAAATCCTTTCTCGCATTATCTATTAATGCAGTATTACTCGTGACACACCCAACGTATCCTACCTCAATGCGAATAGTGTGTCATCATAGTTTTCATCAATACATCTAAGTGCACGAGTTGTAATACCCATTAATAATAATCTTAAAGTATAAGGACCAATACACACGTCCGCAGATAGGAACATCCAATGACACTATGAAATTTAGATTTCCTACTGGCGGGTATCGTTCTCATAATATCCTCCTGGATATTACCAAGGGCGCACACCATGAGATGGTGCCTCAAAGTTTTATGAGTCCTCACCCCTAATGGACTGTATTATTTTTGTCCCTCAAATAATGTCATCCGGCCATAGAACATATATTCAAGAATAGTGTTATGGAACTTCTGGGTTCTCATCATAGCAGGGATCCGCTATGACCCTTTAATGCAACAGCTATCCTTAGGACATTATCACATGCATTGTCATTCAGAAGAACAATGAAGATGTGATAAGGCTTTTATTAATGAATAAAGTAAAAATTAGTTGGTTCTAGGCCACCAACTCCAACAGACTCCCACTTGGACTAGAGCCAACTGCTAACAGCCTTTAACTCGCTAGCTCTCACATGATATTTATGCTTCTGCTGAGATAATCCTTTAGTCATGGGGTTTGCCAAGTTCTCTTCCGTGGGCACTCTTATCAATGCAACTTCACCCCTTTGATAGAAATACCTCAAGAGGTGATACTTTAGGAGTATGTGATTTGTTCGTTGATGTGACCTTGGTTCTTTTACAAGAGCCACCGCTGTAGTATTATCACAATACAATGTAATGGGATCTTTACTACTAGGCACCACATCAAGCTCCTGGAAAAAGTTCTGAATCCAGACAGCTTCCTTGGCTGTATCAGAAGCCGCTATATATTCGGACTCCGCTGTTGAATCAGCGACAACTGGATTCTTTGAACTCTTCCATCTCACAACTCCTCCATTGAGACAGAAAAAATATCCAGACTATGACTTCAGATCATTTTGATCTGTCTGAAAACTAGCATCAACATACCCTCTGATGACAAGCTCCTCTCTCCTCTATATACCAGGAACATATCCTTAGTTCTTCTCAGATACTTAAGTATAGTCTTAACAGTATTCCAATGCTGTTCTCCTGGATCTGCTTGATATCTTCCTACCATGCTCAGTGCATAGGCAACATCAAGTCTGGTACATAACATGGAATAAATGATGGATCCTATAACCGAAGCGTATGAGATATTACTCATTCTATCTTTCTCTTGTTGTGTCTGAGGACACATTTTCTTAGAAAGATGTAGTCCATGTGACACTGGAACCAATCCCCTATTGGATTGTTCCATACTAAATCTCTTTAGTATCTGGTCAATGTAGGTACTCTGACTTAGTCCAAGCAGCCACTTGGATCTATCATGAATGATCTTGATCCCTAGAATGTAGGCTGCTTCACCCAAGTCCTTCATGGAGAAACACTTGTTCAACCAGTCCTTAACTGACTGTAAGACTGGTACATCATTTCCAATAATCAATATGTCATCAACATATACTACTAGGATAACGATCACATTCCCATTAAACCATTTATAAACACATGGATCACGTTCGTTCTTAATGAAACCAAATTCCGTTATGGCTTCATCAAATCGAATGTTCCATGACCTAGATTCTTGCTTCAATCCATAAATGGATTTATGCAACTTGAAAACCCATTTGGCTTCACCTGGTGTCACAAACCCTTCTAGTTGTGTCATATAGACATGTTCCTGAAGGTTCCCATTAAGGAATTCTGTTTTAACATCCATTTTCCAAATCTCGTAGTCATGGTAAGCTGCTATGGCAAGTATGATTCTTATGGATTTAAACATAGAAACTGGCGAGAAGGTTTCATCATAGTCAATTCTTTGATGCTGTCTGAACCCTTTAGCCACTAGCCTTGCTTTATAGGTGCTAACTTGACCTTCCATGTACAACTTTCTCTTGAATACCCATTTGCATCCAATAGGCTTTACATCAACTGGCTCATCAACCAGAACCCGAACTTGGTTCTGATACATGGAATCCATCTCAGAATTCATAGATTCTAGCCATCTTGCAGCTTCTGAGCTTTCTACTACTTCCTTGTAGGAGAGAGGTTCATTATTTTCCAACAATAATGATTCACCATCCTCAGTGACTAGGAAACCAAATATCTCTAGTTCCCTTACCTCTCTTGAGCTCCTACGTAGTACTTGTGTTTATGAAACCTCTTCCACGAGGACCTGTGAAACTTGTTCCTATACCAACTCCTGTGTATCTTGAGCATCAACTTCGTCGAAGTCAATCTTGCTCCCACTATACTTTTTGAGGATGTGCTCCCTCTAAAGAAACACAGCTTTTCTGATAGTCACTTTCTTGTCTTGAGGGTTATATAGGTAATATCCTTTAGTTTCCTTGGGATATCCTATAAAGATACACCTCGTGCCCCGGGGTTCTAGTTTGTTACATGATGAGGCCTTAACAAACGCCTCGCATCCCCATACACATGTGTGTGAGAAAATGGGTTTCTTTCCATTCCATAGCTCGGCGGGAATTCCATTTTCCACCTTAGTTGGTACTCGGTTTAATGCGTATGCTGCAGTTTCTAATGCATATCCCCAAAAGGATAATGGAAGATCCGCAATACTCATCATCAACCTCACCATGTACAACAAGGTGTGATTCCTCCTTTCACTAGCACCATTCCACTGTGGTGTATAAGGAGGAGTGCGCTAAGATAGAATCCCAGACTCCCGTAGAATATTGATGAACTCTTGGTTCAGATATTCTCCACCTTGATCCAATCGAAGCTTCTTTATCTTCTTACCAAGATGATTCTCTACTTCATTCTTGAATTCCTTAAATTTCTCTAAGGCCTCTGTCTTATACCTCATTAAGTATACATAGCCATATCTACTCAAATCATCAGTAAAAGTAATGAAGTACGAATATCCACCTCTAGATTCTACTGGAAATGGTCCACACACATATGTGTGTACCAATCCTTGAAGCTCTGTGGCCCTTTCTCCCTGTCCACCAAAAGGAGGCTTGGTCATTTTTCCTTGTAAACAAGTGTTCCATCTAGCAAGTGGTTTTAGCTCAGTAGAGTCTAAAAAGACATCTTGACAGAGTTTTGTCAAGCGCTTCTCATTTACATGACCGAGAGGGTGATGCCACAACTGGGTGATGTGTGAGTCATGTGAGTTTGTTTCGTTATTGATTTCCAACACTTGGTTCTCATAATTTAATACATACAAACAATTATTTAAATGTGCCATACCATAACATATGTTGTTCTTATAAAAGAGATAACCCTTATTTCCAAACTTGAAAATAAATCCATCCATATCAAAACAAGATATAGAAATTATGTTATTGGTAACACTAGGCACATAATAATAGTTATGTAAAATTAAAATCATTCTAGTCAGCAATGAGAGGTGGTAATCACCAATAGCCAAAGCAGCTAGCCTTGCGCCATTGGCAGCTTGAAGATCCACCTCTCCTCTGGTAATATTTCAAAATCTACTTGGTTCCTGCATTTGAATATAGATGTGAGCCCCACAAGCTGTATCTAATACCCAATGTGTAGAAATAGAAAGATTACACTCAATAATGAATGCACCTTTAGCGTCCCCATGCTTTTGGGTGCAATTCCTCTTCCAGTGGCCCTGATTGCCACATGAAAAACACACCGCCTCCCGTTCCTTGCCTTGCCTCTGGATCTTCCCCTTCTTGGAGGGACGATTCTCTAGGGCTTCAGACCATTTATAAGTCTTTGGCCCCTTTGCCTTGTCCTTCCTTTTCTTGTTCACCATAAGGACTGCGGGTTTTTCACGCCCCATGTCCTTGCCTACCTGGCGAATCAAGGTCAGAAGCTCCGATAGACTCTTATCATTTCCTCTCATGTTATAATTGAAAATGAAGATAGATAAGGTCTTGGGCAGTGATGATAGGATGAGACCTGTATGCAACTCATCTGGGAATTTAATCCCTAAGATGTCCAGGTGTTCAATGTAGCCAATAAGCTTGACTACATGAGGCTCAGCTGGCACAGACTCTCCAAGCTTAGTTGTAAACAAAGAATTGGAGATCTCATACCTCTCCTGTCTCGCCTTCTCTTGGTAGAGATCCTTAAGGTGAGACATCATGCTATACGCGTCCATGTTTTCATGTTGCTTCAAGAGCTCATTGGAAATGGATGATAGCATGAAACACTGGAAATCTGTGGCATCATCCATGTGTTTCATATAGAGAGATAATTCCTCATCACTGGCCTCTTTCCCAGGCACAACTGGAATAGGATCCTCCAGTACATACAATTTCCTTTCATGGCGAAGGATGATGCGTAAACGCCTCTACGACTCTTGGAAATTGGTGTCGGTGAGAAGGTTTTCCTTCTCGAGTATGGTTAAAAATGATATGTTTGAAGTCATTTTCTTGTCGTTTCTACAAATTAAGATAGGCAAAGGTTTAGTACTTTATTAAAAAACTGAGACAAATAAATAAATTAATACTTATTAGTCTCCCACTATTTTATCGAAATCCAATATCCCTCACCATTGACTTCGAAATATTCTGTTGCTAGAATATTCTAGTGGCAAGGATCCATATTTTCCTTCGCATTACCCCAACTAGGGTTGGTCAAGAAACTTGAAGGGTTTTAGGTAGGCATTCCAAATGGCAACTGCATTAACTCGGAGCTCCTTGATCCGCTGAGTGGACTCCCCAATCCCGAAATCCTTTTATTTTGTATTTCCCCAACCTTTGCCTCTTGGTCACACCAAGTCCTACTGTGGCAATCAACCCTTGATGCTAACCAAGACAATTCAACCCAAAACCTTGAATTAGAATTCCTCGATAATTAAAAGCACCCCAACTAGGGTTGGTCAAGTACTTTGAACTATGGTTCGATTCTAACCAAGATTATGGAAGGCTATACCGACTTAATATTTCTTTTGAGGGATTTTATCCTTATACGTAAAATTACAATTTATTATCTTTTATTACATGATTGTTAATATTAATTGGGATATACTTAAGTGATTAACCATGTCTAAGATAATATTTACGTATAAGATGATTTTATTTTAGTTCCATCTTGCATGCTCGTTTAATTCATTAATTGTGTGATCGTGACAACACACCCACAATAAATAAACCATACAACTGACAGAAATAAAATAAATGGTATGATCATGATCTTTTTCTATTGGTTAGTTTATCTAGTGGTTGATAAACTAACCTAAGACCTAGGGGAGAAACACCTTGAACCTTTCGGGTTCGTGTTTACAGCTTTCTACCTGTCCACCTTTGTATCTCCTTGGATTGGTTTCACCTTGGATCTTGACTTGAGCCGCCTCCACTAGCTTGGGAGCTCCATCCATTATATATGCATTTATCTCACATGCAGGTGAGGGGTAAAAAAGGGGTTTTTACATAAAAGAATCCTTGGGCACGTAGGCCCTACATATTAATGAGGAGATGGCTCACAGGCCAACAAATTTAAATAAATAAATTAAAATAAACCATTCACATACAAAGGTCTCGGTCTAGCTCATGATCATCCATACATGCAATGATATTTATGCATAAATAAAACTGGCATTCAATTCTTTAATCGTTCTTGTTTAAGATAAACCATGCTCGAATCAATTAATTATCTTTAATTAATCAATCCTTTTATCTTAAACCCTTTTCTGAACTTCCTTGAGATTCTCATCCATCATAATTTTAAACAAATAAATTCATTTAAAATTATACTTGTACGTAACTTGTATATTGGAGGCAACCCGGTGAATTCCCGTTTATTACGCAGATGTTAAATTAAACACATATATATAAAACACCTATCACGTGTTGTGCCTTAGATTTATGACTGCACCATGGTACACGTCTTAAGGGTTTGTATAATATAATAATAAATTTTAATAAATCTTCATAATTTGGGTGAGTACACGGTGTGTAGTTCTGACTACACGGTGTGTACTTTTCTTCACCGTCCATCCGAAGTACACACCCGGGGACTGGGCGTGTTAATGTACTTCAGAAATTTTTGGAGTACACGGCCTGTTTTGTGGGACACACGCCATGTAATTTTTGCGTTACACGGTTTCCAGCCAGGAAAGCCATGTACGGGGTACACGGTCCAACCCGAAACCGAAGGGACTACACGCCGTGTTTAGTTGGACCACACGGCGTGTAATCCGGAAACCGTGTGCCACTTGTTCCTGGTCAACACACGGTGTCATAAATGACATAGGTATACTCCAATACACATCCTGATTTTGCGGATCAGTCAATGCATTGAACCTAGACTACACAACATGTACTTCCGAATACATGCCGTGTATTCTGGTGTTGTACGTCCAGAAACGTTTGGCTCCTCCGGATGAGTTCCTTTATTTTATTTTAATCAAAATTAAAAGAAAAATTTGTTTCTATGAGGTGAACAAGAAACGAGGGTGGAGGAACAGATCTCAAGATTCATATTTCCAGAACGATTAAATTTGAATTAAAACAACTAAATTATTAAATGAGAAAAACATCAATGAAAAAATAAATAATTATAATCAACGATATGACCACTCTGATACCACTTGTAGGTTCTGGGCGCAGCGGAAGCACGTTAGTGGGTTTGCCCAACTTTAATTTTAACGTTAAACAACGTTCAATCCGAGATCCCTCACGATGTAAAACGCCGAATCTTCAGAATAGAACGAGGAACGAAAAACTTAATAGGGAATCCCAAAACCATTGAAATAGGATCATCATATGTTGGTTATAATTAATTTAATTAATTCACAAGAATTACCTCGGTGTAATTCTTTCTTCGTTGATGTCTCCAGTCACGATCCTGTGATCCGTGATTGCGTCGTAGAATCCAAGTGCAGGATTCCTCTAGTGGTTATCTACATGTGTGCCACGTATCTCCGGATGTCACCGAAGGGATCTCTGGGTGCTAGCGTGGAAGAACCTTCGCTTGCGATGTCCGCCTTTGATCTCCTTGGTCTTTCGGTCTTGAGAGCATTCTTGAAGGAAGGAGTTCTTTCAGCCTTGAAAGAATTCTCCAGAATTGTTGTGCACAATAGTTGATTGAAAAGTGTTGGGGTTGTGAGGATATTTACAATCAGGTTTGAGGTTTATAGAGTTATGACAATAAATAAACACGTTACACATTTTATTTATTTCATTAACTCTTATTGAAACCCCCCATGTCGAATTATTAATTCCTTGACATGCGCCCACGCTGATTATAATTAATATAATTTAATAAACAATATTATATCCTCAAAATCCTGACTGGAAAACTACACGTCATGTAATCATTAATACACGGCGTGTACTCATTTTCCACAAAACTACACGGTGTGTATATTTAATATACACAGTGTGTACTTTTATTTTCCAATTTTCTATATCTCCTCCGCATTTATTAGACATTGAGTAATGTCTATTTATTTCTTAAATAAACATAACTGCATTACTCGCTAATAAATATATTATTTTTCCCACAATATATTTTCTCGAATAACTAGTGTCGAAATAAATGTGATCAGGCATCCTTAAATAATTAATAAACCACAGTCAGGAATAATCTTTATCTAACTTGTTAAATTAATATTTAACATAGATACATGGACACACTTAGTGTGTGACCCTCTAGGCCTCTTTCTCAGTGGAATTAAGCGGAGCCTGACTAAAGTCCAAGGTTAGCATCTAGCAACACGCCAAGGAACCCATAGAGAAATAAGTTAATGCCGCAATGATGTGTCACCTCATACGAACGCTTACCCTGTAATATAATCCCTTTGTCATGATATCTCGAATCCAGCGGGTTGCATGCTAGTGTCATCAACCCACGTGCTTGATTATTCTCTCTTTGAATTTCCTTAATTGAACCCGCCCATACCTTACCATGGCCATGGATTCATTTAGGCTATATCAATTCCATCAAAGGGCCTGAGATATCTACTTCTGTTGTGGAACAGAAGCGACAAATCCTTTCTCACATTCTCTATTAATGTGGTATTACTCGTGACGCACCCAACGTATCCTACCTCGCTGCGAACAGTGTGTCATCAGAGTTCTTGTCAATATATCTAAGTGCGCGAGTTTTAATACCCATTAATAATAATCTTAAAGTCTAAGGACCAATACATACATCCGCAGATAAGAACATCCAATGACACTATGAAATGTGGATTTCCTACTGGAGGGTCTCGTTCTCATAATATCCTCTTGGATATTACCAAGGGTGCACACCATGAGATGGTGCCTCAATATTTTATGAGTCCTCACCCCTAATGGCCTGTATTATTTGTGTCCCTCAAATAATGTCATCCGGCCATAGAACATATATTCAAGAATAGTTTTATGGAACTTTCGGGTTCTCATCATAGCAGGGATCCACTATGACCCTTTAATGCAACGAATATCCTTAGGACATTATCACATGCATTGTCACGTAGAAGAACAATCAAGATGTGATATGGCTTTTATCAATGAATTAATTACAAAGTAGTTGGTTCTAGGACACCAAATCCAACACACCCATCCAAGAAAACAAAATGAAACTAAAATTGATAAGGAAACATTGGAAATTTTCAAGAAAGTGCAGGTTAACATCTCATTGATTGATGCTGTGAAGCAAATTCCATGGTACACCAAGTTTCTAAAGGAGATGTGTACACACCGAAGGTGACTTTGAGGTGATGATAAAGTAAACTTGGGGAGGAATGTTTCAACATTGATAGATCCATCACTTCCCACCAAGTGAAATGATCCTGGAACATTCTCAATTCTGTGCACCATAGGAGATTATTCTTTTTATAATGCTATGCTTGATTTAAGTGCTTTTATAAATATGATGCCTCACTCTATTTAATCTACATTGAAGGTTGGGGAACTGAAGCCGACTATAATTATTTTTCAACTAGATAACTGGAGTACCGCACACCCCTCTGGTGTGTTAGAGTATGTTCTTGTGAGGGTCCAAAATTTAATTTTTCATACCGACTTTTATGTGCTTAAAATGGAGGATGATAGGATGAATGAACATGCCTCGATTATATTGGGGGGACCCTTCTTGAAAACCTCCAAAACCATAATTAATGTCCACAATGGTACATTATCTATGGAATTTGGTGGTGAGATAGTCCATTTCAACATCCTTGATGCCATGAATCACCTCTCAGAAGAACATTCCTCTCTCTCTGTTAATTCAATTGATGTACTTACTACCCCTGAAAAAACAAAATTTCTTTCCCCCGATCCCCTTTCTGAGTTTTCTTCATTGATTGAAATTCTAGGAAATGAGCCATGCAATGATTTTTGTAGTGGATTAGAAAAATGTCATGCATGTTTATTAATTGATGATTTCTTGAACACCGAGGATCCACTGACCATCGATGATACTGCTAAGCTTGTAAAAGCTCATTCCTCTATTGAGGATGATACCATTAAGCAGTTAGATGAGATCAGTGACCCCTCACTTTCACACACACTCCCATCAATCCAAAATCCACCTAAATTGGAACTGAAAAAATTGCCTCAAGATTTAAAATATTCATATCTTGAGAATGGAAACAAGTTTCCCATCATCATTGCTAGTTCACTCCCTAATGAGCATGAATTGCAACCGCTTGAACTTTTGAGGGAGTATAAACAAGATTTGGGATGGAAAATTACTGACATTCATGGTATTATACCATCAATTTTTACACATCATATTTTATTAAATGATGAGGCTAAACTAGTGAGGCATCCACAACGTCAACTAAACCCAAACATCCAAGAAGTTGTGAAAAACGTGGTAACAAAATTATTGGCTGTTGGAATCATTTAACCCATCTCTGACAGCCAATGGGTTATTCTTATTCAAGTAGTTCCTAAAAAGACTGGCCTTAAAGTAATAAAAAATGAAAACAATGAATTGGTTCCAACTCGTGTGTAGAATAGTTGTTGTGTCTGTATAGACTATCACCAACTGAACCAACACACTAGGAAGCACCATTTCCATTTTCCATTCATTGACCAAATTCTAGATAGGCTAGCGGGTTAGTACCACTACTATTTACTTGATGGGTATTCTGGATACTTTCATATCCATATTTCCCCTGAGGATCAGGAAAAGACAACCTTCACTTTCCCCTTTGACACATTTTCCTATAGAAGGATGCCATTTGGTCTGTGAAATTATCCGGGTACTTTCCAACGATGCATGGTTAGTATTTTTTTCGAATTACCTAGATAATTGCATGGAAGTATTCATGGATGATTTAACTATTTATGTCTCTTCTTTTGATGAATGTTTGAGTAGTCTTGGTTCAGTACTATGTCACTATATTGAAAAGAATCTTGTATTAAATTATGATAAATTCCATTTCATGGTGCGACATGGTATAATTTTGGGACATGTCATTTCTGGGGATGGTATCCAAGTAGATAAATCAAAATTGGATGTCATTTCTTCCCTACCATTCCACAAAAATGTACAAGATGTGCGATATTTCCTAGTCCAGGCTAGATTTTACCATTGTTTCATTCATGACTTTAGTAAAATTGCACTACCCCTCTCTCGATTACTCAAAAAAGAAAAAGAATTTGTTTTTGATGAATAATGTGGGGAATCTTTTAATAAGTCAAAATGGAGTCTCATGTCACCCCCAGTAATCCAACCACCTCGCTGGGATTTACTGTTTGAGCTCATGTGTGATGCCTCTAACTATGCATTTGGGGAAGTTTTGTCATAAAGGGTCGATCGAGCTCCACATGTCATTGCCTATGCCTCACGTACATTAGACCCTACCCAAGAAAACAACAACACAAATAAAAAATAATTTCTTTCTATTGTGTTTGCCATGGATAAATTCAGGTCGTATCTTTTAGGGTCCAAAGTCATTGTGTTCTTAGACCATGCAGCCCTCTGATATCTCCTTAAGATGCTAGAAGCCAATCCACATCTCATTCGCTGGATGATCCTCCTTCAAGAATTTAATCAAGAAATTAGAGATAAAAAGGAGCAGAGAATGTGGTGGCTGACCATATCAGTAGGATCCTCCCATCCTTGGAAATTGACTCATCCCTATATATTCCCATTAATTACATGTTTCCTGATGAGAAATTGTACATAGTGAAAGATGTTATTTCTTGGTATGATGAAATTGTAAATTATTTGGTAGAATCTTGCATTCCCACTGATTTCAATAAAAACCAAGATAGTCGACTAAAACATGAGTCTCATTGGTACATTTGGGATAAATACTACCTCTGGCGCACATGTAGTGATCAAGTCCTTAGGCATTGTATTCCTGATAGTGAGTTTTAGTCTGTCCTTAGATTCTGTCACACTCTTTCTTGTGGGGTCCACTTTGGTCCCAAACAGACTGCTCGCAAGGTCCTTGATTATGGTCTCTTTTGGACAACAATTTTTCAGGATGCCCATGATTTTTTAAAATCTTTTCCTCATGGTCAAAGAATGAGGATTGTCTCTAAAAGAAATTAAATGCCACAAAAACCATTTCTCTTTCATGACATTTTTGATGTGGGGCATTGAATTTATGGGTCCATTTCCCAATTTCTTTGGAAACTTTCACATTCTTCTGGTGGTCTATTATGTGTCAAAATGGGTAGAGGCTTGAGCCACAAGGACATATTATTCCAAAATAGTTTTTGAATTTCTGAGAACTTAGATCTTTTGTAGGTTTGGATTACCTAGGTTCATCATTAGTGATGAGGGTTCTCATTTTTTCAACTGAACAATGCAATAACTTTTGCATCGGTATAGGGTTGGTCATAGAGTGTCTACTGCATATCACCCACAGACCAATGGTCAAGCCTAGGTGTCAAATAGATAGGTAAAACAGATTCTTGAAAAAATAGTTCAACCCAATAGAAAAGATTGGAGTCTTTGACTTGATGATTCATTATGGGCCTACCATACTGCTTTCAAAACTCCCATTAGAATGTCACCCTATCGTCTTTTGTTTGGAAATATTTGTCACTTACCTGTTGAGATTGAGCACCAGGCCTACTGGTCCATCAAACAATGCAATTCTAATATTTATGGTGTAGGTTCTCAAAGGAAGTTGCAGATTCATGAGTTGGAGGAAATAAGAAGAGATGGATATGAAAACTCTAGAATTTATAAGGAGAAAAACAAGGCTGCCCACAACCATCTTATACTTCATCGTCAATTCTATATTGGGCAGAAGGTCCTCATTTATAATGCAAGGCTTAAGTTGCATCCTGGTAAGTTTTGTTCCCACTAGTTTAGCCCATACACTGTTATTAATGTATCTCCATTTGGTGTTGTTTAGGTTCAAAATGAAGAAACCAAGCAAACCTTCACTGTCAATGGGCAGCGGCTGAAGCACTTCCATGAAGCCCTTCTGGAGTTCCCGATGGAGGAAATCCATGTTCAAGAAGCAACATACCAGTGAAACACACCATGTTTTATCCTTCCTTCTCACATTCTCAAATATTACAGTGATGACACTGCACATTCTAGGTGGGGGGGGGGGGGTACATTCCTGGGTTAGTTAGGAATTTTCGTCATCTTTTTTTTCTTTCTTCTATTTTTTGCCTTATTTATGGTATTTTAACTTTTACACATCTTTCTAGGTTCATTAGGATTTCCATTATATTTCTCCTTTCTTCTTTTTTTTGCATTATTTATGGTATTTTCACTTTTCTCTATCTTTCTGGGTTCATTAGGATTTCCATTGTCTTTCTTCTTTATTCTCTTTTTCACCTTTTTATGGTATTTTCATTTCTCCCCATCAAAAATTTAAAAGTTCCATGATTTGGTGACCATAAGGGGGGGGGGGGGAAAGTAAAAATACCATAATGAAGGCGAAAAAGAATATTTGTATAAATTTAACATCAAGGTGTGATTTTTAGTGAATTTATTTCCTTTTGATGATATAAATGGTTGTATCACTTTGAAACATTTGAGATGATTGATTCCCCTTGTGTGAGTAGTTTTTGGGAAAACTGTGTCACTAATATCTCCACAAATTTTTGCACCAAACCACAATGTGTGAATATTTATTACTTAATATAAGGTAAATATATGTTAGGTTAATATTTTTCATCTTTAAATGATATTTCGATACATTTTTTCCTTATCCGATCTGTTTCATTACTGTACCAGATTGACCTATTCGTGTGTTCCTAATGTCCAATAGTTGTACGCACTAAAAAAAATTGGGTTGTGTATTGGGAAGGTCAAAAACCACTCCTCCTCAACCTTTTATCTTGTTATAACTATTTCAATTAGTGTAATGATGAAATCAAACAAGGTTTGAGAGATGAGTGTAAGATTTGTTCCAAATGAAACTTCTAAAAAAATGAGGGGAGTGATGAAATGTGAAACATATGGGGATCTCTAGGTTGGGAGCTTATGGTTTGACTTCTGAGGATGATTAAGTGATTGAGTCTTGAAATATTATTGCAAAGGATGTAAGACAGGTTCGGTGAAAAAAATCATTTAAAGCTGAATAATGTTTAAATAACCTATATTTATTGGATAGAAAGTGGAAAGAATAGCATGGAATGAATTTCACACACACATAGAGAGATTTAGTGGAATGGTTGACTTTTTAATTCCTTGATCATGTTGATGTCAGGAATCTCTTTGACTTTCATTGTGATATGATTTATGAGACATCTTTTTCCATTTTCACTAGGAAGAACTCCTTGGTGTGGTTCATGCATTGATCACATTACTTTAAGGAATTAAAATTTCCTCAAATGTTAAATCTTCATGATGTTGGGAATATATATATATATGAATAATTTTATTTGGATATGTGACTTTTACCAGGATTGCAAATGTTTAGGTGTGGGGGTGTGATCATACCGCGATTCACTGTTTCATTTTCACCCATACACCACTATGCTAAACTTGTTTTATATTGAAAATTATAAAAATAAAAACAAATTTAATCCCATTTTTGAATCATTTATTTTGTGTTTATCACTGTTGAAAAGATCAATGTTACTTGTTTTGATGATTCCATTGCAGGAGGAGGTGATTTGGAGGCCCTAGAGATGATCCAGAAAGAAAATGGGCCAAAACTGCGTGGATCTCATGAAAACCTATCCACTGTTGGGTAGATTATGAAACATAAATAAATCCAAATGGAATTATATTTTGTGAGATGGTCCAAAAATAAATTACCAACAACTCTTATGAAGAAAACCAAGACCCATTCGTCCATTAAGGAGCCCAACCAAAGTGATCTATCTAGGCCACCGAATCTGCACAGAGTCAAAAGTTGTGTGTTGTGTTCTATCCATATTTAGAGTTTTACCTGTCCAAAGAGAGCCAAACTTTCTGTGTAGATATCCAAGACTTGGGGAAACAACTTTATAGTTTTTTAAAAAGCGATTGAAGATTGTATAGAGGCCGAAAACAATGTGACATGTGGTTTTACACAATATGTGTGCCCAAAACCACTTCCCATTTTTGCTATAAAAGAGAACCATGGGTACCTCATTTGGGGAGTTCGAACCAAGAGCCAAGATCTACCATTTTGGAGTCCTAGATAAGTATCTTTATCATCCTAAAAGCTCTGGAGGCTCCTATTATCATAGGGGGATCAAGGATGAAGAAGGATTTCCACCAGAGCCTCCTCCTCCTCTCGATGGTGAGCTAAACAGTGGATGATCATTTCGAGGGAGCTACACAAACTTGGGAGGGAGTTCCAGAACATGTTCTTATACTAGTTTTGTATAATTCGTGTGTTTAATATTTCACTTATTTTGTATCTTGACATTCTTCCACCCTGATTACATTTCATTTGATATAATTAAGTGGAACAATTTTTATTTTAACACCGATTTGGTTGAGATTTCAAGTGGGAATATTGGGTTATTCCGATTGGACAACACAATAATCCTATTTATCTCACACATACATAAGATTTAAGTATGATTTGGTAGAAATTTTATTCTATATTTGACAATAAAATATTGTCAACATGATTGTTGTGTCAAGGGGTGGTTCTTTAAGCATCATTTGTAGAGGTAAGAGGGGAGTCAAGATCTTGACAACCTTCAACCAAAGAATTAAACAAAACCATGTTAAATTTTCAGAAAAATGAACTATCCAAGATGTGTAGTAAAATTGAAATGATCTTCATCTCTCATAATTATTAATACACCACCTTTATTTATCAACCATTTAACTCTTTAATTAATCAATTTATTTAAATCTGTTTTCAAAACCACCCCCTCTTTTAGTACTTCTTATTAAAAATACATTCTCTAAAACTATCAATTCTCCTTGATAGATGACCTAGGTTCTTCACTAGACTATAAATTTATCTTCAAATCATAACCAATTTTACATGTCATGACAACACGGTCAGTAGGGAACGAGTCCTCTATCTACAATCAGAGTAGAACCCTCTTGCTAGGTTGGGCATGGATCCTCTATTTACCATTAGAGTGACACCCTCCTATTGGATAAATAATGAGTCCTCTATATACTATCAGAGTGGAATCCTCTTACTAGGTAGGGAATGGGCCCTCAACCATTAGAGTGTAACCCTCATGCTGGGTAGGGAATATGTTCTCTATCGATTGCTAGAGTGACACCCTCTAGCTAGGACATGGCATGGATCCTCTGTCAACTATTGAGTACACCCTCCTACAGAGTTAGGGAATGAGTCATCGACCATCAGAGTGGTAACCTACTATCAGGATAGGGCATGCATCATATATCTATCTACTGAGTGAAACCCTCCTGCAGAGTCAGGATATGAGTGTTCAATCTATTGAGTGGAACCCTCCTATTATACCAGGGCATGAGTCCTCTACCTAGAGATTATGCCCCTCGACTATGTGGAACAATTTTGAGGTGTGTAATGACTTTAATGGTTCTTTGGAAAGACACATGAGATGTTGGGAATCATTGATTGTAACGACCTGAAATTTTGAATAAATCTTGTTTCCTAATTTTGTGTGTTATTTTATTTTTTTATACTCAACAAAATTGTTTCATTTGATAACATGAGTATAATTAAAATGAGACCGTTGGATTTTGACTGTTATATGACCATTGGTCAATATGACCACTGGAAACTAAACGTTTTGATTATTGTCTCTAAATACAAGTAATCTTGGTTAATTAATATAGAAAGAAGATTCGATGGACTCACCCAGTAGTCTTGGACCGATCGAAGCCCATATAAAAGAACTTGGGAAAGAGGTAGCACTACTGGGCTTTGCTCTGGACCAAACCCAAGCCGAACTTCATCTTATGAAGCTAGAACGGAATCGCCTTCACGAGAAGTTCAAACTGATAGAAATTACTACTCGTGCAATGTTGGCCGAGCCTCCCTCGGATTCTCTCACCTTAGCACACCTTACACTTAGGTCATATGCTGGTGTGATAAGGGGCTATGTAAGGAGACCGTAACTGCCTTGTGTAACCCTTTGTTTTAAATAAAAATTTTGATTTCTTCTTATGATGAAGTTTATGAATTTTCAAATGTCCAGATAAATATAGTATGCATATTTTTGATGAATTTTAGAAAAAGGATATTTTAAAAATGTTTATGTAAACCTTAAATAATTAAAAATGTGTATTGATTTTCAAAAAATGGTCTTCTACAATTATGTTCAATACGAAATTTGGAGTCTAATAAGATCAACTTGATTTTTGATGAATAATAAATTACGAATAGTGATTTTGTGATTAGGATTAGTAATGTGTCCAAATGGATTAGTAATCTCACTTAAAGAAAGTATTAATATAATCTAGGCACCTTGATTAAGTAATGTGATTCAATAAAATGGTTAAATAACGGTTTCATAAATTATTATTCAAGTATTAGTTTTTTCAGGTGAATAGTGTTTTTTAATTAAAAATTAAATTAAAAATATTTAGAAAATTATTTTTATAAAATGGATTTCATTTTTGAACTCAGAGCATCGATATTATGTTAAGGTAATTTTTGGGGTTTTTTCTGAAAAAATGAATTTTTGGTGAATAGTGTATTTATTTAAAAATTAAATTAAAAATATTTAGAAAATTATTTTTATAAAATGGATTTCATTTTTGAAATCAGAGCATTGATATTTGGTTAATGTGAAATTTTGGGATTTTTCTGAGAAAGTTGAATTTTCAGTGAATAGTAAAAAATACAGTTTTAGGGTTTTAGTATGTTTAATGACATCATAACTGTGTCATGATTATTCCATGAGATATTTTAAGGGATGGTCGACTAAAGGGGATGAATTATTGTATGAGGTGTCCCAAGTGGCCAATACCATGGGCAAATACCATGGGCAAGCCCATGGTTTTTCCAAAACCACTTGTGAGGTGTCCCTTGGCAATTAATGCCTTGTCCCCTCAAATTTCCTATAAATACTCACCCTTTACTCCTTTAGTTTTCACTCAAAACTGTCCCCCAACGAATCTCTGGTCTCATTACCTCCCAAGGATTCCTCCCAAGGTTTCCCCAAGCCCTCAAGGTCCCAACCTTTGAGTTTTAAGAGTTACGTTTAAAGGTAAGTTATCCGACCCCTCTCTTTCTTTTCAAGTGATCTCTTTTATGTCATTTCTTTTATGCTCAATGTTATTATGTTGGAGGATGTTATTTTATATTCATTATAATGTTTTTTTATGTTCATATGATGAGAGACCCCCTCTTACTCTCATCATTTCATTTTAAGAATGTTTAAGTGGCGCCGTTAGGCTGGTGAATTTTTAAGGGATTCTTTCACCCTTCCCATTTTTCAAAGTTCTACTTTCATGTCAAGTCTTTCAAGTTCCTTTTTATTATGTTGGGGTATGATATCTATATCTATAATACTGAAATTTTATGTTCATATGATGAGATACCCTATTTTATCTCATCAATTCGTTTTTGTTGAAGTTTTAAGTGGTGCCGTTAGGCTGCCGGATTTTTAAGGGATTCTTTCACTCTTCCCATTTTTCAAAGTTCTACTTTCATGTCAAGTATTTCAAGTTCCTTTTTATTATGTTGGGGTATGATCTCTATATCTATCATACTGATAATTTATGATCATATGATTAGAGACCCCATTTGATCTCTTCAATTCAGTATTTTGAAGTTTTAAGTGGCGCCGTTAGGCTGCCAAATTTTTAAGGGGTTCTTTCACCCTTCTCATTTTCAAGTTCTACTTTCATGTCAAGTCTTGAAAGTTCCTTTTTATTATGTTGGGGTATTATATATATATCTATCATACTGATCTTTTATGATCATATGATTAGATACCCCATTTTATCTATTCAATTCAGTATTTTGAAGTTTTAAGTGGCGCCGTTAGGCTGCCGAATTTTCATAAGAGAAATCTTATTTTTGTCTTCCTTTCATGTTCTTCATTTCATATGGTATATTTTCAAATTTAATTACCATGTTCTTAAATCCCTTATTTTATGTCCCTATACTTTTTTATGGGTTATTTATGAATGTTTGACCCATGTCCCCTCTCTTTTCAATGTTTCCTAAAACCCCGAAACATAACCGTTATACTGCAGAATTTCCGTCTCAAAATTTCTCTCTCTTTTTCTAAAGTTATTTTATTTTATTAAGGGAATACTCAAATATTTCTCTTCTATAGGGGTATTCACATATATACCAAGTTTTTCTATTTTAAATTCTGGGATTTACATACATGAGACCCGCTCTCCCTTTCTGTGGGTTTAAAGTGACGTAAAGATCATGTCTTTAAAGCAGTTTTTAAACGTTATGATTATGAAATGAAACCCGTTCCTTTTTTACTATATGTGTTGTTTATGAAATGATTGATGATGATATATGTGGCTCACATGATAATAAAGACATGTCAAGGGTGCGCCCTGATAGCGCTCCAATGCATTGGGTAAATACTTAATCTCTAGAGATGACCATTTAGACTGATACCTTGGTGAATAACCTTTGTAATTTTTAATGACACCTTGAGGATGGACCTTGGTGAAACGAAATGATTGTCAATATTAAATTTTGTATCCACATATTCAAGTTATGAAAAATGTTATTTTTATTATGATATATCTCATGATTTCTTTCTCATGCCTTAAAGTTCTTTTCATGACCTTATTGAAGTATCTCAGGTTCACATGTAAAATGTTTCCCCTTGTTTCCCTTACTGGGCCTTATGCTGACCCTTTCTTTTGATGTATGTCCCCAGGTTATGAGATGCAGTAATGAACATAGAATGAACATAAGGAGAATCATTTCAAGTGTTTAAGAAGAATGTTTTATGTTTTCATGTTTTAAGTTCCTGGTTTCCAAGACACTAAACCTTAAAGATCCTCGGTTTTGTAAAATGTAATGAAAGTTTATGTGATAAAAGGCGGGATGATATATTTATAGAACCTTTGGAATTTTTGGCTCTCTCTTTCTAGGATGGACTATGATATGGATATCCCCTTTCTCTCTTGTTTTGGATTATTTTATTTAGAACATGTATATGTGAATCCATGTTGTTGTATTTTGTTATTCTATTGATATGGGTTGAGATTTATATTCCTATCATGTCTCTTACTTACCCACTTCATCTTACGGGGTTCCCTACTGGGTATGAACATAATCACTCATGCATGGGCTTTACTCGTATGTGTCATGTCTTATGCAGATGATGGATAGGCTGATGATGATTATAGAGGATCATAGGGATACCCAGGTGCATTTAACCGCATATGATGGAGATGGTTTTAAAACATGAAAAACTTCATTCAAAGACTTAGAAAATTCCACACTTCATTCATAATAAGGAAAATTTTATAATTCAACTAAACTTTCACTTATCCCTTCGCAAAAATTTCAAGTACTTCACCATTATCAATATGCACTCACCAAATTTTATAGATATATAATTTTACATAAATATTTTTTCTCCTATGGAATGGAAATAAGCTCTAGGATCTATGTTACATGATTTCACTTGAGTAGGATCACTCAAAAGTATATTTACACTACTCTCTAATAATAACTCAAATATCTAGATATAGTCTTTCCAAAGGTTGTCTTCCTATCATGAAAATATTTATTTCCTCTTTGATTACTTCCAATTATTCTAATGAGGTTATCATTCCATTAATTATTTATTTAATACATGAATAAAGTTATAAACATCAATGGACATCAATTCATTCTTTCCACTTGAGCTAATTGTAATTGTAACCATGACTTCCCAAGATTCTGGTATGGATGATAAAAACATAATTTCCCAAACATCATATATGAATTTAAACTTCACAGAATCTAGTTGAATCCATATTAATTTAAAATAATTTAACAGATATAATGTAGAAATTCATTCTAATAACCTCATGTTGAATAACCTTCACATCAAACACACTTTATTCAATGTTATAGGTTTCTTATACATATCTACATGGGATTCCATTAAATCTTCTATATTTTTCTTATCTCGAATGTTCAACGATACATTCAGGACTAAATAAATTCATATCAAACCAATTTCCTTAAAATTCATCTTTTAACATTCACCTTTATTCATTGCTTTCGATTTGACACCCTTCAAAAGAAGCTCAAGATTTTTCTAAATGAGAGTCTTCTATTTTTATTTTCTAGAAACTAAAATTTTTTCCATTGAATTTTTCATTTTAGAACTTACCATATTATAATTCCATTATTCTAAAAAATAACGAATCCTATTAAAATTTGAAATTTTTTTGAGCAAGATAATATTACCTTATCTATTGAGTGAAACAATTGATCCTCCTATGAACCAACCCTTTGATACCACTTTTTGAGAATTCATCCACACTGTCCTTATGATAAAAACCCAAAAATAGTAAATTTGGAATCACATAGGTATAAATTGATTCTAAAATGAACTTTATGAATCTTGGTATTATAGAACTTGTATGAAAAAAATTAAACCAAATAACCACACTAAGTTGAAACAAATTCATCCCTGCTCACTCAAACAGATACAAAAAATTAATGCAAAGAAAGAAAAATAAAGAAAGAATGAAAACATTGGTTTTACATGGTTTGGAATAAAAAATTCCAATCATGAGAAAAAAACTGTAAAATTCTATTTCTATAGAAGGAAAAGTTTACAACTTGTAACCAATGAGTCATGTGGATTACTAAAAAATAGTAATTGAATTACATTAATTTTTTTTAGTCCATCGAAAAGTTGGAACCAACCTCCCATTTAAAGATTATTCCACCTAGTTATGTATTTGAACTGGCCTATGAGAAATGTGAGAGTCCATCTGTTACACTTTTCCCACTATAGATATACTTTAACAATCCTTAGAATGATTTCCACCTTTGGTAAATTAGTAACCTCTAAATAGCACACTGAACATCCACCATCTTTTAGAAAGTCCCAACTAAACCTCTGGAAGAAGACCACATAGAGTAAAGAATCATTATAATAACCTCCTTCTGGAAACCTACTTTTGGAAATACTGAAGGAAACATTGTTTCTTCCAAATCCTTAAATAACTAAATATATTCAGGAACCACTCCTTATTGATAGAATTCAATCAATTGAAGTATACTTTAAACATTTCCCAATTGATATAGCTCAATTGTTGAATAATATTGTATGAAAACACTTATCGTAATATATAATAGATAAATATTGATAAATCATAGCATACAAAATAATTAGATCATGACATATACATTATAAAATGCGACATAGTTTAAAAAATGTGAAATTTTATTATTTAATGTAAAAATTATTATAGTTTATAATTTTTTTATAAACGATTAGTGTTAGGAATTATAAATTGAATATTTTTTTTAAAAAAGGAATATGAAATTTTCATATTAATATCTCATGTTTAGAAAATAAGTTAAATGTTCATTTATTTATTAAAAATTATTATAGGAATATACATTATAAAATGCAATATAGTTCAAAAAATGTGAAATTTTATTATTTGATGAAAAATTATTATATTTTATAATTTTTTATAAATGAAAAGTGTTAGAAATTATAAATGGAATATTTTTATTGAAAAATGGAATATGAAATATTCATATTAATATCTCCTTTTTATAAAATAAGTGAAATTTTTATTAATTTATTTTCATTCCTATTTAAATATTCATATATATAAATTTTTATATGATATTGATATAATGTATACTTTAATTTATTTGATATGTTATTTTTATAAATTTCTATATCATGTGTAAAAATTATAGGTATGACAATATAAGATTTAGTTTTCTTATACCTTGAATTTAGTTTATTATGAAGTAATAAGCTTTAATTTAAAGGTTGGTTAAAGTTTACACATATCATACTTTATAATGGTATTGTAATTGAAAATTGTCTTGAGTGTTTATCTATGGGTGGTGAGATTTTGGGTTATACTTTCTTAAAGGTTGGCTAATCTCCCCACCATACTTTCTCTTGATGAAATTTGGTTTCATATGATTATAAGATTTTACTTGAAAGAGTTTCTTACACCTTATACATGAGATGTATTTGAATATTTCTAAATGAATATAGAATTTATTTTTCCATTAGTAACACAAAATATGAATTTTATAAAGTGTTACACATTAATATGATTTGAACATATTAACATGGTGAATAGAATAAGTATTAAAAACAAAATTTTTAGAATCATACATGAATATATAAATAAAACATGAGATAATAAAGATTACATGAGATGAAATAGTTATGAATTTAATATGAATATGATGAAAAAATAAACGGAGAGACTAAGAAAACTTCCTAAATACTAAGTGTGAAATTTCTTCCAAAGAAAACATGTTTCAATACCTTAATCATCAAAATAGATAGGTCATGCCAAATTTGTGTGCTCGCAAATTATCTTGTGTAGGGCATGTTGGGTATGAGTGACCCTAATAGGAATAAGCACCCATATTCAATTGTAAGATTTAGGTTACACTTAATCGAGTGACCCTAATAAGATCAGGTGATAAAAGTAATAGAGTTAGTGTAACATATATGATTTAATTCTTAGGCATGTATTTTGGTGTTAATTTATTTTAGTGTTTATTTTGGAACTTGGAATCAATTTTTGGAATTTTTTAAGAATTTTCTTGGTTGTATAGTCCCTAAACCATACTAGATGACTATGCAAGTCAAGGAGGGTGAAATAATAGTTGTTTCATAGTCAATGTATGGTCCTAATAGAATATGTTACCATGTCATGCAGATGGGAAAATATGAAGGAAGAAGCCTCGACACAGTCAATGCATGGTTGGTCCAACTGTGTAGGTCAATTGTGCAACCCATTAAATTTTGAAAATTTTCATTTTTAAAAATTTGTTTTAAATGGGGGAGCCTTCCTTTATTCACCCAATTTCTAAATAATACTCACACGAACCCCTACACCAAACCTATTTGTTCCTTCTCCTCATAGCTCAAGTTTTGGATTTCTCGATCAAATATCAATGATTTATTCAAGTAAGTGGTTCCTATATTCTTCTTTATCCATGTTATTACATCTTTCACCATTTTAATCCTATCCTAAATACACAGTGGTTTAAGGTTCTGAATTTCATCAGTTTAACTTAGGGGTTCTTGATTTTAGGGTTTTATCTTGGTCTCTAGGGATCTATACTATTCAAATTTAGTGGGAAAACATATTTTCAAAATAGATTCAATGATTATCAGTAAGTGGAATTATGTCAACCCCTTTACCTTATGAACCATGAATGATTGATTTATTTAAATTTAGTTTTTAGTAATATTAAATCAATAGTGTAAATTATTAATGATTTTTATCAATAATAAACTTATCTCCTTATGGTTTTAAAATTATAAGTCAAGGGATTTGTTTAAATGTTAATAATGGTTTGGTTTACTATGATTCCCACTAGGTATTTGTGAAAATTCACAATCTAGTTTTCATTGAATTTATTGGAATTATTTTCAACATATTTTTAGATATGAATTTTAAAGATTTAACAAAATGTTCCTTACCAAATATTCCCATGTTTTAAGTAATATTTTTAATTTTTAAATGATTTTATTAGGAATCTACCACTTTGTATTTGTCCACCTTAAGTTGTAAGGTTCATTCTCATGGAATTGTTTTTGATAATAATGGATGTTATTGAAGGTGTGAATTCATAAATTATAATTGTTTAACTTAGAATATTTAATCACAATGATAAAAATCATAATAAAATGATTTGGGTACTAGTAGGGATCCTAGGACAAGTTCTCAGCTAGTTTATAAGGACAGCCTCCCTGTCTTGTTCCCTCCTTATCATGAAGAGACTTTGACAAGGGTGGATAGTCATGATGTAACTCTAAATATTTCATTATGGGATTCTCTCTAGTTAATAATGATTCTCTGGATAGTAGTAAAAAATCAGTTAGATATTGATTATGAAATGACTATAGATATTGATTATTGATTGGATAAAACAAGGATCTTAGGTTCCCTACCATTATCCCTAGGTACTTAGCCATGGAAATTTACTCTATTTAAATTTATTTAATTCTCATAATTATTTTTCTTAAAATTATAATCCAATTTTAATGTTCATTTATTCATTCCAAATTATATATATAATGATACTTTTAATGTATTTTTTCACTAAATAAATCACCATAGTGTGGGGGTTTAGACCATGCTTTATTCTATCCTTATATGCATCGTGAATTTGTGAAAGAAACTATGTCATCGTGGTTCTTTCTTGGTATTATCATGTCATATGATAATAAATATGAATAAATCCTATTAATACCCTTAAGCTATCATTATCATTTATTTATCATTTGATTATGATTATGAGGATTTATACTAACTTTTATGGTTGTTTAAACCTTAAAAAATCAATAAATAATTTCACCAATCATTTCAAAATGTTGAAACATATAGAATTTTTATGAAATGTTTCAATCAATATTGTCCATGCATTTGAGGTTGTATATGGCATATATAAATTGGTTCATTACTTAAAAAATTTGTTTGATTATATAGTTATTTGACTCTTATTATAACTCCTCAAATTGATATGTTTATAAATCACTCATTTATATATATTCTTTAAATATAAGGTTCTAGCAGTCCATGAATAGAGAAAGGTCATACCCAAGTTTTTGGTGATTTGAATGATATGTGGATACTTATAGATGAAGGACTATTTTGGACACTTCTTAATGATCTTGATCAAACACCTATTTGAAGCATGGACAAACTAAATTGACATGGTAAAAGGTACACCATTCTTATTCCTCGTTTGATATTTATTCCAAATATATAGGTAGATTTTGTGATTTATAGTGTTTTGGAGTTATTCTTCCACTATGTTTCAGATCTTAGAAATACCCTTAAAACCATTTAGTGGTATCATAGGGAGTCTATAAATGATTTTTCTAAAATTCAAATGGTTAATGAAACCATAAAAACATGTTTTTCAAGCTCCATGGGATTGGTGAAACCAAAATGCATGATGATGTTCTTGATAATTCAAGACCATGACATGTTTCTTCTGAAAATGAGTGTTTTAGTTCTTGATGCTATCAAGCCATGATATAGTTTTGGAAATATGATAATTTTTGGGCATAGTGAAGAAATCATAAAAAAATAGAGCATCATAGGATGGTGCTCTATTCCATGGTTAAGAGATTTGTGACATAAAGGCCTTCAAAATGAGGAAACCATATGATAATCAAACAAGAAAAGATGTTTTAAAATATGGCTTGACTATGGAAAATTTCAACTAGAAACGTCATGACCAGGTGAAATGATATCCCAAAACACCATGCTTGAAACACCTTAGCCAACAAAATGACCAATAAAATGGCCATAACTGTCCTTTAGTATGAGTTGTATCCATGGGGAAAACCATGATGTGGTGCAAGCTATTTTGAGAGTAATTTTAAATAAAATTATATTTTTGTTTAAATTCTCAAAATTAATTTCTAACACAATCCTAGAGGGATCATTTCAAATCTGAGGGGGGGGGGGGGGTGCTTTAACCCATAACAAAAATGTTTTGATAGATTTTTTTGGGGTTTAAAGTGGATTTATATGGTTGTATAATTTATAAAGTGTTTATAAATTATATAATAAGGTAAAATATAAGTGTTTATACTCATTTATGAATATTAATTAATATAAATATAAAATTATATATTAAGGCCTTATTTTAAAAATTATTTAATCCATTCTAAAAGGATTTTTGGATATTGATACGATCAATGGTTTAAATAAAATGAAATATGTGATGTATTTTATTTATATAAATTGTTTACATGAATATGAAATGTTTATTATTTAATAATAAAAGTGTTTAGAAAATATCTCATATTGTGAATTATTAAGGATTTCACATTAAAACCATATAAATGATAATATGAAATCATATTGGATTAAAATGAATCATTCAAGTTTACTCATTACTAAATTATGAAGTGTTTATAATTTTTTATTTATGAATTGTTCATTAATTTTTATCTCGTAATTAATATATTAATTTTTTATTTATAAATTTATTCTTAAATTTATTCATTGATACAATTTTTTATTTTATGAATGGTTTTATGATTTATTTTAAAGTGTCAAAATACTACTAAATTACTATACATTAATTTAAAGAGTAACATTCTAGGTATGATAAATGATTTAGTTTTCTCATAACTTCATTATGAATTATACTAGATTATGAGAATAAATTAATAATTTAATTATAGTTTATATATATTAAGTGTTAGAATTATGATGATATTGAAGTCTATATTAAGTAAAGTATCCATGGGTAGATGGAATTTGGGTCAGACCACTCACTATTCCAGAGGCTTGTGCCTTGTCTAAAAAAGTAAGGTCAAGATATCCATCACTCCATGCTTACTCTTATTGGGAATATTGGTAGCCTTTATAAGAAAGGTTTTTATGTACCTTATGTATTTGATGTATGAATATTGTTGGTTTTAATTTTGGGTGAGTAAAATAAGCTATGACTTTTGTAAAGAGTTACACATCAATATGGTTTGAAAATATTGATTTGGAGGAAGGAATATGATTCTAAAATAAATCATTAGAAGAATGTATACATATGGAAATAACATGAGATGACATGTTGTGATTAAATAAATTTTAAAATACTAAATGTTAGACTCTTTCAAAGGAAAATACATGTCAAGACTGCGATCATCCAACCGAGTAGTTTAATGCAAAAGCTGGATACCCATATATTATCTTGTGTAAGTAATGATGGAGATGCCTAACCATATTTTTAAGTAAACAAATTATCGTTTGAGATTTAGGTTACACTTAGATAGGAAACCCTAAAAATAGGATACTAGAGGAATGGTTTTGAGTTTAACTATTTGATGAATTTAAGAAAAAAGTTGTCCATTAAACTATCTAAGATTCATATTTGATATGATTGGCACGATGGCATACCAAAATAGCTAAGTGGTGAGATGAAAACTAAAGTGGACCCTTTTATTAGTGAAATATGGATCTTATCCAACTAATGGATATGGCGGTAATTTAAAAGAGGTCATCATTTTAGTGGGAGCATATTTAATAGATGTCCTTATTAAATGTATATAAAACATGATACTCATTCAATAAAAGATTATGATATAGATAAAAAGAATAATCATCATATTATATAACTTTTAGATTAATATTTAGAAAGGAGAGTCTTAATGAAAGAAAATTCTTTGTCTGGTAACTTAATAATTGTTATTAATCAAAAATTTAAAATTCTATGTGTTAAAAAACCCCTTCTGTAACGCCCTGACCCCAGAAGCCCAGATCTAGTGAATTACTTTATTACATTTGGTTGATTGTAAGGAATAAAATCCTGAAGGACTAATTAGTTTAGTAGTCTTAAAGAAACTAGATACCTACATGAAACCCATTTTACATTGGGAAAGGAAACACAATATGATATATAACCAAAGCTAATAAATTGTTTCCTTGAAAACTCAATAAATGACGTCCTCTTCATAAACTGGGGAAGGAAAAAAATGAAAGGGGTGAGATCAAATGATTAATAAAGGTTAAATATAGTGGAATCATGAATTAATAAAAAGTTAATCATAATCAATTAGAAATAATCAATATGGCATGGTGAATATTTGAAAAACACGCGCCAAAAATAAACTGAGAATGAAAATACATCCATAGATTTTGTCATAGTGAAAACCTCATGGAAATTAATAACTGAATATTGAATAAATAGAATTTTATTATTTGTACATCATGTATCTGGAACATGAATCATTATATTGTCAAGACGGTTTAAGTCTGTGGGTAAAAACCCATCTTATTTTTAGAAACAAACTTGAAGGGTTTATCTCCAACTAATTTGTCTCATGCGACCTGTCGATGCATAGAGAGGCTATAGAATGACCGACCCATCACTACCATTCAAAATAATTATTTATAGAATGATTTAATACAATAACAGTTTTCCTTTTAAATATATGTATTGATTATAGGATAAAGATTCATCAATAGTTCTATAGTTAAAGCAACATTCTAAATAAACACCGTATGTAAAATGGTATACGGCTAAGACAATAATAATATCCATGTAACAAGAATATGGATATATAATATAATTAAAATTTCAAATATAAAAAATTTCTCAAAGGGGAATTATATACACCACAAGAATGACTAGGTGCACAAAACCAAGTAAATCACAATGAAATGAAAATCCAGAAAAAGTCCCTTACAACTTGTAATCAATCGAGTTTATAATCATCAAGGGAATCACTGAATACCTTGAATATAAAGGTAATCATGATATTATATATCAAATTTCAGTAAAAATACACCACATACAATAAATAAGTGGAGAACAAAGGGAATCTCATAGAAATAAAAGTGAGATGAGAGACCCCTTACCTAAAGTACCGCTTAATTACGTTGCTTTTGCGCATCCTGAATAATAAAATTATGCTTATTAAAACAATGAAATAAAAGTGAATTATAGTACATTTATAAAAAAATTTATAAATTATAATAATTCTATTATATTTCTTAATTTCTATTGATGAAATTGAAGTGTTTTGATATCATATTTTACTTAAAAATTCCCCTGCCTTACACCAATTTCGCTATTATATTAAATGTAATTTATAAATTAGTTTAACTAATTAAAGAAGAATAAAATACATGTAATTAAATATTTATAAATTATATATAATCCATATTATCCATCCATGAAGGTGGTTATAAGAACTATTTTTGTCAATGTCTCCGTAGGCGATTAAACCGACCATTAATAGAACGTTTCCATAAGAGTAGGAGTGAAAACAATTTATATATGTCATATATATAATACATTAAGTTGGTTAACATAATTAATATAATGTTAAATTACACTATAAATAATTTTTAGAGTATATTATTTTGAAATGAAAGGGAAAATAAGAAAGAGAGGAAGAAAATATGGAGGAGTTAATGGAGACTTACTCTTTCCTTGGTGTGACTTCTCTTGTACAACCCTATAAATCCCTTTTTTATTGGAGTTATATGACTTAAAAACATACCTAGGTATTATAAGAGGCTTAAGAGGGAGGAATTTGACAGATACTTGGCTTTAGAAAGGGTAGAATGAGTGGTTTTTCAATGTAAGGGGTAGGGGTTATTTATATTTGAGAAGGGTAACTTAGAAATTACTCAAATTATTAAAATATAATAAATATAATATAGGGTTTAAGACTTAAAAAATGGCCTAAAACTAAATTGATATTACATTGTCGAAGTAATCTTATTAGTTTTGGATTTGTTCAATAATTTTGGGAATTTTAAATAATTTAATAACGTATTTTATTCATGAAAAACAATTTTTTCAAGAAAAAAACTATTCATAACTATGAATTTAAACACATCAAAACAAAGTTTAAAATTTGATTCCAACTTTTTGTTATATCTTATAATTATCGTATAAATCTAGTTAATTCGTGAATTAACTCAAAAATATTATTTTATTATTTTTAATATCATTAATTTGATTTAATCATTAATTAAATTAATACAGCATCATCTT
The DNA here is from genome assembly GCA_963277665.1 of Viscum album. Taxonomy (NCBI): domain Eukaryota; kingdom Viridiplantae; phylum Streptophyta; class Magnoliopsida; order Santalales; family Viscaceae; genus Viscum; species Viscum album. Next base: position 848,729,047 of record OY728166.1, on the reverse strand, counting down.
TGTGAAATCCATTATGATATTTATATGTTGTCTAAAAATTAAAAATAAAATTCTATGAGAAAGATAATTTTATTATATTTCCAAGGACTATTATTTTTTGAATAAAACATCTAGAAAATCTCATATAACAATATTATTAATATTAAAAACTATAATGAAACAACTTGAATTTCTTTTGAAATAAAATATTATAAAGTCTTTAAAGTGAATCATGTGGGTTCAAAATGCCTCAAATTAGAATAAAAATATAATAATAGTCTAAAATTGTTTATATAAAAAGTTTTAGCAAAAATATTGTTCATTTAATTATTATTATAATTTTAATTAAAAACATTTTATTTATTCTTCTTATGCTTGCACAGGCACTGCATCTGCATTGCATAAACATTAATTTTAATTATTTAATATATAAAAATTGAAAATAAATTACTATAATAAAAAAATAGGTTCACAATAAAGTTCTATATTCAATAATTATGTATATTCACTCATATAAATGTCCAGAAAACTTCTTAAATTTGTTATTTTGTCTTTCCTTGGCCTACACAAGCATTGCGCACGTGTTTGGATAAGATTAATATTATATAACAATAAAATAATAATTTAACATATAAAAACTTCAATAATACATAATAATTAATAACAATGGTGTTCGGTGAGGTCTGGGGTTCGATTCCTAGGAGCCCTCTCTTGGGGGAATTTCTGCCTCCCATGTACCACTCGTCTTGTTGGGTCACTCGGTGTCTCACCGGGTGGGCAGAATGGGCGCACTTCACCTGGTTGACGGATTGCTGTGACGAACCATCACTGATCGAGGTGTTACCCCATGGGACGCACTGCCATCTCGGATGGCAAGGACTCCTTCCCGGCTGGGGCATCTCCGTATGATCTCTTTGTGGGGAGGGGGGTTCTCAAGTGTGGAGGGTTCGAAAAGGCCACTCTCAGGGATTCCCTTTGAAAAACATGAATATATGTTTTACTATTCACTACAAATTCAACTATTTTGGAAAAACCCAAAAAATTATCCTAACCATTTTTTGATGTTTAGAATAAAAAAAGGGACTTCATTTTAAGAAAATAATTTTCTAAATATGAGAGAATTAAGTTTTAATTAAAATCATCATTTACTTGAAAAATTCAAATTTTAATATTATAACTGATTTTATGACACTTCAAAAAAATAACTAGGGTTTGATAAAATTATATTATAATCATAGGAGAAAAAAATATTGATTCATGAATACATTTTATAAAATTTAATTATCTTTTAAATTAATATATTAATTATAAAACTGTAATTTATTATTTATTGCTCATAAAAATACCAACAATTAATTATTAATTTTTAAAATATTCACTCTCATTTATAAGGTGCCTAAATTCTATTTATACTTACATGGGTGAGGTTAATATTCATAAGTGTAAATTACTATTCAAAAGGGCCAAGTTACTATTCATAAGAGTACATTACTATTCATAAGGGTCAAGTTACTATTCATAAGGGTATGTTACTATTCATAAGGGTCAAGTTACTATTTATAAGGGTATGTTACTATTAATAAGGGTCAAGTTACTATTCATAAGGGTACATTGCTATTCACCAAAAAATAAGTTGATCCTATCTAACTCTAAATATCTTACTGAACACAATCGTGTATGTCTATTTTTCAAAATCCAAAACACAGAGGTAGAAAAGTTAAGTTTAATATATAGGTTATAACTATATTATAAAAACATAGTGTTATTTCACAATGAATTTGTTTTGTGTTCATAATAAGTTATCTAATGAATTGAAATTATTCATAACATAAAAAATTGGGGTGTTATATTCTTCCTACCATCATAAATTTCATCCTCAAAATTTTTCATGTATAATGACCTCAAAATAGATGTGGGTGGTTCTTATATTATTGTAATCAAATTCAATCTTAGGGTTATGTTCCCTAAATTATGTTTTCTAAATCTAGTTTCTAAGGTTTCTACTAAACTTCCTCTGATACAAACTCTAACACCCCAACCTCAGAAGCACGGAGCCGGTGCATTACTTTATTAAATTGGCATGATTACAAGGAATCAAATCCCAAAGGACTGATTAGTTTAGCAGTATTGAAGAAACTAGATAAATACATGGAACCCATTTTACATTTGGAAAGGAAACAAAATATGATACATAACAAAAGCTAATAAACTGATTCCTTGAAAACTCAATAAATGATCTCTTCTTCATAACCTGGGGAAGGAAAACAAATGAAAGGGGTAAGCTCAAATTCTCAGTAATGGTTAAATATAGTGAAATCATGAATCAATAAAAAATAAAGCATAATCAATTAGAAATAATCAATATTTCAAGGTGAATATTTGAAAAACACACGCCAACAATAAACTAAGAATAAAAATACATCAATAGATTTTTTCATAGTGAAAACCTCCTAGAAAGTAATAACTGAATACTAAATAAATAGAATGGTTATTATCTATAAATCATGTATCTAACACATGAACCATTATACTATTGATACATTTTAAGTATGTGGGTAGAAACCCGTCTGATTTTTGGATATAATATCGAAGGGTTTATCAACAACTAATCTGTCTCATGACACCTGTTGATGCATCGAGGGGATATAGAGCCCCCCACCCATCACTGCCAGTCCAAATAATTTTTTATACAATGATTTAATACAAGAACAAATTTCCTTTTAAATATCCGTATTGAGTAGAGGATATGGATTCATCAATATTTCCAAAGTTAAAGAAATATTCCAAATAAACACCGTATGTAAAATGGTATATGACTAAGACAATAATCATATCTATGTAACAAGAATATGGATATATAATATAATTAAAATATATAATAAAAAAATATCTAAAAGGGGCATTAGATGCACCACAAGAATGATTAGGTGCACAAAACCAAGTAAGTCACAATGAAATGGAAATTCAGACAAAGTCCCTTATAACTTTATAATCAACTGAGTTTATAATCATTAAGGTAATCACTGAATACCATGTATATAAAGGTAATAATGATATTATATATCAAATTTCAGTAAAAGTACACCACAAACAAGAAATAAGTGGCGAACAAAGAGAATCTCACAGAAATAAAAGTGAGATGAGAGACCCCTTACCTAAAGTGCCACTTAATTATGCCCCTTTTTCACCTCCTGAATAATAAAATTATGTTTATTAAAACAATGAAACATAAGCTAATTATAGTTTTTATATATAAAAATTATCAATTATAATAATTGGATTATATTTCTTAATTTTTTTTGATTAAATTGAAGCGTTTTGATATCATATTTTACTTAAACATTCCCCCGCCTTGCACCAATTTCACTATTATATTAAATGTGATTTATAAATTAGTTTAAATAATTAAAGAATCATAAAATAAATGTAATTAAATATTTATATATTATATATAATCCATATTTTCTATCAATTAAGGTGGTTATGAGAACTATTTTTGGAAATGTCTCCGTATGCAGTTAACCGACCATTAACGAGATGTCGGCCTAAGAGCGAAAGTGAAAACAATTATATATGTAATATATATAATATATTAATTAGGTTAAAATAATTAATATAATTTTAACTTACTTCATAAATAATTTTTAGAGTGTATTATTTTGAAAGGAAAGGGAAAAGGAGAGTAAGAAAAGAGGGATGAGTTAATGGAGACTTACTCTTTCCTCGGTGTGACTTCTCTTGCACAACCCTATAACTCCCTTTGTGATTGGAGTTAGATAACTCCAGAACGTATATAGGTATTATAAAAGGCTTAATAGGGAGTATTTTGAATAATATTTGGCTTTATAAAGGGTGTAATTGGTTTTCCAAAGGAAGGGGGAGAGATTATTTATATTTGAGGAGAAGGGTAATTTAGGAATTATTCCAATTATTAAAATATAATAAATATAATATAAGGTTTAAGACTTAAAAAATGACCTAAAACTAAAGGGGGATTACATTTTCGAAGTATACTTATCATTTTTTTATTTTTTCAATAATTTTGGGAGTTTTAAATAATTTAATAACATATTTTATTCATGAAAAACAATTTTGTCAAGATAAAAACTATTCATAACTATGAATTTAAACACATCAAAAAAGGTTTAAAATTTGATTCAATTTTTTATTATATCTTACAAGTATCATATAAATCTAGTTAATTTGTGAATTATCTAAAAAAATATCAAATTATATTTATTTTATTATTTTTAATATCATTAATTAAGTTAATACTGCATCATCTTTGTGAAAGCCATTATGATATTTATATGTTGTCTAAAAATTAAAAATAAAATTCTATGAGAAATATAATTTTATTATCTTTACAAAGACTATTATTTTTTGAATAAAACCTTTAGAAAATCTCATATAACAATATTATTAATTTCAAAAACCATAATACGACAACTGGGATTTCCTTTGAAATAAAATATTATAAAGGCTTTAAAGTGAATCGTGTGGGTCCAAAATATATCAAATTAGAATAAAAACATGATAATAGTGTAAAATTGTTTATATAAAAAGTTTTATAAAAAATATGGGTCATTTAATAATTCTTATAATTTTAATTAAAAAAAAATTATTTATTTTTCTTATGCTTGCACAAGCACTGCATCAGCGTTGCATAAGCATTATTTTTAATTATTTCATATATAAAAATTGAAAATAAATTAATATAATAAAAATAAATAAATTAGGTTCACAATAAAGTTCTATATTAAATCATTATGTATATTCACTCATATACATGTCCGTAAAACTTCTTAAATTTGTTATTTTTCCTTTCCCGGGCTTACGCAAGCATTGCACATGCGTTTGGATAATATTCATATTATATAACTATAAAATAAGAATTTAACATATAAAAAATTCAATAATATATAATAATTAATAAAAATTCATGAAAATAATTTTCATCACTCAATTATTATTTATAAGGAACCAAATTGGACATTGGTAATGCTACGTAGGCACTGCGTCAGCACTAACAATAATTTTTAAACCTACCATGAAATAAATTATAACATACATGTTCTAAATTTTTTTTCTACAATATTACTCTCATAAAATCATTATTTATTTATTCCAAAACTTTAATAAATTTTATATCATAAATATCTCTTGAAACTGCCACAAAAAATACCGTATTTTCTTAAAAACTATATTTTTTACCATTCACTAAAAATTCAACTATTTTAGAAAAACCCAAAAATTCATCCTAAATTTTTTTCAATGTGTAGAATAAAAAAGGGAAATCCATTTTAAGAAAATAATTTTCTAAATATGAGAAATTTAATTTTTAATTAAAATCATAATTTACTCAAAAAATACCAATTTTAATATTATAACTGATTTTATGACACTTTGAAAAATCAACTAGGGTCTCATAAAATTATATTATAATTATAGGAAAACAAATTATTGATTCATGAATACATTTTATGAAATTGAATTATCTTTTAAATTAATCTATTAATTATAAAATTGTAATTCATTATTTATTGCTCATAAAAATACCCACAATTAATTATTAATTATTAAAATATTCACTCTCATTTATAAGGTGCCTAAATTATATTTATACTTACATGGGTGAGGTTAACATTCATAAGGGTAAATCACTATTCAAAAGGGTTAAGATACTATTCATAAGGGTACATTACTATTCATAAGGGTCAATTTACTATTCATAAGGGTATATTACAATTCATAAGGGTCGACTTACTATTCATAAGGGTACATTACTATTCACCAAAAAATTAAGTTGATCCTATCCGAATCTAAATGTCATATTGAACATAACTGTGTATGTTCATTTTTCGAAATTCAAAATACAGAGGTGAAAAAATTATGCTTAATGTCTAGGTTATAACTATATTATAACAACATAGTGTTGTTTCATAGTGACTCAGTGTTGTGTTCATAATAAGTTATCTAATGAATTGAAATTATTCATACAAAAAAATATTGGGGTGTTATACCTTCACAAGTAACCCAGTGTTTTAGTTGTTCAACATTTGAATGCAGATGCTTATAAGAAGAATAAAATTATTTACTAAAGTTTTTAAAATGAATAGCTTCATCACTGCTCATATACTAAATATGATTGAGTATTCTTATGACTTGGTGAGACTAAAGTTTCATATAAGTATAAATTTGTTTAAGATATTAATTCTTGTGTCATTGTTTGAAATTTTTCAACAATATGAATGAATTATAGAAATTATTATCCTATTTTCTCAAAGTGTTTAGAATAGATAAACTGGATATATGATGTCTAGATTCTGGTATCGTATCGATAATACAAGTGGGTTAAAGATCAAACTTAAAGACGAAAAGTTATTTTGAGAGTACAATAATGTTTCTTCAAATAGCTATCCAAGTTCATTGAAACCTAGAGTTATCATTAAGGGAAGTAAATGTTCCATTAGATGGGATATGATAAAATACCTAAGGGTTTTAGGAAATTCTATGAAATTATAAGTTAGGTATCAATGTTATATAATTAAATTCTTTGATTTTGAATGGTGTATGGTAGAAAAATGTATAATTTGAAAATGTTGTGAGTATATAATGGTTACAAATATTTGAAAGAATTTGCGAAGGTTGAAGTTTGCATCTAAATTATAAGGAAAAGGGTTATTGAATCTTGTTTTGAATGTAAAGGAATATATTTAGCTCATATATATCTAAATAAATTATGTTTATAATTATCTAATTTCTCTTGTATAATAAGGGATTTGTTTATAAATAAAGAGTTTTTATGAATAATTTTACATTATGGATATAATGCACATGGTTTTTGATTCATCAAACTCTATATCATAATAGAAAAGAAGATAAAGGATAATATTTTTTTTATCTAGGATGAAAGTATTTATCAATAAGTTTGTTAAAATATATGGGATTTTATCCCACCATTAGTGACATATTTTAAAGAATAAAATCTTCTTTTAAGAGTATTTCTCCAAACATATAGAATAACCTATTGGATATATATAAAATAATTTATTTGTTAAATATTATCACTAAAGAAAACAAGTGTTATATCCCAAAACAAAGAAGTTTTTATCTCATATATTGATATTTTGAAAAGAATATAGTTTCCAAAAGGAAAGTGGGAGTATGCTTAGACTTTGAGAAGTTCAAAGTTAACGAATAAAAGATTATGCTAGTCAAAATTCAAAATTAATATCACTCAATATCCTATAAGATTTTAGGGTGTATTAATAAAGGAAAATATAAATAATTACTTTAAGTTTCCATATTGTAGTGAATATCACATTATATCCTAAAGGGTTTTTATGATGTTTTGGCAGAGATCATGTAATTAGGTGACCCAAGCATTTCATTCATATATATTACATCATTTTAGATTAATATTAAATACATCTCATAATAATAAATGCCCCGAAACAGTAAATGTTTAGTATATTTGGAGACTAGATACATAATCATATAATTTCATGAAACATATTTAACATCTCCCGTAAAGTTATTCTCACATAGTACACTTATTAGACATACCATACTTAAAAAATTTCTTCATTACTTGGGAGAAAGTAACATAATAAAGGTTGAGATCAGATACCCAGTAAGGGTAAAGATAAGAGATATCAATCAATGATCATAAGTGTGCATAAGATAAGAATAAGGATATGAGAACATGATCATAACTTACCATAATCATACATAATTTTTCAAGACCATTTATTATAAATCATAGAATAAGGATTTGTAATAATAAAATACATAATTCATTAGTGTATGAAATCATAAATAATCAATCATGATCCATGTGATCATATCATAAGCATAATACATTGTGGAATAAAAATAATCAAAGAAAATCGTTTCCTTACACAAGGATCACTACCAAGACTATCATAGTGGATTGGTTTCACTCCTCATTCAATCAATTCATTAGTATAGGTTCACTCACAAGACTGTCTTATCAGATAGAGTCTCTTATTGAACTGAGTTCACTTTCCATTCCAGTCATTATTATCTCATGAGATATCCATCTTTACCCAATGTATTAAAGGGATATACAATTCCAGACCCCTCATCAAATAATGAAAACCATACATATGTGTGCCATAATATTATAATACATTAATAATATAATCATACCACAACCCATGTAAAGGAAATTTTTTTTCATAAATATTTCATCATTTCATCATTTCATCATAGTATAACTCATGGAAAATTAATGGGTTTCATAAAGATTTCATCATAACATAATTAACCCATGGGAAAGAAACATGTTTTATATATTAATACTTAAATAATCATTATTATAAGACATTTATAGAAATAAAGTGGATGGTATCATAATATCATATCCCCAGAGAAGAAAAATAATCCTTAAAGGATGTTGACATAGATGTAAAATACATTTAAAATAATATTCAAACATTTCTTTGAAAACATGAGAAAAATATCCTTTTATTGTGAAAAATTTTTAATTGAAAAATCCTATAATATTGAGAAAATTAATTTATTTGAAAATAACCATGGAAATTTTTAAATTAATCTTCAAATAAAATAATGATCATGATAATAAAAAAATACATTCATACCATATATGTTAAAAGAGAATGTTCCTTTCACACTTTTTGAAAAAAGTAAAATCAACTTGTCCAAAAAAATATTTCATTAAAAAGATTCCTTTTAAACCTTTTTAAATAAAGTAAAAGTTAACGATTTTTTAAACTTTTAAAGTATAGGTAAAAACTTCTATAAAATGTTTTTTAAGAGTGGACAGGGAAGAAAAATTTTGTCAACCAAAAATAAAATAAGGTATAATTTTATTTAAAATAAATTTCTAGATCATTTAAGTACCACAGATAAGAAAATGGTGATAATAAATAAAAATTATAGGAATAAATAGTGTATAATAAAGTAGATGGTGTTTACAATAAAATATACATCTAATTTGTCTCAATGTAAATTTATTATAGATAATCCTAAAAAGAAATGAGATAATAACATAAACCCTTACCTCATATCCAATATTGCTTCATACACATTAAAATATCATTTATATATAATATATATATATATATATATATATTATAGAAAATAATTCATACATAACATACTATGTACCATTAATTTAAAATTTATAATTATCCTTTTATTAACAATTTATTTATTAAAATGGACATTTTGGTGAAAATTGGTCTATTTTCATGCATGTTTCAGTTCGATGGTTCCAGTAATTATAACTTGGTAATGATTTAATCATATAAAGAAAATTAATAATGAAATATGTATATTCATCATATAAAATTTTATAATTATTCAAATAAAGTAGTGATGAAAAACGAATCACATTGCTGTGTGAAGGAGGTAGTCCACACGCACACATGAACAACATTATTATTTTCCAATGGATGGAAAGGTAAGAAGGTAGATAAGATATTATAATTAAATAAATATAATTATTTAATAAATATCATATATAAACATTAAATCCATCATAATAAACATCTATGAATGTAGGTGATGAAAAAAAATACATCATTTCACAAGAAGGTAGTCCACACGTACGCATGAACAATGCTTTTGTTTCCCATTTGATGGAGAATGCATTTAATAATGGTTTAACCATAAAAAAATAACATATCAGTATATTAAAAATACCAATGTTATTATATAATTATGTTTATAACAAAATTTAAGGAGTTATAAGAAGAAATAAAATGAATTCACTCAGTTAAGAGTTACACCTCTTCTTTAGACAACCTCCTTTGGCTTACACCTTAAGCCTTATAAGGTTGAAATTTTGATAAAAAAAGAACCTATAGATCATGGGGAATAATTTTTTAAAGGTATTTTGATAGGTCTTGTATTATATAGAAGGATCATGAAGTGTGACGAAGAGAGGCGATGTGGTGTCCTTTTATAAGGGAGGGAGATGACACACTTAGAATTTTTCAAAAGATTAAAATATATTAATATTTTACTCAAGAAATGTGGATAAAAAATTACAGAAGATATAATAATTAAATATAGAGATAAAATAGTATTTATAAAATCTTTTAAGTAATTTTAACCCTTATCACTTTATTTTAAACCCCCGTTGATCCATTTTAACCTTACCGTAATGTTGAATTTTTACCTTGGTTAATATTCATAATGAAAAACGTCGAAAGGGTAATCATTAATTTTTTTTTGAAATTTTGATTATAATTATGGAATAAATTTTATTAAATTAAATTACTATAAGTTATATATTTAAATTTAAAAATAAAATCACAAAACTTGATGAAAAACGGTTTTTAGAAAAATGTTTTTTAAACCAAAAAATGAACTTATACCAAAACCATGTATAATATTGATTCATATGTAATTAATTAGATTATGTATAATTAATGGAGTCTTAATTTAATTTACTATCAAATTAAATACATAATTATACTTTTAAATCACTTGTTTTAAAAAAAATGATAGTTTTATAGAAATCAGTATTTTTTACTATCCACTTAAAAATAAATATTTTTAGAAAAATCTAAAAAAATAACCTAAGATAATATTGAAATGATGATTCAAAAAATAATATTTATTTAATAAAAAAAATCTCTAATAAATGGTATAAATTAATTATAATTTCTGCACATAAAATACAACAAAAACCATTTTTGAAGAAAACATATTTATGAAGCATAAATTGACTTTATTGAAGATTGAGTACTGATTTATTATGAATTTAACTTTATAAATATTTTTAATAATTTGATTTATCCTATTCATACCTTCCATTCTAACATATAGGTTTTAATAATGTACTATATCATGGTTTATTTAGACTCGAGGTTTCATGTAAAACAAGTTATCAAATATTTCAAGTTTATTTCCAAAAAAAGAAAAAATAAAATCCCAAGGTGTTACATTATACCCACCTTAAAATAAATTTAACCATAAATTTTATTTCAATATAATATGAAAATATGAAGATATCTCTTCTTCATCACATCCTCATATTCCTATTTAGCTTCCTCAAATTTATGGTTTTACCACAAACTTTTGACTAAGTGAGTTGTATTGTTTCACAACACTTTATCTTTTCCATCCATAATCTCCAACAGTTATTCCTAATAAGAGATATGATGATCTAGTGGTATGAACTCTGAGTTGATTACATGTGATATAATGACCTAGGTCTTACATATATAGATATTATATCTTAAAATATGAATATTTATTTCATTATACAAAAACATTCATGAGGATTGTAAAGGTTTAATGTCTTAGAAAACTTAGATACATAAAAAATCAACTCATAAGTGAACTATATCATCTCAGACTATATTTTTAATGACTCTTATTTTTTCATTTATTACTTTAAATTATTATATAGATTATTTTCAGAGCTACCTGCTGAGACGACACATGATTCTAAGGCCTGATGAGGTTAGAATTAATATTTTAAATATATTAAATATATCAAATATGAAGCGCATGAATTTTTCCTAAAAAATATAATAACTTATAAATGGTGACTTAGATCAGAAATCCAATGGTTCTTTTGAGTTTAGAGCATGGTCTTTACCCTATGTGTGAGATAACCTTGGAGCGTGTCTGATGTTCGGGTTGGGCGTGGTCATGGGAGAATGTTAAAAGAAATTATTAAAATTAAAGTAAATTTTTTAACTAAATTTCCATGAAATGTTTTTCCCATATATATATATATATATATGAGGAAATACTTGGGTTAGTTGTATAAACCTAGATCTGTTGGATATAGCATTGTAGGAGAGTTCTTAGGAAAATGACATTAGATTAGATCGGAATCGATGATTGGTGTACAATGGGGTTCAAGAATCTCACCAATGAAAAAGCGGTAGATTCCTTCTTTATCAACGATTGATCTATATCAAGGTAGAATTTTTTATTTATGTAATTTTATCACATTATTTTATCCTAGTTTAATGGGAATCAATTCCATGAACAAGAATTGATTCGCGCATTGACAATAGATTTATCTGCGATGAATTTATTTTTTTGTTAGTTATTTATAACTTTATTATCCTTTTTCTTCAATAATAGATTGAGTATTAATAAAAAAAGTTTGAGTTTTTTTATTCACATCTTATGGTTTATGGATTCCCCCTTATTTATTTCCATGTTCAATATTTTTATTTTCTTTGGCCAATGGTTTTATGAATACCCTGTATTTGATCATTGCATGACCATTATTCAATGTAATAGATCAATACCGTGGGTGTGGTTCATGATCAAGGGTATGTTCAAGGTTTGATGATGATGAAGGATGATCAAAGGTGGATTAGAATGGAAATGCAATTCCAATTCATCCTAGATTCAATAGATTAGCTATAGACAATGTGTGTGGACATTAAAGAGTGGATTCAAAGCCTGGAATCCTATTCTATAGTGACGAGAAGTTCAACCGACACTGGATCTATGATTCTCAGTGAGGATAGTGTAAAAGATGATGTCGAGTATGATGTGAAAGAGAAACTAGTTAGATCTAGAAATCCTAGGTTACACGATGTGTAACCCCAAATTACACATCATGTGAGACCACATGTACGATGCTAGGGTTCCACATAGAAGATAAATATCACACTACGTGTAACATATATCACACATAGTGTGACCCTTACCTGGAGTCTTGGAATATACCTTTTAGGGTACACTGACACGTCTAGGATTGAATGGGCTCAGAGACACTATGTACTCAGACACAGACATGGGCATGTCAGGTGTACATGTGCAGAGTTGTGTACTTGGACATAGTCTGAAGTACATGGGATTGAACATGCTATTTTCTTAGAAATGGACATGGCATGGGCCGTGATACACTGGTAAAACTTGGTTCTAAGGGAACACATTGTAAACTACCAATACACACCATGTATCACTTCAAGAATGTCTTGGATCCCTTGTTCTCTTTAGCTTAGACAAGTTTTGTTAGGGTACATTCACTTGATCCTTTGCCTGAGGGTTTAATATGGAGTCTAATCCTATGTTTTAACACCCTAATATTTCATGGCACATTAACTTCAATAACTTGTGTTGCATGAAACATCAACTTGGCTTGCGTAACATGCCAGATTGAGTCTCTACGAAACAACACTTTAGTGTTAAAATTATTTAAATGATATATTCATAACTTATCCATTAAATATAGTAATATAAATAATAATAAATAATTTTTAAATTTTATTTATAATTTTTTTACATAAATAAAACATATTTATAATGAAATTTATAAGTTTCAGTAAAATAGTTATATGTTTAGAAATACTATTTTCTTAAAGGAACTACTTTTTATATAATTTTGTGAACAATATTAAAATTAATTTAAAAAACTCATAGAAATTTAATTTGGTAAAATATAACTCATTTTTGAATTTGGAATATCAAAATTAGCTTAAAATTAAGTTTTTGTATTTTTCTGAAAACTTTCAATTTTCGATGAATAGTGGAACGCACTCCATTATTGTTACAAAACAGTATTTTTCATTTAAATAATTATTTTATTTGAAATTTATTTTAAAGTCAAAATAGATAAATAATTCATATATTAACTGAATTTAGGCAATTTGAATCATTTTTATAATATAATTGGATATAAAAATTCATTGACCTTTTTAACATCATTTTACCTGCCTTCTAGCCACATTTACAGATTAGCATTAAACATAATTTTACTGGTTCTGTGAATTGAATTTTGAAAATACAACACATATGGTTGTAATCAGTATTAAAAATTTGGTCTAATAATATCAAAATAAATTTTAGTGAATAGTAAATTTTGAATTTTATTTAACACAGTTAAAGGTAAATAGAGTCATTAAAGGTAAAAATAATATTATAATAATAACAAATTAGCCTAACACCTATCATAATTTTATTGGATAAGTATTTTTAGATTAAAATAAACCTTAGGTTTAAAAAATGGTCCTTTTTAAGCAACTTTTGTTTGATTAGGACATTTATTATATTTTATTTAAAGAGGGGTTAAAAGTGTCATATTCAAATTTTAATAACTAAATCATTTTTAAGATAAGGTTATACATAAAATAAATTAGAATATAAATATTAATTATAAATATAATAAATTTATATACATCATGATAATTTATTTATAATTTTTAGATATTAAATAATTAAATTTACTTGTGACACAATGATGATTAATTAACTGATTTATTAAAGGAAGAATAAAATAAATGATATTAATAATATTAAAATAAATATAATTTCACTTAAATAATGACATAAAATAATTTTATAGATAAATTAGACATGTTAGTGACATATTGGATGTGGTTTTTCAAATTTATCATGTTGTATTGATATTTTTAAAAATGAAAATATTGAATAGTATTAAAATTGACATAAATGATATTTTAAAATAAATAATATTTTATTAAATGATATAAAATTCAAAAAATATATGGTTCTTACAAATAACTTTAATAATGTAAAATATTCCATAAATTATCCAATTTTGGTTCTTTTTTTTATTTTATATTAACTATATTAACCCTATAGTGTAAAAATACAAGAAGACACGGTAAGAGTTAAACTGTTTAACTAAGGGTTAAATCTGAAAGATAAGGTTAATTTTATGACCTAAACATATATAAACTTCATTGGTTGAGAGGATTTAGACCCAAAATCATCTTATCCTAAAAATAAATCACTTTTTATCTATTTTAAACCTAAAATAAATTTATAATAAATTAATATTTTAAGATCTTCCAAAAGTGCCCCTCACCTCTCTTATAAAAGGGGACTTCTCCTTCTCTTTAATTCACACCTCCAAAGCCATTTGGATCATCCAAAACCTAACCATTTACTTTAAAAACTTCTCTCAATGCATATTAGGGGCCCTAATTTTAGAATAAAGTCATCCTAAGGAGTCTTTTTGTGAAAATCAAAAGGAGACACCCGGAAAAGAGGTAATTGTTTTATCACCTCTTTCACAGTTCTTTTCTTATTTTACTTCCTATTTCTATGTTGTTTCCATAAACAATTAATAAATCCAGTATCATTAATATAATGAGATGTTATTATAATTATGGGACAACCATATTACTCATTTTATCCATCCTAAGAATAACAATATCACCATGCGCACGTACGTATGACTTACCGTCTCCACGCTGTGGTGTAATTTGTTATTCAACACTAATTTATTGTAATGGGTATGATGATGCATATAATGGATATAAATAATTAATATAAAATGATATTTTTTTCTATAAAATTTATATTACATCCAACTTTTACCATTTAACCATTAAGGAAATGATATCATCGCTCGTGCATACGTACAACTTACCGTCTCAATGAGGCGATGAGATTCATCTTCCACATTCACCATTAAATAATGATTATAAAAATATATATTATTAATAAATATGAAATATATGAAATAATAATTATACTGGAATAATATATATATATATATATACATATATTTCATTCACTTACTTCCATTCAATACGATAAGAAAACAGAAACAACGTTCATGCGTACATACAGCCTACCGTCTCCACGAATGGTGTATTCCATTTCATATATCTATCTATTATATATATTTATATTCTGAATATATATGATATATAAATCATTTTTTTACATTATTTAAGTAATTAAATTGAGATCTAAGTAATGCGATCAAGAATAACAAGTCAAAATACGTACGATAAAGAAAGCGATAATTACTCAAAATGTTGCTTTAACTTGGAAATTATTAATAAAAGGGTAATATAATTCCATAAGAGAATCATATATGATATCATAAATATTATTATTATTCTATTATAAGTTATATAGAGAGTATCATACTTAATGTAATGTAATTTTGTCTCACTTTTACTTTTCGTGAGATATAAGACATTTTTACCACCTTTTTCTTGTGTGTAGTGTATGTACTGCTCCTATTATATTTGATATCATGAATAATTTTATCTTCATGGTATTTAAAGATCAATTTGAGGATATTGGGAATATTATTTAAATGTTCAAAGTGCTATGGAACACTTTGAATGTTTAAATAATTAATCCTTTCTCCATTTCAATATTCTTGATATTATCATACAATTTTTTTATATGTATATAAAGTATTATAAAGAAGATTTTATGTCTATTTTTAAGTTCATTAAAATATTTCCAAAAATAAATATTTTTACGGATTTTATGTAAGGGTTAATTTTTCAATCTCATTATTATACGAGATTGTTTATATGTAAGTATTTACCGGGACATATTTATCATCCATGTCCATGTCCTTAAAAAAGTTTTCCAAAGGAGTATTTTTATGGTTTTATGTAAGGGAATCTTTAAGTAAAACATCATTTTAATTTTTTTAAATATTTATCCTTCTAAATATTTCTCATTAATGTCTATGTTTTTAAAATGGTTTTAATGATTTATTTATATGGACATGAATGTTTTAAAATGCTAGTTCCTTTCAAAAGTTTCAAAGTGGTATGAGACAATATTATTCAAAAATCTATTTTTAAATGTTTTATTTTATAAATGCATGAACTTTAAATGATTTCAAAGTAAAAAGGGGATATTCCTGTCAAATATTTTTAGTTATTTTATTATATTATTTTCATCTATGTCAACATACTATGTTGGATTTTATGCTTAATTGAGGTTGATTTATTATGATATAATATTCTATAATGTATTAAAGGTTTTATGATATGTTTGACTGTGGATGTGCTATTTTTATACCATTAATGGTTTATGGTTAAAATATTATTATTTCATATGCTAGTTTTAATATTAATGTTTACGTTATGTTTCACCCTTTTCATTTGAGGAATGCATTGGACTTAGTAAGTGAAGGGAAGGGCCTGCTATAGCCCCTAGATGTATCGGTAAGTCTCATGAAACAAACTGGTGTATTGGAACAAGGACTCGACAGTATATTTATGTATGGTCTTGTCATGAGGCCTTAACGTTGTGGTTATGATGTTCGGAATTATTCATTCCCTCATAATGAGATTATTTATTGATATTACATGTGATTGTTCGACTAGTAGAATATCCATGTGGATGATTAAATGGAATTAATTGATTTATTCTTTCCATATAATGAAAATTATTATGTTTATAAGTCTTGTGTTTTAGTTTTACACCTTACCTTAAAATTTTATGCTTATTTATGATAGCTTATGCTATATTGTTTACCCTTAACGAGCATCCGAGATCACCCCTCTCTTATGTTTTATTTTCCCAAGATGCCAAGAAGCATTTTATGATTGATATGTATGGTTAATCTAGAAGAATAATGGTGTTCTCAAGGGATTATCAATTTTTTATTTTATATTTTGAATTGTAATGTAAAGTCCATGCATGTAATCTACTTTATAAGGCTGCTAAACTGATTGGTCCTTCAGGATTTAATTCCTTGTAATCATACCAATGTATTAAAATAATGCATCGGATCTAGGTATCTAGGGTTGGGGTGTTATAGTTTTTATCATAGGAAGTTTAGAAACAACCTTGAAAACTAAATTTAGAAAACCTAGATTAGGGATAATAACTCTAAGATATACTTAGAGGATAATTATAGAGGAACATTTTAAAATTGTGGTAATGTAGAGATTATGTGGGTATTCCTAGAACATACATCCCTATTTGGATACTAAAAGTGGATGTGGCTCTGGAACAGATGTACCTAAGAGTAATAACTCCAACAAGGTGTTTCGGCCTTGACTCAGGATAACGTGGTACACGACAATGAACCTTACTGCGCACTTGGTTTGACACTCCTTGGGGATATACTTAGGATAATTCACATTTTATTTAAAAAATGTTATAAAGGATTTATGAGTAAATATATCCCCAAAGAAACCATTTTTATTATAATGAGAATAGATACAAGTAAATCTTTAATTTATGTTAATAATTTTTGTATTTTTTGGATTATACATTATGATATGATCTAACCTAGTGCATGTATTCATTTAGAAATAGAACCCAGTAGAAGGAATGTGAACCTCACTGATGCATGTGATCCAAAGAGTAATAAGGATCATATCTTTCATGGTCTTAAGCCAATATTTATATGGGAAATAATCTCTTAAGCATTCTCATCATATGAGGACAAAATATCAAGTGATAGCAGGATATGTAAAGAATACCCTAAGTATTCTGGCTTTAGAGGGAAGCATGAGAATAAAAGGATAGCTATGAAAAGTTTAGATAAAGAGAAGAAGGGAAAGAAGTATTTTCCCACATGTGATAATTATGGAAGGAAACACCCCGATACCTACTTGATAGAAAAAAGAGTTTGTTTCAAGTGTGAAAAAAGGAAACCATGCTCATGATTTCAAGGGAAGAAAATAATTTTCCAATTTTCAATGCGTCAACTATAAGAATATAGAGAACTACACAAGATAATTCTCCAAGAATCAAAGGAATATACCCCAAAAGATGCTAATGGATCACAATCAAGATTATTATTTTTTCATGGAATAATAGGAATTATTAATGTGATTATGTTGGGATTGAAGAATTATGTCATTTGAATATTGTATCAATGATGTACCAGTTTGTTCCGCCTATGAGGTGGCACATTTTTTGAGATGTGTAGAAATGGTTTGATGAGGATCATCACCCATCACTTTTTCTATAGAGGCAGTTTCTCGTTGAATTTACCATTCCTTGGTTTTGACCCATTCGATGTCATTGGCCTTTAAAGAAGGTTGAATTAACCCTACGGGAACTGTCAGTCCCAACAGGCGATTGCATGGGGGTCAAGAACTCATGAAATAGGTCCTTCTTGGATTGAAATTCCTCGGATTTTCTCCAAAGGGTTTATTTGTGGAGACAAGAATGCCCAAATACCTTGGTATCCATGATTCATGGACCGATTTTGCAACGTTAGGTGCTCGTTGGATGACGATTTAGCTGGCGACACTTAAGGACTCCATTGGTCGAGAGGATAGGAGGTCAGGCTCACCGCACCCTTCCATGGGGGGGGGGGTTTCCTATTACGGGACTCTCTTATAGATTTAGGTCGTGTTTATATGTTCGTGAATCCTTGGTTTATTCCCAATGAGTGTGTCCACAGGCTACCATTGGTTTGAAAAATCATCGTAAGCATGCATATATTTGATGCCACATAGGTGATGCTGACTTGAGCCTTATTATAAGGCACTATGGAGTTTATCATCATCCAGGGGGGAAAAAAGGTGACATGATGTTGGGATTGGGCCCATAAGAAGGGATTCTTACATATCCTCAGAAGTGGAATCCAAACCCATATAGTTTGGAAGGTGTGGGGCTTACACATGAGAACTTCCCATTTGAGGGGACATGATTGGGTGGACCCTTTATGTATGGGAACCCATTTAAGCTCAGGCCTTCTGGAAGGCATCCTACATATCCTGTTTTGACCAGGAATCAGATTTCTTGTAGTTCAGATGTGTGGGGATTACGTATGAGAATGCCCATTTGATAAATAATATTGGGTGGACCCTTTTTGGATGGGCACCCATTTGAGCTTGGCCCTTCAGGAAGGCATCCTACATATCCGATTTCAATCAGTAATTAGAGTTATCAGAGTTCATATGTTTGGGGATTATGCATGAGAGCTTCCCATTTGATAAACATGATTGGGTGGAACCGTTATGGATGAGCACCAATTTGAGCTTGGGCCTTCTAGAAGGCATCCTACTTATCCTGTCTCGATCAGGAATCAGAGTTCTTGTAGTTCAAATGTGTGGGAATTACGCATGAGATCTACCCATTTGATAAACATGATTGGTTGGACCCTTTATGTATGGTCACCCATTTAAGGTCAGGACTTCTGGAAGGCATCCTATGTATCCTATTTCGATCAGGAATCAGAGTTCTCATAGTTCATATGTGTGCTGATATTGTGATCCTCCCAAACCTCTAAGACCACATGAGTTATGCTCAGTGTGAGAAACAAGAGGATTTGAAATATTCAATAATGTACATGCATCCTCCCCTACTGGTGGAGGAGGGAGAGCCCATGACAGAAGAGGTCGGGGCGACCGTGGGCGATGGTGTAGAGCGATGAAACTTTCCATGTGGGATGGAATTAAAGGTCATGCATCCCAACCTCAGAAGATTTGGGGATTACCTCAATGGGAGGGCCCTGAAACACATTCTTAGAAGGGGAGGAGTTTTGTCCTCACCAAAGGGGGAAGCGAACATAACCCCTTAGACTGATCACTGTTCCTTATTGAATGAAAAAGAAAGTGGTCACCCTTAATCCTGAGAACAGGTAGGTTCATGTCAGCATATTAAAGTTGGACTCTGGGTTACCGTGGGAATGTAGCCTTACAGTCATTCCTGATGCCCACACCTTTGTGGGGATGAACTTTATGAATTTTCTTACCATGGGTATGTAGACTCAATGGTGCCCACTGATGCACCTGATGGTCTGATCATATGAGTCTGGTGGCTTTGGAGGAGGATTTGGCCTAATTCCGGAGGACTGGTTAGTAGAGGGACCATGGAGGACTGGACAGTGGCAGAGGGGTGAGGTTGGAACCAGTAGGATCAATACCCCAAAACACCCCATTCCACATACTATTTTTGCACGTGGGATGGGGGAGGATCCACATACCATAATGGTATGCAGGCGGAGGGGTCATCTGTGTACCACTGTGGTGCGTAGACATGGGTATCATCCACTGCGTACCAAAGTGGTATGCGGCTCACTATGCCGCTTTGGATTGCATCTGCATACCGATTGGGTACACGACATCGGGTTCAGTCCGCATAGCAGTACACTATGCGGAGCACCACACTGGAGGAGGGTCCGGGGGATTACCATTCATGGGAAATTCATCTGCGAGAAGTCTTTGGTTCGTGGTTCCCCAGTTAGGTTCGTGATTCTATTATTATTATTACTCCACTCCCCCGTTTTATGGTTCGTGGCCAGCTGTACCTTCAGAGGAAGTGGTTCACGGTTCGTGCTTCGTCGATGAAACAAGACAGAAGATGGAGTGAAACTTTTTTAGTCTCCCTCAAGCCTTCATCGTCCATCCATCCTTATATCTGTATCCCTTATTTTATCTTCTTCTACTGTGATCCTTTTATAGAGAATCAGAGCGATCATATCTATTAGGCACACAACACTATTTGCGGACGCCCATTAAAGCAGTATTCTGACCCTCGGAATACTCGACCAACCAGGGTTTGTGGAGGATTCAGTTCATGATAATGGTTCACGGAACCCTATTCATTCACTTCATCCGTGAACTGATGGGTTCGTAGTATGATATGCAGAATTTTCTTATGGGCACAACTCCCTCGGTTGACATGGTTTGCGGTTTTTCCTTGCTCGTTGGCCATCACTTTGTGGGCCAGCGGTTCGTAGACCATGTCACATACCTGGTGGTTCACGATCCATATTATCCATGTACCTTTATTGGTGATGGTATGTGGGATACTTAAAAAACTTAAAAAGTTGAGTTCCTTCAAGTTCCTTCAAAGAAATGAAACTCAATTTGAGTCCCCTCGCCTTGATAGAATTTTAGAAGCACTTTCTTCCTTCTGAAAAATGATTGTGGGGGAATTTTCTCATCTTGGAGGAATTTTCAGGACCCTACAATTTCCCCCAATAGAATGTTGTCCATTCAGAATGAAAAGGGTACTATTATGATATAGAAGTGGTCCTGGATTGAAATGGTTTGCGGTGGAACAGGTAGACCCGGTAGGAGGGGACCACACCTATATATAGGGGCCCATGTAATTTGTATTTTACTATTTCTCACGGTGAAAAGAACTCTCGACTTTACGGATGTCTCTGCTCTCGTGTATTGTGCTCCTTGTGAAGATCTTGTTCACAAACTGCATCGTATGTTCCACGAACCGATTTCCTCACCATTTCTCCATCCGTGTACCACATTTTGAATTCCGTGAATGGGACTGTTGAATTTTAAAACTTAAAATATAGATTCCGTATGGAATAATGCTACGCAGATACCTTTTTCGCATAACAAACTTGAAAAACTATTAATACATCCACAACTTTTGAACACAAACTTAACCAAGGCTGAGGTCCGCAATTTCCTCATTCTGCGGACCGTTCTGTTTGCCAGCCAATGGTTCACGGGCCTGTTCCCTATGGTTATTTCACATACCATGGATATACGCAGTGAACGACATCCACGTACCATAACTGTAGGAAAATTAACACCCACGTGTCATGCTATATGTGGAATTCCACTTCCATGTACCGTTTATAGGAACAATACACAGAGTCTTTTGTGGGCATGATTTAAGTCCCTTATCCATTTTTTCATATACCTTTCCCAACACTTTTTATTGTACTGACTTCTCATCGACTTCTGGATTTTCTTATGCAGGCTAAAATGGATGACTCATAGGCTGCTGATAATGTAGCCACTTCTTCTAAGGCTACTATTACTGCTCCTCTTTCTACTGCTAATGAAAGGTCGAAGGATATGGAGACTTTGGTTGACAAAAGGAATTTGTCCATTCAATTTCACCAATCCCTTGAGAATCTGCTCATAGTGGGTCAATGGGAGTACCCAGTCTCAAACATGCTTCCTTCTTATGGGTTTGGACTTTTTTCTAACACAGCAATCCTAGCACCAAACCAGATTGATCATCCCACTTCATGGATAATTAATACTTCTATTCCTAAGGCCTTGAATTATTTTAAGGGGAGGTACCTTCAGAGAGACACTACCTCCGAGCCTTTTCTTCACTGTGAGCCTCAAAGATTAGAGGGGGCATAGCGGAAGCCTAATCAGACGGCCCACTGTTACCAGAGCATCATGCAGAAGGCTATATAGAATGAGCAGCATAGTTGGTCATCTCGATGGGACCTTCACCCTGGAGGCTTGTTTGTCTTGGATTGGGGGAGGCCCTTTTGGGTTATCCAGAGTTGTGAATAATTCCGAGCCGAGATACAGCTTGTAGGATTATATGAAGCCACCTGGGTTTTTCAGACATACACCCATCATCTTACTGCCCTTATTTCACAGCTTTTAAGCAGGTGGAGTCTAGATACCAACACTTTCCATTTGACCCATGGGGATTTTGGCATCATCCTTTGAAACATCTGGTTGATTTTTGGAGTCCCTATCATTGGGGACATGTATGATGAATTTATCCCTCCCTCCACTATTTGGGATGATGAGGAAAGAACCCTCCCTTTAGCTTGGAAACTCATCATCCAAGAGAAGATGATTTTTAAGGAAATTGATCCCTATCTAAAGTAGGATGTTCCATTTGATGATTGGTTTTGTGCTTTTGCTAAACATACTGGTCTCGAGCCCGATCCACGGAGACCCAGGGCTTGTCCCACCAAAGCTACCTGAAGGCAAGTGGGTGCTTACTGGTACGTATATGTGCTTTGATGTAGGGCCTATTGGTGACTATATGATGACCACTCAGGAATATATATCTCCTGTCACTTCCGAGGTAGAGGAAGGGTCTCCACTTGTTGCGGTTGATAGAAATAGGGAAGTAGGGCCTTTTAAAGATACCAGGGGTGTTGTTGTCCCCTTGGACGTGCCTTCCCTCACTCAAACAATTTCCACCCCAACAATGGAAGGTCATCCAGAAGTTGAGAGATCATTTGATCATGCTGAGCCAACCCTCATGGAGAGGTACAAGGAGGTCTTTGTGGCGAGGGAAAAGTCTAGTGACGAACACCGGGTTTTGCTGGATCTTGGAGGGGATTTGAATATCATTGAGCCAATAAATATCTACTGAGCAGCTTTTGTCCCTACATATGGAATTGATTCATAAGATTATACTCTACCTGATCATGGTGGTTCTGGGAAGTCACGGTCGGGGAGGATGATGTTTCATCCCCTGAAAATCTGGAGTGGGATATCGTGCTATTTTTTCCATTTCTGAGAGGGGTTATATTTTATGCCCCCAGTATTCTGAGACCAATATCCTTATCTGGGATGACTATCCACACAAGTCTTATACTAACTAGTGACATTTTAAGGGTTTTCTTGAGAACTACTATCCTGACCGATCATGGTTTCGGGTCCTCATTACTCTCTCATACCCATGAAGTGTGGCTGATGATTGAAGATGTAGCACCACCTATTTTGGACAATGATACTGCTTTAGGGGTGGGAGGTATTGTCATATCCTCTATATCATTGGAATCAAAACCAAAATCTTTGGAAATGGTGGACGTCCCTAACTTTCCATCTATTACAATTCATAGAGACGAGGCTGCCATAGGGTCAAGTCGTGATATAGCTATCGAACCCAATCCTTCTCTAATAATGTTCATTCCTAACTAAATTTCATCATCAAGGAGTGATTATGAGACCAACCAAGAGAGACTATCTGACTTTTGTCCCAATCAACAAAAATCATGGAGGAACATTTGGGGATTAATCTCCCATACTCAATTGGAAGAGATAGTAGTAAAATTTTCAAAGTTACACCACCAATTTTTTGTCCTAGGTTTCATAGGATTTAACTATCATAGAATTTATGATATAGTAAGGAAATCTGCTTGGGAAGTAATGGGTGAACTTGAATCTCGACTCACTTTGGTAGAGTCGAAAACTTATCTGGATGTTACACGAAAAATCCTCATTGACAAAGCTTCCAATCATGCTGGTATGGTTGAGAAGTTTCAAAATGAACTCATGAAGTAAGAGTCTTTGATGGAGCAACTTGTTCAGGAAGTGGAGAAATAGATCCAGAAACTAGAATGGATTAAATAGGAGAGGGCTCGGGCCGCAACTGCTATTGATGAAGGGTGATGGAAAATGTAGGAGGGAGAGAAAACTGACTTCCAAGTCATGAAGGAATTAGAGGCACTGTGAGTGAGTGCAAAAGTTGAGACTGTGAATTTATTGAAGCTTCAACAAGCTATTGAGGAATCTCACCAATCAATGACACAACTTTGCAACTCTTCCAAACATCTCTTGTAAAGGTTCTATCCTGCCTACAAGGAGAGGCTCCAGGCTATGGATGCCCATCATATATTTTTGTGTAATGTGATTGAACTAATTTTCCACTAAATTATATCTCTTTTAATTTTCATGTTAACATCATTCAATCAAGTATTAAATTTAAACCATGACTTGGAATCAATAAACTGAAATAATCGAATCAAGATCTAATTTTTTACTGAGACAAGGGACTCAATGAGTGTAGTTTGACTATTCTGAGGTTTTATGAAATACCTCACGGAATTTATGTATTTTACATTATTATTACCCAAATTTTTGCCTAATCTTGTATGGTACGGGCTTACTAGGTATAAATTATATTTTTTTAGGCCTCCCATTTGTGGGTTTCTGACCTAACAAGTTTTACGACTTTTCTGATGGCTCACTGTTTTTTTAACGAACCAATACCCAACTTTTTCCCAGAGGTTCCTTTTGAAAATTTTACCTCTAGGGAGTATGGCATCTTTTCCTTTCTCTGGAACTCCACAGTCCTACAAATCAAACTTATTACTAATGTTTTAGGTTGAATAGCTTTGACCAAACTTAATGGGGCAGGGCCCTGACTTGGGGTCGTTAGCCGAGAATGTTATAGTGTCCTTTAGACATTGATTAAGGATTTTTATTGACCCTTGAATTGTGTAATCTGGTCATACATGAGGCTTTGGAGACACTTTAGGCATATAGAGGTAGGAAATTATTCCTCTCCTATGAACAAATTTGTCTTTTATTGAAAGTTTTTTTGTGGGCGATATATGCAGAGCCACCAGGGCATAATGTGTATATTCAAGAAAAGGTGTCTGCAAGACACTGGCCTTCTATTTCCAATGGCCTAGTGGGATTTTCAACATTTTGAATTTATTTTTAAATTGGGGGACACCATGGGTGGTTGGCCTGAGTAGTGGTGTCTAAAGACATTAGGGATAGTCACGTCGGCTTTGAGTGCTCGACTGTTCCCGAACATCTCTCTCACTTTCATGAGGGAGAGCTTCTAAACAGTTATTTCAGTTAAGAGTCTTTTTCACATCAGGGGCCCTTGGAAAGAAGGAGGTACATAAGCCATCATCTAGGAGTTTTCCAAATCCATAGGTGTGACTAGAAATGAATGTCATTTGAGTGCACATAATCTGTAGAAAACTCTCCTCGAGAATAATTTGTCTTTGATTGATGGCCATTTTTGTGGGCAATGTATGCAGAGCCACTGGGGCATAATGTTCATAGTCAAGAAAAGGTGTTTATAGGAAACTAGCCTTCTATTTTTGATGGCTATTAAGGATTATGGAGATTGGTATTTTTCTGAACATGGTTTGTGACCTTCAACGAGGGGTGCACCTGAGCATTGAAGAGGGAGAATTTTAACTGAGATTCTTCGGGGAAACCTGGAAATAAGTGGGGGAATTATTCCTTTGCATGCAGATCAACTTCACACATATGGATGGGATATCTTTTAGAAACCTCAAAGAAGACCAGAGATGAACCGAGACCATATGTTCTGATATGTCCAGAATGTGTGAAAGGAGGAAAATTTAAACCATGACTTTGAGGGCCCTTAAAACCGGAGGGATGGAATGAGGCTTGGAAGCCATTGGGCGTACTGAGATAGGAGAGGACTCTCTTGGGGAAAAACTTTCCTTTGATTAATGACCATTTTTGTGGGAAACATATACAGATCCACTGGGGAATGATGTGCATAGTTAATCAATGGTGTCTGTAGGACACTGGCCTTCCATCCCAGATGGCCTTGGAGGGTTATGGGGATTCAAAATCACTCAAATAACAGAGTTTGGAATATGGAAAGAGTGTATCCAGACATATTGGGGACATTTGGGCAGCGATTTACTCATGGAATGGTGTCCCTTGCATATATACAACTCATACGCAGGTTGAGGTATTCATTCAACCTTTGGGATACCCGGTCATTTAACATCACTTGGTCAGGACATGGGGTTCCTCTCGGTGGGGGGAACTGTGATATTCCTTTTAGGGTCATGCTGCTAGGACCAAATTCCTAGGCTGTTTTCCACAATTTCACTGTGTATCTCTTACTAAAATCCCTAATATCATGTGAGATATGACCGGTGTGAGAAACAAGGGACTACAAGGATTCCATTTCATTTCTTAGTAATATAAAAATCAGAATTAGAGGGCACTTTTGGTCTTAAACCATTGTTATGCAGTTTAACATCGTGCAGTAGGGATGATTTTGGCCCTGTAGTTTAATGTCGTGCGGTGAGGAAAATTTTGGCCTTGGAGTTTAATGTCGTGTGGTGAGGACGATTTTGGCCTTGTAGTTTAACGTCGTGCGGTGAGGAAAATTTTGGCCTTGTAGTTTAACATCATGCGGTGACACCAATTTTGGCCTTGTAGTTTAACATCGTGCGGTGAGGACAATTTTGGCCTTGCAGTTTAACATCGTGTGGTGAGGAAAATTTTTTCCTTGCAGTTTAGCATCATGTGGTGAGGAAAATTTTAGTATCATAAAGGTCTTCAAAAGTTTTAGGTTAATAATAATCAGAATGTTCCGGAATTCCGTAGATGTGAATGATGATAGAAGGTGCAAACCATAGTCCCGAGGGAGACTTGAACCAGGAGGGATGACATGGGGCTTGAAAGCCATTGGGCATACTGAGATAGGAGATGACTCTTCCAGGGATGAATTTTCCTTTGATTTATGGCCATTTTTGTGGGTGATGTATGCAGACCCACCAGGGCATGATATGCATAGTCAAGAAAAGGTTTCCATAGGACACTAGCCTTCCATCTCAGATGACCTTGAATGATTATGAGGATCCAAGTTTTCCCGAGGTATGGAGTGTGACAAATGGGGAAGATGTGCCTGGGAATGTGAGAATACCCAAACCATGATTAACTGCAAACTACTGGAGCTTCCACATAGGTCTGACCCATATGTATAAAGGGAAGCATGATCTTTTGACTTCTCATGACTGAGAGGCACGTGTGGAATCTCATAAAACTGAGGACTGAGCCACACATAACTCTTGGAGAATTTCATAGTTTTATTGTCATGTGACATGACTTTTCATGTACTTCCCCATACAAGTCTAACCTATATATGGGGGAAGGAGGCATTTTTTTGGCTGGTGGCTAGTCTAGGATGTCAAATATGAGCGTCACTACGTATCCTGTGAGGGTAGAAATCAAGCCACATGTAGTTTTGTATGTTCCATACAAGTTGTTCCTCGATTTGTTAGGGACACTTGAGGGCATATATTTTTTGATGATGATGATGGTGGCTGGGCCATGATCGAAGATTGAGGCATCACTACATATCTTACGAGGGTAGGAATCAAGCCGTATGTAGTTCTAAAAGTTCCCTATACTAATTTGGTTGGGTCCATGTGTGAGGACATGTAAGGGAACTTTCTTGTTTCAATTGATACGGGTACCAGGACTACCATATTACTTGATGATTTATTTGTGTAATAGAATCCTTACCACTGATCCTAAGCTCATGTGATTTATACTCGATGTGAGAAACAAGGAGTGGTCCCAGAGTCTTATCTGCAGGTTTTGGGAGGTAGAGGATTTGATGGGGGCATTTTTTTGTTCCTAGTGGGGCTAGAAAAAGATTGAAGATCGAGATGTCACTAAATATCTTACAAGGGCAGGAATCAAGCTGTACGTAGTTCTATGGGTACCCCATACCGATTTGGCTTAGTCTGAAGGGTAGGGGCACTTTCATTCTACCCATCACAGTTTCCAGGTTTGTCATGTTTCCCCATAGTCGAATTTCGAAAGAGAATCTCTACCACCAATCCTAATATCATGAGAGTTATACTCGATGTGAGAAACAAAGAGTGATAACGGTTTCTTATATGAATATGGGTAGATAGGGGGAGTGATGTAGGAAATTTTTTTCAATGGGGTCTGGGCCAAGATCGAGGATTGAGGCGTCACTACGTATCTTGCAAGGGTAGGAATCAAGACGCATATAGTTCTCTAAGAGATCATGTGGTTTATTATCATGATATTAGGACATTTTATTCTATGTAGTTTAAAGCCTTATGATGAGGACATGAGTCACAGTTTAACACCATGTTTTAGGGACATGTTTCTTACAGTTTAACATCATGTGTAAAGGATGATGGCTCATAGATTAAGGTCTTAGAAATTGGAACTTATTTTTCGGGGCACCTTTACTCATAGTTTAAGGTCTTAGAGTTTGGACCATCATATGGAGGGAATTTTTTTATGACTCATAGTTTAACGTCATAGAGATTGGACCTTGATATGAGATCATTTTCAATGACTCATATTTTAAGGTCTTAGAGCTTGGACCTTATCATTGGGGACATTATTTATGACTTGTAGTTTAACATCGTAGAGCTTGGACCTTGTCATGGAGGATATTTTTAACTCATATTTTAAGGTCTCATAGTTTAGGGCCGTAGAGCTTGAACCTTGATATGGGGACATTTTTATGACTCGTATTTTAGGGTCGTAGATCTTGGAAATTGATATTTGGTTACACGAAGTATTTCTTGAAGAATTTTTCATTTTTAGGAGTTGTAATGAGCTGCCCGTCCATTGATATCAGGGCATATGATCCATTGGAATAGACCCTGTGTATGATGTATGGTCCTTAACACTTTGGTTCAAGCTTTGAGGGATTATTCTCTAGTATCATCGGGGTTATGAGGACTAACACCATTTCTCCTTTAAGGAAATATCGAAGGTGAACCTTTTTGTTGAAGTCTCATGCAATTCAGTTTTGGTAAATTTCCAGATGGTGGAGAGTGTGCAACCTTTTTTCATCTAACCGCTCCAATTCATCAAACTGTCTGTGGGATTACTCATACATGGAAAGTTGATCTCAAATGGCCACACAAAGTGATGGTACTTGGATTTATATAGGTAACACCGCCTCTGACTTGTATACTAATGAGTATGGGGTTTCCTGGGTGGTCGTGCAGGTCATGGTATGATAATCCCATAAAGCATGAAGGATCTTGTATGGACACAATATCTTATCCTTATCGACCATATTTTGAAGTATGTTGGAGAAATTATTGTTGAAATTATCCATCTTAACATTATCCACCATGTGGTAGTGGGACAACTGGTTCTCTTTAATTACATACTCTTGGTACATCTAGTTTATCTCAGTAGAGCAGAAGTTGGTATCATTATCCGTAAGTATTGTATGAGGGATGCCAAATATAGTGATTATGTTGGCCTTCAAAAAGCTGATGATGTTTTTCACCCTAACTTCCTTAATGGGTATGGCTTCGGTCCATTTAGAAAAGAAGTCAGTTGCTGTGAGTATGAACTTGAATTGTTTGGCTGTAGCAGGAGGATATGACCCCACAACATCCATCCCCTGGGCAATGAATAGCTAGGAGTACTTAGTTGTATGAAATAACTCGGGGGGGGGGGGGGTGTATGAAATTAGCATGGACTTGACAGGAATGACACTTCTTAGTGAATATATAACAATCATGTATCATGGTGGGCTAGTAATAACCAAGCCTATAGATTTCGTGAGAGACTTTGGTTGCTGATTGGTGTGCTCCGCAAGCTCTAGCATGCACCTCTTTCATGATGGAAGTGGTCTCTTATCCATAAATACACCTGATAAGGACTTCATCAAGGCCTCTCTTGTAGAGAACGTTCTCTTGGTTTACCCCATTGTACAAGGTAAAATTGACGGACCATCTTTGGACCTGATCCCTTTCATCCCTAACTGGTGTGAGTTCCCCTTTCCGAAGGTAATTTGTAATGGGTGTCATTCAACCAGTGGTTTGACCATAAGGATCATAAGTGGGGATAATTTCATTAATTTCATCCATATTTCTCTGGATGATTGGGAAGACCATCTGATGGTGAACAATGCTAATGACTGTTTCATCCCAGTCGGGATCAGCCAAGGATGTGGCTGCATTTTCTAAAGTGTCAGTTTGAGCATTCTGTGACTGGGGGACATGATTCAACATTGGTTCTCATAGGAATTCTTCCATGAGTGCTCAAACATGGTTCATCAAGGGAACCAATACTTCTTTCTTGATAGTATAGTCACCTTTTACCTATTTGAAGACTAGGTCTGAATCACACTTTATTCTTAGGTGTTTGGATGTCACTTGGAGTGCCAATTACAGGCCTACAATGAGGGTCTGATACTCCAATTCATTGTTCGTACATCATTCTGAAAGCAGGAAAGAGTAAGTCAAGGTGGCCTTTTTAGGAGATATAAGTAAAACTCCTAGCCCCACTTTTTTGAGCTTGGTATCCTCCATCCTTTTTCCTATTGGGCTTCAGGAAGCACTGTTGAAGTACATTTTTCACATAAGGGGGTTCTCCTGGATGGAAAACACTTCTTCATCTAAAAGTTTAGCATCCAACGGTGTTGTTTCTTCCAAGGGGTGCTCAGCCAGAAAGTCTACTAACACCTGACCATTGATGGACTTCTGGGGTACGTATCGTATGTAAAACTATTGTATGATGAACGCCCATCATGATATGCACCCATTTAACATGGGACAGTTGAGGATATACTTGAGCAGGTTGCAGTGGGAGATCAGGTATACCTCATGGTGATGTAGGTAATTCCTGAGCTTTTGAACTACAAATATTAGGGCTAGTTAGTTATTTTCAATCTTGGAATACCAATTTTTGGCATTGATCATTGTCTGACTGAGGTAGTAGAGGCTGTTCTCTTTGCCGACATCATTTTTTGCGTGAGGAAGGCACCTAATGACCGTTCCAGGGAAGTTAAATATAAAATGAGTGGTATCCCCTCAACAATTGGCATGAGAATTGTTGGGATGAGGAGATATATTTTTATTCTTTCAAACACTTCTTGATAATAGTTATCCCATTCATACGTAACTAATTTCTTCATGAGCTTGGTGAAAGGTAAACATTTACCTGCTAGGTTAGCTATGAGGCGCTGAATGTAGGTGAGGTGCCCCTAGAGACCTCTCAACTCAGTGAGGTTGTGAGGTGGGGACATTCCAAGAATGGATTTTTTCTTCTCAGGGTCGACTTTGATGCCACGATGGTGTACAAAGAAGATGAGTAATTTTACCGAGGTAACTCCAAAGGAACATTTTAGGAGATTCATTTTTAAATTATGCTTTTTCAATTTGTTGAAGATAGTTTCAAGGTCATAAAGTTGGTTCAAACACTGTCACGACTTAACCACCAGGTCATCAACATAACACTCAATGAAATTTCCCAAGAAAGTCTTGAAGATGTGATGCATGATGCGCTGATACGTGGCACCATCATTCTTTAGACCAAAGGTAATCACTTTATAATAGAACAATATCTGAGGGGACCTAAAAGTGGTAGCTTCTTAGTCTCTTTAGGCCATATGGTTTTTATTATATCCATAATAGCCATCAATGAAGGAGAGAGCTTCGTATCCATCTATTGAATTGATCAATAATTCTGTGATCGGGATCAAGAAGTCATTTTTTGGGAAATGTCGATTAAGGTCCCTGAAGTCAATGCATATTCTAATCTGTCCATTCTTCTTTTTTACAGGGTCTATGTTTTCTATCGAGATCGGATATTGGACTTCCATTATGAAGTTTTCTTTTATCATCTTGTCAACTTCAGCCTCTATTTTAGAAGTATGTGTCGGGTGGGTCCCTCTGGATGCCTTCTTATAGCCCCAGTGATCTTTTGGTAAGCCCATATGATGGGTGGCGACTTCAGGATCAAGGCCTGGAATATTTGTGTAATTCCAGGAAAACACATCTTGATTGTTCTTTAGGAAAGAGGTGTATGCCTTATGTTCCTTGACAGGAATGACCACAATGATCAGAGTGGGATGCAAGTCATTTTCGGTGCCCATATTTATCTCCTTAAGTTCATCAATTTTGGTGGAAACACCTTCTTTGAATGTAGGAGGGGAATATTTGAGGTCTTCTTCCTCTTCTCCTTCTTCTTCATCATCTTCACAATCTCTCCCTTATGATGGAGAATTTATTTTTGAAATAACTTCTCTAATATTGGGGGTAAATTTCCTTTTTCCTTAGTGTGTGAGGCAAGGGTAGTTTGATGTCCTAAGGATGGGCCGAGAGAATATTTGATAGGGATTTTCCTAACAACATGGGTGTCAGCCCACTCTTCTGTGTCTTTGATCTTGGTGGTCATAATAGAGACCATGTAGATAGCTGATTCTGTACCTAGACTTGTACTTATGCATTCAAATTGGTTGATGGGTAGTACATATTCTTCCCCAAGCTGCTGTAAGAGGTCGGCGAGAGCCATTTCCAATTCCTTAGGGGCATTGATCGAATCAAAATCGTCGTCTGAAAGATGTTTTTCTTCTAACTCATAGAACCCTGTGCCGATATAGTGTGATTTAAAAAATTCAAACAGAGATTTATCAGCGTGAAACATCCCTCTTTTCCCATTAGTGAAATACTTAATGTGCTAATGGTATGAGGATGGAATTTCAGCGTGCTAATGCAGCCAATCCCCACCTAATAGAACATTGAACGTCGTACTTTTCCGCACGACTAGAAACTCAGAATCTGATATTAGATCTCTGATACAAGTTTTAATCTTGATTCATCCCAATAGGTTTTATCACTTTTCTCGTATCCCATCAGAGTTTTAGTGCGGGGTGTCAAGATTTTTTCATCATATCCCAGCCGATGAAGCACTATCAGCGGGAGGAGGTTAATTCCAGAGCCATTGTTGATGAAGATCCTCCAAACAACAATTCCATTTATCTTTCCAGACACATATAAGGGTTTTATTTACCCTTGCATGAGGGCGTATTCATCCTTGTTTGTGAAAGAGATGATGGCATGACATACTTCTGGGGTAGTATCTATCCGGTAGACTTCGTCCACTGCTACTTCAGCCTCAAAATCCCGAAGACTTAGTAAGGCTTCGATGAGTGCCTCCCTAAGTTATGTTGACAAACTCAACGCATCCAGGATTGACATATTTTCTAGTATTGAAGTCAGCTACTTTAAAATGCCATATTTCTTCTCTAAAGATCAGCGCTTCCTGGCTGGGGGTTTCTCTTTCACAGATGCTTTAGGGGTTTCCAGCTTTGGACGTTTTTAGTTCGAGTTTGGTGACTGGGGCCGACAGTGCTATAGTCTTTTCCACGTTTGGCCGAACTGGTCTTCATGTATACCTAGGGATATTTCGTATTTTTTCTTCCCCTGATGGATATTACAAGATAACTGGGCTTGGATTTCTTCTTATGGGAGCAAAGGAGCATTCCAGTTTTTGTAATGTCTGTCGGAGGGTTCTTCCTCAAGTTTGGGCGATGTTAATGGTTTGACTTGTGGAGTGGATAGAAATTTGACTCCTACCACGATTATGCCTTATGGAAAACCTCTGTCCTCTATGGCCTCCTACTCCGGCTCTCCAGTTTGAAGTAGAGAATTCGGGTTCATGGCTATAGTCTTTATCAGATAAGGGGTCAATAAAGTGAATGATATTAATGGAGTCGAAGATCAGTTCTTGATCTGATACCGTTCCTGCCTAATTGTCTCCTTCTGATGGTGTCATTTGGTGGGGTAGTGCTCATTGTGTAATTTGGCGGGGTGGTGCCCATTGTTCCAAGACTATTGGAATGAAGTTCGAAAGTGTCAACACTGACTTCAGATTTGGTATCATCTCATCTTCTCACTCTTTCTTTCATCCCTTATGGCCTTTAGAAGACCTCAGGGCTGAGGAGGATGGTTGTGCTGCATTAGAAGCTTCTGAGGGCATATTTGGTTGTTTTAACTATGCCCGGAGGATGCCATGGACTCAGTTGATGGTCTTACGGGTCATCCATTTGTCAAAAATTTTCTCCTTCTTGCTGGTGACTGTTTCTACTTCTCTTACTCTCTTGAGTTTGAGGTGAAAACATACACCACTTGTGCTGGTGGCGGGACCAACTTGACTTGACCGAAATCTACTATTTTTTGCAGGTGATCCTTGAAAACAAATCAATCATGGATGGTATTTCTCAGTATCTAGTGATACATACAATAATTTGGATGGTTGTCGAGACCCACTTCACCGTCTCGCTTTGGCTCTGGCAGCCGGAGCAGATTGCAATTCATGGCGGCTATGAAATAGCCGCGTACCTAGTCATCTCGAAACAAATAAAATTTATTTATTCATTCTTCAAACTGATTTCTTTTAGCACCTATTTGACCATATTGCTGAGGTGGGGGTGGCTATTGGCGTCTAGGGGGTCCCGCACGGTTCAGTGGGGGCCTCACGACTGGAGCTGGTGCCATGTGTGGCTTAAGCGTGACAGAAACCTCTTTGGCTTTTCTCATTCTTTTCCTAGGGGACTATGGGGACACTCGGGACTTAATATTGGTTCTTTTCAAGGGGAATTCTATCCTTTGTTAAATGTAAGAGAAGTATCTAAACCCACTGGTGTACTTCACCGGGATGAGTGGTGTTTGCAATTCATTCTAAAGGTTATCTATTCACATGGAGAGTATCTCATCTTGGGGGAGTGGCCGGTTCAGGGAATATGTCAGGCCCTTCCATATGGAAATTAATTCTATGACTCTTTCGTTCTCTCACTACATGGAGTTCATGAGATCACTAACCGTCATCTTGGGAATCATCGAACTGAACTGGAAGATAAACTGTCACCAGAGGTCCTCCCAACCTATAATTGAATTGGATGGTAAGCTAGTATACTATACAAAAGCCAATACCTATAGTTTTTGTACGAAGAACTTAAGTTTTACATCTTCTTTCTGATATGGAGTTCCTATGATAGGGTCACATTAAGAATCATAGTGCATCAAATGCTGTTCTAGGTCCCCCGAGCCATTGAATATTGGGAATATGGGGTTCCCAATGTTTGGTGGTGGCAAAACATTGCTCACCCACTCAAGGTAGGGTTTTCTCTCTAGTTGTATCGGTGCGTGCCACCCCTCTATATCTTCTAGTAGATCTATTAGCTACTAGACGGTGTTTAAGATCCATTGATGCATTTCCTGTCGGAATTGAGCTTGAGCTGGTGCGGTAGGGGCCATGATTGGGCATGCCAGCGCAACTGGAATTTGGGGTGGATACCCAGCTGGGGGCATCATTTGTGGGTTTACCTGAATATATTATGTCTGCCTTCCCATTGGGGGGAAGTCTTGATGTCCTTCCGGGGCCGAGTTGAATGGTCCTCCAAGCTTTGATTCATTCACTAGGATGAGTGCCTGTGACACGGGAACCTCTTCTGGGAGAACCTACAGACTTTCCATAGAGGGAACACATCTGATGAGATAACTCCCTCGACGTAGCTCGAAATTAATTTACCTGATCTCTTTCATTTCTTCCTCCTACTTGGTGATCCTTTCCTTGAGTGTGAGAGATGTATTTTTATAGGGAGGAGGAGGTATGTCATAGAAGACCTTGGATTTATTTTTTTCCTTGTTGGAGTTTCACAGGGGAGGTAATGTTGGATTGATTGAGGGGGAACCTAGATTTAGGACCGCCCTCAGAATCTGGGTATGCGCACCATCAATCTCGGTGTGGGATGTCTCTAGGAGGGAACCATATTTCTTTGCATGATCTCCCCCTATGTCATTTCCTATGAGATTCGTGGGGTTAATGTTTACCAAGTTTACTGAGGCATACCACATTTGGGGTCGTGTACCCAGTGCCGAATGGTAGGAAGGCTTACTTCACCCTTTATTGGACTTTCTCCTTCCATTTTGTGGTATTCTTTAGGCTTCTTTACAAAGACTGACTCGAAGGGAGACCTGGTCTTACCTTGTAATGCGCCTTTCTCTCAGATGGTGTGAACCACGAGAAGGGGTGGAATGGGAAACTCCAATGTCCATCGTTCTTCCTAGACAGTGGAAGACAAACGTCCACTGTGTGGGTATTTGAAGTAAAAATGCCCATATCCCTACATGATGAGGTTGTTCTCATTCTCCTATTGCTACGCTACAACCTAGATTTGTTCGTCTTATGAGGGAATTTTGAATTAATAATGTCCCCAACCTCGTGGGATGGGACTGTTCCCATATCGCGGCAGTAGCCACATCTATTTCCACCCTTTCAATTTCACATACTTTCGTATGGGTGTGAGACGCATATGGAATTGGGACTATATGGATTCTATGGCCTTTTTAAGATATGGTCACTGCTTGCAGGTTGTCTTCTATGAGGTAGGAAGCCTGCTGGATGTTCTTGGTCGCCTAACTCAGAATATTTTTGATGGATTGATCTCTTTGTCCCTAACACTTTTGAGACTTACTTTGGGCAGATTTTTGTTGAGTATCCCATCTTCTCTAACCTCGGGTTTCACTTGAATGGGGCCTCTGAGTGATGACATTGTAGGATTTCATTTCCAATGGGGCCTGCTAGATGAGACATGGGGTGAAGTACAATGCTCCATGTTCTCCCCATCGCTGAATGTGGACTCCAACTGGGGAGTTTTCAATGAGGTGATTCAATTTATATAGTTCATAGAGGCAAGATAGTTCAAGGTTCTTCTTTCACCTTTCTGATCATGTATTCCTTGCAGACGAGATGACTTCCAAGTCAATCAGACGACGAAGCTCCCCTATCGTGCTGACATGGTCTGCGTACCCTTTGTAGGGTATGAATTTTTATTTCATATTTTGAAGAGTCATCCATATGTTGAGGCAAATTTCATGCATTCATCCCCCAAAAAACTCTCCTGGTATGTCAAATGAGAAGTGGTCATAGGCCAATACATCACTGGTATATTATCCCTAGATAGTTTTCTTCTCATAAGCAATATATCAAATTGTTGTTCTTATAGAGGCTCCTCTAATTGATATGACCAGATTGAATGATTCTTAATAATTTCGTTCCAAGTAACTAGGCTGGTGGGATCCTTATTGATTTACGGACGACACGAGGGTGGCTCAGAAGATGATAGTGGCCTTGGTCCATCCTCTGGTTGAGAAAGAATATCACTCATTATAGACAGAGTGCCCGATGTGTCTGACTCCTTTCCGAGTGCCTCAACATAGAAGGTATTTCTCACATCAGTTCTTTCAAGGGTAGGTCCTTCTTGATAGCATGGATTTTGGTTGTGAGGAGGACCTTCACAAGTGGTGCTGCGTTGGCGATGGCTTCCATTCCAACTTGATGCCCAACTACAGGAATTTTCTTAACGGTGTATACCCTGGGGAGGACATTTAGGGCAGGTTGTAGCAAGGGGAGGACCTTATTTCTGCTCAATGTCATTGTGGGGAGGACCTTCACTACAACTTTCATTGCAGGGAGTGTCTTCGCAATGACTGTCATCATGGTGAGGACTACCATCATGACTTGATACCTGACTATTGGGAGAATTTATACAGTGTTCATCCTGGGGAGGACCTTCAGAATGTACTGCAATGAGTGGAGGACCTTATCATTTCTTGATGTTACTATGGGGAGAACCTTCACACCAACTGTCATTGTGGGGAGAGCCTTCTCAATGACCGTCATCATGGAGAGGACTGCCATCATGACTTGACGTCCAACTACAGGGAGAAGCATATCTACAGCGTATACCCTGGGGAGGACCATTAGGGTGGACGCCAACAAGGGGAGGACCTTCTTGTTGTCTGATCTTCTGGTCAAGGGGGAGGGCCACCCTGACGTGCATCATGAGATAGGCTCTTGTGATTGATCATTCTTGACTCACGGAGTGATCCCCCATGGGTGCTCTATGGAGGACCTTCAGAGATGCTGGTAGAGACATTACATGGAGTACCTTTTAAATTGCTACTTCCACTTCCATAATTTAGTAATGGGATGATAGGGTCTTGAGAATTTGTTGATATATGTTTGAGGGCATCAAGAACCCCAGCTTCCAGCAGATTAGGATCATGTATGTGCTCTTCATTTTCCAGTTTCCTTTGGCACTTTTCATTTTTGGGTGCTCTCTTGTGGGTAACCAGGGCCACCTACTATTGGTAATGGAATTCATATATGGGTACTTGTCTTTTTGGATCCCATGATTTTTTTAGGATATGGAAAAGGGAATCTTGAGTTTTGGCAGGTATATATGCCTATCCTGGAGCCGCCACCATGTTGGACCGACGTCCCTCGGTTGGAATGAGTATTTGTTCCCGATTCAGTTGTCCGTATGTCACGAGATATTGTTGTCGACCCTCCTAGACTGGATAAAGGATGCATAACTGCTCTAGACTGACTAACACATTTTTAGAGTGAGTCATTCCATTCAAGGAAATTGGGTCATGATCCTAACTTCTCACCTTTTCCACCAATTCAATGATATCTTGGCATGTTTGGAGGATATGGTCTGGAATTGACGTCTGATCTTCCATCATTTCTAGGATGTGTTGAGATACATATTTAGATGGAATGGGTATGAATGACCATTCTAATGTCGGGGTAGGAGTTTGTTCTTGCTCTGGTCCTCCATGAGTTTCCAGTAGATACTGAAAGTTCTCCTATGCCGGGATAGAGGAACAAGTCTGTCGCTAGTTATCTTCTTCAGTTGCCACTATATTTGACTGGTGGTCTTCATATTCACGAGTGGGGATTTTAATCTGCTCTATTTCTGCTATATTTGTCTCATATGATTTTTATGAATCTGCAAGAATTTGACTCTGCTTGTATTTAGTTTCCGTCCTATTTGGATGGTCAGCTTGAAATGCATCAGCAGGTGTTTGTGCCTGCATGTAGTTGAGTGCCGTCTTATTTTGACGACGGGATTCTTATGCATCAGTAGGTATTTGTGCATGCATATAACTGGGTTCTGACCTATTTTTATGGCAGGATTGTTGTGCATCAATAGATATCTTCATCTTCCTATAGCTCGCCGCTCTGTATGCACGGTAGGATTGGAGAGGACTAGCAGGAACAAGCGCGTGCTTGTATCATGCCACCCTATTTCTGTGGTGGGTTTGAGAGGAGAGGGAAGAGTTGTGTGTCTACCCATTTAATGTCATCATGTTAGTATGGCAAAGCTGATCCTCAAAATATAGGGTGATAGCATGTTCCTGGTTATATATTCTCCACCCTTGGTAGACAGACTGAGGGGCCCGAGTCTCCTGGACTTTGGAAGGTGCCCTTGGCATGAGGTCCTCCTCAATGGGAGGAGGCTTGGTCATCCGGTGTCAGCGGTGAAGCTCTCTAGAGGGGGCCCGTGAGTAGGAACCCTATGCAGTTGAGATGGATTCATCATCATTGACTTCATATGCCTCCCTAAGGTAAGGAAGGTATTCATTGTCACGTTCTGGGGACAACCTCACGAAATGATTTGAGATGACCACCGAGGTCGTCTGGTGTTGGGGTTCCGACAATGACTGAAGAGGTGGCTGGAAGACCTTTACAAACTGGAGGCTTGTCTCGAAGCCTCCATCATTGGGAGAGTACCATTTTGGTGGTACTCATTGATAATCATATTGGATATCCAGCATTGAAGACGCATGGTAGGCGAGGGGGGCCTGCTCTTCGTTGAGGCCCCAACCGCCCGCGAGATTACTGATGCATGCATCTGCATAGATCGTGGGGATGTCATTTGGATCAATGGTCACTCTATGGGAACCTGTAATCAATATAAGCCATACATACCACAAAAAATTGTCAAAGTAGCATTCCTTTAAACATATGAATATTTGGAGATTCAGTCTGGCTTCCTTCCCCTTTTCTTTTGTTGCGAGGCGAAGGGGTCTGAGCGGGGTGAGACCACCACCTTGGTTAAGGATTCATGTCGAGTTCACCATTATTTTCCACCTCTAAGGTGGAACATTTTACACATACCGAGGTGAAAAAAATGGTCTTACTTGCAATATACTTTTTTCTTTTATCATTGGTTTAGAACCGCCACCTTGGTTAAAGATTCACATCGGGTTTACAAGTTTTGTTCCACCTATGAGGTGGCACATTTTACGGGCAGTGTGAAAATGGTTCAATGAGTATCATCACCTGTCCCTTTTTCTATAGAGGTGAGTTCTCTTCCAATTTACCATTCCTTTATTTTGACCCATTCAGTGTCATTGTCCTTTAAAGAAGGTTGAATTAACTTGGCGGGAACTGTCAGTCCCAACGGTCGATTGCGTGGGGGTCAAGCACTCATGAAATCAGTCCTTTCTCTGATGTAAATTCCTTGGATGGTCTCCAATAGGTTTATTTGTGGAGACAAGAATTACCATTGACCCTGGTACCCATGATTCATGGACCTACTTTCCAAAGGCAGGTGCTCGTTGGTTGACGATTCGACCAACGACACTTAAGGACTCCATTGGTCAAGAGGATGAAAGGTCAGACTCACCGTACCCTTACGGGGGAGGATTGTTTCCTGTTATGGGACTCTATTATATATTTTAGTCATGTTCATATGTTTGTTAATCCTTGGTTCATTCCCGAAGAGTGTGTCCACGAGCTACCCTTGGTTTGCAAAATCGTCATAAGCATGCATATATTTGATGCCACAGAGGTGACACTGACTTGAGCCATATTATAAGGTGATCTAGAGTTTATCATCATCTAGGGGGACATAAGGTAACTTGATGTTGGGATCAATCCCATAAGAAAGGATTCCTATGTATCCTCATAAGAGGAATTAGAACCCAGGTAGTTTGGAAGGTGTGGGGATTACGCATGAGAAGTGCCCATTTGAGGGGACATGATTGGGTGGACCCTTTATGGATGGACACCCATTTGATCCCAGGCCTTCTGGAAGGAATCCTACGTATCCTGTTTTGGTCAGGAATTAGAGTTCTCGTAGTTTAGATGTGTGGGGATTACACATGAGATCTTCCCATTTGATAAACAAGATTGGGTGGACCCTTTATGGATGGACACCCATTTGAGATTGGGCCATTTGGAAGGCATCCTATAAATACTATTTATACTAGGAATCATATTTCTCATAGTTCAGATGTGTGGGGATAATGAATGAGAGCTTCCCATTTGATAAACATGATTGGGTGGACCCATTATGGATGGGAAACCATTTTAGTTTGGGACTTCTGACAGACATCCTACGTATGCTGTTTTAACTAGGAATCAGAGTTATCATAGTTCATTTGTGTGGGGATTACACATGAGATATTTCGATTTGATAAACATGATTGGGTGGAACCTTTATGGATGATCACCCATTTGAGCTCGGGCCTTCTGGAAGACGTCTTACATATCCTGTTTCGATTAGGAATTAGAGTTATCATAGTTTAGATGTGTGCTAATGTTGTAATCCTCACCAACCTATAAGACCACTTGATTCATGATCGGTGTGAGAAACAAGAGGATTTGAAATATTCAACAATGCACATGCCTCCTCCCCTGTTAGTGGGGGAGGGAGAGCCCACGACGGAAGAGGTCGGGGAGACTGTGGGCTAGGGCACCGAGCGATGTACCTTTCCATGTGGGATGTAATTAAAGTTCATGTGGTCCAAACTCAGAATATTGGGGACTTAACTCAGTGGGAGGGCCTCATAACATGTTCTAGGAAGGGGAGGAGTTTTGTCCTCTCCAATGGGGGAAGACAAAATAAACCCTTTGATTTATCACTATCCCTAATTGAATGGAAAAGAAAGTGATCACCTTTGATCCTGAGAATAGGGAGGTTCACGTCGGTATCCCAAGGTTTGAATCCGGGTTACTGTGGGAATATAGTCTTACATGCATTCTCAAATCCCACACCTTTGTGGGGATGGCCTTTGTGACTCCAATTATCGTGGGTATGTAGACTCAATGGGGCGCGCTGATGCACCTGATGGTCTGATCATATGGGTCCGGCGGATTTGGAGGAGGCTTTGGTCTAGTGCTAGAGGACTGGTTAGCGGAGGGTCCATGGAGGACTAGACCATAGTAGAGGGGTGAGGTTAGAACTGGTAGGATCAATACCCCAAAACACCCCCATTCCACATATTATTTTTCACACGGGATGGGGGAGGCTCTGCATACCATAATGGTATGCGGGCGGAGGGGCCGTCTGCGTACCACTATGGTGCACGAGCATGGGTATCATCCACTGCATACTGAAGTGGTACGCGGCTCACTGTGCAACTTTGGGTTTAATCTGCATACCGACTAGGTATGCATCACTGGGTTCAATCCACATAGCAATACGCTATGCAAAGATCCATACTGGAGGAGGGTCTGGGGGATTACCATTCGTGGGAAATTCATCTGTGAGAAGTCTTTGGTTCACGGTTCACCAATTAGGTTCGTGACTGTGGGGGAATTTTCTCATCTTGGAGGTATTTTTAGGACCCTACATGGTTATATGGATTATGGAAATAAATAAGGATTGTATTGCAGTACTATTTCATTATGGATTTGAGATTGTATGATACCAAGTAAAGTGACACAGTTGCAAGTTAATCTTTTCAGAAAATATATGGTTTAAGGAGAGATAACCCTTAATATGTTTTTTATACTGAGATAATGATGTTGGAATAAAGAGATGATTGATTTGGATAAAGTATATTGGATATTATTGACTACCTTGGAACTGATTAATGGTTTGTTTATTCCATCATTGTTGGAGTTTACAACATTTTTGGATTTAAAGTGTATATCCAATAACCTATGTTTTATTTAAGGAATAAGGAATAATGAACGTATTAAATAAGGTTTTAAGGTAATTCAGGGTATTTCCATGATTTAAGAGGATACATGATGAAGATATTCACATGTTTGGTATGTGATAAAATAGATCTTCATTATGCTATGTTGATTTTAAAAATTTAGTGACCTTCCTAATAAATTTTTGGGTTGTGAGTTTGGACATATGTATTTTGGATAAGACTAAAGGTTGGAATGGATTAAGATGGAAATTGGATAGTGCTGTTTAAGGTTAAAACATTTCTTAAGATTATTTTTGTAATGTTATAATAATATAGTTTTAAGAAAAGGAAAACCCACAAGTCGGGTGATAACCTATCACGTTAGACAAGGCTGTGAGAGTCGAACCCACAATCGAAGTGAGACAAGGATTTATCACCTACCATTGGCTTATGTGATGTCCTAGTTTGTATATCATAGTTTTTTTAAATGGTATAATAGATTAAGTATAAATTCATTTTTAGAACCCTATACATGTAAGATAAATAAAATATTTTTGAATATTATTATTTAGAGAGAAATATGAGTTTATGGTAGAAATTAGTTAAAGGATGAAACTATACATGTCAATTAAGTATTCTTCCTTTTCTTCTTATTCTATTAAGTAAATTAATCCTTAAACTACAAGGACAAGATCGTAAAACCAAAAATGTTTTCCTAGTACTTTATTTTCAGATGAATCCAATGGTCCCTTCGATAATCATCAACTTCTAGCTTTGTGATTCTTAACTTTTTCCTGATCATGTCCCCAATCACTCTCCATAAGTACTTGATGGTTAGATTTATCTTCCACATCCATGTTTTCCTATATGGAACCCTAGTATGTGTTAACTATGGTGACCTTCATACTTCCCTTTCTTTATTTTAAAATGGTTCTCTCATTAATCCATTTTTCGATGTGGGATTTCAATAAAGATATTTTGAAAAGTCCAAC
Organism: Viscum album; assembly: GCA_963277665.1. NCBI lineage: Eukaryota > Viridiplantae > Streptophyta > Magnoliopsida > Santalales > Viscaceae > Viscum > Viscum album. The sequence continues at coordinate 848,684,644 of OY728166.1, read as the reverse complement.
CCATAGTTTTCAATTCTGAGTGTAAATCGAGGGGATGAAATTTATTGAAGGAGGGGAGAATGTAACACCCTAATATTTCAAGGTATGTTATCTTATATAACTTTTGTTGCATGCAACAACAAATTGGCTTGCGTAACATGCAAGATTGTGCTTCTGCAAAAAAAACCTTTAGTGTTAACATTATTTAAATGATATATTCATGACTTTCCCATTAAATATAGTAATATAAATAGTAATAAATAATTTTTAAAAGTTATTTATAATATTTTCAAATAAATAAAACATATTTATAATGAAATGTATAAGTTTCAGTAAAATAGTTTTATGTTTAGAAATACTTTTTTATTAAAGGAACTACTTTTTATATCCTTTTGTGAACAATAATAAAATTAAATTTAGACACTTATAAAAATTTAATTTGGTAAAATAGAGTTCATTATTGAATTTATAATATGAAAATTAGCTTAGGGTGAATTTTTGGTATTTTTATGAAAGCTTTCAATTTTTGACAAATAGTAAAAAACACTGCATTATTGTTAAAAACCCGACTTTTTCATTTAAATAAGTATTTTACTTTAAATTAATTGTATATTCATAATAGATAAATAATGCATATATTAACAAAATTTAGGTAATTAAAATCATTTTTATAATATAACTGGGTATAAAAATTCATTGAACTTTTTTTAACGTCTTTTTACCCACCTTCTAGCCACATTTACAGATTAGCATAAAACGTAATTTTACCGATTTTGTGAATTGAATTTTGAAAATACATCATAAATGGTTGTAATTAGTATGAAAGATGTATTCTAATAGGATCAAAATATTTTTTGGTGAATAGTGACTTTTAAATTTTATTTACCATGGTTAAAGGTAAATAAGGTAATTAAAGGTAAAAATAATAATATAATAATATAAAATTACCCTAACACTTGTTCTAATTTCATTGGATAATTATGTTTCGACCAAAATCAACCTTAGGTTGAAAATATTACCCATTTTAATCCACTCATGTTTGATTAAGGCATTTATTATATTTTATTTAAAGAAGAGTTAAAAGTGTCATATTAAAATTTTATTAACTAAATAATTTTTAATTTAGGGTTATACATAAGATAAATTCGACTATAAATTTTAATTAAAAATATCATATATTTATCTACATAATGGTAACTTATTTATAATTTTTAGATATTATATAACTAAATTTAATTTTGGCACAATGATGATGCATTAATTAATTTATTAAAGAAATAATAAAATAAATGATATTAATAGTATTAAAATAAATATAATTTGACTTAATTAATGAGATAAAATAATTTTATAGATAACTTAGACATGTTAGTTACATATTGGATATATTGGTTTTATGTTATCATATTTTTTTTTGATATTTTTAAAAATGAAAATATTGAATAGTATTAAAATTGACATAAATGATATTTTAAAATAAATACTATATTATTAAATGATATAAAGGTCATAAAAATATAAGGTTTGGAAAAATAAATTGGATAATTAAAATATGTAATAAATTATCCATTTTGGGGTTTTTGGTATTTTATAGTGACTATATTAACCTTATAGTGTAAAAATACAAGAAGACATGGTAAGAGTTAAACTGTTTAACTAAGAGTTAAATCCAAAAGATAAGGTTAATTTTATGACCTAAACATGTCTAACATTCATTGGTTGAGAGGATTTAGAACCATAATTATATTATAATTTAAATAAATTACTTTATATATATTTTAATTATAAAATAAATTAATAATAAATTAATGTTTTAAGATCTTCCAAAAGTACCCCCACCTCTCTTATAAAAGGGAACTTCTCCTTATCTTTAATTAAAACCTCAAAAGCCCTTTGGCTCAGCAAAAAACTATACCTTTCCTCTCCCAACTTCCCTAACTACATCCTAGAGGCCATAAATTGGGTAGAAATCCATCCTAGGGATTCCTTTTGTGAAAATATAAAGGAGACACCTGAAAAAGAGGCAATTGCTTTATCACATCTTTCAAAGTTCTTTTATTCTTATACTTCCTATTTCTTTGTGGTTTCAATACCAAAGTAATAATTCCCATATTATCCATATATTGATATATTATTATAATTATGGTACAATCATATTCCTCATTTTATCTATCCTAAGAATAACAATATCACCATGTATGCGTATGTATGACTTACCGTCTCCACACCATGGTGTAATTTATTATTTAACACTAATTTATTGTAATGGGTATGATGATGAGTATAATGGATATGAATAATAAATATAACATGATATTGTTTTTATGTAAAATTCATATTCCATCCAATTCTATACCATTTAACCATTAAGGAAATGATTTCATCGCTCGTGCGTACGTACGACTTAGCGTCTCCAAGACATGATGAGATTCATCTTCCACATTCACCATTCAAAAATGATTATAAAAATATATATTATTATTAAATACAAAATATATGAAATAATAATACTACTGTAATAATATATATATATATATATATATATTATGTACATATATTTCATTCACTTACTTCCATTCAATATGATAAGAAAATGGAAACAACGTTCATGCGTACGTACGACCAACCGTCTCCATGAACAGTGTATTCCATTTCATATATCTACCTATTATATATATTTATATTCTGAATATATATGATATATAAATCATGTTATACATTATATAATTAATTAAATCATGATCTAAGTAATACGATCAAGAATAACAAGTCAAAAAACATATGATAAAGAAAGCGATTATTACCCAAAATGTTGCTTTAACTTGGAAATTATTAATAAATAGGTAATATAATACCATAAAATAAAGATATATGATATAATAAATATTATTATTATTCTAGTATAATTTAATAATACATTTAAAACTATTATACAGGAGTTTCAAACACATACAGAGAGTATGAGAATTAAGGTAAGGTAATATTGTCTCACTTTTAATTTTCATGAGATATAAGCCATTTTCACCACCTTTGTCTGGTGTGTGGTGTCTGTACTTTCCATATTATATTTTATATCATGAATAATTTTATCTTCATGGTATTTAAATATTAATTTAAATATCTTTATCTTATTATTTAAATGTTCAAAGTGGTATGGTATGCTTTGAATGTTTAAAGAATTAATCCTTTCTCCATTTAAATATTATTGATATTATCCCAAAAATTTATTTATATGTATATAAAGGATTATAAGGAAAATTTTATGTCTATTTTTAAGTTCATTCAAATTTTTTCAAAAATAATTCCTTTTAAGGTTTTTACATAAGTGTTAATTTTTCAATTTCACTATTATCCGAGATTGTTTATATGTAAGTATTTACTGGATAGTATTTATCATCCATGACCATATCTCTTAAAATGTTTTCCAAAGGAGTATTCTTAAAGTTTTATGTAAGGGAATATTTAACTAAAACATTTTTTTAAATTTTTTAAAGATTTATCCCTTTAAATCTTTCTCATTAATGTCTATGTTTTCAAAATGGTTTTAGGGATTTATTTATATGGACATGAATGTTTCAAAATGTAAATTCATTTAAAAAGTATCAAAGTGGAATGAGACACTTTAATTCAAAAATATATTTTTAAATGTTTTATTTTATAATTTTTCAACTTTTAAATTATTTCAAAGTAAAAGAGGGATATTTCTCTCAAATATTTTTAATGATTTTATTAGATTATTTTCATCTAGGTCAACATACTTTATTGGATTTTATACTTAATTAAGTTTGATTTATTATGATATAATATTCTATATTGCATTGAAGTTTTTATGATATGTTTGACTATGGATGTGCTATTTTTATACCATTCATGGTTTATGGTTAAATTATTAACATTTCGTATGCTAGTTTTAATATGAATATTTTTGTTATGTTTCAACCTTTTCATATAAGGAATGAATTGGACTTAGTAAGTGACGAGTGAGGCTCGTTATATCCCCTCAATGCATCAATAGGTCTTATAATAGAAACTAGTGTCTTAGAATAAGTCCATGATTGTATATTTATGTATGGTCTTGGCATGAGGCCTTAACATTGTGGTTATGATATCCTAAATTATGTATTCCCTCATTATGTGATTAGTAATTAATATTACATATGATTATTCGAATAGTATAATATCCATGCAAATGATTAAATTGAATTAATTGATTTATTCCTTCTATATTATGTTAATGATTATGTTTATAAGTCTTGTGTTTCAGTTCTATGCCTTGACTTAAAAGTTTATACTTATTTATGATAGATTATGCTATATTGTTTACCCTTACTAGACATTTGAGCTCACCCGTTTATTATGTTTTATTTTCCTAGTATGATAAGAAGTGTTTTATGATTGATATGTAGGGTTAATCTAGGAGAATAATTTCATTATCATAGGATTATCAATGTTTTATTTTATGTTTTGAACTGTAATGTAAAGTTCATGTATGTAATCTATTTTCCAAGGCTGCTAAACTGATTAGCCCTTCGGGATTTGATTCATTGTAATTATGACAATTTATTAAAATAATGCACTAGCTATAGTATATAGGGTTAGGGAATTACATATGTAATAGGATGGTGATCCACTCTGAGGAACTTTAGTCTTATATAGATTTGTTAGAATCCTTCCCTAAGGCCCGAAGTGAGATCCTCTATCATCATAATTTGACCTAGGTAGGTTCTCAATATCATCATGACCAACACTACATGGGCATTAATCCCCTACTCAGCAGGTTAATCCAGATTGTGTAATAGGTATACCCCATGGCCTTGGGTATGATCCCAATCTATGTATTGATCTCTTCAAAATTATAGTGTGTAATTCTTATGGAGATACCTGACAAGAATGAAATATCATATAGATTCCATCAATTCTATCTAAATCATAGAGTTTGTTCTCCCAGATGAGTGTTATATGGAACCTTCGTGCAGGAATCCTATGATAATAGAATGGTTGTCACCTTACCATTATACCGTGTGTCCATTAAGAGTACATCTATATGTTCTTGTTATATATGTTGTTGACATATACCTGTGATGATCTCACTATTATTCTTGATTCTATATTCTTAGTGATTTCAGGTTATCCCACTAAGTATTGTTATACTCACCCCTTCATGGGATTTTCCCACTCATGTCTTGTATTATGCAGTCAATTGAACTTTTGAAGGAGTCCTATAGGGACCAGGACCCAACAAATATTGGTTATTTAGATAGACTAAGGTGTGTTATTTTAGTTACCTTGATATTAGTCCTCACCCACATTACAGGTTGGACTTGTTTTTAGTTTATTTTGGTTGGATTTTATTTGGCCCTTTTTCTTCCCAATACTATTTTTCATACTCTGATGCTGGGAATTTAGATGTATCCATGCATGGTTATCAGTTTTTTTTACATTTCAGCATTGTATAGTCTTGGATATGTGTGCATGTGTATAGGTAACTTAGGATAAGGTCTCCCAAGTGAGTGAAATGCCTACTCGGTGCTGGTCGTTAGCCCCTGGGATATTAGAGGTGGGATTGGGGTAGTAGTGGTTTAAGCCCCATTAGGTTGGGACATGAAAGAGTGGTATTAGATCAGGTTCTACCTTAGAAATAGAGTCTATGAGATTGGTTTTGGGAAGTAGTGTTAAGTGTTTTGAGTTTGGATTTTAGGTTAGGGACTCTAGTGTTGGTGTGGAGGTTGACATATCCATACACCAGGATTATGAAAATCTTCTTGTTGACTTGGTACATATAGACCCTGGTTGTAGGGAAAAATTTGATACACACATCATATAATAATGTCTTGTGGTTTCTATGTCTTTCTTGAGTCATCTCCCGATATAATCATTGATAGTGGTATATATTTTCTATTTCAGGATGCCTATATGGTGTTTTCCAGCTATGCTTCTACATCAAGATCATGAGTACGATCCCCTTAGTAGTGAGTCTTCAATGTACGGACCTGTTCAGAAGTTGTTACCTCTTGGTGGTTAACCAATCTTACCACCACCTTTCAAGAAGCAGATGGTACCAAAAGTACTAGAAGATGAGGTATGCAGGATGAGTGCTCTTAATGAGTTTTAGTGATAGTGGCCCCTATGGTTCTGAGGCTAGCCTAAACCATAGATGGTTCAGGACTGGCTTGAGTTAGTGATGCATTTATTCTATCTAATCAGGACAATAATATATTATATGGTGGTCTTAGCAATGATCCTTGTATATGGCTCTGTTGGATGGTGGTGGGGCTTAGTGACTCAGTTGTACGATGAGAAAAATCTTTCATGGTTGGGTATTGAGTTCCTTTCCAAATAGGAGTTTTCTCTAGATTTATTGAGGTATGTTTTCATCTATGATATTTTATAGCTTCAATAGGGTAGTAGGACTATTGTTGAGTATTCCTTGAGGCTCACCAATATCTCTTAGTACTTAGTGGATATGTTTCATGATCATTTCTTTCACGCTCAAACCCTTGAGAGAGTATTATGTAGAGACATCCAAGATATTGTGATAACTCAATGAATTCCTTCTTATACTAGGGTGTTGGACCATGTTTTGGTAGCCAAGATTTTCCCTGATAAGTAGACACATACAATTGGTGTTGATAGTGGGCACACAGAAGCATAGATTTTGGCAGTAGGGAGCCGATGAAAGACATGGGGACCTTGACGTGCGAGACATTTCAAGATCCAATATTAGGATAAATGGTATCTTGTTCAAGGATTACAGGATGAATCTAGTACACCTAGGGAGATTTGGTGATAATCTTGTGATGGTATGGGACATCTCACGTGATATTTTTGACATACTGTATGAATGATAGAGAGATAGTGGATGTGCCACCTAGGAAGAGGCAGTGGTAAGAGTAGGCAAGAACACAATGAAGCAGATGTGAAAGGGGAGTTTGGAGAGTATATGTAGGTGGTATACATTTCTATTTGTTACCACCACCACCCCTAGGTTCCCCCTCTAGGCTCAAGGAGCTGGTGTTCCAGGGAGAGGGCAACTACAGGTGGCTGAGGCTTATGAACCATAGGATCCAAAGATGATATAATGTACAATATGTATATTTCCTACCTTATATTTAGTATTTATAGAAACATTTACAAGTCATTAATTTATTTCTACATATCTATTTCAAGAATTATAGATTCTGCTTAAGCCATTGGCTCGACCCTAGCGCTTGGATACTCTTACTGGAGGTGACTTAGAGATCAGACACTTCTATCAATGGTGTAACCTAACTCTTAGGTATGGAATGGTTATCTACAGTTCATGTAATGCCTCGACCCTAGTTACCTAGAGTCACTGAAATATTACATAACATTGGAATGATCACAAGGGATCAAATCCCAAAATACCGATCAGTTTAGTATAATTGGAAGTACTAGATACAAACATAAGTTTTACATTACATTATGAAATGAAAAACAATAACATTATGTATCCTATGAACACATTCATATCCCTTAGACTAACCCTTTAGGTCAGTCATAATATACTTCTTTTAATATTGGGAAAAATAAAACATAGAAAAGGGTGAGCTCAGATGCTCAGTAAGGATAACAATATATCAGAAACTATCATAAATAAGCATAAACATGTAATGAAATGTATAAGACTAAAACAAAAGCCTTTTAAACTTAAACTTTAGCATAATATGGAAAATATAAATCAAATAATTCCATTTACTTATTCACATGGATATTTTACAAGTTGAATAATCACATGTAATATCAATAGCCAATTTCATAATGATGGAATGCATAATGCCAGATATCATAACCACATAGTCAAGGCCTCATTCCAAGACTATAAATAATTTTTTTTTCAAGGCCTTGTTCTAAGACACTAGTTTGTCTCATGAGACCTACCGATGCATTGAGGAGCTATAGAGGGCTCCACCCGTCACTTACGAAGTCTAATGCATTCCTCATATAAAAAGGTTGAAACATAACATAAACACTCGTATTAAAACTAGCATACGAAATGTTAATACTTTAACCATAAACCATGAATGGTATAAAAATAACACATCCATAGTCAAACATATCACAAAACCTTAAATACAATAAATAAGATTGTATCATAATAAATAAACTTCAAACAAGTGTAAAATCCATTAAAGGATGTTGACATAGATGAAATCAAAACTATTTGAGAGGAATATCTCTTTATATTTTAAAATTATTTAAAAGTCACATAATTATAAAAGAAAACATTTATTTTGAAAATATTCTTATAATATTTTAAGGTAAGATTTGAAGGTGTTATGATGGCGGAAAATAGATGCACCCGCCATATAAGTTAAAAAACATTCTTACCTTAATTTTTCAAAAGGTCATGAAGTACCTTGTTTGGAAAATAAAAAAAATATTCCTTTCAAAACATTTTATAAAAATTAAAATGAGGGTATAAATTAATTTAACCCATAGTCTAGTAAATAGTAAAAAATGTTTTGAAATAGATTTTTAAGAAACACGGATGTGGATGATAAAGATGTCCCAGTAGATACTCACATATAAACAACCTCGGATACTGAAGAGATTATAGAATTAACCCTTACCTTGTAATTTTACCTGATCAAGGGTATGTTAACCTCCTATATAATAGTTAAATAATTTTTATTCAATTATAAAAGAACCACATACATAAATATGATATCATATATGATCTTCTAATATTGCTTTGTTAATAATATTTCAGTAGTATCATTGTTTCAGGTGTTAAATGATTCATTTTAGTTTATATACTTGGTTAAGTAAGCCATGTTTGTTATGTATTGGATGTATTTGATTCATATCCATAATGATATTAAGTTCTTAAACATTATTTTTAATCATAAAATGAAAATTATTCTTGAATGGTTATGATGGGGAATGAATTTCATCGCGTTCGTGGAGACGGTAATCTGTACGTACGCACGAGAAACAATATCATTCTACTGATGGTGAAATCATATGTAATTGGATGGTATATCATATATAAATAATTAATAACATGTTATATTTATTATTTATGTCAATTATACTCATTATTATACCCATTCAAATAATGAAGTGTTCGAATAACAAACTACACCACGACGTGGAGACGGTAAGCCGTACGTACACACGTATGGTGACTTGTCATTCGTAGGATGGATAGAATAATGAATCTGGTTGTACCATATTTATAATAACATAACATTATGTATAAGGTTCTGGAGTTATTATTTTGTTATGGAAACAACAAATAAAGAGGAATTGGAAGAAGAAAAGAACTTTGAAAGAGGTGGTGATATTATTACCTCTTCTTCGGGTGTTTCCTATTGAGTTGATCAAAAGGGCTCCTTAGGATGACTTTCTGATCGAAGTAAGGAATATAGGTCAAAGTGAGGGTAGTTGGGAGGATATTGGAGTAGGGTTTGGCCGATCCAAATGACTTTTGAGGTGTGATGTTGAGAGAAGGGGAAGTACCCTTTTATAAAAGAGGTGTGGGCCACTTTAGGAAAAGCTTGAAATATTAATTTATTATACAATCATATTCGGTTTATAATGGCTCAAAAATGATTTAATTAAAGGATAATGTGTTTATAGGTCTAAAACATCTCAAACAATAGGTTATATACAGGTTTAGGTCACCATATTAACCTTATATTTTAGATTTAACTCTTAATTAAATAGTTTAACTTTTACCATGTATTCTTGTATTATTATAATAAATGGTTAATAAACATACTATAAAAAAAACAAGAAAACCCCAAGTGGTTAATTATTGATTTATATAACCTTATATATGTCATTTTTCCAAACCTTATATTTTTAGGAATATTATATCAATTAATAATTTAGTATTTGTTTTAAAAACTCCTTTATGTCAATTTTGACACTATTTGGTATTTTGTTTTTGTGAAAGTAATAACAACTTTATCACTTCGAAAAAAATTTATTTAATCAACCCTAAAATTTTATATTAACCTTTAAAATTAGTTTAATTCATCAAAAGTATCAATTTATATTTATTTGGATATTTATAATATCAATTATTTTAATCATTCATTAATAAGGTAATTACTGCTTCATCATTGTGTCATAAATAACTTTAATTATTTAATGTTTAAAAATTATAAATAAAATACCATTATGCAGGAAATATTATTAAATTTATAATTAATATTTATAGTTGAATTTATCTTATGTAATACCCTATATTAAAAATGGTTTAGTTATTAAACTTTGAATTTAACACTTTTAACTCTTCTTTAAATAAAATAATAATAAATGTCCTAATCTAATACAAGTGGACTAAAAGGATAATATTTTATTAATAAGGTTGATTTTGGTCGAAATAAACTTATCCAATAGAATTAATACTTGTGTTAGGGTAATTATAATATCATTTTTTACCTTTCGTTACCCTATTTACTTTTAACCGTGGTAAATAAAAGTCAAAATTTACTATTCACCAAAAATTATTTTCATCTTATTGAACCACCTTTGGATATAAATGCATCCCCTACTCCTACTTGCATGAGGTTGGAAATTCAGAATAGGGTAGGATCAATTGGAATGACTGAAGCTCTTCCAATAGCCTGGGAGGACATTTCAAACTCAAGTTTTCACTTGAGATACCCTTCATCCTCTCTTTGATTTCATTTACTTTTGTGTTTTTCTTTATTTGTAAACTCGTAAGTGGTTATTTTTGTAATTCCATTTTAATGAAAGTTTCTTCTTCATATTATCTTTTAATCATCCACACTCTCTTATTAAATATTAATACTCTTAAAATAGTTAAAATCATTCTAAATCCCCTTCCCTTATTTCACTTTCTCATTCAATCTAAAGTCCGTTTTTAATTCTCATCATTGTTCGTGTGTGTGTGGTCAACTCAAAACTCTTTTATTATACCATTTTTTCATTCTATTTATAATTAATAACCATAAAAACATATTAATAGATTAATAACTATCTTAATGGCTGAGTAAATCTACCATTTGGGGGAGTTAAAATTTAGGGATGTTAAGTGATTTAGAGTATTTTCTCAATGAATATTATTTAATTTAACATTGTGTAGGTTGGACATAACATGTCATGGATTAATGAATTGTTTTGTTTAAAATTTGGTTTACATGGATTATTGGAACCATAATAACACTACCATTAACACGTACTGATTGATATTAGAACCCTAAGTTAAGTTAAGGCTTGGATTAAAGCCTTAACACTTAGGAATTCCAATCAACATCATCTTGTGAAGTGGGTGTTAATTTAATTCAATATAAAGAAAATCTCAAGGAAATCACAAGATTAACTCCCTAATAATGAACTTACACCAATCTTTATAAATTGTTTAAATCAAACACCAACCATTAATCACTTCATTTAAGCTCTGAAAATAAACCCCCCAATCAAAATACAATCAATTAAAAATAATTGACTATTAAAAAGTATCATCGCCAAGGATTCGACCCAAGTGTTACTATACACATTAGAAGAGCATCGGAACCTTTAAAGTTCGATAGGAAATAATCAGTTGTTCTTTCAACATGTCAAAATAAAATGAAAAACACATCACATCGCTTCGTAGAGGCGACAATCCACACATACGCATGAGTGACATTATCATTTTCCAACGAATTGGAAGTTAAGAGGGTTGATGTAATATTATAATTATAGAAGAATAATTATGTAATAAACATAATAAAAATATGTTAATTCCATCTTTATATCCATTTGTGAGATGCGGTGATGAAAAAAATACACCGGTTCACAAGACAATAGTCCGCCATACTCACGATCGGCCGTTTCATTTCCCATTTGATGGAAGAGGAGATGGGTGTAGGTTATGTCACTTAAATAATAAAATATCAGTATATGGGATATAATTATGTTATTATATCATCATAGTTAAAGAATATTTTAAGTATGTGGAAGAATACATATAATAAAAGGCTTGATTAAGAACGATACCTCTTCTTTGGACAACCTCCTTAGGTTAGCGCCAAAAGAATTATTATGAGGGTTTCCTAATCAAAATAAGGCCTATTGGATGTGGGAATGAAATTAAGAAAAGTATTTTTATTGATATTGTAAAAACTAAAAGTATTTTAGAGTGTGAAGAGGAGAGTATTGTGGATTTCATTTTATTAGTGGGGAAAGGAACCCACTTGGAAACTACTTGGAAATTTCCCAAAAGAATCCAAAATGATAAAGTCATTCCCATGTAAAATGATTCAAAATAACCATATATTATAACTTAGTATATTAAAATGTTTAAATATGGAAATAAAATATTATTTAGAAAATTTTTATTGGAAAACACACACTTATCTTTTGGTTTAACACCCTATAAACCTGTTTTAACCTTAACCATAGTAATTAATTTTATTGTTTTCACTATTTGTTATGAAAAAAACATAATTTGGACTTATCATATAATATTAATTATTATTATTATTATAAATATGGAATCCAAAAATTAAATTAATATAAATTTCATAGTTTAATTTAAAATTAATGTCGCAGACGCGACAAAGAAGCTGTTTTCCAAAGAAATAATCTTCATAATTATAAAATGTTTTAATATCATAATTCAATATGAAATTGATCATAATGAGATAAATTAGTTTAATTAATATATAATTGAAAAAATTTTACTTTTAAAATCATTTAAAATATAATTTAACTCTGTAAATACTTTATACGAAAATGCAGTTTACAATAAAAATCAGTATTTTTCATTATTCATCGAATTTTTTTTCAGAAAAATATAAAAAATTCACTATAAGATAATTATGATATGAGGATTTAAAAAATTATGTTAATTTTTTAAAATATATTTTATAAAATTGTTTGAAATTAATTATTTTATTTTCCCACAAAAATTAATAAAAACTTTTTTGCAGAAATAATGTATTTTTTAAACATATACAAACTTTACTAGAAAATATATTCGACTTATCTAAAAAATTTCTAAATATTTTCAAAATGTATTTATTACTATTCATACTACCAAATATAACAGATAATATTTAAGAGTCATGTTTAAATAATAATAATATTAGTATATTGTGGTTTGTCATAACTCAGTGTTGCGTGTAACACAAGCTATCAAAGAAATTAAATTTATTTGAAAAAATATATTTCATAAAATATTATGGTGTTACATTATAACCCAATTAAAATGAATTTATACCTTAAAATTCCATTAATTTGATATAAAAAATTGAGGATACTTCTACCTCATCATATCCTTAGGTTCCCACATAGCTTCTTCAAGCTTGTGGTTTCACCACAAAACTTTGACCAAGTGAGTGATCTTGTTTCAAAGCACTTTATATATATTATGTAGATTCTATAAAGGTTTTTATTTATTGTAAATATGTTTTTATATTGGTATGAACTCTAATTTTAGTATATATGACAGATCAGGTATGTACATCCTCAGTAGAGATACATGGAACACATCATGAACCTAAGAAAGGTTCGGTGGAAGCATCAAGAAATAATTGTCCCTACTCGATAAAGAATCTAGAAGGGTGAAATATACATTGGTATCATATTTAATTTATTCCTAAATCTCATAACCTTCTTCCATGGGGAAATTCATAGAAACACTTTCTCACCAACTTTGAATTCTAGATCATAGTGACAATTTCCAACATAGATTTTCTATCAACTCTGAGCTTCCTTGATGTGATATTGAATGAATATATCTTTATATTCCATTTAATCATCAATATGGTTCCAAATCCAACCTGCCTATGGTTATCATTGCTTGTTCGGTTCTCACTAACCCAAAAAGTGACTTATTTGAAAATGAAAAAAAGAAGTTTCAGTCATTTAATCATCAATATTAGGTCCTTATAGCTTTATTTATCTAACCAAATTCTAACACATTAGAGTTATAAACTTCTTTCCATAAAGGTATTTATAATGATCCATCTGAATTCTCAAGTTAAATCTATTGTTGTATGAAAACTCAACTATAAGAAGGTGTTGATTCCAAACACATTTGAAGTCCATAGAAGATGATCTTTGAATATTCTATAGAGTTTTAATTATTATCTCATACTTAACATCTATCTGATGATGATACACAATTCTAAAACTCAACTCTATATCAAGATCTTACTGAATAATTCACTAGGACTTCAAGGTACACCTCAAATCTATATTAGATACAATAGAATGCGGTACTCTATGAAACCTTACCACTTTCTTAATGTATATTCTAGAAACATAATCTATAGAGAAATATTTTCCGATAGGATTTAATTATGTTGAATTTATAAGGTGATCAACTGTAACCCATATAGCATTATTCCCTTTATATTTTTTGGGGAGTCCGACAATAAGATCTAGGGTGAAATTTTCCCATTTTTATTATGGTATGAGCAATAGTTGTAACATCCCCTTATAATTGTTTTATCATAGCCTTAAATTTTTGACATACCAAGCACTGAGATACAAACTCTAAAATATCTCTCTTCATTCCATCACACCAGAAATACTCTTTTAAGTCTCTATACATTATTTTTACTTCTAGTATGAATAGAGAATGGAGAACTCTGAGATCACTCTAAAAGATCCTTCTAGAAATTATTAATGGATGGAAAACATAAATGGTTCTTGCACATTATCATTATGTCATCATCTAGGTTAAACTCAGGAACATTTATAACCTTCTTATGTAGATTTATTTTCATGAATGGACCCACAGGGGCCCGCATGGCTAGTAGAAGGCCGAGCCCCAACTACCCCAAGCCTTCCTCTATTGACCATGGGATGTAAAAATGTTCTAAGAAGGAATAAATAATATGGAAGTACTTTTCCTAATGTAACTATACACATACACCCCACTATCTCCATGCATAAGTGCATAAGAATAATAAAAAACTAAAATAAACTCTAGAGTAAAAACCATGCATTTAATAACCTCTAGGGAATAATAAAGGGTGAGAAATATTAAACCAAAAAGAAAAAGGAAAAAATACACACCCACCTATAAATGATGTCCCAACCTAAAAACAATTGGAAAATAAATGTTGAGAGAGCTCGACTCCAAATCTCCAAGCCTAAACACTGTATATGTTCTATGCACCCGAGTATCCCTATGATCCTCTGAAATCACCATCAACCTATCCATTATATAAATAAGACATGAAACATGTGGGAAAAGCCCATTTAGGGGTGAGTATATACATACCTGGTAGGATTCCCTGAAACTAAATAGAGAACAATAAGAAATGTGATAGAATTAGTCAACTCAACCCAAAGAATGAGTTAAATGAAACCCAATGATATATATATATATATGATCATAAAATAAACCTATATAATAGATAAAGTATATCTCTATCTTAATTATCCCAACCTAGTATGATGAGTTCGCCTAAAGCTCTAAAGGTTCATAATCGATAACCAAAAACTCATGTGTCAATATAAAGAAGTAACCACATGGAGAACCCAAAACTTTCCACTATGCCTCATAGTTGAGGGGAAAAAATATCTAAGTAGATCACCCACACCTGATGGGGTTCCACACAATAGGTAGATAGAGGACCGACACCCTAGTGTGTCAGGGAGTACCACTTAGTAGGTAGAGGGACCATTCCCTAGTCTGTTATGGGTACCACTCATTAGGCTATGGACCCATACCCTTTTTTATAAAGGGGTTAC
The DNA here is from genome assembly GCA_963277665.1 of Viscum album. Taxonomy (NCBI): domain Eukaryota; kingdom Viridiplantae; phylum Streptophyta; class Magnoliopsida; order Santalales; family Viscaceae; genus Viscum; species Viscum album. The sequence goes on along the minus strand of OY728166.1, from coordinate 848,668,978 downwards.
CACTCAATATGTATATAACCCACACCCTAGTTCATCAAGGGGTACCACTAAGTAGATAGAGGACCAACATCCTAGTTTCCCAGGGGGTACAACTCAAGAGGTAGTGGACCCATGCCCTAGTCTGTTTGGGGGGGGGGGTGTTGTACCACTTAGTAGATAGAGGAACCATTCTCTAGTCCCTTATGGGGTAATACTCAATAGTTAGAGGTAAATGGGGGACCCACACCCTAGTACGATAAGAGGATTTCCAACCCTGACCTCTCACTGATGATCCTACCTGATCATTATCATCATCGAGCACTGCCTAAAGAATAATCACGCTTGGAAAATCTTGTATCATATATCAAAACCCACTAAAAAGAAAACAATCATGTTCTATGCATAAAAACACTCAAGATAGGATAGTTTTGGTCCAAAATCTAAGTCAAAATGAAGAATATATGAGAGGTATAAGTTTCTTAAAGAAGTACATGATGTGAAGGGGGGCCACATACTGTGTGACATCACCTGGCCTCCTGGATGTGTCCTCACCAACACATGTATTTCTTTACATATATTAATAAATGGTGTGTCTTGGCATTTTGAGGCTAAGACATGTGCTCTTGGTCGTGCCCATGTTTGTGTACTCCTAGAGTAAAGAGAGTTCTCTCCAACACAGGGTCCTTGGCTTGTATAGCTGGCACATAACCTAGATTTTTAAGGAGGGGAACATGGTGTGTGTCCCATCTACATGGTTTTTTATCCTTATATTTTTCTAGAAACCCTAGTTTTCATAGCCAGTGGACTACACAATCTATGTTCATCCAAATACATGCTGCGTAGTCTGGATTTTATCATAACTCTAGATATATCATGCGGATTACAGATCCACCACTACCACCATTGAATCCACTGTTTTAACACCAAAAATAGGTTTAAATAATATCCTTCAGTTGATTACATCCCTCCAGTGGCCAAAGATCAAATTTCTAATCCTCTGATCAAAGGATCCACACACCTCATGCGCTTCCCATTGTCATCGATCAGTCTCGGATCCCAAATCCATGAGATTCACCACCTGAATCTTGTGGTTTATCCTGACCATCGTCAAATTACCAATCCATTCATCATACACAAATATTCCATGAATCTAGGGGTTAGATCCTTCTCGAACCCGCCCAGAAAAATCAAACCACGACCCGATAGTCCAATAATGAAGAACATGAGTAATGATAGGGGGAAAGAAGCATAACAAGGAAAATAAACATTGTTGTCCAATGTTTTCATCCAACAGTTGAAAATTGGGGAAATATAGGGTGATATCATCACATAATAAGAGATAATAAATTTATTAAACAATTTAATTGGACAAAGGGTCTTATGCGAAGGGTGTTCAATCTCTAACAAAATATAATAATATCAAATTCATGCTTTAACAATTTAATCAAGAGGTTGGAAACAACAAATTATGAGTACCACTTAAATATTGGATCAATAATTGTTGAATAACATGTTCACCAATGATGAGGATGATCCACTATGTCCACTTCCTATTAATTCACCTCGATCTAATCACCGGTAATTGTTTGATCTTGATTCACCAATAAAGGTCATTAGATCTCATCTCAAAAACATCCTTAGGTTATTTCACAAACCCTAAAAAAATATCATAATGACATATTTATAGAGGATTAAATTTAGGTCATTTAAATTAAAATAAATAAACCAATCATTTATTTTAATTTAAACACAACCGCCAAAATCTACCTCATTCGAATTCCTACTACCAACCAACTTTAGATGGAACCTAGGGTAAACCCTACACTCTAGATTCAATTGTTGTCTCATATTTCTGATTTGAGACTTTGTTCGATAGATATTCCATTATTTTTGAAAAACTATGTTCACATGATATAAAATATATTTAATATTTTTAGAAAATTATTTTCATGATCAATGGGCCTCATAATCATGGTCCATCTCATTTCTTAGCTTCAAAAATATTTCTTAATATATTTTAAAGTCTTACAAGAAAAAAAAAACAGAGTCACTACATCTATATAATCCATATGTACATCTTTAATCTTCCCATGTATAGATGGTTGAATACTCATTTGATAATGATAATATTTCTCCCCTTACTTTAATATTTCTAAATCCATCCTTTTAAAATCCATAAATATTAGATCTTTTGTGATATTTATCATAGTTATACTAGAATGATCCTTTTGACTTAATGAATCATACACCTTGTTTACTTCTTCATGGTGGTAATGTATCAAACAATTATAATCTTTAATCAGTTACAACCATCTTCTATGGTGCATATTCAACTCCTCATGTGTGAATATATATGTTAAACTTTAATGATTAGTATATATATCACACCTTTATCTTTATAGATAATGCATCTATATATTTAAATACAAAATTACCATAGCTAACTATAATTATTGAGTTAGTTAATTTTCTCATGAACCTTTAATTATTTTGAGGCATAAGCTATAACCATATCATTATGCATGAAAAAAATACTAATACTTTCTTATATTCATCACTATATATTAAAAACCCTTATCCACTGTATGGTAATGTAAGCACATGTGCACTGTCTAACCTTCTCATTAGTTGCTTGAAATTTTCTTCACATTCATCTATCTAAAGGATCTTGGCTCCCTTATGAGTTAACTTGGTTATTATATTGAAAAAACATGAGAAATTTTAAAAAAATCATTGATAATATCCTACCAAACCAAGAAAACTATGTATATCAGTCATTGTGGTTGGTACGGGTCAATGTTCAATAGCCTTTTTCTTTAATGGATCCATTGATATACCCTTACTTGAGATTATATGACCAAGAAATGAAACCTTTTATTTCCAAAATTCATACTTTGTAAATTTTTAATAAATTTTATCCTTCCTTAGGGTCTTTAGTACAATTATCAAGTGATATTCATGCTCTTTCGTTCTCTTTGAATATATAAGAATATCATCTATAAAGACTACAAAAAAATGATCAAGGTAATCTCTAAAGTATATATTAATTAAATATATAAAGATAGTACATAAATTAGTAAGACCAAATGGAATCACTATATATTAATTATGTCAATACCTTGTATATATTATTGTATTGGGTATATCCTTCTTATTAAACCTTAATTGATGATATCCAGAATAAAGGTCAATCTTTGAAAAGTATTAAGATCCACACAACTGATAAAAAAAGTTATCAATATGCGATATAATATACTTGTTCTTGGTTATGATATTTTTCATTTTTCAATAATTAATGCATAGTCACATCGATCCATATTTATTTTAACAAAAAGGATAGGTTCACACCAATGTGACACGCTTGTCCAAAAAAATCCCTTTTCAATATTCTCTTGGAGTTAATTCTTCAATTCATCTAACTTAATCAAGTCCATTCTATAGGGAGTCTATGAAATAGTCATAACACTAGGCATGAAATCTATTGAGAACTCACCTTCAAGATTCAGTGGAATACTCTGAAAATATTCTAGAAAGACATCCAAAAACTCCCATAAAATAGACATATCATCTCTTTTGAGTTTCTCCCGATACATTTGGGATAAACACACCTTTTTAATAGGAATTAAGACCCATACAATGGATGTGATTTACACAAAAAGTTTATATTTATCGACACAATAATTGACGATGATAGGTTGGTTTGAAATATCAAATGCGACTTCCCTTAATAAGTAATTGATATGGGATTTATGTAGATAAATCCAATCCATTACTAAGATAACATCAAATTCAACCAGAGGAATAATAACAAGATTTGAAGGAGGTAAATTCCCAAAAACTTGAATCGAAGAAGAATTATATACTTGAGATGAGATCATTATATCATTGGGGGTTTTCAATACTAAATCAACTTCTAATAATTTAGGTGAAATCTTGATACCCTTATCAAATTATTTAGATATAAAATAATTGATATATCTAGAGTAAAATAGGACATTAGTAGTTCTATAGTGAATGGTAAGTGAACCTTTCTCTATGTTTTCATCATACCCTTCATAAAAAATAGTGGTCACATGAGATTTACCTTTATTTCTCAGATTAAGAGGTTGTTGATGTCAATCATCATCATTAACCTTTAGATTTGTTCACTGCTTATCATAATTCCCATACTCCATATATTTGAAGCACTGGAGTGTGGGTGGTTCATTCTGTGTATTTTTTACTCTATTCACATCATTAGATAACTTATTCCCATCACTTTGGAATTTGATTGCTCAATGAACTTCCCTTATAAACATAAAACATTTACTTGTCATCTAAAGATAATTTCTTCCATGTTTCCTTCCACACTTCAAGCTTGAAAGAAATATCATCCTACATTGTCCATGGTTCTTATATCTTTCCTATGAATTTCAACATTATTATCTTATAAAAACCATGAGATTAATGGGTATCATCAATCTCTATTTACAACTTGATAATATAATGGATGATTTCTTCATATTTATTAAATTCCATTATGTCTAACGACCTTTATAGAGTTGGTTTTAATACACTGAATAATCAATCAACCTTACTTTCAGGTTGGATGATAACGCCATTATCATATCTCACAAGTCTTGTAAAATTTGCCTCATAGGTACCAAAAGATTCATAATCCTATTTCTTAGCTCAAGTAATTCCTTGTCCATTTTTGTATGAAAAATAAAAGGGGAACAATTTATCTTAAAACAATCTCTTAAACTCTTCCCACTACATGGATTTAATTTCTTCATATTGACTCATATTTATGATAATATTCCACTATTTATCTTATTTTCCTTCCAAATGATAGACAACCAAAATGATTTTTTCATGCACTAAACAATGGATAATTGAAAATATATTTTTAATGGTGATGATCCATTTCTAGAAAACTATTGAATCAGTGGAACCACTAAAAGGAGGTGGATGTTTCCTCATGGATGAATCAACTAAACATTGTTCCCTCCTTTTCTCATTTGTATGTTTGGTATGATTCATAACTTTAGAAAGTTGTGAAAGCATAATAATGATATTTTTCATTATATATACCATAACATTTGGTTTATAAGGATAAAAATCATTAAATTTTCCATCTAATTAAACATTAACACAGTTCCTTCAGGTTCAATCCATTAACTAAAACCAAAAAGCACAATGTAAGAAACACTAAGCATAGTGGGAAACCACATAATCAGGAATCATTTATAGGATGTTTAAATAATGAAACCTTATTTTCAATATATGAAATCATAGTCTTCACCTATTACATTCAATAACATCATCTATTCAAATCCTTTATTATGGTTTGTAAAGATTAGGTAAATTTCTAAATCATATCCCTTAGGAATGTCAAACTAGTTGTGCAGCAAGGCTCATTGTTGTGCACCAAGTGATAATCGAGTCGAATCACAATGCACCATTTTTAGAGTTATTACCATAGGTATAACTATTCTAGAGCCAAATCCACATTCATTATTTATACATGGATGAAATTACTTATAATCACTCACTCTATCCTTCACCAAAATTCAATGAAATTTTCCTATACTTTGACTTATCGTAAAATTATCCCTAGGGTTATCAATTTTTTTTTCATCCTAGTTCCAAAGGTTAACTGAAATTATCCTATGATACCAAATATAACGACCCATGACTTAAATATATAGATATTACATCTTAAAATAAAAATATTCATTTCATTATACAAAAACATGCATGAGGATCGTAAATGTTTAGTGTCTTCAAAAAATTGGATACGTAAACATTTGGCTCATAAGTGAACTACATCATATCCCACTATTTTATTCATATATTGAACTCTTCTAAGAAATATTATAAATAATACCTTTATTCATAATCTGGGTAAAGGAAACATAAGTAAGGGTGAGCTTAGATTCCCGATAAGGATAGAAAAGGGAGATATCAATGGTCACATGGGTATAACATGAGCATAAGGGAATGGGAACATAATTTTAACATTTATAAAACATAATTTTGATAATAAAGATCATAATATTGAGTAATGGAATAAAGTTTTGTAGTTTATAAGACATTAATCATAATGGAATCAAATAATATGAGCCATCAAAACATAATATTAGCATAAAACATAGATTAAGCATACACATAAGCATAAAAAATCATTTCCTTAGTAGTCAATGATCATCAACAAGACTATCATATTGGATTGTGTTCACTTCTAAAACCATAATAGTATTCAAGGTTCACTCCCAATACTATCTTAGTGAACAAAGTCCCTTACTAAACTAGGTTCACTCCCCATTCCTGTCCTATTTATCATAGGAGATATCATTCTTTACCCATTGCATTTGAGGGAGATATAGGTCCCACCCATCAAAAAATAAAAAAATACATATGTGTGTCAAAATATCATAAAACATTCATAATATTATAACCCATTAAAATAAATGGGTTTCATAAAAAATTCATCATAGCATAACCCATGGAAAATAAATGATCTTTATAAACAATTCATTATTTCATCATAGCATAACCCATGGAAAAGTAACTAGTTTCATAAGAATATTGTCATAATAAAAATAAACATATAGAGAAATAATAATAATTACATAATTGGTAAATATCCCCTTTAAATCTTAAGTAACATAAAAGGATGTCATCTAAGATGGAAAATGATTTTGAAAGATCACTTAGAACATTTCTTGAGGCAAATATATTTTCCACTTTGAAATAAATTCTTTAAAATATAAAAAATCCCCAAATATTAAAGAAAAACTTTTATTAAAAAAAACTTGGAAACTTGTAAAGTAATCATTAAATCATTGAGTGATCATGATTTTGGAAAATAACATTTATGCTATATACGTTAAAACAATGATTCCTTTCACATTTTAGATAAAAAGTAAAAAGTACCTTGTTTGGAAAACAACAAGAAGATTAATTTTTAATTTTTTTTTTGTAAAAATTAAGATAAGAGTATAAATTAGTTTAAATAATAATTTTATAATAGTAAAAAAAAATTAACACATTTTTAGAAAAACAAGGATATGAAGGAAAAAAGGGTTTTCAACCGAAGAGAGAAATAAAGTCGGTTTCCTTAAAAACATTTTTTTGGTGTATTTAGTTATTAAAGGTAGGAAATGAAATTGAAACATGTATTCTATGTAAATAAATATAAGAGAATAAAATTACTTAGTGTATTTAGAGGTATATCATAATATCTCATCATCAGAATCATAATTATAAACAATCCTGATAAACAGTGAGATTGTAACATCAAACCCTTACCACTTTGGTAACTTTTGAATCACAATACCTATGAAAAAATAAAATTAATTGAAAATTTAAATAACATGAAAATAAATAAACTCATTATATAACATGTCAAAGTGGAATTATATACACCTTATAAAATAATATAGGTGCATAACATTAGAACACGTCTCAATGAAGAGAAATTAAGACAAAATCCCTTACCTTAAGTCTTGACTTTCATCACACATTCAAACCTCATGTATAATAAATATATATTTATTATAAATGTATTAAATAAAAATAATTATATATATCATACCATATATGATTTACTTATAACCTTTTATTTTTTCTTTATTAACAATTCTTTGTTAAAATCACATTTTAGGTAATAACTACTTCATTTTTTTCATGTATGTTTTGGTTTGGTATATTCGGTCCTTTTACTTTGATCATGTTACCATAATTTATAGAATGATAAAAATTATATTAGTATCATATTAATTAATTATATATTTATTTATATTAATCCATAAAATTTAGTGATAAAAAATGAATTACACCGTTCATAAAGATGGTAGGTTGTATATATTCATAATTTTTTCCATTTTCTCAATAAATGGAATAAAAGAAAGGTAAATAATATACCAAATTTATAGAATCATATTTTTGTCACACACAAACACACACATATATATATATTCACTAAATCTATCCTTATTACCATTCATTTCAAAATAAAATGAAAAAACTTGTCACATCACCTTGTAGAGGTGGTAGTCCACACATACGCACAAGCAACGTTATCGTTTACCAAAATATTAGAAGGTAAGAAGGTAGATGTGATATTATAATTACATAAGTATAATTATTTAATAGATATAATATTAATATTTTAAATCCATCATTAGATCCATTCATGAGAGGTGGTTATGGAAAATGAATTACATCAATTTGTGAAGCGGTAGTCCGTCGTACACACGATCGATAGTTTCATTTCCCATTTGATGGAATAAGAGATGGAAATAGTTTATGCCACCAACATAATAAAATATAAGTATATTTTATATACTTATATTATTAAATTATTATATTTTAATAATATTTTAAGGATGTGGAAGAATAAATAAAATAAAATTTTCAGTTAAGAACGATACTTCTTCTTTGGAAAACCTCCTTCGGGTAACACAAAAATCCTTAATAAAAGGGTTTCCTAATTTAAATAATGACTCTAGGATGTGGGTAGAGAAGTATGGAAATTATTTGGATAGTTACTTTCTGAATCAAAAGGCTTTGGGAGTGTTAATAGGAGAGGAGACTGGATGTCCTTTTATAAGTGGGGAAAGGAATCCATTTGGAAACTACTTAGAAATTTCCCAAAAGAATCCAAAATGATAAAGTTATTCCCAAGAAAAATTCTTAAAAATTAATTTAGATTCGAATTTATAATATGATAAGGTTGAGATATGTCTATACCAAGGGGTTTATCAAAATTTTATTGGTAAACTTATCCTTATATGTTTTTTTAACCCTCGGTAAACCTGTTTTAACCTTAACCGTGATAATTAATTTTTACTATTTTCACTAATAATTATGAAAAAAATTATTTATCCTTGTTATATGATATTAATTATTATTATTAAAAATATGGAATCCATTTTACCAAATCCAATTAACATATGTGGTATAACTGAATTTAAAATTAATCCCATAGATGTGATAAAAAATAAGTTTTTCAAAGAAAAATGTTTTCATAAGTATAAAAAGATTTAATATAAAAATTAAATATAAAATTGATTTAAATGAACTAAATTGGATTAATAAATATATAATTGAACTAATTTTACTTTTAAAACCATTTGAAAATATAATTTAACTATGTAGATACTTTAAATGAAAATACACTTTTTAATAGAAATCAATATTTTTTAGCATTCCTTGAAAAAATTATCTTTTTCAGAAAATTATCAAGAATTAAATATAATATAATTATGAAATTATGATTTCAAAAGTAAAGTTAATTTTTTCAATTAAATGTTATAAAATTTGTATAAAATAATTATATTATTTTTTTTCGTAAAAAGAAGTTAAACCATTATTATGGAAAAAATGTATTTTTGAAATATATAAAGACTTTACTAGAAAATATATTTGTTTTATCTAGAAACTTTATAAATATTTTTAAAATATGGTTAATCATATTCATATAGTAAATTTAATGGCTAGATTATAATGGTTATGCTTATATAATAATATTATTATTATATTGTGGTATGTCAGAACTCAGTGTTGTGTGTAACGCAGGCTATAAATGAAATTGAATTTATTTGAAAAAAATATTTCATAAAATCTCAGGGAATTACATGTTAAGGATAAATTATCTGCTTACTTTTGAGAGATACATGAAATACATCATGAACTTGAGATACATTTGATAGAAGCACCAAGTTATAAGTAACCATCCCAATATGATTAAGAATTTAAAAGGGGATGATATATCTATGGCTCAACTTTCCATTATTTCTAAATCTCATAACCTTATTACATATAGAAATTAATAAGAATTACTTATCACTAAATTAAAATTCTATATTTCTCCGATGATAATAATCATAACCAATCTATTGACTCTAAGGTACCTTGATATACTAAATAATGTATCCAACTTATTCTTTCATTTATTCAGCTATCTCAGGTCCCAATAGATTTCATTCTCTAACTTCATCCCAACTTGTTGGAGTCTTTTACTTTATACCATAGTGGGATTCATAATGAGTAATCTGAATGCTCGAGTGAATGATATTTTTATAAGATACTTCAACAAGAGGAAGGTATTGATCCTAACCACCATTTAAATCTTGAGAACAAGATCTCAACATATCCTCTAGGGTTTGAATGTCCCTATAATACTGATCATCCATATGAGGATGATATGCAGTGCTAAAGTTCAAATCTGTATTAAAATATCATTAGAGACTTATCCATAACATCGATGTAAACCTTATATATCTATAAGATACAATATAATGTGGTACTTCATAAAACCTTACCAATTTCTTAATGAATATCCGAGGAGGCTGATCAAGAGAGAAATATTCTCTTATAGAAATGAAATGTTCTTAATTCATAAGGTGGTCAAATACATCCAAAATAAAATTATTCCCTTAATAATTATTGGGAATTCCTATGATGAAATCATTTGTAATATTTTCACATTTCCATTTTGGTATGGGTAATGGTTTTACTATCCCCTTAAAATAATGGCTCTCAGTATTTACTTTATGATATACCAGGATTCAAGATACATATTCAAAAATATCCCTTTTCATGTAATCCCACAAAAAAATTCTCTTTTAGATCTCTATATATCTTTATAATTTTTGGATGAATAGAGAACGATGAACCGTGGGTTTCATCCAACATCTCCTTTTTAAATAATGTTATTGACGAGACACATACTCGGATCCTAGACCATATCATTCCATTATAACCATGGTTGAACTCAAGAACATTTATCAAATTATTCCTCAGTATCAAGTGATCATTATATGCCGCTTTAATCCTCACATGGATGGATTATTTAACTTTCATTTGAGAAAGATATGATTTATCCCCTTTCCTCATGATTTCAATATCCATCTTCTACAAAACCATAAATATCATATCTATTTCAATCCTCTTGATAGAAAAACTAGCATGGTCTTTTTGACTCAGAGCATCAACCACCTTATTCACCTTCCCAAGGTGGTAATATATTGAGAATTCATAACATTTAATCAATTCCAACCATATCCTTTGGAACATATTTAACTATTTATATATGAATATATACTTTAATATTTTATGATCAGTATATATATCACGTCGTTCACCATAAAGATAATGCCTCTATATTTTCAATGAAAAATTTATTATTTCCAACTCTAAATCATGTGTTGGATAATTTTGATCATTAATTTTCAATTATAATGAGTAATAAGATATCACATTATCATTATATATGATGATGAATCTGATTACCTTCTTTGATTCATCATTATATATCACAAACCCTTATCCACTATAGGGTAGTGTAATCACAAGTTCATTGACCAACCTTCTTTTCTGATCCTTGATATTTTACAAACATTCATCTATCCAAAGGTACTTAGCTCTCTTATAAGTTAACATGGTTATTAAACTAGATATCTATGATAAATCCCTCACAAAGTTCTGACTGTGTCTGGATAACCCTAGAAAACTATAGATATATGTTACTGTTATTGCTCTGAGCCATTACTCAATAACTTATGTCTTTAAAGGTTCCATAGATAAAACCTCACTTGAGATTATATGTCCTAAGAATGAAATTTTTTATAACCAGAATTCACACTTACTGAATTTAGTATGCAAATTATCTTTCCTCAAGGTCTTTCAAACAATATTCAAATGATCTTCATGCACTTACTTGCACTTTTAAAATATAATAATATCATCTATAAAGACTACCAAAAACTCTTTAAGGTAATATATAAATAATATATTCATTAAATCCATATAGATAACTAGAGCATTGGTAACTCCAAATTCCATCACTATAAATTCTAAATACCAATACCTCATATGAAAGGTTTTGTTGGATATATCCTACTTATTGACCCTTAATTGATGATATCAAGAATGAAGGACAACCTTGGAAAAGTATTGATCTTCACACAGTTGATCAAATAAGTCATAAATACAGGGTAAACAATACTTTCTCTTTATAGTTACCTTGTTAGTTCTCATTAATAAATGAAAATATTCATTAGACCATATTTCTTCTAAACAAAAGGAGAAGTTTCACCCTATGATGATGAACTAGTGAATATGAAACCCCTATCAAGATTCTTGTAGATTTACTTCTTCAATTCTTAGAACTCGATTAGGGACATTCTATATGGACTCTTTGAAATAGGTGTAGAACTAGATATGAGTTATATTAAAAATCTAACTTCATGACTCAAGGTAATATTATGAAAATATTTAGGAAATATATCAGCATAATCTCAAAAAATAGGCACATCTTTGATTTTGGGTATCTTCCCAACCATTTGAGATAAAAATCCCTCATGAATAGGTAATAATACCCATACAATAGAATTAACTTCCATAGGAATTTAATATTCATCCTCATAATTAAATATGATCATAGGTTAATTTGGTATATAAAATGTGATTTTATTATTATAGCAATTTACAAGGTATCTATGTAGAGAGTTATAATAAATGCTCAAAGTCACATCAAAGTCCAATAAAGGAAGAATAATGATATTTTTATAGTACACATTATTAAAAAAAATTAACATGACATCCCCAAATATGATGTAGAGGATAAGTGTGCCTTATCTATCATGATATACTTTAATGATTGACCTAGTATAAGACCTTTATTGGACAAAGAGTTAGCCCTTTTATTAGGAAATTTAATTGAATAATGCCCAAGTTCCCCATAAATAATGAATTGAACTATAAATAGTACTTTATGTTTTCATTTAATTCCCTCTATCAAACTCTTCATTTTCCCTTGGAAATTACTTTTCCCGTGCCCTTATTTTCCATACATAAAAAATTTTCCCATTCCTTTGAGACATTTTAATGAGTTATTCTTCCCACATTATCAATATGTAAGAAGGTGAATCTTCTTTCCTCCATGGTCTTACCCAACCAAAATCCCATGAAACTCAATTTTTTTCTCATATTAGGTGTGTTAGGAAACTCAACCAAGTTGAGGTTGCTAATTATATATTGATATAAATTGATAGGAATAATAACAAGGTTTCATATTTCAGCTCGCATTTCATTTGTTTTTTCATAAGGACAATCATTTAATTCTCTATTATATTTAGTGTTAACATGATTCCTCTTAGTTCCATCCACTGACTAAAACTAAAAATCATAGTGTAGGCAACAATAATCATAGTGAGTAACTATGTAATCATGAAAAATAATTCATAGTATGTATAAATCATTAAACCATATTTTCAATATATGACACCTTAGGTTTAAATTAGGTCATTAATGGTTATAATATATTCAAATAGTTCATAATAGTTCATAATTTTTTTTGAATTAAACCAGGAATATCCCATAAGAGTGTCTATCCAGGTGTGCAGTCTTAAGCCCACTCATCGTGCACCTGTTGTCAGAAACCGGCCCGGGTAAACTCAACCTGTCACCCAATCTAGCCCATAACAAGTCCTGAAGTGTGACTCCTCATATTAAAGAGTCTAATAACTAGTGGTGAGGGCCTAAATGGATATAGTTAATAGACTATGACATCGGATCAGAGTATAACAATAGTAGAAAAAACTAAACATGCAAGAATCTATAAACATTAGAGTGCGCATAAATAAATAAATAATCGAACTAACAATAATAAATGGAATGCTACATACAGACAAAAATACAAGAATACTGACACTTGTCATCCACCACATATAGAATAAAATATTGGAAGATAAATACATAAGGCTATACTACTACTCAGAGAAAAACCACATACTCTGTCTCCATGACGGCTGAACATCTCCAGCACGAGCCTCAGACTCCAAACAAGTGGCTCCAATCAAACATGAAACACTTGGACTCCACCCAAACCAATGCACCGTGATCAACCTAAAAGAATACATAAGTTATACACATAAACTAAGGTGCATGTGCAGGGGGTGAGAAACAAAATCTCAGTAGGCCACCCACAACAGTGGTCCTAACATCCGCTGTCATAACATGTGCATGAAAAACACGTCATGTATAGCCTAGAAGAATGTGAATCCTAATAGATAAGATAAAACAAAGATATAATATAAAAAAATATAAATGAACAAAAATGAAAACAAAAACCTCATGTTCTATTTTGAAACCTGAAGGTAATCTACCATCGCTTTGGATGCAACCAAAGGAATTATGAAATGTGGCTTGTGCAACCACAACATCAAGAATTTTCTCCTAATAAAGAAAGAGATCCAAAGTCCAATGTATGGACAAGACCACATGCTAGAACCTAGGATCTCATCATAGGTTTCAAACATTAAAATGCATCTACTGGGCACTAGGACTCGAATGGTATGATATGAATTGGTGGTATGGACCCCAATGAACCTCGAGAGTATAACAACATGCCCAAAAGTCCTAAAGAACCAAATGGGCATACAAATCTATCATCACATCACTAGGATACCTGAACAAGACCCATAACCCACAAAAAACTAAGTCTCAGGGAGTGTAATACCCCCCATAGTCCACTAACCCTAGCCTCGAAAAAAATATTTGGCTAAGGAGGCTGCACTCATCCATATCGTCCATTAGATCCCTAGACCTTCCACACAACAACTAACCAACTGGTAGAGGATATAAAAATATCCAATATTAGGGTCTATTCCTGGTCCAATAATATCCCAAATGTCTCCTTTTTCATTAGTCCCGAGAAAGAATATCCTCAAAACTTCAAACCATAGCTTAAACACCAGGGCTGGATAACACCCACATCTTCTCACCAGAACCATCAAACCAACACTATCCACCTCATAGGTCAACCAACACAAATCATCCAGCTTGCTTCCCAAAACCTCAGCACAATAGGGAACCCTACAAGGGACTCCTCCAGCAAACTATATCTCAGACAGTACACCCTAAAAAAGGGATCCTCCAACAAAACCAAACCTTGGAAAAAGCGTGCTTAGAGGAACCATGGTTGGACACCCAGATCAAACCACAGAATTCTCACCCAGAATGGAAAAATCAAAAAAAACCTTTCCTAGAAGGTAATTCCTCAAAACAAGTCTCTTAGACCTATCTCAAACCCTACTCAATGGAACCCAACCATACCTGGAATCTAAAAAATTCGAACTACCCACAAGGTTCATAGCGGTCCCAACCTCAAAAAACCAGAGCAAAACCTCAAGAAGAAAAACTAAAGATCCTATCCAAGAAGATAAAATATTTCACCTTCCAGAATCCATCCAAGTAACCTCAATTAGACTCTCCTAGCATCCTCAATCCAAGGTGATAAATGAGCATACCACTTTACATGAGCCTCACAACACACAAACCATCCCCTAAGATGATCCATCAATAAAAAAACTAAAGGAATACTTCCAAAATACTAAAATAGTACAAAAAACCATCCATAAATCCATTAAATGCTGAAAGGATTCCACCACTATGATCTACATGGAAAACCACTCAGAATTGACTACTCATAAGTCCAAATTTGACTCTAGGGAAAATGAAATGTCAAATGGCCCAAACTAGTATAAGTAAACGAAATGTGACCCCAAAGGTCCTCCTTGTCCATGTGTCCCCTCCCACTCAGTGTGTACCTCTCTGAAGTACATGGAGTGTCCTCTGGGATAGGGTGTGTAACTAAACATGGGTACCCACCTGTGTACCTCAGCACCACTTGACGTGTAGAACGCCTGAGTACACAACATGTAACCCAACATGGAAAACTGACCATGTACATATACATGTACCCTAACTATGCATTTACACCTACATGACATATTCCCAACATGAGCATTGGTCGTGTACACAACACGTCCAAGTACCCCTGCACGGGGTGACTGGATAAGTACTCGACCACACCCTGAAAGCCTGCTACATATCATGTACCCCTAGTACATAAAATATAGTTACCAAAACTCATATTCCTTGAATTGGAAGAACACACAATGTGTCTCCTTCAAACCACACATTGTTTGATCAGGATTTCCTGAACATAAATCCCTTTGGACCACCCAAAACACCCTAAAACTCCCCAATTAGTCCTAAAAATATCATATTGACCAAGAATGGGTCCCCAAAAACCTAAAAACATGATTAAAAATTAAAAAAAACTAATCTATGAAGATTTATGGTGGAAGAAAAAAATGATCCTAACTTTGGGTGGAGACCACCAAAGCTTTGATCCGATCTACATTCCGCAGTACCCGCACGATGATCCAGTGCGACCCGAGCTCTGCAGTGGTGCCTCCTTCTCCTTATCTCCCTATTCTCTCCCTATCCTATCTATATCATCTCTCTCAGATGAATGGATAATAAAATGGGTGTGGGAACACATGAAATACCAAGGGATTAAAGAAGAAAAAAGGGAAAAGAAAGGAAAAATAAGATAAGATAAGAAAGAAAAATAAAAGAGAGTAGAAAAGGGGGCCCGACCCAAACCCGACACTGGACATAAGGTTATGACCTAACTAGGAAAAGACCCTATCAGGGACTCAAATATGAAGTCAAAATTCAGATCTGACACTTTGAACAAAATATATCACTGAATAAACATGTTTGAATAAATAATATCTAATTAATTAAATATTAAATATTCATCCAAAATTTGAATGGCTCAGAATTCTACAAAACTCACATCCTAGGGTAAAAAACCTATTCTAGGACCAAATAAGTGGTTAGAAAAATTATCCGAGATCTCTTGATAGGATAAATTTCCATTTTTCCCTCCAAATGCACCTGAGAGAAAAATATTCAAATTTACCTTGTTTTTCTTAATCTATCACGACACATTTCCTGAAAATCTCCCCACTGTGAACTATTCTCTCCCCCAAGAAGCGTAAGTAGTAATACAACACCCAATATTCACTATAAACAATGGAAGTCTAATAATATCATGATTGTAAACCGATCAGTCCCACAACACCGAAGACACCTCCAAAATGAGGGACACTCAACTGCGACTGATCTGATGCTCCCCACCATAGGAGTATCCATATTGTCACCCCTTAACCAAGAACTAAAACTCCATAGACCACACTCCTTACACTACTAAATGAAATGATAGTATGTTTAAAAAAAATAGGAATAAAAACCCCACACTCAACAAACCTCTTAAAATAAGGACTCCAACCCTCGATTGACTATGGTGCTTGCCCCACCACGATGCTTCCTCAAAACCGAAAAAACTCTTAGCAAACTCCAGAAACCCAACCAACCCTACTCTTAACCAGTACACACATTAATTATCAAAAATTCTTCCTCCCATAAATTCACACCAACACCACTCCACTCCTCAAGTAATAATAATCCATGAAAAACCCCTCACAAACTCTCATGCTCAAAAGAGCCACGACCTAAAAAACCTAGGGTAACACACTTAAACCCACGAACTATGCTTCTCATGAAGTCTAATAACAACAAACCAAAGAACCCTAGACACTCCTATTATAAAACAAGGAATCTCCCCCATGCCAAGAACCACCAACATGACCACCCTCCACACAAGCATCTAACCCAAAAGTACACTCTCACCGCGCTACCCAAAGCGCAACCAAAACCAATAGGGCTAGACACCAACCAAACCTGCCCTCTCACCCAGCCAAAAAACCATGAATCTAACCACAAAACCAATAAACCATGAGCAATCCCAGCACTCCACCATACAATCCCAAGGCATCCTCAAACTCACCATAGAACATCTTAGGGATACTGAAACATCAGGTAAAAACAATTCTGAACCAAGAATCTCTTAGGAATCCTTACCTTCATCAAGCCAACCACCACCTATAGCAGAAGGGCACACCAATTCCTACACATAACCAGAAGGGTTTCTATTCATCCATCGATGAAGGGAATGCATCACCACCACCAAAGAACACCTCTATAAAGGATTCACATGACCTTTTATCATAATAAAAGGAACCTAAAAACACACATAGATAGTAATATACATCCTATGTGTTTATAATGATGCATGAACATAGGAATATTTCCATTAGTCCAAGGTCCAAAAACTCAGAAATAATAAAATCTAAAAACAAAAGTGCATCACTCGATGTAAAAATCACAAAACCGTAACAGTGAAAACCAGGAACAATAATCCCATAAACCTAGTAACCTAAAATTCCTACCAGAACAAGTGTTCATGGTTGAAAGATATGACATCCATAAAAATCTCTAATACATTCTTAGATCTCTTATCTACTAACTCTTTAAATAGTAGGATAAAGAAAAATAATGCTCTGATACCATTTTTTCATGAACCAGCCCAGGTCGACCCGATCCATTACCTGATCTAGACCACAACATGGCATCAAGCACACCTCCTCATTTCTAGAGGCTAGATACTAGTAGTGAGGGCATAAAAAGATATTTTCAAGTGACCATGACCTCATATCAGAGTACGGAAACAATGTAAATAAACTAAACATACAAGAATCCATGAACATTAGAGTGCACATAAATAAATAAATAAATAAAATAACTATAGTAAATTGAATGATATGTATAGAATCAAATACAAGAATACATACACTGGTCACCCAGTGGGTTTACCACATACATAACAAAATAAAGGAAAATAAACAAACAAGGCTCTACTACTACTATAATACAAACCACATACCTAGTTTCCATGACAGTCAAATAGCTCTAGCATGAACATCATAATCCACATGAGAATCTCTAATCAAACATGAAACACCAGACCTATACCCAAACCACTACACCATGATTAACTTGAAAATAGGCATAAGGTCTACATGTATTCCAAGGTTCACATTTTTGAGGTGAAAAATAAAATCTTAGTATGCCACCCCCACTGACGGTCCTAACATCTATTGTTATAAAAAAACGTGTATTACAACGCATGCAAGAATAAAACAGGTGCATGAAATGCACATGATGTCCAGAATAGATGAACATGACTCAGAGTATAAAAGATAAACCAAATAAATAAAAGAAACAAAAATAACCGAACATAATAGAAAATATCAACCTTGGGTTCTAGTCTAACACCCTTAGGTAATCAACCCTCACTTTGGCCCTAACCAAATAAATTACAAAATGTGGATCACATAGCCACAAAATCAACCACACCCCCTGACCATGAAGGACCTCCAAAGCCCAATTAAAGAATAGGAACACATTCCATACCCTGGTATCTCATCCTAGGAATCAAACACTGAAGAAAATCTACCAGGAACCAAGACTCCAATGGTATAATTTGTACTAGTGGAAGGGACCCCTTGTTAACCTAAGGAGTATACTACCATGACCAAAAGTCCTGTAGAACCAAATGGACATATGAACCTATCAGCACATCACCAGAATGCCTAACCTGGCCCCATAACGCACATAAAGATAGGTCCCAGGGAGCGCAATAGCCTCCACTGTCCACTAACCCTTGCCTCGGGAAAACTATTGGGCTAAGGCATCTATACTCATCCATATCATCCATTATCTCCCTAGGCCCACCTCATAACAGCCAATTAACCTGTGAAGCAGAGCAATAGAATCAATCTTAGGGTCTAATACTAGTCTAATAATATCCCAAAGGTCTCCTCCCTCATTAGTTTGGAGTAAGAAAAACCTCAAACCTTTATGCAACAACTCAAACACTTGGGTTGGCTAATATACTCACCTTCTCACAAGAACCACTGAACTAGCTATGGACACTTCATAGGACAACCAACATAGGGCAGCCTCTATGGTTACCAAAAGATCAGTGGGTAATCACACTTTGTACTTGAAAGAATTCATAGGGGGGAATCAATTAATTGTGGCATTACTATTTTTTGAAATTGAGATTTATTTTCTACCATTGGATTTGATTAAAGGTTTTATTAAGAATGAATAAAATGGTAAGTGTGAGAGAATTTTTTGTGCCCTTTAAATATTTAATTATTCCACGTCACTTTTTCTTAAATTATATTTCTATTCATAAAATGTTCCTTTATTTAGTTAATTATTATAAGTGGTTAATTTTTTGTCAAATTTTTAAATTAACGAATTTTATGTTTAAATATGTATATTTTTGTTTGAATTATGAAATGTATTGATATTCAAATATATTTTTATATTATTATTTTATTTTTTAAAATTTTAATTTTTAGTTGTGGTGTTAGGTTAACTTAGCTTATCATTTCTTTGTTCTTTCTAATTCATTAAGTAATCAATAATTTAAATCATTTTTGAATTTAATTTTTTAATCTTTTATTGTTTTATCTTTTTAACGAGTTTGAATTTAATTTTACATATTTTGATTTTAAATTTTAAATTTAATTAATTTATTTAATTAATAGATTTAATTTGAATTTAACTTTTAATATTTAAAATATTAATGTATGATTTTTAATCTATTTTTATTTTTTTATTCCACCCCATGCTAAACTTATTACTATGCCTATAACCTATAACTATGACATTGAGAATCATGCTTCCATGAAGTTATTTTGCTTCTATAGATTTACACTTATAGTGTGAGATAGTAGCACTGCTACCATGAGAAGGAAACACTACTACCTTGTTGATGTCACTTGAAACCCTGAGTAGGTTTTCTATCCTGAGAAAGGAAAAAATCCTACTTACATGCCTATGGCTGTAAAGACATCTTCCACGGATCCACCTACTACTGAGAACCCTTCTTCTATAAAGGTATAAATTGTTGGGATGGAAAATGATTGGCCCATGGTGTAGCAATAATCACGAGATAAAATGAAGTGAAAAAATGAAAAAATAAATGGACACCACATGTAATGTGGAAAACCCCCCAAAATAAAAGGGGTAAAAAACAATGTGCAAATAAAAGGATTACTCTGATTGAAAGTGGGTACACACTCTCTTACTATTAAAAAGAGAAAACACTCATAATATCTCTCTCAAATAATGGGAAAACAACCTCACAAATAATGCACATAAAATAATGAGATGATGAGAAGCAAGTGATATTGAAATCATTGGAGGAGATCCCCTTTTATAATGTTTTTCTATCCCTGCTTGGAAACTCTCCCACTGCCTTCTCCCACTAGAGGTTTGGTCAGTTTTAGCCACCAAGCATCTACCACCACCTTCCCCTCTTTTTCAAAAGAGGTGGGGGGGGGGGGGGGGTACCATCCTGAAAGAAGCATTGCTGACACATCTCCCACTTAGAGATTTTGTTGAGAACCAATAACATCTCCATACATTCTTTCTACCTACCAAATCATGAGTCTCACATCTCCATGAGGCCGCTCGAGGATCTGCACCACCTGAACTTATCAGAGTCAACTGCCTTCATCAGGAAATTTTCTAGATTTTCTTTAGGGTGAATTTTAGGCATGTTCATACTTCCTTCCTCCACCACATATTGTACAATGTTATACCATAACCCAATATGTTTTGTCCTAGAATGAATTGATGGATTACTTTCAATGTGTAAGGCTCTCCGATTATCACAAAACAATGGAATCTACTCCGGTCTAGGACCAAGATCCTCTAATAACCTTATCATTCAAATCACCTCTTTGAAAGCCTGTGTAACTACCATATACTCTAACTCTATCATGGATAATGCCAAAAATGAATGTAACTTTGAAGTCCAACTCACAAATACTCCGACAAGAGTAAACACATAACCTGTAGTGCATTTAATCTAGTCAGAATCATCTGTAAAATCTGAATCAATATTGCCTATGATAGTGATATCTGATCCTAAATAACATAATTAAGCATATATGGTTTCCTTGAGGTATCTCAGGATCCTCTTCACTGTACTCCAATGATCCTATCATGAATTCACCATGTACCGACTAACTTCTCCCACTACATATGAAATGTCTGGTCTAGTACAAACCATAACAAACATCAGACCCCCCACTACTGATGCATACGTTACTTGAGACATCTCCATTCCCTCTACTTCACTTATAGGACTCATAGTAGAGGATAACTTGATATTAATGGGAAGTGAGGTAGATATTGGCTTAAAATCTTGCATGTTAAAGTGTTTTAAGACTCTCTGTAAGTAATTCTTATGTGATAGCCAAATCTTCCCATTATTTCTATCTCAATAAATATACATCCCATGAATCTTTTTTTTGGGTCCCAAGTCCTTCATATCAAACTCCCTATCCAACTATGCCTTCGTCTCCTATATTTGATCATTATTTGGGATTATAACCAACATGTCATCCACATACAATAGAAGAATGATGAAATCATTACCATCTGAACCCCTAAAATATGAAAAAGTATCTGAATGAAGTTTTTTATATCCAAGTCTCATGATATAGGAATAAAATATTTTGTACCAAAACTTTTATGACTACTTGAGATCATACAAATATTTGCTCAACCTAAAAACCAAGTTCTCTTTACCTTATTCCGAAAAACATTTCAGTTGGAGCATATAGAGCTCTTTATCAGGTTCACCATGGAGAAACGAAATCTCCACATCCACCTGCTCTAGATGTAAACTGTATATAGCACACATTGTTAGAACTATCCGAACAATCATTAGTCTAACAACAAGAGAAAATATTTAATCTAAATCAATACATTCCTTATGAGTATATCCTTTGACAACCAGTATTGTATGATATATTTCCACCTGGTCATTCCCATCCATTTTAATCTTAAAGACCCATTTGTTTATGATATTCTTTATTATATGAGGTAATGGAACAAGATCCCAAGTCTTCTTCTTTTGTTGGGATTCAAGTTCCTCCTACATTATTTCCATCCATGAGGATACATCTAGACTCTGGGTCACCTATAAAAAATAATATGGCTCTCCATCCTCTGTTAATATACAATACACAATATTTCTCTCAGTGGCATAGTCTAAGTTCCATACTAGTGCTCTATTATCCTGAGTTGACCATCATGGTCCAGAATAAACCAGTACTTGATCTTCATGCTCTGGTAATTCCTTAGAGGAAACAAGTTATTCCTTAGATTTTTCTATACTTTGACTATTATAGTTTTTGTATTCCTCTTCTCCGTGTCTTGATCAATTTTCATTTGCACCTTGCCTTTTGAAAAAAATGACATATTTTCTAATGATAGGTTTGTGGGCTGTGGGTTCTCACAAATGTTACTGCTTCAAACCATCAACATACCCCAAGAAGATACATTTTCTGGATCTTGAATCCAACTTCAATATTTCTTGGTCGTTAAACAATTCATATACAGGACTTCAAAAAGTATGTAACTGAGAATAGTTAGTGGGTTTACCAGTCCACATATCCATTGGTGTCTTCAGATCAATCTCTATTGAAGGAGATTAGTTGATCACCTAACAGGCAGTATTCACTGCTTCTACCTAAAATGTTTTGGCAATTCCTGTAGTCTCTAGAATCTTCCTTATTCAATCCAACATAGTTCTATTCATTTTCTCTGCTGCTCCATTCTATTTAGGAGTGTATGCCAGCGTGGACTATCTCTCGATTCCTTCTTTTTGAAAAAAAGCATCAAACTCCTCACTTTTATATTATCCACCATTTTCAGTCCTCCAACACTTGATCTTATTTATAGATTCTTATTCCTACTATGCTTTTAATGTTTTTAAGAATTCAAAAACATCCACCTTCCTCTTGATTTGGTACACCCAACATGTCCTGGAATAATCATCAATGAAGGATACAAAGTAAATTTCTCCTCCAAAGTATATAACTGGTGATTTCCAAACACTATAATGGATCAAATATAATATTTATTTTCTTCTTTCTGTTGAAGTACTGAAATTTAACCCATTTATGTTTCTCAAAACACAATGCTCACAAAATGGAAAGGATACCTTTGTAAGCCTAGACAAAAACTTCTAATCCACTAGAATATTCATGCCATGTTTTGAAATATGGATAATATTCTGATACTATAATTCCATCAACACTTCTATTGGGTTAGTTGGTGCAACAATTATCTCCTCCTCCTTGTAAATTTCCCACGTAAGAACATACAGGTTCTTCAATATATTCTACACCTTCATCAACTCAAGCATTCCCTTCACAATTCTCATCACTACATTCTTGGTGCAAGCCTTGCATTTGATATCATCAAATTTTCCTAAAGAAAATATGCATTTCTTCAGGCCATTCACATGATGTAATCCTTGGATGGTTCTTACCATGCCATCATGAATCTTCAATTTTATGGTAGCGACTCTAATGATCTTCAAGGTGTGATCATTCCCCATGTACACTAGTCCTTACAGGATAGTTTTATACTGATCAAACCATTCATATTGAGACATCATGTTACATGTTGTTCCTAAGTCTATTATCCATGTATCGTTGAGATGCTTCCTACTTCCAGCAGTCGTCACTACTTCACTGATAAGAATGTTTCCATTTCCATAAGTACTTTCCACATTCCCCTGAGAGATATTTTCACTACTCTTCTTATTCCAATAATCCATCTTAATGTTCCCCTTGTTTCCATAATTGAAACATGTGAAATCCCTTTTCTTACTCCTTGATTTGGACTTTCCATGATTTTGGATGCCACTAGAATCAAACTCCATCATCCTTCCTCTCTCTATTGATTGAGCCTCTTCTTGGTGCGAAATTGTTTGTCCATCCTCATTGTTCTTGTTCTAAATTTCTTCTTCAATAAACAAAGCTACAACATCATTAAAGATCAGCATATCCGTTAGGATATTATTGGTGATGTTGATGAGGAGTTGGTCATAAAAATCTAGAAATCTCTAGAGAATAATCTCTTCATGTTTAGTATCCAAGGCCAATGCCATGAGTTGAGAAAACAGGGTATTGAGCCTCTTTATGTGGTCGATCACCCATGATGACTCCACCATTTTAAGAGTGTATAATTTTCTCTTGAGATTTAATTTGTGTAGTTACTTGGCCTCATATAGCTTCATTAGAGTATCCCATATTTTCTTTATCATATTTTTTCCTCAATGATTGATAGAACCCCGTCTTCCAAATCTAAATGGATGTTTGCAATAACATTCCCTTACATGTCATTCCATTTCTCCTCCATCACACCTGATGATTTTTTCCAATTTATAGTAAGAAATTATCCATTCGTAGCACTTCTTACATCTTCATTTTCCATAATGAAAAATTATTCCCATTGAATTTATCAATCTTTAATTTTTCTTCCATCTAGACACACCATCGGTCCAGAACCTTTTATGTTTCAAAAAGGTGTATTTAATAATCTTAATATTTTTTTTAAAATGTGAAAGATCAACTCGAATTATAATCACATAGCATAATAAAATTTATATGAATTATTAATACCCTAAAACAAAAACAACATTGGTCTAGAACCTTCCTTTAAAACCACTTATTGAGACCAAAAATGAATAGGCCATGTTGCAGTAATAACTACGAGATAAAATGAAGTGAAAAAATAAGAAAATAAATGGACACAAGATGTAACATGAAAAAACCCCCAAAATAAAAGGGGTAAAAACCATAAGAAAATAAAAAGATTACTATCCATAAAATTGGGTATACACTTAATTACTATTACAAGGAGAAAACCCTTGTAATATCTCTCTTGAATAAGGGGGAAACAACCTCAAAAAAAATCACATAAACTGATGAGATGATGAAAAGCAAGTGATGCTAAAATCATTGAGGGACATCCCCTTTTATAGGGTACTACCTGGACTACTCGAAGCCTCTCCCATTGCCTTCTCCTATTAGAGTTTTGGTGGGGTTTGACCACCAACCACATACCAAAACCTTCCACTCTTTGAAAAAAGTTGGGGGCGATGCCATCTTAAAAAAAATAATGCTGACACAAATCATTTATCCTATTCATGGATTCACCTTCCATAAATCACTTGTGCTCCACCCCAAACATGAAAGATGATAAAATATGAAGATGATGAAGGCCAATGACATTGAATCTCAATCCTAGCTGGTGCATAATTGAGGCCAATTAGAGATCAATGAACCAAATTGTATTTGATTAAATAATAATTATTGATTGGAACTAGTCACTGGATGAAAGGAAACAGAATCTGATCTTGAAAAATTTGAAGGCAACACAATAGCACCACACCTATTTTAAAGATGACCAAAAAAAGATTATTTGAACCTAATGAAAAATAGTTGTGTTGAGATTGGTGACTACAAGTTATTCTTAATGTGGAGAAGATAAGGCCCTAAGGTGAATCCGATGTGATCCAAGATGACCCTGTATCTATAATTTCTATTATAACTCTATTTTCTCGATACTCCATCATGTGATTGAGATAGGTTGGTTATGTGACCTCAAGTATTCCTCCCTATATGCTAGAGGCTTTTGAATAGCATCAAGAGTGTATAATATATAGTAGGGAGACTATAGCCTCTAGAATAGAGTAGTAAAATAGTATAAATAATAAAATAATAATGGAAAAAATAATCAATAATATGAATCCATAGTAGAATAGATAGAAACTGAAATATCTCAATAATAATATAAACATGCAATGATTGGATGAAATGTAACTAAATGATGTGATGAAGGTCAAAAAAAATAAAAGGCTAAGAAAACTCAAATAAAAGACTCCAAGTCCTTGGTCCTAATCCTCATATCAGTCTCATCTCTAAGATCCAAGCCATTCATCAAGAAATATTCAACAACATAGTCTCTTTTCCTTGTCCAGATCTACATCCAAGAAATATTTTTGGGTACCAAATGACAAGCCATCCAAGGTGTGAGTGCAACTTAGTAGGTCAGCACCACCATGTCTAAAAAAATTTAATATGAGATATGTGGTGCATGAAATATAGTGATAAACAAGATATTAATTTAATCAATTAATACTGCATATGAAATAAATGCATTGACCCTTGAGCTTTGGGTTGACACTTTGGGTCAACCCTAACCCACTTCAGCACCAAGATGAAATATCTCTGAGCATGTCATGGAATCATGCCAACTATTTACATAACTATCCCAGGGTATAGCCAATAAATCATCACTGTAGAATCGGTAAGATCCCCATAATCATTATATTATGTCTAAAAAAAGACCTATAAGGATTACAACATGTCTAGGATAATCCCTATAAGCATTATAGAATGTACGAGACAACCCCTATGATCATTACAACATGAAACAAGTCATCACAATCCATTTTGTTAAAATCATTAAATTTACATTTATCTATCCATTTACATTCCATAAGGTCAGAATCCAAATTATTATCATAATTACATCAATTACGATTCCAATTATCTTTTAAATCCCCATGGTTGTTAGCATACCAATTAACCAACTTTCAGACCGTGTGATCTCATATCAAGAATTCACACAAAAATTCAAAAATTATGCCTAATCACTTTATTAATACAAAAAAAAACCAATTAAAACACATCATTGGGTGTAAATTTCAATATAAACATAGTCTCAAGAAAGTTATAAGGATGACATACCTATCAGGTGGTTTCATATCTCGGTATCAACACTTAAAACCCAATGGGATCAAATGGAAGGTCTATATATGATATTATCATCAACCAATGATTTATTCAATTATATTGGATGCACGCATGACATGAAAATGTGATCACACTTACTTCACATACTAGGATTCATTTAATTAGACAAAAGGGATAAGTTCTAGACCACCCACCTCAAATTAATAATATTTGAATACACTCATGATGTCCAATATAGTGTTTGGATCCTCCTATCATCCCTTCAATTGATGTAAAGAAAAGTATATCAACAAGGGTTCTCTAATAGAGAAATCAGAAGGATTAACTTCAATCTCTTAGACGATAACACTAGGATTGGAAGTCTTAGGTTACCATAGATTCATCCGTAGAAGTCAAGGGTTTAATCAAATGGAAAGAAGGTCCAAAATACTTTGAAAAATCTTTGGGGAGCCTAGTGATTGAGAGTAAAAAGTTGAATCCAAATGAGTTTAGAAGGATCGAGGGTATTTATAGAAATACTATTAAAAACAATACCATAGTGCAGCCCACTAGGACACACTATAGAATCAGCTGGCATAGGGTATACTGAATCGTAGACCAAGAGACCACTGTTTTTAATGATTTTGTCGGGGTTCCAGGTGTATTGCTACACATGAAGCTTTTGTTTCTCCGCATTCCCACTTTCCAAAGGCTAGAGGATTTCACCAATTTCATTAGATATTTCTACTCCTTGATCAAAATAGGATGATGGGATGTTGGTTTCTCTTTCCATGGAATCCTCCTTGGAGCTAATTACCTGGTCCAAGTCTCCCTCATAGATTAATTTTTATTTGTGGAACTCATTCTCGATGCCATATCTATGTGAACAATGATTAATTAAACTACTTATTTTTTGAGAGGGAAGCAACCTTTGGTTAGTAGAGTAGTTACATTGGTAATCTCTAGGAATGTATGGACATTGGGTATAATGGTCACCTGTGAATATTCCTCCATGGAGGGAATATCATATAAGTCATCTTAGGAGTGAAACCCAAGGTATCCTGTGTCGATCACGAGGTAATTGACACCATAGGCATAAGTCTTCCAAGGTTTTTTTACCTCATCCATCCCATGTTTATTTCAGGGGCTAGTCATTATAGACCAGTGCATGAGTTTAATGTGTTGTAGAGACAGGAATAGGGTTAATGTATTCTGGGGAAAAGTTTAAGGGGCATGGTCTATAGGTTTAATGTCTCACAGAGACAAATTAGAATTCCCTTTTGAAGAAGATCTGGGAGGTGCGTCCCTAGGAGGTAAGATGTCCCACATGGTTGGTAGATCAGAATTGTCTATTGAGGTAGATCATGGATATCTATCCCTATGAGGGAAGATGTCACACCTAGATTGTAGATTAGAATGCCCTATTGAGGTAGATCTAGGTGGTGTGTCCCTAGGAGGGAATATGTTACACCTGGATTGCAGATCAAAATTCCCTATTAAGGTGGATCATAGAGGTGCATCCCTAGGAGGGATGATGTAACACTGGGAAAACATAACTCCCTATTAATCCGGATCTAGGAGATGTGTCTCTAGGAGGGAAGATGTCGCACCTAGTTTTACATATGTCAGAATTGGACCTTAGGGAGGTTTCTTATGTACCCTATTTAATAGATATGGATAAAAACACTTGAAGTTTGATTCCACATTTTAAGGTCATGTGATAGGATCAATTCATGCAGTTTAACATCAAGCGGTAAGGACACTCATGTTGTGAAATGAGCGTTAAAGAGGGATGGTGTGGGGCTTATGCATAGAATATACCCTCCTCTTTGGGTAACTCATATCACATTATGGGGGAGAGGGTGGCATCCCATAATGATCATACATGGGGAATACCATGTTCATCATAGGGGCCAAGGTTATAGTTTTACATCATGCATTGAGGATGTTATTGTATAGTTTAACATTATACGACTAGGACATGGAGTTAGATTGATTTACATCATGAAACTCAGATGTGGATGGGTCACTCATCAAGGGGGACCATGTCAAGGTGAGAGTAAGATTCTTCATAAGTAATCCTCACCAAAATAGGTGCAAATTTTCCCTCAAAGATGCCATCCTAGGGCTTCTATGACCACTACTCATGCACCTCTGGGTGGGATATGGAATTGGCATTGTCATGGAGGAGTGGCACTTAGGAGGACCTAAGTTAGTGTCTTTATGCTTAGGAGAAATCGGAATTAGGGTACCAATGATTAGGAGAAAAAGGTAAGGTAATGGATGCAATATAGGTCTAGGGAATGCCGGGTAGGGGACTAGGAAGTTTTTTAATGAAAATTTGTTAGGTTTCATGAAAAAGTTGCATAAGAAAAGGACTCTAAAATATAGGAAACTTATAGATTCAATAGGCATAGTTTCACAAAAGATCTGGAGTTCCATGTAGACCAAGGTTTCATGAAGGAAACTTCTCTTTTTTGTAAACCTGACTATCCTTAGGAGTAGTTTCATGAGGATCACTCTACTGTAGACCAAGTCATGTTTAGACCCATTGGTGGTCTATCACATAAGTTTTCTACGTTTGAGGTTCCATGATCTTTGGTGTTGTGTGCTATCATGGAATAGAGGGAGTTTCACATAGAAGAGCATCACTTCATCTTTCAAAGATCCTGATCATGCGTGGAGGGTGAGATTCTATTTATATCTGAAAACCTCATCCATTGGTGGGAAACTTATTGGGAATGGAACTGAGTTGCGGGCTTCTTCATAGTTCACTATTGGGCCCTGATCATACAAAACTTCCGGGTTAACATCGCCTCTAGCATGAAATAGGATGGTTTTTAGATTGGCTTGCATGAAAAACTCCATTCTTACGCATATCACCTCTATCTTCCACACATGGGATTTGGGAGTGAGTTCGAACTTAAGGGACTTTGGGTAAATTCTCTTCACCTTTGATACACAACTATTTTGTGAAATAAAATAATATCTTTTCACACATTCATTGATACTTCTGTGCAAGATGCTCCTCAACCCCAGAATGTTCATTCACGGTGGGATGTATGTTATATTCTTCCAAAACTATCCATTTGAGGTCTGAGATTATATTTCAGCAACAAAAAATGCACCCTTTGAATCTAAATGATATGAGACTAGAAGGTTGGTTTCTGAGGGAAATGTCGAAGAGTGTGGATCATTTTCGTGTGGTCATTCAACTATTTATTATGGATGTGCAACCATGTTGCACACTGTGCACAAATCGGAGAGTAGAGTCTATAAATATGGGGGGTCCCATTGCACAATACTATGAATTCTCACACAATATACCTTGATCTCATGTATAGAACTCAGCCTTTGAATAAAAACCTGAGCCTCAGTCACATCTTTCAGGAAAATACCTCTTTTACATAGCTACTTCCATGAAAAAGGGGACCTTTTGTGTGCACTCTGCCAAAGTTGTGTTCCACTATGAACTTTTCATGTCCAAAACCTCTTCTTGTGTGTATTTTCCATAGAACACCAATATCTTCCCAAAATGTAAAACCAACCAAACCAGGATGAAATCGATGAAACTACCACTACTCGAAGGGATCAAATAGTTGGAAACCCTAAGACCACTCATTCTAGGAGGGTTGTTTCCAACAACCAGGCACTTGTTGGCATGCTAACTGAAGCCCATAATAACTATCTAATGAGAAAACACATTCTATTGTACAATTTAGGGCTAATGGATGAGGTGGACATCCTAGGAATTGAAGCCAACACATTAAAGTCTTGGTGGACATGTTAGGATGAGATCAATAATAGAACATCACTGTTCATGGTCACCCTACTTGGGAACATAGAGAAACTATCATTTACATGCTGAGTGGATAGATGCGAATAGTTTTTTTGGGGAGAAACTAGAGGCTGAATAGTTTCCATCTCGTTATGCCATCATTTTATAGAGAAGTATCCTGGATAACAATAATGGATGGAATAAAGACCGGGATCTGCAGGTTAGAGGAAGCTTCACCAATGAATGGGCCTAAGAGTACTGGGTATGCTTCACCGGCCTGAAGTACAGGGCTGAGCTACATCATATTATTTTATATAAGGCATTACGTACATCCAAATTTTACATGTATTGTCAATAGAAACTACCACCAGAGATCCCCATCCATTGGTCTCCATATACCAACACTTTCTGCCTTCACCATGGGGTTGTGGGAATCATCCTGTGAGATGTTCACTACATTGGTGGAATCCCACTGAACATATTTTGGTATGATGAATTTCTCCTGATGCCGAACACCTGGAGTGAAAGGTAGTAGACCCCTATCCTAGATCAATAACTTATGGAGGCGTTGAAGGTAAAGATGGATCATGCTCCCCCTTCCACAAGGACATCATATTTAAGACATGATTAAGAATGTTCTTGAAGAAGGAACCAGCTATGAAAATGTCGAGGCGACCGAAGTAGTGTCCAGTGCTGCTGAAATGGAGAAGGTTAGGATTATATTGAATCATTCTAGAGGAAAGAAAATATGATCAGTGGAGATACTGTCATGAACCATGCCAGGTCGCCATCCGACCCAGCACCCGACCCAGTCCGTGACATGGCCTGAAGGGCGTTCCCAATCCCCATGGGCTGGAAAAAGTGCCCAGGTATCAAGAGTAACACATGGGAACAGTTTACCCAAAATAGTAAACACAAAACCACTGACAAGATAAATAAAATAAAACTGTGAACTGACAACCAGACAGACCCTTAAACTTAAAAAAACAAACTTAGAGGCTTACAATATAAACCAACATCCAAAATTAAATGAAAAAAAGAAACTAAAACTATAAGTCGAACCTCCAAGAAACAAGAGAGGTGTAGCATCCACACGCCAAAAACACCAACCTGCCCAAGAAGAAAATCAATGACCAAAACCACCATTGCTGAGCTCAACGCTTTGACCTAGAATAAAAAAAAACAGAATCTACATACACCCAAAGGTGTATGTAGGGTGTGAGCCAAAAGCTTAGTAGGACGTCACCCAATAAAAAGGTTCCACGCATAATTATTAAATGACAAATACATTTGCAGTTTTAATTAAATCAAAGAAGTAATTTCTTGAACAGAAAATGTGTTTTAGGAAAATAGTTTCAAATGGAACAACTTAAATTAAAAATAAACACACACCCTTACTTTTTAAAATAACCAAAGAGTTACACTGATGAACATAAAGTAACCAATGAGCAATAATATGGGAGAGGCCGCTTAGGTGTTAGCTAGCTTGGGTCCATAGATCTTAGTGTCTCAGTGAAACATGGATTAGAAGGCCACGAACCTCAGAAAACATGGCTTAGAAGGCCACGAACCTCATAAAACGTGGCTTAGAAAGCCACAACCCTTAGAAAAGCATAAGTTTAGTTAGTGTTGTAATCATTAGTCCTGCCAGTGAAACCAGATCTAGTCACCTCCGGAACACTAGACCACTAGTCTAGTCCGCCCTCCTGGCTACCCGGGCTTTGTAGTTTGTGCTCAAACAAGTTTCAAGTTCATATGAAATGTCACACTAATGCATAAAAAACAAAAAGGGTATTTACGCACTCAAAATCATAATTTTCACACCAAAACCCACTTTTAAAACCATACACACACCAAAATATTTTTAAAACATAATCTTCATAGGTTACATGCTCAACTAAACCATCAAGACAATTTAAAATACACTCACCACTACATGAACCACCACTTACACATGTAAACACCATTCTGAAATAAGGCGCACACTAAAAATATCTTAAAACTAAATCTGCATCAGTTACAAAACCAATTAAAACAACTACACAGTCAAAGAAATCACTTTCATTATCAAACATGCCACTAACAGAATTTATTAAACAAACTCCACACACATCGCATGATTTTAAGCACCAAAAATATTCACACAATTTAACCAAAAAAATCTTTCACCCTTAATAATTATTTAATAAAACAGCCCAAATTTCTCATGAATAAATATTTGAGATAAAAACAATTATTTACACATGAGACCAATCCAAACCCCCTCACATAACCAAACGCACACAATTCCACCTCAGGAACCCAATCTACATCACACATGCGATTAAAGAAACCACCCACATAATTAAAAAGACCATTTCTATAATTAAACAAACGTCTAGAAACATTTTCCAAACAATTTCAAGATGTGCTGCATGACATTAAACACCAAAAACTCTTTCAAATGTCATTTATGACTAAACACAAATAGACGCAATACTAAAACAACAACTTCACCCTTTGCACGCCCGAAAAAATTAACTATACAATTTTCTTAAAAAAAATAAAAAGAAAAAAAACTAATAATCAGTTCGACATTGATTTCACAAAAACATACTCATATCATGTAACACTCTACTAGACACGTCAAAACATACTAAACCTTAAGTAATATCAAATTTTCACCAAAAAAACTAATTAAGAAACATGCTAAGTTAATTAAATAAGCAAATGAATTTATCAATTAATACTCAAGCACGGAACCACATACCTCGAGTGTTGAAAACCCAAAACACGGTGCAAAACTTCAATCGCGTGCAATTCACACCACATAAAACCTAGATTAAACCATAAAATAAGAATTGAAACCAAAAAAACCCCACATAAATAAGGATCAAAACCCTAGGTATGATAATGAGGGTTTTCCCTGTGCGGAGAGGGAGAGGCGGCGACACTAAGAAGGTTCAGCCAGGGTGGCGCGCGACTGAGAGAAGACCGACGAAGGTGGTTGTCTGTCGAGGTGAAGTGCACAAGAAAAAACAGAGGAAAGCATGGAATCAACCGAAAAATAGTGTGCCAGAAGGATTCCCACCAAGGATGAAGGCAACGACGCATGGGGGAGGCTGGTCGGGGAGCTGTGGGGTGCGACCAGCAGGGGTCATCGGGTGCGGTTCGTCCGAAGGAGGTAGGGCGAGGGGAGTTTTCGCTGGACGGAAAGAGGGTTCTGGTTAGGGGTGTTTGTGTGGGTCAGAGCGGGGAAAGGTGTGATGAGGAGGGTTTGCGAGCTAGTGTGGGTGCACCAAAAAATGCCGCATTGGAACAAGGTCCGACGACTGGACCTAGGTGCAGTGATGAGGTAGGGAGTCGGGCAGTCGCTGGAGATGACAAGAGGGGAGCAAGGGTGTGGCACAATGGGTAGGAGGGAGAAACATGGGTCACGACGGGGAGGAAAAGTGCCAGAAGGGGACCATCGAGCAAGGCGTGTGGTGAACCGAGTGAAGCTGCACTGTGACCTAGGCAAGGATGCATGGCTTCGACAGCAGCACGTTGCACGATGTCAAGTCCAAACCACACGTTTTTAGATAAGAACCCAAAAAAAATTAAGTTGAGCTTCAACCCGAACTACCCGATGGAAAGAAAATTAATAAAATAATTAATTTAAAGATAGTGGGTGTGACAATTCTCCCCACCATAAATCTTTCCATCCCCGGAAATCCACAACTAATGTTGAGACCCAGAGTTGGAAACAACACATTCCTTATGGTTCAGGAGGATCCCTATGAAAACAACAGAGAAAGGCAAACACATCGTGCTTAGAAGAGGTGACTAAAATGACCAACTCAAGAAACTCGTAAAATATTTTCCTTCTAAGTGTGGTATTCCCCAAAGATTTAGAACACCTTCAGTTGATTGATCAAGGATAGGAACTCTCGCACTTGTGAGAACCAACTTCAGAAACTGAAACATCCCAAGCACCATTGAATGAAAACCACGTCGTTTGACTGGAACGAACAAATGAGACCAACCACGACCAAGAAGCACCCTTATCACCTATCGCCAACTCATCTTTAGAAACAGAACGAAAAGGTCAACGTGGGGAAGCCCGAGGGGCTCCCCACCATTAAGAACCTACCAACGCCCAAGAAGAGACTATAAAACCGAAACGGGGAGGTCCGAGAAGACTCCCTACCATTAAATAAAATTCCAACACTGATTCATTCCAGAGACATTTGTGTGAGACCCAACGTGGGTCCCTCCACCATTGGAACTAACAGTAGATACAAAACTTTGGAAATTTTATAAAGGTGACCAAATACCCCACCACAAGGGGTGGGGAGGGAGGGGCCTGACCACCAGGTGTCAAAACCACGACCTAAGACCAACCAGCATCTCCAAATCCCTGAATGATCATTATTCAAATTTTAGACTGATTTATCCAACAGACTCCCATACGGACCACCAAAAGCAAATACATTCGGTGGGATGCAGCCCCTGAGACTTTAAGGTAACAAGACGACCACACCTCCTCATAGCCACGAGAAACATCATGAACCCAAACGGGTCGTTGGAATGGAAAAACCAGAGAAGACAATTTAAACTGCTTTTACTTTCAACATCGGTGACAGAAATAAAGTCAGGGTCCTATACACTCTTGGGGTTCCTGACCACGTGCCAGCTTCACTCTGAGGCCTATGGATGGAGACATGATGTTTGAAGAATCTCCTACCTCGTAGACATGCATGAAATACTACCAAATAGATATTCTCTTTTTGGTGATGCATGAAACCACATCACAACCGAGACAACACCAACAAACACAACATACCATGACATCCAACTACCCCTTGAAACATGTCCACCAGAACAAGGTTTTGGATGACGCACATGTATCTCCTCCTCACCTTAACCATGAAATATAAGGAGGAAAGATTCATGAAAAACACTCCCCTTTAAACAGAAAGAAACAAAAATCCCTAAGAGGAGGACACACTTCTATGAAAACAGGGATTCCCGAAGGATTCTACGAAATCCACCTTTGCTCTTCAAGAGAACTCACGATACAGATGTCACTAAACATGACCCTTATGGATGATGGAAGCACTAAAAACCTTTCAATACATCTATCAGCACAGACAATTATGAACCTCCTTCACCCTTCCCATCTATAATTCCTTTCACCGTTTCTAGGGGGAACCTTCAGATGCGATGATGTTAAACTTCGCACCCAACAACTCGGATGACTCAAAGACACCAAAACTCCCTTCAACTCCCCTCGCATCTATCACCCCGCTGCGAGAGGATCCACTTAACTGAAAAGGAAAGAGGGATATACTTAGCGCTATCACAAAAAGGAGAGAGTTTTCACTTTAATCAACTAGAGGGTCGGTCAGTGGCGAGTTACCAGTGGCCCCACTTCAATCGCATGTTAACACTTTTGGGGGGGGGGTACACTAGTCAAGAAAGAAAACCATAGACCCAACCAAACTAGTCCAATGGCCAAGACATATCGCAAGTGAACACTAAACGTTATGGGGGAACCACTGAAAGGGATTCCCAAAGTACTTTTCAAAATAATTCACTAACTACGTGCTTGCACACCAACTTACAAATAAAAATTCAAACTCAAGAAAAAAATCAGTCAAAAAGGATTCTCGGATCAAAATGAATCATATTAAACACTTCACAAAACACAAGGACACCTCATACAATCACCAGTTATTAAAACACAATTTTTTTTAACCAATGTTTTTGAAAATAAAAAAGTTGGTGGGTTGCACAAACACCAATGGTGTCTCATGGGCTTCACACATGCATGTTCTCGTGACACACTGGCACCCGCCTCATGTCCATACAGGAACTCATCAACTCGTTCCATTAACCATTTATCTTTCCATATACATTCATTCATGTGGTTTCCCATGAAAAAACTAAGAATCAAAACCAAACCTTTCCATTTTTCAAAACCAAAACATTCAACCCACACCTTTTAAACCTCATACATCATTTACCTTTTTAAAGTGATTCATTTAAAAAAAAATTCCAAGACCAAATCATTTTTACTTAAAAACCAAATTTCCACAATTCTAAAATAATGAAACAAGGAACAATGCAATAGAAAACTAGTGTCAGCAGGTGACTAGAACATATGGTTGGTGGCCATATGCCAATCACGTCACCACCAAAGAGGGTATTCTGGGACAGCGTCCCCAGCTGCACATGGGTTTCTAGACCCTGAGAGATCACTAGGACCACTAACCGTACTCTTTTTATTTCCCCTAAACAAGATTAACCACATAGACCAAAGATTTAGATAGACCTCAACTTACTTTGGTAACTCGAGTCCCGCCACGAGGTGTGCTGGCCAGGCACCTTGCTCATAGCTATAACATCGAGTTCCAACAACCTTAACTCTAGTCTACCATGACTCCATCCCAAAAGAACACGACCCAAGAGAGAAAACCTACTATGAAAACATTTTTTGATGAACCAGGCCGGCTCGCCATCCAACCCGGCACTCGACCCGGTCCGCGACATGGCCCGAAGGGCGTTCCCGATCCCCACAGGTTGACACAAGTTCCCGTGTATCAAGAGTAACATGTGGGAATGGTTTACCCAAAATAGTAATAAAAAAACCACTAAGAAGATAAATAAAATAAAACTGTGAAATGACAACCAAACAGTACCTTAAACTAAAAAAAACAAACTTAAAGGCTTACAACTTAAACCAACATTCAAAATTAAACGACAAAAAAGAAACTAAAACTCTAAGTCGAACCACCATACAACAGGAGAGGTACAACATCCACCTTCCACAAACATCAACCAACCCAAGAAGACAATAAATGACCAAAAACACCATCGCTGAGCTCAACGCTTCGACCTGGAATACAAAAGAAACAGAATCTACATACACCCAAAGGTGTACATAGGGTGTGATACAAAATCCTAGTAGGACGTCACCCGATAAAAAGGTTCCACATATAATTATTAAATGACAAATACATTTTCAGTTTTAATTAAAGAAAAGAAGTAAATGCTTGAATAGAAAATGAGTTTTATGAAAACAGTTTCAAATGGAACAACTTAAATTAAAAATAAACACACACCCTTACTTTTTAAAATAACCAAAGTGTCACAATGATGAGCGTAAAGTAACCAATGAACACTAATATGGGAGAGGCTGCGTGGGTGTTAGCTATCTTGGGTCCCTAGTTCTTAGTGTCTCGATGAAACATGGCTTAGAAGGCCACGACCCTCAGAAAACGTGGCTTAGAAGGCCACGACCCTCAGAAAAGCATAAGTTTAGTTAGTGTTGCAATCGTTAGTCCTGCCTGTGAAATCGGGTCAAGTCACCTCTGGAACACTAGCCCACTAGTCTAGTCTATCCTTCTAGCTACCCGGGCATCCCAGTTTGTTCTCAAGAAAGTTTCAAGTTCATATCACATATCACACTAATGCATAAAAGACAAAAATGGTATTTACGCACTCAAAATCACAATTTTCACACCCAGACCCACTTTTAAAACCATACACACACCAAAATATTTTTAAAACATAATCTGCATAAGTTACATGCTCAACTAAACCATCAGGAAAATTTAAAAGACACTCACAACTACAGGAACCACCACTTACACATGTAAACACCATTTTGAAATAAGGCTTACACTAAAAATATCTCAAAACTAAATATGAATTAGTTACACAACCAATTAAAACAACTGCACAATCAAGGAAATCAATTTCATTATCGAACATGCCACTAACATAATTTATTAAACTAACTCCACACACGTCGCATGACTTTAAGCACCAAAAATATTCACACAATTTAACAAAAACAATATTTCACCCATAATAATTATTTAATAAAACAACCCAAATTTCTCATGAATAAATTTTTGAGATAAAAACAATGCTTTACACATGAGACCGACCCAAACCCCCTCACATAACCAAACACACACAACGCCACCTATGGAACCCAATCTGCATCACGCACGTGATTAAAGAAACCTCCCACATAGTTAAAAATACCATTTCTATAGTTAAACAAACTACCAAAAACATTTTCCAAACAATTTCAAGATGTGTCGCATGACATTAAACACAAAAAACTCTTTCAAATGTCATTTCTGACTAAACGCAAATAGACGCAATACTAAAATAACAACTGCACCCTTTTCAATCCCTAAAAAATTAACTACACAATTTTCTTAAAAAAAGAAAAATAAAAAAAACTAATAATCAGTTCGACATTGATTTCACAAAAACATACTCATATCATGAAACATGCTACTAGACACGTCAAAACACACTAAACCTTAAGTAAAATCAAATTTTCACCAAACTAACTAAATAAAAAATATGCTAAGTTAATTAAATAAGAAAATGAATTTATCAATTAATAATCAAGTGTGGAACCACCTACCTTGGGTGTTGAAAACACCAAAATCCAGTGCGAAACTTCAATCACATGCAATTCACACCACATAAAACCAATATTAAACCATAAAACAAGAATTGAAACCAAAAACACCCCATATAAACAAGGATAAACACCCTAGGTATGAGGATGAGGGTTTACCATGTACAGAGATGGAGAGGCGGCGATGCTAAGAGGGTTTAGCCGGGGTGGCGCGTGAATGAGAGAAGACCGAAGAAGGCGGCTATATGTCGAGGTGAAGAGTGCAGGCCCGAACAGAGGGAGGCGAGGCATCGATCAGATGAGAGAGAGGGAGGAAAAATAGTGGTGCGGAAAGATTGAGCCAGAGCCTCCGACCAACAGTGCGCCAGAAGGAGTCTGGCCAAGGAGGAAGGCCGCAGTGCATGGGGGAGGCCGGTCAGGGAGATGCCGAGTGTGGACAGTAGGGGTCATTGGGTGCGGTTCATCTGAAGGAGGCAGGGTGTGGGGAGTTTTCGCTGGACGGAAAGAGGGTGCCGGTCATGGGTGTTCGTGTGGGTCTGAGCTGGGCAAGGTGCGATGGGGAGGGTTTGCGAGCTGGTGTGGGTGCGCCAACAAGGGCCGCATTAGAACAAGGTCCAGCGACTGGACCTAGGTGCGGCGAGGAGGTAGGGTGTCAGTCGGTCGCCGGAGATGACAAGAGGGGAGAAAGGACATGGCACATCAGGTAGGAGTGGGGAACATGGGTCACGAAGGGGAGGAAAAGTTCCCGAAGGGGAGAGGTCGGCCAGTGGCGACGCCGGGAGTGGAGCTGGAAATGGTGGGGGAGGCACAACAACGGGGGTACCAGGGAGGGTGGGGGGACAGGCCAAGGGAAGGAGGGGTTCGAAAACCATAACTCACAAATAGGAACAAAAATATTAAAAAAAATATAAACAAAGCTATAAATAAAACTAAAAATAAAACTAAAAATAATAATTATAATAATTATAATAATAATAGTAATAATAATAAACTAAAACTAACAATAATTATAATAGTAATAAATTTATAGTAATAAAATAAAAGTTGTAGCAATTATAACAATAGTGATAAAAATAATTATAACAATTACATCCTCAATTAATATTATTATTATGATCATTAAAATAATTTATTAATTTTTTTTATCACATTTAATTTTATTTATTTATTATCAATTCATTTTATTTAATTAGTTGACCATTGAGTAGGGCGTGTGGTGAACCGAGCGATGCTGCACGGTGACCCAGGCGAGGACGTGCGGCTTCGACAACATCGCGTTGAATGATGTCAAGGCCAAACCACACGTTTTTAGATAAGAACCCAGAAAAAAATTAAGTCGAGCTTCAACCCAAACTACCCGACGTAAAAAAAATTAATAAAATAATTAATTTAAAGACAATGTGTGTGACAGATACAACATGGTGGAGGAATGACATCCATTGGTACACTACACTGCATTCCTTTCCATCTTCCTCAGCGTCTGGCTGCTTGCAATTAGAGATGCATGCATGGGCCTGCACCCAAGGATGATTCTGATGGAGGTGATCATGGAAGCTGACAATAAGGTGAATCTAGGTGTACCAATACTATCCTGACTCTATAAATAGATGGGTAAAGTGTAGAGGGGGTTACAAAACTAGGAGGATTTTTGGCCCATTCTTGTTTCTACACAGCTAGATTTTGGCACACTTCATAGGCTATGAGTTTTCGAATTCCATCAATCTGCTGAATGCTAGCTTGGGCCCTCATTGATCAGTATTATTAGGGTTCAAATAGTAGTGATCAGCGAGAGAAGGGTTACAGTTGGCATCAATAACTATGAGGAATTTATCTTCCGCCCATTTTAAACCCCAATTGGAATGATGGTGGATAACCTAAAATAGATATTGGAGTAGAGGGAATACATGTAGTCTTTCTGGGGCTGATTGTTGGCGGCCAAAATTTACAGCAACACCTATTGTGAGCCATACACTCCATTTGGGTTCACCTGATGTTTTGGATGCATCCACCATGTGATTAAGAGAGTCTAAATAGGGGTTTGCGAAGAGTGTAATCCATATATCCTTTATCATTTGTGGTGGATGTTTATAGGTGAGGGCTCAGAAGAGACCATCATGCTACCACCGAAAAATGTCAATGATGGAATTTCTCAAGATTATACCAATAACTGGGCATCAAAATACTCAAGAATGATCTTCCATCAATGCATAAGGGTATCACACCAGTGAGCAATATACCAGATCAAAAAGGAGTTAGGTGGGATGCTCTTCGAGGGGAGAGCCAAACATCGAGGGAATCTTAAGATAGAGCTACAGTGAGGGAATCACAAGGAGCTATTGCACCCCTACCTTCTATAAGGGAGGTTCTTCCCACAAAGTAGCCAAGGGAGTAAAAATGGGCTCTTAAGTTGGAACCAGCAGAGCTAGAATGGCCCCCTAACAAGAAGCTGTGAAATCTCTGGAGACAACCACTGATGCCACATTCCCCACACTTTGGGAAGCCTGGGGAATAATGAGGATGAACATGTTGGTGGAGCAACTATATCAGATGCTGATTGAGAATAGATCGAGCTTCTAGAGGTGGGGCATCAACAAATCACTTCCAAGGTGTAATTTTATAAGATAATTTAATACCTGGCAACCATGGATGTATTTTCCCATCAGTGTGGGACACCCAAGATTCCTCTTGGCCTAGTGAAAGTGATGTTCGGTAGAGAAACCAAACATAAGGAGACACCATATTTTGGGGAATCAACTAAGATGAAATCAACCAATGATGACATACTAGGATATAGTGATGAATAATCATAGGGATCATTCACTGAGTAGTAGAGTATTTTAGAGAGTAGTGAAATCACTACTTCAGATTAGTTTGACCCAGTTGACTTCCTCAAGGTAAGTTCATTAACTTACCTATATCTTCCATTATTCTCCCCTATTCTTATGTAGGAGTATGAAAAAATGGACAAGGGTCCCCTACTTGAGGGGATGAGGTTTCTCCATTAGGAATTGAAGAGAATGCTTTGGGATCTATTCCCTAGGTTGTTGTAAATGGAGGGCCTACCGAGGAGGTTAGGGTGGAATCCTTGGAGCCGCTATTTCTCTCTATTATATATGAGGGACTATGTTCTGACATCCCAATGGTGGAGTCCACTTTCAATGAATTAGGTTTCCTGAGGCGACTCATTATAAATATCCCTCTATATAAAGGTAAGACTAAATTAGAATCCAACTGATTCTTTCCATACTTTTATGAATCTTTTTCATCAATGTGTTTGTATTTTCTCTAGAATATTATTCTCAAACAATGTTGGGGGGTCTAGACCCAACCATTTAAGTGACAACTTTCATTGAGGGGTCTTCTATGGTGGAACTCCTATCAAAGTTCAAGTAACAGGTGTTGCTCAGTTGCTCAACATCTGCAATTATTTATCTCTCGCATGATCTATGCCTACCCAACTTTCCATCATTGATCAAATTTATTGACATGCTATTTTTTTCAATTAGTTCTTGAGAGGGTGAAATCCAAAAAAGTGGTTGTGTCTATGGGATCCAAGGAACATTCTCTAATGGGGTTTTCCAGATTTTGTGGAGCTGTTCATTCAAGCCAACCCGACCATAGTCTTGGGAGGGTAGCCTACTATTTTCACAGGTGATTCCAATGGTGGGGTGGAGATCAAGGCTGAATAAGGAGGTGTTTCTAATGAAGGTTCAGATGAAGATAGCCAAAATATCAACATGGATACTGATTCCACCAAGAGGATCTCGAAGGAGGACCCTGCTGCTGCTATCCTTTCATCCTTTCTAGAGTATGAGCCTGCACCAATCGAAGTGCTAGAAGACTATAGGTTTGAACTTGATAAATAGAATCACATTTTTTGGAATAGGGCATGGATGATCATAAGAAACTTTATTAACCAAACTCTAGAGTCATAGTTGGTGAGTTATATGGGGTATCTTCACCAATGGCTATGCAACATAGGCACCATAGGGGTGGGCGCTTGTGCTCTCCATGCATTGGTTCACAATTTCCTTGTCGAGTGGGTGTGGGTGGAGAGCTAGCATCTAGATATCACCTGGAACAAGGATAAATCTAATAATACCCTAAAGATCAAGGAGTTTGATCAAGAAATTAAATGTCTAAAGGTACAAGCAAATGAGTTTTCATCCTTCCTTGATGATCAAGTAGAGGTCATCATCTAATTGAAGGATCAACTGGCGACGACTAAGGATCAAGAAAAGGCTTTGGTATATCAAATTTATGAGTACCATGATGAGTAAGAATAGGTGAAGATTCTAGATTATGATCTTCATCTTGTGGCTGGGGAGGATGAATCAAATCTCATGAGGTTTTAGTAGGCCCTGGAGGCCACGTGCTAGAGGCTGACTGGGCTAGAGCACTCAATCACCATGGTGGATTCATAAGGTATTTTTTTCTAGGACTTAAAAGAGGCTCCAACGTGTATATGAACCTCTATAACTACTAAAGATTCTTTGTTTTAAAACATTATCCATGCATGGACATATTTCTTTTTATCACATTTTATTATCATACTTCAATCGTACTTATGAGACAACCAATAACCAATCCGTAAGCCCATGTGAGTCATGATCGGTGTGAGAAATAAGGGATGACCATGTGATTAACCATTTATATGTGAGTTTCTGATAATCATAGAACACTTGGGGTTTTCATTTGTTGACTAACCACTAGGATTGTTCGGGTTAAGTGGTTCTAGGGCTGGTGAATAGGGCTCTCAGAATATCTGATTTTCTTTTTAATGTGTACTGGTGCATGAATGGGGTTATGTAGGGGAATTGAATTATACCCAAACAAAGGGGAATGAAGAGAATTAATCATGGTACCCAAGCTTTGGAACATGATTGGGGAGGTGTGACAATTAATTATTACTAATTAACATGTTCAAAGCACAACATTCAATATTCTTTTACTTGGGATGGTGATGAACAAATTGAGGTTCGTCCGCTGACCATGTTTGAAACATGTGACCTATCACAAAATTTCATCCAAAGTCCTCTAGGGTGTGTTCCCAAGATGGTAAGTGAGTCAGTGTGGCCTGGGACCATTCTATTAGGGGGCATATTCAGACAC
The DNA here is from genome assembly GCA_963277665.1 of Viscum album. Taxonomy (NCBI): domain Eukaryota; kingdom Viridiplantae; phylum Streptophyta; class Magnoliopsida; order Santalales; family Viscaceae; genus Viscum; species Viscum album. Next base: position 848,624,337 of record OY728166.1, on the reverse strand, counting down.
GAAGGAGGATAAGGATCCAAATAAAGGGATACATTAAGCACAGAGATAAAGTGGTAGAATGTTTGAAAGGAGTTCAATACTATTTGAATTATGCCATCATGGATTTTTGAACATTGAGTAGGAATATCAACCTATAAAAAGTATTAACTCTTCTCCAGGGGGAGTACCATCTCATATGCTGAGTGATGGTTGAAGAGCATAAATGATGCGATAGGCGACCAATACCAGAGAAAAGGTCTTCTTGGGCGAGGACCTGAGACGCTGCATAGTTTTATTTCATGCAATAAGGATGATAGACATACATTTTAACATTGTATAGTGATGATGTTGGTCACATAGTTTAACATCACATGGTAAAGACTATAAACATGTAGTTTAACATCATATGGTAAGGATGATGTATCACATAATTTAGCATCATTTGATCAGGACATGTGAACCGAAATGAATGACACACACCCATAAAAAGTGGTGGGATGCAAGGGAAAGGAGCATGCTGGGGGTACTCCATTTATGGGACTATAAGGAAGAGTGATCTTATAATACCCCACACCGAGAAAAAGAATCTAGGGTGAGTTTCACATAGTTTAGGGTTGTGATGCTTGGACCAAAAGGTTGTGTGTAAAAGGGGATTTGTGAAGTATGGGGGGGAGGTAACCTGACATGAAAGGAGGGGCCTAGGAGGCCACCCGGAACACAGGAAATCCCATAGACATTTTGTATACACTCATTTTAAGTTCATGATTCATAGACTATAAATCTTAGTTTAGGGTCATAGATCTTGACCGTAGGGTGAGCATCCAAAAACGAAATTTATAGAATGGTTGAGTGAAAAACCTAATGTGAATTGAGGTCCAAGTGATCCAATTCCACATGAAACATTCCCTAGAGGTCCAACACATAGTTTAAAGTCGTTATTTTGGGACTTAGGATCCTATTTTAAGGTTATAGAGTTTGGACCATGGGATCTTAATTTAAGGACATATAGTTTGGAATGTGGGCACCCTAAAGTGTTTGGCATAGAAAGAAGGAATAGTAACCTGATGTGAATTGAGGGCCAAAGGAGGCCCCACTCCATGTAAAACATAAGGGGTAGGTTGCAAAATAATTTAAGGTCATGAGGCTTGGACTAGTGGATCCTAGTTTAAGGTCATAGAGTTTAGATTGATGGTGCTCGTGTGTCTCAACATTTCTTGAAGAGAACTTCCTCCTAAATCCTATGCTCACATGATTGATTCTCATTGCAAAAAACAAGGAGCTGTATGTAATTCTCATTTTTCATATGGAAGAACATAATGAGGGGAATAAGTGGATGAAAAATCCCATGAGGGTGATTTTGACTTACAATAAATGGATAGTGAAAAGGGAGAATAACTGAGGGACAGGGAAAAAATATTGACCATGTTCAAAAAATAGGTTATATACCCATGTTAGTTAAACATGGGGTGAAAAAATGCAGAATAGACTATTTACCGAGTTTGAAACACAAGATTCACTATTTAATGGAAACAATCCTTTGAGACATGGGCTCATGATAGTAGGTGAGCCAATATGAAATGAGACCATTCTGTTAGGAGCCTTTTCAAATCGGAGGACAAAAATTATCCAAACCTAAGAAAGCATTAAGAACATATATGGGAGTGGGGAATGTCCCATATGGTAAATTAGATACCCAGGGAGCTATTTCTTCATGCAATCTAATGCACTAGATGAATGTTTGGCTAGGAGATAGAATCAATATTGTCCCAGAGGGGAAGTACCCTGAGATGATTCGATGATAGGACTGGGCTCGAGATGAAATATCCGGGAATCACTACGAATCCCATGAGGATGGAAATCAAACCACACATAGTTCTGAGGCACGAAATTGTAGGATACCAACACTAGTAGATTCATGTCCTCTCTAGTGAGGATATCAAATCATCTCACATCAGAAGGAATCCTTTTTTTTATACCGGATAATGTGTGGTTCATATCATACTTATCATGTGAGGTATCCTAATTCTGTATGGGGTAAAATTATCTCTCCTTAATAGGCATCCTGATTTTTATAGGGTACGATTTTTGTTTAACATCGTGCACTAAGTATGTTAAGCTTTGAAGTTTAAAGTCACACAACTCAAACTAAGGATACTATTAGTTTAAATTCATAGAGTTTAGACTATAGGGGGCATGGGTGTCCCAAGGAGGCTTGCATGGAATGAAAGAGTGATAAAACTATGTGAAAGGAGGGTAAAAAGGTTCCTCTTCCACACAAACCGCAATAAACCATACCCCAGGTCAACATAATGTCATTAGGGAAGAGAGAAACCCATAATGAGTCAACAAAGGGGTTAGACCCATGACGAAATAACTAGCCATCACTACATATCCCAGGAGGATGAGAATCAATCCACACATAGTTCTAGAAAGTCATAGTAAAAGACAGATGTCATTAGGGAGATTTCCTCTCAAGTGAGGATACTAAATATTCTCATATTGGGATATGAGGCATCCCGAGTTTATATAGGTTGAAACTATAGTTTAATGTTGTGTGTTGATGACATTAGTGTTTTTCTATACTATATTTTTCATATGGGGAATCCCAGTTTGATACAGGGTAAGATTATAACTCCTTAAGAGGCATACCAATTCTATACAAGGTAAAACCATAGTTTAACATCATGTGTTGAGGAAATTGACATGGCTCACACATTTATCAACCCGCTATTTTCTTACTCATATCGGGCTATGAGATAATTTTAACCCACTGATATGTCAAGGTAAATGAATGGGGATTATGTCTAAAATTATCCCCATTGGAGAATTTCAGGGTGACAACACCAAAGGCAAAGAATGGTCTTGTGGTGAATCTGTAGCTGGTCTCAAAGACAGAAATCCTAGGCATCAATACATATCCCATGAGTATGGGAATCAATCCACACATAGTTTTGTAAAGAGGTGGAGGAATAGGCTTGCTAGAACACTAGGGATGAAGAAAACCTTGCGAATGGAGGGAAAATTCACATAGTTTAGGGTCAAAATTCTTATAATAGGGCTCTTAGTTTGAGGTTATAGATCTTGGAAAAATTGAAAATAGTTTAGGTTCATAATTATTAGATTATGGTAATGTTTACTTCAAGAGAATTTGTATAGAACAAAAGAGGCAGAACCTGACATGCAAGAAGGTAATGTAGGTCCATGTACCGCATAAATGTCTTGAAAAAAACAGAAAAAAGTGTGAAGTCATAATGCTTGGATTATAGGTGGAAAGGAAAATAGTTTAAAGTCATGATGATTGAACTGGTATGATGTTGGTATCAAGGGTTCTTGTATGGAATGATAGAGGTAAAACCCAATGTGAAAAGAGCAAAGAAGGATAATTTACCATATATACACCTTAAGATGAACTGCACATAGTTTAAGGTCATGATGTTCATATTGTAAATGGGACAAGGGTCCAAAGGGTTGATAAATTTGTGACTAGTCCAAAAAATAATAGGTCTAGGTGTCTCTATGTATCCCATGATAATAAGAATCAATCCACATGTAATTCTGGAGAACATCTTGGAAAAAGACCAGTGTTGGGACCAGGGGTAATCCTCTCTAGTGTGGGAATTGAGGCATCCCACAATTGTCATGGGGAATCCCATGCTTATGACACAGGGTATGGCTACAGTTTAACATCATTTATGGAGGATGTTTATTTTTTATTTTATCTCATATCATATGAGGCATCTCAATTTTGGATGGGGTAATGTTTTTTTACCATCTCACACTCATCGTATGAGGCATCCTGGTTGAATATGGGGTATGAATTTTTGGATCATCCCATGTTATCATATGAGGAATACCGATTTATATTGGGTAAAATCATCTCTTATTAATAGGTATCCCAGTTCACATGGGGTAAAAACCATATTTTAACATCATGTTCTTAGGACATCAGTCTTCAAAGTTTAAATTCATACAACTCAGACTATAGTTGATGTTAGTTTAAAGTCATAAATCTCATACTATAGGTGATAAAAATAGTTTAAGTTTATAATTCTTAAGGTCATGTTTCATGGACCATTATATCCTCACACAAAGTACTTCTTTAGAAACTTGGCATTGGTGGGAGGTGTGATACGCTCTCCATCTATGGTGATCAAAGATTATGCTCCATTGGAGTAGACTTTATGAATGATGTAAGGTCCTTCCCACTTGGAATCTAACTTTAGAAAATTATTTATAAGTATCATTCATTTTCTGAGATCCAATACCATGTCACCCTAGAGGAAGGAGCATAGGTGAACCTTCTTGTTGAATGCTCTCACTATCCTATTCTGGTGCCTCTCTAGATTGTACATGTCCTGGAGCCTGTTCTCTTTGACAACTTCCAACTCATCTAGATAGACCTCTATCATTTTGTCTAGAATGTTTTGGGAATATGTTGATGTTTGGGGTGATTAAAATATAACTTTTATGGGAAATACTTCATATGTTCCATACACCATAGAATATGGGGTCACCTGGGTGTAATTTCGAGCCATCATTCGATATCCCCAAAGGCTAGTGGGGATATTGTCTGTCCATATTTTCTTTTTATGGCCCACTATTTTTTGAAAGATGTTAGAGAGGTTCTTATTGAACACCTCAATCTATCTATTCACTTGTGCATGGTAGAGAGAATCATGGTTGGATTAAACATTTTACTTGGTGTATAATTTCTTCAGCTCAGTAGCCCAAAATTTGGCGTTGTTTTCTGTTATAATAGCACAAGGAACTCCAAATAAGTGGATGATGTGGGAGATCACAAACATGATCATAGACTAGGTTTTTACTTCCTTTAGGGGAATCTCTTTCAGCTACATAGAGAAAAATTCTATTGTAGATAGAGTGAGCCTTCATTGGCGATCTGTCACTGGTAGGTATGGCCCCATGACATTCAGTCCCCATACTTAAAAGGGAAAGAATACTTTGTGGTGTAGAGAAGTTATGATATTTGATGTAAAAAGTTATAATGAATATGAAACAGAGACAACTGCTGATGAAATCAATGTAGACATGGACTATGGTGGGATAGAAGTTTCCTAACCTCTTAATCTGGTGGGAGTTTTTCAATCCCTCCTAATGGGATCCACATGAAACGACATGGAATTCCTATATAAACCAAGGGATCTCATCTCCATAGATGAAATAGAGGATAATTCCATAAAAACTATATCTGTAGAGAGAATACTTAATGCTAGTCCCACACTGAAGGGTGAACACTATTTCACTCCAATATATTCACTGATGCTCAGCCCGATCTGGTGGGAGAATGCCATGCTAGAGATACTTGAAAAAAGGAGTTTTCCAATTGGGAATTTCTTCTAATGTGGGAGGACTTGAAGGTTCTGACACATAATCACCAGTAGACATTTGGTTTACCTATTAATTTCCATCATCATTTGGAATGAAAAGGGTGATGACCATCTGATGTGTCACATGAATTATCAGGTCTTATTGGCCAAGCTCTGTGAGGGATACGACTAAATTGGCCAAGGAATCGGCTTGACCATATAGTAACCATGGAACATGAGTCACCTATGATGGGGAAGGTAACTAGGCTATCATCTATTGATTATGATCTAGGATGGGCATAATATCATGATTTCTGATGATGTAGTAACCCTTGATCTATTTGATGACTAACTCAAAGTTTCCCTTCACATGCAAGGGGGGAAATCAATATTGAGGGCCATCTCAAGACTAATGATAAGGGCCTAATACTCTACCTCATTGTTGGTGTATCCTTATGATAGTAGGAATGAGTAAATAAAGATGACTTGTGCTGGGGTGATGAAAACTATCCCCAAGTCTACCCTGTTGAGCTTGTGATTGTTTAGCATTCTACTAGTTGAGCTTTAGGAGGCACCATTGAAATGAATCTGCTAACATGGAACAACCTGATCAACTAAGAGGATAACATCATTTGGGAAATAAACATCAGTGAATGGCTAGGAAATCTACCAGTGCTTGGATTTTGACAATTTTATATGGAATGAACCATGTCAAACTGTTGGAGGATCACTACCCAACATGCCAATCATACCATCAATATAGAAAAATTGAGAATATACTTCAATGGGTCCACATGGGACACCACCTATATCTCATGATTTTTTAGATAATTCCATAAATTCCATACTATAAATATTAGAGTGAGGAGGATATTCTTAACAGGTGAGTATCTAGTCTCTATGTCGAGGAGCATGTGACTGGGATAATATAAACTATTTTCTCTTCCATCACTTGTTTTTTCAGGCAAGAAGAACACCGAGGGACCATTCCTAGGTAGTCATATAGAATACCAATAGATTTCCCAAAATAGGTGGCATTAAATCCATAGGCTATAGAAGGTACTTCTTTATATCCTTGAACACAATCTAGAAGTCCTCATCCCATTAGTAAATGGTGTCTTTCTTCATGATCCTTGATAAGGGCTTACAATTGATGACCAGCTTTGCGATAAATCGACATAAGTAGGATAAGTGGCCTTGAAGGCCCCATAACTCTTGAAGGTTTCTCGAGGGAGGAATCTGATTGATATCCCTGATCTTCTCCATGTCAATCTCAATGCCTCTATATCTTACCAAAAATACGATAAATTTTCCAGAGGTAACCCTGAATGAAAACTTTGAGGGGTTTTTCTTAAACTATTTGGAGTAGAGGAAGCGAAACACTTTATCAAGGTCCTTGAGATAGTCCTGATGCTGGTGAGATTTGACCACCATGTCATCCAAGTATCATTCTACTAGTGTCCTGAGGATTGGTTTAAAGATGTGGTGCATGGACTACTAACATGTATCTCCTTCATTCTTCATTCCAAAGGGAATCACATGATAGTAGAAGGTCCCTTGTTGAACCCTGAAGGTAGTGTACTTCTCATCCTTGGGTTCCATTTGGATTTGGTTGTACCCAAAGTATCCATCCATGTAGGAGAGAGTCTAGAGCCCTATTGTATCATAAATCAATAGCTTTGTCACTATAAGGGAAGAATAATCCTTTGGATAGCAGTGGTTAAGGTCCCAAAAGTTGATATAGAATATGATATTATCATTATTCTTCATGACTAATATGATGCTAGCAAGTTATATGGAATACTGAACTTCCTTGAAAAAGTTGGATTTGATAAGCTCATCAACCTGGCTTCGACCATAGAACCATGAGAGGGGTACATCTTTTTGGGAGGATTTTTGAACCTATGATGACCCCCTGGGTGGCCGAGATGGTGGATAGTGACCTGAGGGTCCATCCATATAATCTCTTCATAGATCCAGAAGAATACCTTGTAGTGTTGTTTTAGGTAGGCCACATAACCCCACTACTCCTTTGGGGACATGGATGCACTAATAAGTGTTGGACTTAGATCTTCCTTAGTACCAAGGTTTTCTTGGATTAGCTCATCAACGGTGGTGGAGAAACCTTGTTCAATGCAGGAGGGGTGTCTTCCAAATTCTCATAATTTTCTAAGTTAAGAGAATCAAAGGGAGGAGTGATCTATTATAGTCTAGTTGACCCAGTGGAAGTATAGGTTCCTACTTGGTTAGACACAAAATCCTTACTGTGGGGTTCCTACTCTGCCAAAACTATGGTGATAAAAGATTTCAAGAAAATTCCATCCATCCTTTGACCATGGGGTTTGCTCTTGATGTTAAAGAAATGGTGATCAGTTGAATTACAATGAGTCAACCACAATATATAGAACTTGTATGAATGCTATAAATTGGTGTCCATGAGGCGAACTAATTGGTACTTAACAGATGTAGGGGCTTTTGGTATCACCTGTGCCTGTCCAGTGTAGGATTATAAGGTAAACTATGGGTGATCCTTTTTATTAGGCATATTGAAACCCTTTTTATTAAAGAAAATGAAATATATACTTGGTTCTAGCATTGTGACCTCTAACCAATGAATCAGGAGGGTGAAGATACCATCCAAGTCTTCCCATGGATTAGTTTCAGTGTTTGTCAGATCATTAGGAGAATTGATGTGCTCAATCCCATTGGTCTAAACCTACTTTACTTCCCTCTTGTAGTAGCTAGAATCCAGATAATGAGCTTCAAAGGAGTTTAAGGGGGACACATCACCCTAGAGTACCCCTACTCAACCAATGATGGAGTATTTTTGGCACTGATGTTATAAGGAGGGGATTGATGCATGAAAAGGAAGCCATGGCCTACCCAAAAACACATTTTAGGTATTATCATATGAAACTACCATAAATTATGTACTTGATATCAAGCCACAAAATTGGGTCTTCAGCCAAACCATTACACATGTTTTATGACCTCTCTTTTCATAACTATGAATTGTTAGGTTTAAGGGAGTCAGATATGATTCTTTCAGTCCTAGATTATGGATCATTTGGGTAAGGATCAAGTTTATCCTAGAACTATAATCCACCAGGCAGTGGAATATTTCCATGACATTGAACCAACCTATGATATACATCGAGCATATGTTCCCTTTTCATGATTACACCCTCGACTTCCCTGAAAAATGAGATGATGTATTATCATTCATCTTGCTTAGCCTCCTCTACACAGTAGGACTTAGTAGAAACTGCCTTAGCTTCAAACTAGGGAGATATTTTCAAGGATTTTTCAAGGGACTAATGCAACTCTTTTGACAAATGGAGGTCATCGAGGATTGAAATCCTCATGGGTATGTCATCGAGGGGCTTCAACACATCATACTTCCTTTCCAAGGGCATATTTTTTCCTGTAGAGGGGCGTTCCTTGGCAGTGACATGACAGATGAAGTTGTCTAAACCACTGGGGTCTAACTAATACTAGAAATATTCTACTAAAAACTATATGAACTCCTCTTAAAAACTATGGGATGACTGTTTGTTGGCCGATGTCTAGCTTTGGCTAGACACAGCTGATCGAAGTGAGGTTATACCTGAACTAACACTGTTGGATGTGGAGGAATACCTAAAAGAGTGGACTGAGATGATAGTGCCTACTGAGAACTACAAAAAACCCGCTTTCTAGTCTTATTAGCATGTACAACCTAATTTAAGGCATTGGATAGAGCATTCAGGTGACTCTCGTGTCATATTCCATTTCTTCAATGGCATCTGCCAGAGGCACTAGAGGTATTTGCATGCCATTTCTCACCACTGGGTGTTATGAAGATGTCTACTATATCAATGAATTTTATAAAGGAATACTCCTATTCATAATCATTAGGGTAGTCAGGAACAATATTTGATTTGGGTGCATCTCCTACCCCCAGAGGCATGAAGTCACCGATAATATTAGATGAATTCAACATGGGTGGGGGACTCTGATTCTATTTGTACTATCAGTTACTATTCTCCCAAGACTTGTAATGTTGTGATATAGATTCATAATTAGTGGCTGGAGAAGGCATGACAACTATAAGAGATTCTGTCCTTCCCAAATGAGCACAGATGATACCATGAGAATGAGAGACTGCCTTGTGAGATAAATAGTCATCATTTTTCTACTTCCCATGGTTAGAATCCTATTTCCCCTCACTAGAACCTTCACTATAACTATAAGGATTGGTAGATATATGTTCCACTATTGATGGAATGCCACCCAACTTGACCAAACCATGATCCACTAGGTCCTGGAGCCAATCTTTGAATATGTATCATTCCTCAATGGTGTGTCTGAGGATCCTATAGTATGATCAATGATCAGGGGGTCGGTGATCCTGTCCTCCTAGGGCCTCTTTAAATATGATAGTTTCAAGATTCCCTTTTCTAATGTGTAGATGAAATAGATTGGGACCTATGAATCCATGAAAGAATAAGTCCAGTTTTTTCTGTTCAGGAAGGGCACTCTGGGATACTTGCCTTGACAGGGGTCTGGAGCCACGTTTTCTCATCTAGGAGACTGTTCTTGGTGAGGTGGTTCCTGGAAGGGCTATGTAAGGTGAGGTTATAGAATATAAAGAAGCACTCAGAGATTCTCTTCTGGAAAAAGATCTAGAATGTGTACTTTCTTAGGAACCTATTTATGCATAGTGGTGGCAGTCTCTTCTTTTGTAGGTCTTCTTACGAGAGTTGGAAGAGGAAGCAGGGGAGAATTCAATTTAGTATACTGCAAAGCTTCTTCCAAACACTATTAATTTTTAGATAAATCCTATAACACACCTAGGTAGTTATAAGTGATGATATTAGGGAAAACTCACCCTTAATTTTTCCCAAACACATCATAAGCAGCTGCTCCTAGGAAAAAAACATATCGAGTGAATATGTGAGGCCTTTCCACTGGGTGAAAAAGTCTGTGGATCACTAATTAGACCTCTATTTTCAGTTAAAGAGGTCATAAATAATTTTATTTCATGTGGTGGAGCTTAAATGGTAGAGGAAATTCATATGAAGGTCCTCCCAACCAGCAATAGACCCTATGGGCAGCTGGCTGCACCAGAAAAATGCAGGTCCTTCCAGTGTTTTGAAAAAACATCAGAGTTTGGTAGCCTCCTATTATTTTAGGGTTTCCAACATAGGTCCAAACCATGAAATGAAGTTTTCTTGGTGTTACAGAGGGTTACCCATCCCATTAAATGGAGAGAAGTTAGGATTTCTAAACTTCTGGGTGCTTAGAAATTGTCTATGTAGTCCTGGTATAGATTTCTGTCCGGAGAGATTTCCACCTGTCATATTTCTAGGGCTTCATGGTGAGAATTGAGAGTGACTATAAAGTAATATTGGTGAGGATCTATGGAAACCAATGCATTGACAGGCTGATCAACTTGATGAGCGGCATCATCAACTTGGAGAGAAGCACAACCTAGATCTCGAGGAGGATAATCATGCTGCTTGAGCGGATTTGGTGACTTGTACCATCATCACTTTTCATATCCCAAGACTTCAAATATGATTGGATGTACATGACCACCATGATTTAGTGGAGGTGATTGGCCAAGGAGGTCTAGGTTCTCCACTAGGGGAGAGATTGGGTCTCATAGGGAATTTCCATAATCTAGGCACCGCTCAGTAATGATGTCAGTGATGAACCTTTTGCACTCCTGAACCTGAAAAATCAAGGCAGCTATCGTGGGATCTATTTCTACTTCTGGAGAAACCTATAATGGATATAAGGGCTCTACATGCCACTTTACCTTGTCAAGATACCAACGGGTAGTTAGTAATGCCTCATTTAAGGGATCTTCGAGGCTAATTTCCTACCTCTAGTGATGAATGGGGAAGCCTGTAGGGAGTTTTTGTTGGTACCATGCTACCCCTTGAAGAGGATTTTCCCTATCATGGACTGTATTGGTTCCCCTATTCCAATAATCCTTGGGTAACTTGTTGACAACCATATTAACCATGGTGGAAGCTAGAGGGAAACTCTCATTGTCGGTAGATAGGCTGGACTGCTTCAAGATAGGGATAAAATGGAGAGATTATATTGACCATAGCCTCTGATTTGTATGTGAAAAGATTCTTCTTCCATAACACGATGGAGAATTGTTAGGTTATTGACGTAGGTTTGTTCAATGGCATGGTGGTATCTATATGAATCTAAGTACTGTTCTACTGAGAGCGTTGTAATCTCAACCTTTCTACGCTGCTGGTCGATGACCTCAACATGATTCTAACTCCCTGGGTATTCCAACTGATGATTGTAGGGGTTGTGAAATGTTTCCCAGATAATTTCGGGTGAAACCTCTTCTTTGGTTGATAGTAGGGAAAGAAGGCCCTCCATGTTGAGAAGCTGAAGTATGGGGAGGACCTCCATACTAACTATCGATGGATTATGGAGGACCTATGCTCTATTTGGTAGTATTATAGGGAGGACCTTCATGATTAATGGTAAGGAAGAGGGGAGGACCTCCGCCTATGTTTTGGATAGAACGGGGAGGACCTACATGCTGACTAATGAGAGTGCAGGTTGAGACTCTACACTAGATGTTGAAAGAGTAGGGAGGACCTCCACTTTTATCATTGATGGAATAGGGAGGACCTCCATACTAGCTATTGAAAGAGTAGATATGACCTATTATTTGATTGTTAATGGTACAAGGAGGTCCTTTATACTGGTTGGTTAGAACATGGGGAGGAATTCCTTGTTGATCATTGATAACATGGAGAGGAACTTTGTAATGATTCTCTTCATTATGGGATGTATCATAATAGTTTTCAGTGGTTCTAGTGATTAAAACATTCAACCTGGCATGCTTGTGAGTCAGTTGGGGTATCAATCCCAATTGGACATAGACAGATCCCTATTCGCTAGTCGTAGGGATCTGGTGGGACACAACAATGGTGGTAGAGGCCATAGGAGCCATAGAAGAGGCCCTTTATCCTGAATTATCTAGGGTCTTCCCCTAACGTCTACGTTGGGTTCTCCAGACTTGGGTTGTCGGAGCAAGGGTGACATCCACCTGCTCTTCATCCTATGGGACCGGTTAGTGTTATCATTGATGAGGCCTGGTGAGATCCCTTCTAGGAAGATCCTGGGTAGTATATGCTACCGGCATGACTCGAATATCCCCTACCTTCTTGGTGTATAAGTGTGAGTTTTCAAAGTGCTTTGGGGAGATAGTCTCAAAGTGGTTCATCATCAGAACAAGGGGTGGTTTTCCCCCTGAACGACCCTCATGGGCAATGGTTTCGATGAGGTGCTGATGCCTCTAGGTATTAGAAGGCCATATCCCGAGTTGGAATTACCCCCTTATGTTCATATCAATACACCGGGTTGTTGATTACCCTCCACTGGATCATTTCAGAGGGTGAGGTGGGGCATGGGTGCCCGAAAGTTGAAGGTGAGGTGGAAGTCATGGTAGAAATATAAATGTGTGGGATCACCATATTAAGGTTCCTTCTACCCCAAATCCTATGAGTTATAGGTTTCTTATTTCCCATGGATTGATTCTCGTAAGGCATGTGGATTCATCCATCACTACAAGGATAGGAAAAATCAGTGCCTAATTAACCAACATTGTCAAATCTTCTAAAGTAGAGAAGGATTTATGTTGATGATTTCATAGACTAAGGATGCCCAATATTTACTTCCCCAATTCATAGGAAAGTTTCATATGGGTCCCACCATTTTATTGGTGGAACTTGGTGTTGAATTTTTGAATTTTGTGAGATAAAAATATATTGATGTCCCAAACACTACTTGTACCCATGGTTGAGTATAAGAGTTTCATGTTAGGTTATCCATTTCTATTTTTAATGCTTCACTGGGATGCCAGGTGTATCACTATGCATGCAACTACTATTTCCTCGCATTCCCACTTTCCAATGGTGGGAGTCTTTCACTGTTTTCATTAGTGATGTCTAATCCTTAATCAAAATGGGATGATGGGATGTTGTTTACTCATTCCATGGATTACTTCTTGAAGTTGTTTTTCTAGTCTGAGTCTCCCTCACAGATTATGTCATGTTCGTGGAAATCATTCCTGATGACATATCTATGTGGACACTGGTTAATTACACTGATTCTGTCTTGATAGGGTAGCAAACTTCAGTCAAGAGAGTTGTAATGCTAGGCATGGCATGGCTAGAGCTTGGGTACGTTGGTCACCTGTGAACCTTCCTCAGAGGGAATCTCACATGAGGCATCTTAGGTGCGGAACCCAAGGAATAATATGTTGAACATAAGGTAATTAATTCCATAGGAATAAGTATTCCATGTATTTTTACCTCAGGAATACCACATTTATTGGATGGGTTATTCATTATGGACTAAGGAATGAGTTTAATGTCTTATGGTGACAAGAATAGGGTTAATATCTTGTGGCTATAGGTTGAAGGGGTGTGTCCTGTAGGTTTAACGTCTCATAGAGAGGGATCTAAACAACTTATTTTGGAGGATCTAATAGGTTCTTACCTAGGAGGGAATATGACACACCTGGGTGGTAGATCAGAATTCCATATTAAGGCAGATCATGGAGGAGAATCCCTAGGAGGGAAGATGTCACACCTATATTATAGATCAGAATTCCCTGTTGAGGTGGATCTGGGAGGTGCATCCCTTTGAGGGAAGATTAGAACTTGTATGACATATCACAACACCCTATTAAGGAAGATCATGTAGGTGCGCCCCTAGAGGAAAAAGTCACACTAGGGTTGGTAGACCAGAACGCCCTATTGAGGTGGATCTAGGAGGTGTGTCCCTAAGAGGGAATATGTCACACCTGGGCTTATAGATGTCGAGATAGGACCTTTGGGAGGTGTCCCACATACCCTGTTTACGAAATATGGATCAAACCCCACATAGTTTGATTCCTTAGTTTAAGTTCATATGATAGGGATGATCCATACAGTTTAATGTAATGTGGTAATGATGATCATGTTTTGAAAGGATCATCTATGAGGGATGGTGTGGGGATTATGCATAGAATCTTACATCTATGGGTGACTCATATCCCATGGTGGGTAGAGGGTGGCATCCAATGATGATTTTACATGGGGCATCCCATGTTCATCAGATAGGGTAAGGATATAGTTTTTCATGATATGCTAATGATGTTGTCTTATAGTTTAACATTGTTCAACTAGGACATGGAGCAAGGTTGTTTTATGTAATTTAGTTCAGACATGGATAAGGTTACTCATCAAGGGGGACCGTGTCAAGGAGGGAGTAATATTCTTCATAAGTAATCATAAATGAGATAGGTGAACAATTTTCCTCAAAGATGGCACCTCTAGGGCTTATGTGACCACTTCTTATGTGCCTCTGGGTTGGATATGGCATTGGAACTCCCATGGAGAAGTGGAAATCAAGATTCCCGATTCTAGGGACCTTATGATTAGGAGAAATGATAATTAGGGTACCTATTAGTAAAAGAAATAGGAAAATAAATGGATACACTAGAGGCACATGGAATACTGGGTAGGGGACCAGGATGTTGTTGTGCATAACTTTTCTGGGTTGTATGAAAAAGTTTCATGATCAAGGGGATGTAGCATAAGAAAAAATTATAGATTCAATAAGTATAGTTGTGAGAAATATTTGGAGTTTTGCTTAAACTAGGGTTGCATGAAGGAAACTTATCTTTGTAAAACCTGACCATCCTTAAGAGTAGTTGCACAAAGATCACTCTACCTTAGGTCAAGTCATGTTTGGTCCCATAGGAGGTCTTTGACACAATTTATCTACCTTTGAGGGCCCATGATCACTGTTGTTGCACACTGTCATAGAATAGATGGATTTTTGTGTAGTAGAGAATCACTTCATCTCTCAGGGATCCTACTCATGCATGGGGGTTGAGCTTCAATTTATATTTGAAATCCTCGGGCATTGGTGCACAACTTCTTGGGCATGAAAATGATTTGTGTGCTTCTCCGTGCTTCACCACTAGGGATTGGCCACACAGTAATTCCAATTTGATTTCACCTTTATAAAACAACAAGATGGTTTCATGACATGCTTATGTGTAATGATCAATTATTGAACACATCATATCTATCTTGTGTGCATGATATTGGGAATGAATTCAAACCTAGGGAAGACCATATAACTTCTTGCCTTTGGTTCAAAAAACCATATCTTTTCACATAGTCATAAAAACTTGCACAAAAGATACTCCTCAACCCTAGAATGTTTCGTTGGGTGGGCCACATGTTTGGTTCTTCAAAAACTAGCTGTTTGAGGTTCAAGATGAGATTTTGGTGCCAACAACCATGCCACAACACCCCTTGGTCAATCCATGTCTTAGATCCATAGAGGTTGCTAAATTATAGATCCTCTAAACCTAGAGATATACTACAGTGTATCATATTCCACTATTCCACAACACTTCAAATCTTTAAAGGATAGATACACCAAAACCCACCTCCATGCCACAGGGGTGTCAAACTTGGAAGAATCGGCCAATTTCCCCCCCGAGGCCCTTGTTCCACAACCTCCCTTCCTTGCCGAAACTAGGAAATAATTATAAGTAGTTCTAAAAAACCTCTCCCAACACCCTACACCATATCATGTAGATACACACCACAATGACCAACACTATGGCGCTGCCTAGATCTCCACACTGTATCCTTCCCTACAGCTAAGAAAAACAGCTCAAATACTCTCCTTGTTCCTTCCTTCAATCAACTAACTACCAAATAAGACTCAAAAAAATATTTTAACCAAAAAAATAGGCTCAAATAGGTTTAAAAAACATAAAATGAAAGATAAACAGCTAAAAAATACATGATCTTACAACCTACCAACCATATAACAACTCATCCCAAAGATTCTTTATTCATCACTATGGGGTATCTGTGAACAAGTGTGCCCACTGTGTTTATCACGAACCAGACCAGATACCTTGGTACCATGTTACCCAAGCTGGCACTGACATACCCTGAAGGTTGTTTCTGATCCTCAGTGGTTGGTGACTAGCACCTGACATAATACAAGATAGAATAACGAATGGATTTTCCGCAAAAATAGTGGAAGATAAAAGATACAAGTTAGTATGCTCAAAAAATCTATAGGGAAAAAGTACCAGAAACCAAAAAAGTAGAAAAACCCAAAAAAGTACATCATCAAAGTAATTATCAACTAGAAAGATAAACTTAGACATCTCAAAGGGGACATCTCCCCAATCCTAAAGGATCAAGAAAATCCACCACATCTACATGGAACTTTCCTTTTTCTCGGACTTGGAAGAAGGAAATATACAAACAACTGAAGGAAAAGGTAGGATGTGAGATAAAAATCCCAGTAGGGTCTCACCAAGTGTTCCATAATAGATTCCAGAAAAATAAAAGAAATCATACTTTAAATTTAAATAAAATAGGGCATAGAAATATATTTTCATATTTAAAACAAAACATGCTTTATTTTAAAAATAATGGAAAACATTTATAACATGGATTAAATAAACTTTTTATATAAATTAGTTTATATAAATCAACTAACATGAAAAAAATAGTTCCATAATCAATGGAATATATATATATATATATCAAAATAATCACAATAAGTACCATGTTCATCTACCCTAAAGTATGACATTATCTAGTTATAATATCCTCACAAATCTCATATCAGCAATTATAGAATGTTTGTGTACACACTTCCCTCACTATTAGGCCAAATAGGACTCATCAACATCCCATCAAGGATAAGATATTCCTAACTATGTTTTTTTAGAGTTTACATCATCAATCCATTAGTAGGGAATCATTATACTAGTGTTCTTATCCCAAATAACCCACTAACTACCAAGGATAACATTTTTTCAATAAATCAATAAAAAAGGGGAAATCATCTCATTTCAAATCAAATAATCATTCACAATTCAATTTCCCAATTTTTAGTATCAATATTCCAATCTAATTTCAAAACCAAAAAATGGGTTTTTTCATAATTTAATTCCTTTTCAACACAAAATCCATCATAGTTTTTTATTATTTAAAATTTTTCTATATTATCAAAACAATTATAAAAAAAATCATCAATTCCATCAATTTTAAAATACACCTGAAATCCAAATTCCATTGGAATTGGGGGGTTTCCCAAAAAACTATACCATATCAAATTTCAATTCCAATTAACATCAAATTGGTTTCTCTTAAATCAAGTGAAATAAAATTCAAAAAAATAAATCTAATCACAGTTTAATTGTATGTGAAATCTCAAATGGAACCACCCACATTTAATCAAATAATAACAGTACACAACACTCACAATGGGGAATGGCAATGAAGAAAAAAGGTGATGGAGATCAAGAAACCAAAACTTGAATCAATATTAAATTAAACGTAGTTTAGATCCATTAACAACATGATGATCCAATGGTATCTAAGGTGGAGAGAAATAGAGAGTGGGAGAAAACACATGAGAGGAGATTCACTTACCCATATGTGATCGAATGAGATTCTCCGCACTTTGATCTTCTAAGGGAAGGGTTTGGAGTATCCAAAATCACCCATAAAGATATTTAATAGGAAATGATTCTAAGTTAAGTTGATCATGGGTTGAGCAGGGTTAAATCATGGGGTTTTGTATTTTTTTAAAAAAATTTTGAATAAAAATATCCCATGAACACAATTTCCTATAGAGGGACACATGGTTAGAAAAACCATGCACCCTAACCATGTGCCTCCTCTGGAATCACTATCCGAGGCACAAAATTTCTTCTAGGTAGGTGCACAGTTTTTCAAACCATGTTCCAAATGGGTAAACGCCCATTGTCCAGGGTTGAATGATTTTCATTGAAGGGGTGAACGGTTTGAGAAAACCATGTACCCACCATGCACAAACTAGAAAATCTCTAAAAATTTCAAATCTTCACTAGAAAAAACCCAAGACAAATCCCAAAAAAAATCATTATAAAAATAAGGGGTGAGGAGTACCTAAAATATTGTAATAGGATGTTACAACCTCCCCACCATTGAAACATTATGTCCCTATAAATCCTATCAAGAAGTCTCGATATTGAAGAGATGAGTCCACTACTCTCTTATCAATGCCGCATACTCCCAAGTCTCATGTGAATCATAACCATGCTGGAATATCACAAAGAACAAAGGTATCATCCCCCCACAAAGTACCTTTGTATTATAATCAACAATACTTACTATATTCTTAGTCATGAATAAATCAGGATCAACATCAAGATTACTCTATCTCAAAACATAAGATGGATTAGAAATATACTTCTAAATCTAAGATACATGACACACATTATGTATCGACATCAACTATGATGGAAGTTCTAAATGGTAAGAAAATTTCCCCACTATTTCAATAATCTCAAAAGTTTTCACAAAGTGAGGAGCAAGATTCCCTTTCCTCCCAAGCCATTGATGACTCAAATGGGGTGAAACCTTCAAGAAAACCTAGTCACTAACTGAAAACTCCAACAGTCTATGATGACGATCAACATATGATTTGTACCATATCTATTCCATAAAAATTATATATCACATAAAATAAATATTTTCTATTGTCTCTTTAAAAAAACTCAGTCCAACCAAGGAAGTTTCTCAAATCTTTAACCAACACAATGGAGATTTACAAGGCCATCCATAGAAAGCCTCAAAAGGATCCATTCTGATTGTGGATAGATAACTATTGTTATAAGTAAACTAAACCAGTCCCAAATGTTCATACCATGAACCACCAAAAAAAAGGACATAAGCATGAATCATGTTCTTACAAATTCGTATAATTCTCTATGTCTGTCCATCCATCTACAGATGGTATTCCATACTCAAACGAACCTAAGATCCCATCACCTCTTGAAGGCCTCTCCAAAAATGATAGGTAAAATGAGGATCTATATTAGAGACTATATAATATGGAACTCCATTCAAATGAACAATATTTTTCACATAGAGATTTCCCAACCCCTAAACTTTGTTCATATCACAAATGGGTATAAAGTGAGCTGATTTGGTCAGCCTATTGATAATAAACTATATCATATTCTTCTTTCTAGGGGTGCATGACAACCCAACCACAAAGTCCATATAGATATCACCCCACTTCGAAGTTGGAACTCAAAGTGGATGAAGTAAAAAATAAGGTATATAATGCTCAACCTTGACCTATTGGAAAGTATAACAATGAGAACAAAATTGGCCATGTCCCATCTCATACCTGGACACCAGAATCATTGTCACATGTCATAGAACAACTTTGTGGTTCCTGGGTGCACAACCCATTGGGAATTATAGAAATATTCCCTCATATATTTTCTCATGGATAATATCACAGAAAAATAATTATGAAAATAAATAACACCCTCCATAGAGAATAACCACTTAGGAATGGTCTCCCTACCATAAAGAGAGCTCCTAATACTAAAACATTCATCATCAAGCTACAATTCCTAAAGAATCATATCGAGAAGAGTAGATGTAACGACCCAATATTTTATCAATTGATATTACCTTATTATAATTATGACATATAATCACATGAAATTAAAACATAATGAACTACTAAGTTCTATGTGACCTTCAAACATAATATTGTAACCTCTGTGATATGAATTTCAAAAATCTGATATACACGGTTGCGATCCGTAAGATGTTTGGAGTCTAATGAAACAAACTTATTTTTTTTGGTGAATAATAACCTAACCTTGTGAATAGTAACATACCCTTATGAATAGTAATATTACCCTTATGAATAGTAAATCTTCTGAAATAATGGTAACCTCATCCATGAATGTATAAATAAAATTTAGGAATCATATAAGTGATAATATGACCATAGTAAAAGTATTGATATTTTTGTAAGTCATAAGTAATTAATTACAAATTATTAATTAATTTAAAAGAAAATTTATTTTCCTAAAACATTTTCATAAATTATAAATTTTACATCTTTTGGTTTTAAGATAATTTTATAATACCTTATGTAATTTTTGAAAGCATTATAAAATCAGTTCTAGTTTTAAAATCTGTATTTTTTCAAGTATATTATGATTTTAATTCAAAATTAAATTAATCATATTTAAAAAATTATTTTTGAAAAATGAAGTTCATTTTTGGATTATAAACTCTAAAAAATGGTTAGGGTAAATTTTTGGGATTTTTCTGAAATACATGAATTTTTGGTGAATAGTAAAATACATTAATTTACCGTATAAATACATTATAATTTAAAAACACTATTCCTAACCTCATAAGCGATGTAAGAAACCAAATATATAACTCACATGAACTTATTACTATTTTTGGTCATGGAATCATCACTATTTCTGGTCATGAGGGAAATTAATAAACTAAGGAATTAAATATTAAGAAAACCCACCTCCCCTCCACTATATAAACCACCCACACTCCCCTATTCTCTTCACTACTCTCAAGCCTTGTGCCTTGCCTAAGTTTTTCCAAAATAACTCCCCAATATCCTCCCCCACTTCTAACATCCCTTGGTATCCTTAAAAGACCAAATACTCTCCCCTTAAGAGGCTCTCAAAGGTGACAAACACATGAGGTAAATTCCTCTTTCCGATTCTTTTATTTTCTTTCAACTTCTTTTTCTTTTCTTGTTTCTTTCTTCAACTCCCTTCACCCAAATTTTATGATAACTAAAATGAAAAACATGTACTGTAATTATATTATTCTATGGGGATATTTTTTTTTATAATCTCTCCCTCTCCATCATTTTATTATGTAAATGAAAATACCGTCTGAGATGTCTTGATTTATCACATTCAAGGATGACGAGTTTTCAATTTGCTTTACTATCTTCTATAACTTTATGAAAACATTTTAATGGTTCAAACATATAATAATATATTTATTTTATCTTATGTGATGTTCTTTAATCCTTTTTCACACCTAATGTAAAATAATAATAGAAAAGAAGTTGATTATGAGTAAAATCATCAAATTAATCCAGGTATTTATCATTAATGTTTTATATAATGATTAAACTTCACTCCAAGTAACAAAATTAAATTTTCAACTATATAACCTTATAGATGTTAAATAATAATATATAACTCTAATTATAAACAACCATCCCCATTTTACATGATTATTCATTCAGGAAAATAAGTGAATCGATCGTAAAGAACAAGAAAACAAATAGACCCAAACAATGAAATTGAACCACTTAACCCATAAAAAAGGTAATGAATGAACTTAAAAGGGTTATACAGAATATTTTACATATATAACAGGTTATTTAATTATTAATTAATGAACCTAATTTTATTATTCAGGTCATTAATATCAAGCGAAGAATACCATCAGACTTAAGGTAAGGTATTCTCTCTATTTCACCTTTTTTCAAGAATGTCCTCTATGTTATGAAATTTTATGTGTAATCCATAATTATGAGGTATGACTTCTTACCTCCCCATACTTCCCTCATGATGTATAAGTGATTATAAACCCCTTTCTCTCTCATTATTCCCTCTTAAGTATACCTGATACCATGCTGATAATCTGTAAGCGATTCCACTCGAACCTCCTTTATTCCTTCAGGTTGCCTTATCTTTATTTTAACAAGATGTAGTTATCTTATATTTTATTTTAATATTAAAAATTTTGTGTAAATGTACCAAATTTATTTATCAATACCCTTCCATAATTCTCTTTTGGGGATATACATGTTTTTAAGGGATTCTCTCCTCAATACCTCCCGATAAGCAAACCTATTTTGAGGGAACTTCCCGAATTCTTACCCGATTTAAAGTGCACAATATCTTCTATTTTAATCATAAATTGTCTTTATAAAATCCGTATTTTTATTATGAAATCCTTCTTTTTTCACTTATGGTTTTATATGACGGATTTTCCCCTTTTCTATTTTAGAGGCTCTATAGTGTTTTCCTTAAACCACAGAAAAATGTTTAAATGGTAAAATTTCTTAAATAATTATCTTAAATACTATCACTTATACTTGAAATCACTTACCATGATACATGCCTATTTCTCTTTATGAATTTCCATGTGTATTTTTGTTCATTTCTTTCATGGACACTTTTATGAGATGACCATTTTTATGGTTTATGACATGATTGTAGTACCCAATTCTTTCCACGGGTAACCCTTATGTTTATGTAAGATTGATTATGTATGATTATTTACGTGGAAAAAATATTCATGAAAATTTAAGATGTATGAGACCATATATCTCTACAATTAATTGGGTAATGTTTAGTTTCATGAGATGTTATGTGCAATGGTTTTGGTGGTTAGCCTTGGCTTGTGCTATCATGTGCGATGTTCTTGGAAGTTAGCCTTGGATTGTGCTACCATGTGAAATGGTCTTGAAGGTTATCCATGAATCATGTTAAAGACATGTTTTATGTTGCTTCCACATTATTATGACTTCATGTTTATATGATTCCATGTTTATATGTTATGATTCCATATGTTACATGCCTTTTTATATCATCATTTCATGCCTTCCATCCCATGTGCTAATTCTTTGTTCTTATGGTTATTCCCTTATTGGGATATTTAGCTCATCCCTTTGTTCATGTGTTCTCCAGGGCACCATATGTAGATTTTTGAGAATAATGGAAGTTAGGAGCTCAATGTTAAGATTAAATAAAGAAATGTTTTATTTAGTTCCATGTTTCCAGTTTTATGTACCTAGTATTCCAAGACACTAGACTTTACGATCCTTGGCTTGTAATCTATTGTATAATTATGATTAAAATCATGTAATGTTATATGTAAAAGGATAGGGTCACTATAGTTGTTATCAGAGGATGGTCTAGTTATTTGTGGAGATTAGGAATAGAGCACTTTAGTAATAACCTTAAGGATTAGACTAAGTATAAGAAAAGACCCCTAAATTTTGGTAAGTATAGAGTAATTGGTTTATCAAGAAAATACCTCCCTTTCTGGATAAAAATAGGTAGCGGTGGATCTGTTACATATGTATCTATGGGTAAAACATGAAAACACCGCTTTGATCTAGACTTGAATGGGAACTGGTGCACGACAATGGGCCTTGCTGCACTCTTGGTTTAAAACTCCTAGGGGATATGCTTTGGTAAATTCATGAGTTTAGTACAAACCATTATTAAGGGAATAAAAAAAATATCCCATAATAATATAAGCTAAGAAATAGATCAAGGATAACCTAGATTGAAACATAGGGAATCATAAGTTAGGATATACTTCTCTTTTACAAGTTTATCCTCTTATGTTCAAAGTTTCCTTTTTTTTATGATCAATAGCTATGTATTAAATCCCTTTAATTGTAAATTATTTTTCTTATTTAATAGAGGAAAATATAAGAACCCGTTCCAACAATCATTGTGAAAGGGAATGTGAATATTTCGCTAATGATACACCTAATATGATGGGAACGAGTTCTCAAAACTTCATGATAGTACTTGCTTAGTTGGATCAAGTTATAAATAATAACTTGATTAATGTGGAACACCCTCCTCCTCTAAAGAAGGAGAACGTTTCCATTGAATACGTCATGTAAAAAAGGCCTCCCACACTACAAGAAAACGGCTGTTTAGCGGCGGTTTTTAAAACCGCCGCTAAATGCGTTTCGGTCCGCCATTTCGCGACGGTTTTTAAACCGCCGCAAAAAAAACCGCCGCGAAATGCCAAAAAAATTATTATTTTTTATTTTTTTTATTTTTTTAAATTTTATTCAAGGATTAGCGGCAATTTTTTTAAAAAACCACCGCGAAATAGCGGCGGTTTCGGTAAAACCACCGTGAAATGAAATGAAAAAATAAAAAAACACGAGAAACCCCGAAATCACTAAAACAACCATAACTTTTGATCCAGGCATCCGTTAAAGTGCCACGACCAGTCAAATCGAAGCTCATGAAGAGATCTAGAGGCATATATAATCAAAACCGTGAGACGGTCTAAGGTGCGGAAGATATTAGAGTTATAAGAAAGTTGAAAAAAGTTCTACAACTTCAAACGACCATAACTTTCGCTCCGGGTGTCCGTTTGGGCTCTACCACATATCAAATCAAAGCCAGTGAAGAGAGCTACGCACTAAATTTAAACAAGAAAGCTTCTTTTGTGTTTTTCAACCCCAAAAACCCCTCCGAAGGCCTCCAAAACCCCATTTCCGTCACCGGTGTCCCGTCGAACTTGTCTTCAAACGGACCTAACTTTCGATCCGCGTGTCAGTCCGACCTCCTACACCTGCCAGATCATAGCTCGTTCCATGAGCTTCAGTTTGACTAGTCGCAGCGCCCACATGCACTCCTAGATCATATGTTATGGCCTTTTTAGTGGGTATCGGGTTTGTTATGTTTTTCAATGCCTCGTTTCTAGCACCTGTTCCCTGTCAGCTTTTTTTTAAATGGTCGTAACTTCTGATCCGCCTGTCCATTCAGACTCTTTCACCTTTCAGGTCGATGATCATTTCGGGATCTTTGATTTGACAGGTCTCAGATCTAAAACAGACTCTCGGATCATAAGTTATCTCTGTTAATGTGAGTCTAATGTTTTTGTCTCTTTATGACCGTTTTTATGGGTTTTAACGATTGCTCCATTTATTACTGTTTATTTGGGTTTCCATGACTTGTTATCTTTATCAATGGTTTTTTGTGGGTTATTATGATGATTATGTTGAATTATTAAGGAGTTTTCCAGAGTTGTCACGAGTTTTCATGCGTTCTCATTCTTTCTAATGCCTCATTCTTCATATGCTTCTCCATCCATTTTCATGCGTTTTCATGATTTCTAATCCCTTATCACGTCTTTTCTTACTTTTTCATGTGTTTCCTTTATTATTTATTATTTATTTTCTATTATTTATAATATACTTTAATTTATTTATTATCTATTATTTGTAACTGGTTATTTATTATTTATATTTATATTTATTTATTATTTATATTTATTTATTATTTATTATTTATTATTTATTATTTATTATTAATATTTATTATTAATATTTATTATTTATTATTTATTATTTATTATTTATTATTTATTATTACTAATAATAAAATATTATTAATAATAATAATATTTGTTACTAGTTATTTATTAATTATTATTTAAAATTTATTATTTAAAATTTAAAATTTGTTATTTAAAATTTATTATTTATAATTTATAATTTATAATTTATTATTTATTATTTATTAATTATTAATTATTATTAATATTTAATATTTAATATTTATTTATTATTTATTATTTATTATTTATTATTTATTATTTATATTTATTTATTATTTATATTTACTTATTATTTATTATTTATATTTATTATTTATTACTTATATTTATTTATTATTTATTATTTATATTTATTTATTATTTATATTTATTTATTATTTATATTTATTTATTTTTTATATTTATTTATTATTTATTATTTATATTTATTTATTATTTATTATTTATTATTTATTATTTATATTTATTATTTATATTTATTATTTATATTTATTATTTATTATTTATAATTTATAATTTATAATTTATTATTTATTATTTATTATTTATTATTTATTATTAATAATAATTATTTATTATTTATTATTTATTATTTATTATTCATATTTATTTATTATTTATATTTATTTATATTTACTTATTATTTATTATTTATGTTTATTATTTATATTTATTATTTATTATTTATATTTATTATTAATATTTATTTATTATTAATATTTATTTATTATTTATATTTATTTATTATTTATTATTTATATTTATTTATTATTTATTATTTATATTTATTTATTATTTATTATTTATTATTTATTATTTATATTTATTAATTATATTTATTATTTATATTTATTATTTATATTTATTATTTAGTATTTATTATTTATTATTTATTATTTATTATTTATTATTTATTATTATTATTTATTTAGTATTTAGTATTTATATTTACTTATTATTTATTATTTATATTTATTTATTATTTAATATTTAAATTTATTTATTATTTATTATTTATATTTATTTATTATTTATTATCTATTATCTATTATTTATTATTTATATTTATTTATTATTTATATTTATTTATTATTTATATTTATTTATTATTTATTATTTATTATTTATATTTATTTATTATTTATAATTTCTATTTATTTATTATTTATTATTTATATTTATATTTATTTATTTATTATGTATTATGTATTATTTATTATTTAATATTCATTATTTATTATTTATTATTTATTATTTATTATTTATTATTTATTATTTATATCTATTATTTATTTATTATCTATTATCTATTATTTATTATTTATTATTTATATCTATTATTTATTTATTATTTATTATTTATTATTTATTATTTATTATTTATTATTTATATTTATTGATTATTTATGTTTATTTATTATTTATTATTTATTATTTATATTTATTTATATTTATTATTTATTATTTATATTTATTTATTATTTATTATTTATTATTTATATTTATTTATTATTTATTATTTATATTTATTTCTTATTTCTTATTTATATTTATTTATTATTTTTTATTTTTTATTTATTATTTATATTTTATTTATTATTTATTATTTATTATTTATTATTTATTATTTATTATTTATTATTTATTTATTATTTATATTTAATTATTATTTGTTATTTATATTTATTTATTATTTATTATTTATTATTTATTATTCCTTATTTATTATTTATTATTTATTATTTATTATTTATTATTATTGAGTTTATATCTATTATTTATGTATTATTTGTTTTTTCAATTAATATATATAAGTATATTAAATTCTATTTATTAACCACATGGCGAGTTTGCTGGAGTGGTAAAGTCTTTGGAAAATATGCAAGAGTTTAGGGGTTCAAATCTCACCAAACGCAGAATTTCTTTATATCGAATGGGCATGCATGGGCATGGGCATGGGCATGGGCATGTGCACGGGATGTGCATGCATGGATAAATAAAGTAATACCAAATAAAATAAATAAAAAATAAATACGAAATAAAATAAATAAATAAAATAAATACGAAATAAAAAAATAAAAAAAAAATGAAAAAAAATAAAAAAATAAAAAAATAAAAAAATAAAAAAAAATAAAAATAAATAAATAAATAAATAAATAAATAAATAAATAAATACGAAAAATAAATAAATAAATAAATAAATAAATAAATAAATAAATAAAATTAAACCGCAGTGAAACGTTCTGCGACGGTTTTGAAAACCGCTGCGAATAGTTTCCCGACGCACGCAAATAGTTTCCCGACGCACGATTTCGCGGCGGTTTTTCAAAACCGCCGCCAATCGATTTAGCGGCGGTTTAAACCGCCACGAAACGAAAAAAAACCGCCGCTAAATGCCTTTTTTGCCGTAGTGCCATGTTTAGTGTATCTTTCAATCCCCTCCTCGTGGAACAGTGGATTAACTCCATTGAAAATATATTCTCTGTCCTCTAGTGATCAGAAGAAGAGAAAGTCATACTGGAAGTCTATCATTTTTATGGGAAAGCCGATCAATGTTGGACACTGATCAAGAATACGAATCCCCAAGAGAAAATTGATTTTATGAACCCTCTATCTCAAGGAAAATTGATCAAGAATACGAAGCCCCAGGAGGAATTCAAGAAAATGTTTTATAATAAATATTTTCCCTAAACCCTCTGTCTCAAGATGAAAAGAGAGTTCTTAGGACTCAAGCCGAAGGAAGATGAGTCAATCGGGGTGTATGAAATAAACTTTACAAGGCTTTCAAGGTACGCCTCTGGCTTTATCATGAACACTGAAAGTAAGGTGTATCGCTTCTTTAGTAGACTAAAGCTGAGTCTATGAAAATTGATAGCGATTCAAGACTTCAACAGCTATGAGGAGATTGTTCGTTGTTCCCTCAAGGTTGAAATGGTGATCGAAGACTCTCAATGGTATCATGCGCCCAACGATAAGAACAGGAAAATGGAATCTCATGTGGGTGGTCCCACAAATAAATTCCATGATGGGAAGAAGCTCGATCATCCCACGTGTAAAAATTGTGGGAAGAAGCATCATGGGAACACTATAAAGGGAACCCGGAATTGCTTCAAATGTGGAAAGTTGGGACATCTGGCTAAAAAATGCCGATGAGATATGAAGAATTCTGCTAATGTGGAAGAAGAAAGGAAGGTTCATATCAACACTTAGCATGTAGTGCAGTGTTAAAACAGCAAGGAGCATGGGAATTATGCGAACAATTGACCTAAGCCTAGGGTTTTTAGAGGAAATCAACAAAAACCTACAAGGAAACAAGGAAGGGATTATGATATCACTATTGATGAGGTGGAGCCAAACAATGATGTGGTGACAGGTATGCTAGTTACTCATTCAATAATAAATAACATACTATTTGATTCTGGTTCTACTTATTCTTTTATATATTGAAATTTTTGTAGAACTATTCAAGCACCATCTCAAATTTTGGAGGACAAGTTATCTCTGATAAAAATGAATGTGAAAACTATTTCTTCCATGGTTTATAACTCCTCCTCGGTAAATTTTTTTGGACTAAACCTCCCAGAAAATATCTTCATACTTTTTTAGTGGAGTTTGATGCTATATTGGGCATGGATTGACTATCTTTATACAACGCCAACATAAAAATTAGGGAAAGGGATACCACTCTTCACATCCCGAATAATTTTCTAATTCATTACAAGTGTAAGGAGAAAGATGAATCTTCTTTAGACTCAGTGTTTAAAGTGTGGATGTTAATTCCTTATGAGAAAGCATTTCTAGCTCAAATGATTGAGACAAAGGAGGGAATCATACTTGAATACATGACCATCACGAGGGATTACACTGATGTATTCCTTAAAGAGATGCTTGGTCTTCCTCCTGATCGAGAGGTTGAGTTCTCAATTGAACTTATTCCTAGATCTCTACCTATATCAAAGACTCCTTATAAAGTGGCCACTGTAGAGCTAGAAGAGATGAAGAAGCAGTTACAGGAGAAGCAGGAGAAGGGTTTTATACGCCCAAGTGCTTCACCATGGGGTGAACCAGTCCTCTTTATCAAGAAGAAGGATAGATCAATGCGCCTCTGCATTGATTATTTTGAGCTAAATAAAAGCATGATAAAGAACAAGTATCCCCTACCACACATAGATGACTTGTTTGATCAGCTTCGTGGGGCCAATTATTTCTCTACGGTTGACCTTCTGTTGGGATATCACCAATTAAAGGTGAGGAAGGAAGATATTCCCAAGACTACCTTTCAAATGAGGTATGGACACTATGAGTTTATAGTGATGCCTTTAGAACTCACTAATGATCCATCAATTTTCAAGGATTTAATGAATAGAGTCTTTAGATATTACCTCAAAAAATTTGTGGTAGTCTTTATGGAAGATATTCTAATATAGTTTAAGAGTAAGGAGGAACATGAGGAGCATTTGAATACTGTGTTAAAGACTTTGGGAAGGGATAATCTGTATGAAAATTATAGTAAACGTATGTTCTAGATAGAGGAATTATCATTCTTGGGGCATGTTATCACCAAAAAAGGGACATCCATGGACCTGTCTAAGACAAAGGTGATTGAAGAGTGGCCCAGGCCAACATCTATAACAGAGATATACATCTTTCTGGGTCTAGTCGGGTATTACCAAAATTTTTTGAAGAAAATTTCATGATTTTCAAACCCAAGGACCAAGCTGACATGGAAGGGAGTGAAGTCTGTCTAGACTCAAGAATGTGATGACTCCTTTAAGGAGTTGAAAAGGATGCTAATCACTGCACCAATTCTCATAGTCCCAAAAAGTAGAGAACTCTTTGTGGTGTACAGTGATACTTTAAATAAGGGCTTAGGCTACGTGCTGATGAAAAATGATAAAGTGATATCCTATACCTCAAGGCAGCTGAATATCCATGAGAAAAACTATCCTACGCATGATCTAGATTTGACGACTGTGATCTTTGCGTTAAAAATATAAAGGCATTATCTCTATGAGGGAAAGTGTGAGATATATACTAATCACAAGAGTCTCAAATATATATTCACACAAAAAGAGCTTAATATTTTCTAGTGAAGATGGATTGATCTTCTCAAGAACTATGACTGCTCAATCCACTACCATCCCAGTAAGGCAAATAAGGTGGAAAATTCTCTATGTAGAAAGAATCATGCATCTTTATCAATGATGATAGTTGAAAAGTATCCGATCTTCTTAGATTTTTAGAGGATGGACATGGGAATCATTAAGAAAGGAACACCATCAATCCTTTCTCAAATGACTACTCAACCATCCCTCATGGAGAAAATAAAGGATGCTCAAAGAAAAGATGTGGAAATTCTGAAAAGGGTGTAAGCTATCAGAAATTGGAAATCCTATGAGTTCTAGATTGACAAGGATGGAGTCATAAGGTTTGTTTCACGATTATGTGTACCATCCAATCCGGAGATAAAGATGGATATTTTGAATGATGCACATAGTTCAACCTTCTCTATTATCCTAGGGAGAACAAAGATGTATCGAGATATCTGAGGGAAATTTAGGTGGGACATTATGAAGAATGATATTGCGGAGTATACATCAATGTGCCTTGTATGTCAACAAGTGAAGGCTGAAAGATTGAAGTATATTGGGATGATGAAACTACTACCCATACCAACATGGAAGTGGGAGAACATCACCATGGACTATGTCACTGGACTTCCAAGGTCATCTAGAGGAAAAAATGCTATATGGGTCATTGTGGATCATCTAACAAAGAAAACTCACTTTATCGAGATTCAAGAGTAATTATCATTGGATCAAATTGCACAGATATATATCAAAGAATTTATAAGGCTTCATGGATTACCACTATCTATTTTATCTTATTGAGATCCGATATTCAACTTGAATTTCTGGAAAAGTCTCCAACATTCACTAAGCCCTGAACTGAAATTTTGTACGAACTATCATCCTATAACTGATGAATAATCTGAGATAACTATTCATACACTGGAAGATATGTTGAGAGCATGTTCTATAAACTTCAAAGTAGGATGGGACCAACATCTTCCACTGGTTGAATTCTCCAACAACAACAATTTCCACCCGAGCATCCGAATGGAACCACACCAATCCCTTTATGGGAAAAGGTGCAGAACACTGGCATGTTGGGATGAAGTCAGTGAGGATAAGATGCTAGGACATGAAATGGTCAAAGAAATTATGGAGAAGGTGAAAACCATTAATTAACACATCAAGGAAGCCCAAATTTGACAAATGAGTTATGAAGATAATCGTCGATGAGACCTTGAGTTCAATGTTAGAGACTTTGTATTTCTACGCATATCTCTATGGAAGAATTTTATGAGGTTTTGGAAGAAAGGAAAGTTAAGTCCCAAGTACATAGGCTCCTTCAAGATTCTTGATCGTGTTGGGGTTTTGGACTATCGACTAACACTTCCACCTACCATATCCAAAGTGCAGGATGTCTTCCATGTATCACTCTTAAGGAAGTACATACCAAACCCTTCACATGTACTTTTTGCAGAGGTTGTACAGTTGGAGAATGATATTTCTTATGAGTAGCAGATAGTGAAGATCTTGTATTGTAGAGATAAAGTTCTACATAACATGACTACCCACCTGGTCAAGGTATTATGGTGGAACCATAAGTACAAATAGAAAACATGGGAACTAGAGGAGGTAATGAAGGAAAAGTACCCGCACATGTTTATGGCTGAGAATGCAAAACGAAATTTCAAGGGTGAAATTTCATAAGGGGGGAATAATGTAACAACTCAATGTTTTATGAATGGAAATTTACATCTTATAATTATGTCATATAATCACATGAAATTACAACATAATTAACTACTAAGTGCTATGTGACCTTTAAACATAATATTGTCACCTCTATGTTTTGAATTTCGAAAATCTAACATACATGGTTGAGATCAGTAAGATGTTTGGAGTCTAATGGAACAAACTTAATTTTTTTGTGAATACTAAACTACCATTATGAATAGTAACATACCCTTATAAATAGTAATATGACCCTTATGAATAGTAAATCGTCCAAAATAATAGTAACCTTATCTATGAATGTATAAAAAAATTTAGGAATCTTATAAGTGATAATATGACCATAGTAAAAGTATTGGTATTTGTGTAAGTCATATAAAATTAATTACAATTAATTAATTAATTTAAAAGAAAATTCATTTTTCTAAGAGGTGTTCATAAATTAATTTTTTTATATCTTCTAGTTT
Source organism: Viscum album (assembly GCA_963277665.1). NCBI lineage: Eukaryota > Viridiplantae > Streptophyta > Magnoliopsida > Santalales > Viscaceae > Viscum > Viscum album. The sequence continues at coordinate 848,591,761 of OY728166.1, read as the reverse complement.
TAAGAGAATTTTATAAGAACTTATGTAATTTTTGAAAGCATTATAAAATCAGTTATAGTTTTAAAATTCATATTTTTTCAAGTAAATTATTATTTTAAATAAAAATTAAATTAATCATATTTAGAAAATTATTTTTGAAAAATGGAGTACATTTTTTTATTCTGCACGTTGTAAAATGGTTATGGTCAATTTTTGGGATTTTTTTGAAAGACATGAATTTTTGGAGAATAGTAAAAAACATTAATTTACCATATAAATACATTATAATTTAAAACCACAATTCCTGAGATTATAAGTGATGTAAACACCCAAATCTCAAAATCACATGAAATTATTACTATTTTTGGTTATGGAATCATCACTATTTCAGGTATTGAGGGAAATTAATAAACTAAGGAATTAAATATTAAGAAATCCCTCCTCCCCTCCACTATATAAACCACCCACACTCCCCTCTTCTCTTCACTCATCTAAAGCCTTGTAAATTTCTTATGTTCTACCCAAATCACTCCCCAAGATCCTCCCTCATGTACAATAGCCCTTGGTCTCTTCAAAAGACCAAATCCACTCCCCTTAAGAGGCTCTCAAAGGAGATAAACTCAAGAGGTAAATTTCTCTTTCCTATTCTTTTATTTTCTTTCAAGTTCTTTTATTTTCTTGTTTATTTCCTCACATATCTTCACCCAAATGGTCCAATAAATCCAATAACATAAATTTAATGTAATTATATTATTCTAATGGGAGAATGTATCATAATCTCTCCCCCTCCTTTTATTAGATGAATGAAAATACCGTCTGAGATGTGTTGATTTATCACATTCAAGGACAACGAGTTTTCAATTTGCATTACAATATTATAGAACAATCATGAAACCATAGTATGTTTCAAAAAGAAAATAATATATGTATTATATCTTATTTGATGTTCTGGAATCCATTTTTCACACCATATGTAAAATAATAATACAAAACAAGTTGATTATGAGAAAAATCACCAAATTAATCCAAGTGTTTGTCATTAATGTTTTATATAATGATTCAACTTAACTCCAAGTAAACAAATTAAATTTACATAAATTAAACCTTATATATGTTAGATAATAAAATATAACTCCAATTCTGGAAAAACACCCCCATTTTAAATGATTCTCTGTTCATGAAAATAAGTAAAATGATAGTAAAGACCAAGAAAACAAACTGACCCAAACAATTAAATCAAACCACTTAACCCATCAAAAAGGTCATGAATGAACATAAAAAGGTTATAATAAATCTTTTAAATATAGGATAGGTTATGTAATTATTAATTAATGAAACTAATTTTATTATTCAGGTAATTAATATCAAGAAAAGAATACCATCAAACCCAAGGTAAGCGATCCTCTCTATTTCACATTTATTCAAGAATGTACTCTGTGTTATTCCCTTTTATGTGTAATCCCTAATAATGGGGTATGATTTTGAAACTCTAACATACTTATCTAATTATGTTTAAGTTATTAGAAATCCCTTTCTCTCTCATTATTCCCTCCTAATTACACCTGATACCATGCCGATAATCTGTAAGGGATTCCACCCGAACCTCCTTTGTTCCTTTTTGTTGCCTTATCTTGCTTTTACCAAAATGAAGTTATATGATCAATTCCATGCATCTTATAAATTATTTTTACATGTACAAAATTCATTTATCAAGACCCTATCATCATTCTCTTTTGGTGATATACATGTTTTTAAGGTATTCCCTCTTCAATACTTCCTGATAAGAAAACCTATTTTGAGGGAACTTCCCTAATTCTTACCCGATTTCAAGTACACTATATATTCAATTTTAATACAAAATTGACTTTATAAAATCAATATTTTTATTATGAAAAACTCATTTTTTCACTTCTAGTTTTATATAAATTATTTTTCCCTTTTCTATTTTAAAAGTGCTATAGTGTTTTCCTTAAAACCGCAAAAAATGTTTTAATTCTAAAATTTATTAAATAATTTTATTAAAAGTTATCAATTATACTTGACATCACATAACATGATAAATTACTATTTTTAATTATGAATTTCCATGTATATTTAAGTTCCATTCTTTCATGGACACTTTTATAATACATCCATTTTTTATGATTTATGACATGATTGTGGTACCCAATTCATTCCATGGGTAAACCTTATGTTTATGTAAGATTGATTATGTATGATTATTTATCTTGAAAAAATATTCATGAAAAGTTATGATGGGTGAGACCAGATAACACTACAATGCATTGGGTAAAGTTGAGTCTTATGAGATGTTGTGTGCGACGGTCTTGACGGTTAGCCTTGGCTTGTGTTACCATGTGCGACAGTCTGGTCGGTTAACCATGGCTTGTGCTACCATGTGCAATAGTCTTGGAAGTTAGCCTTGACTTGTGATAAAGACATATTTTACATTTATTAACATTATTATGACTCTATTTTTATATGATTCCATGTTTATATGTTATGATTCCATATGTCACATGCCTTTTTATATCATCATGTCATGCCTTCTATCCCATGTGCTAATGATTTGTTCTTATGGTTATTACCTTAATTGAATATTTAAATAATCCCTTTGTTCATTTTTTTCCCAGGGTACTCTATGTAGATGTTTGAGTACAATGGAGGTTAGGGTTTCAATTTGAAGATTAAATGAATAAACGTTTTATTTAGTTCCACGTTTTCAGTTTTATGTACCCAGTATTTCAAGACACTAGACTTTATGATACTTGAATTTTACTCTGATGTATAATTGTACTTAAAATCATATAATGTTTTATGTAAAATTCTAGGGTTTCTATAGTTGGTATCATAGGATGGTCCAGTTATTTTTGGAGATTAGGAATAGTCCACTTTAGTAAGAACCTTAAGGATGAGGCTATGTGTAAGAAAACACACCTAAATTTTGGTAAGTATAGAGTAAGTGGTTTATCAAGAAAATAAATCCCTATCTAGATAAAAATAAGTAGAGGTAGCTCTGGAACAAATGTATCTAGGGGTAAAACCGGAAAAAACCTTGTTGAGTTAGAATCAAATGGGAACTAGTGCACAATAACGGGCCTTGCTGCACTCTTGGTTTGACACTCCTGGGGGGATATGATTTGGTAAATTCACGATCATAGTACATCCATTATTAAAGAAATAAAAAAATATCCCATAATAATATAAGATAAGAAATAGATCAAGGATAACCTATATTGAAACATAGGGAATCACAAGTTAGGATATACTTCTCTTTTACAAGTTTATCCTCTTATGTTCAATGTTTCCTTTTTTATGCTCAATAGATAAATATTAAATCTCTCTAATTGTATGTTATTTTTCTTAGTTAATAGAGGGAAATAGAAGAACGTGTTCCAACAATAAATGTGATAGGGAATGTGAAGATCAACCTAATGATATGCCTGATATGATGGGAACGGGTGCTGAAAACTTCATGATAATACTTGATCAATTGGATCAAGTTATGAATAATAACTTGAATCATGTGGAACACCCTCGTCATCCAAAGAAAGATCATGTTGTCGTTGAATCCTTCATACGGAAAAGGCCTTCCATGTTTAGTGGATCATACAATCCCCTCCTCACGAAACTGTGGATTAACTCCATTGAAAAGATATTCTCTACCTCCAGTGCTTAGAAGAAGAAAAATTCATACCAGCGGTCTATCATTTTGATGGGGAAGATGATCATTGGTGGAAAATGATCAAGAATACAAATTACCGGGAGGAAATTCATTCCATGGTTTGGGAGGAATTAAATAAAATGTTATTTGAAAAATATTTTTTCTGAACCTTCTATCTCAAGATGGAAAGAGAGTTCCTCAGACTCAAGCAGAATGAAGATGAGTCAATTGGGGTGTATGAAGCAAAATTTACAAGGATTAGAAGGTGCACCTATGCCTTTATCATGAACACCAAAAGAAACATTTATTTCTTATTTAGTAGACTAAATCTGAGTCTATGAAAAGTGTTGGTGATTCGAGACTTCAACAGCTATGAAGAGATTTTCCATTTTCCCTCAAGGTTTAAATGAAGATCAGAAACTCTCATTGGTATCGTGGGACCATCGACAAGAATAGGAAAAAGGGATCTCATATGGGTGTTCCTAAAAAAAAATTCCATGATGGTAAGAAGCTCTATCATCCCACGCGTGAAAATTGTGGGAAGAATCATCCATGTAACTATCTAAAAGGAACCAAGAATTTATTAAAATGTGGAAAGTTGGGACATCTAGCTAAAAACTGCCAATGGCCGAATGGCCAGAAGGCCTTCCTTTTTTGTGGAGTTCGAGGCTATCTTGGGCATGGATTAACTATCTTTATACAAATCCAACATCAACTGTTAGGAATGGGAGATCACTCTTCACATCCCAAATCATCCTCAAATTCTCTACAAGTGTAAGAAGGAAGATGAATCTCATTTAGAATCAGTTTCTCAAGTGTGGATATTAATTCTTCATGAGCAAGCATTTCTTACTCAAATTATTGAGACAAAGGTGAGAATCATGCTTGAAGATATGCCCATCATGAGTGATTACCCTGATGCATTGCCTAAAGAGTTTCCTAGACTTCCTCTTGCTCGAGAGGTTGATTTCTCAATAGAACTTATTCCAAGATCTCTGCCTATATCAGAGACACCTTATAGAATGGCCACCGTAGAGATGGAAGTGCTGAAGAAGCAGTTGCAGGAAAATATGGAGAAGGGTTTTATACTCCCGAGTGCTTCACCATGGGGTGCACCAATAATATTTTTCAAGAATAAGGATGGATCAACGCATATCTGTGTTGATTGTCATGAGGTTAACGAAATCAGGATAAAAAACAAGTATCCCCTGCCATAGACAGATTACTTGTTTGATAATCTTTTGGGCCCATCTATTTCTCTAAGGTGGACCTTCGGCCGGGATATCACCAATTAAAGGTCAGGAAGGAAGATATTCCCAAGACTGCATTTCGAACGATGTATGGACAATATGAGTCCATAGTGATTACCTTCTCACTCACTAATGATCCAAAAATTTTCATGGATTTAATGAATAGAGTCTTTAGAGATTACCTCGACAAATTTGTGGTAGCCTTTATCGATGATATTATAATATACTCCAATTGCAAGGAGGAACATGAGGAGCATTTTAATACTGTGTTAAAGTATTTTTGAAGGGAGAATATGTATGAAAATCACAATAAATGTGAGTTCTAGATGGAAGAAGTATCATTCATGGAGCATGTTATCACCAACAAAGGGATATCCATGGACCCTTCCAAGAAGAAGGTGATTGAAGAGTGGCCCAGGCCAACATCTATAATGGATATCTATAGATTTCTGGGTCTAGATGGGTATTACTGACGATTTATGAAGAAATTTTCACAATTTTCAAACAAAATGACCAAGCTGACACGAAAGGGAGTGAAGTTTTTATGGACTCAGGAATGTGAAGACTGCTTTATGGAGTGTAAAGAGAGGCTAATCACTGCACTAGTACTCACACTCCCAAAAAGTGGAGAAATCTTTTGGGTGTACATTGATGCTCCAAAGAAGGTATTAGGTTGTGTGCTGATGAAAAATGATAAAGTGATAGCCTATGCTTTAAGACAGCTACAAATCCATGAGAAAAACTATCCTACACATGATATAGAGTTAGTGGCTATGATATTTATGTTAAAAATATGGAAACACTATCTCTATGGGGAGAAGTGTGAGATATATACTGATCACAAGAGTCTCAAATGCATACTCACACAAAAGACCTTAATATGCACCAGTGATGATGGATAGATATCATCAAGGAGTATGACTGATCAATCCACTACCATCTCGGTAAGTCAAATAAGGTGGAAAATGCTCTAAGTAGAAAGGATCTTGTATCTTTATCAATGATGAGAATTGAAAAGGATTCAATCTTTTTAGATTTTTAGATTATGGAAATGGAGATAATTAGGGGACGGACATCATCAATCCTTTCTCAAATGATTTCTCAACCATCCCTCATGGAGAAAATAAAGGTTTCTCAAAGAAAAGATGAGGAAATTCTGAAAAGGGTGGAATCTATCAGAAATGGGAAATTCTCTGAGTTCAATATTGATAAGAATTAAGTCACAAGGTTTGGGTCACGATTATGTGTACCATCTGATCTAGAGATAAATAAGGATTTTTTGAATGACTCATATAACTCAACCTTCGCTATTCACCCAAGGATCAAAAATATGTATCAAGATCTCTGAGAGATATTTTTGTGGGACAATATGAAGAAGGAAATTGATGAGTATACATCAAAGTGCCTGGTATGTTAACAAGTGAAGGCTAAAAGACAAAATTCAAAGGGGATGACCAAGCCACTACCCATACCAACAAGGAAGTGGGAGAACATCACCATGGACTTTTTCACTAGACTTCCAAGGGCATCCATAAGAAAAAAAATGCTATATGGGTAATTGCAGATCATCTTATAAAGACAACTAACTTTATCATGATTTGAGAGGACTTCTCATTGGATCAACTTTCACAGATATATATCAAAGAAGTGGTAAGCCTTCATGGAGTACCGCTATTTATTGTATCTGATCGAGATCTGAGATTCACCTCGATGTTTTGGAAAAGTATCCAACATGCTCTAAGAACTGAACTGAACTTCATTATGACCTATCATCATCAAAATGATGGCCAATCTAAGAGAACTATTCAGACAAAGAAAGATATGTTGGGAGAATGTTCTATGGACTTCAAAGTAGGATGAGACCAACATCTTCTACTGATTGAATTCTCTTAAAACAACAATTTCCACTCGAGCATCTGAATGGAACCAAACAAATCCCTTTATAGGGAAAGGTGAAGAACAACAGCGTGTTGGGATGAAGTCGGTGAGCGTAAGTAGATAAAACCTAAAATGATTGAAGAAATGGTGGAGAATATGAAAACCATTCAATAGCACATCAAGGCATCCCAAATTTGAAAAATGAGTTATATAGATAATCATCGATGAGACATTGAGTTCAAAGTTAGAGACATGGTATTTCTATGTATATCTCCATAGAATAAGGTCATGAGGTTTGGGAAGAAAGTAAAGTTAAGTCCCAGGTACATCAGCCCCTTAGAGATTCTTGATCATGTCAGGGCTGTGGCCTGTAGACTAGCACTTCCACCTACCATGTCCAAAGTGCATGATGTTTTTCATGTATCCCTATTAAGGAAGTAATTACCAGAACCTTCACATGTACTCTCTTTAGAGGTGGTACAGTTTGAGAATGATCTTTCTTACGCGTAGCAGCCAGTGAAGATATTGGATTGTAGAGATAAAGTTCTACGTAACAGGACTACTCACCCGGTCAAAGTATTATGGCAAAATCATAAGTATTAAGAGGCAACATGGGAACTAAAGGAGGAAATGAAGTAAAAGTACACACAACTATTTATTTCCTAAAATGAAAAACTAAATTTTGAGGGATAAATTTCATAAGGGGGGAATAATGTGATGACCTAATGTTTTATCAATGGAAATTCATTTCTTATAATTATGTCATATAATCATATGAAATTACCACATAATTAACTACTAAGTTATATGTGACCTTCCAACATAATATTATCACCTTTGTAATTTGAATTTTGAAAATCTGACATACATGGTTGCGGTCAGTAAGATTTTTGGAGTTTAATGGAACAAACTTAATTTTTTTGAATAGTAACCTACCCTTATGATTAGTAACATACCCTTATGAAAAGTAATATGACCCTTATGAATAGTAAATTTTCCAAAATAATAGTAACATCATCCATGAATGTATAAATAAAATTTATTAATCTTATAAGTGATAATATGACCATAGTAAAAGTATTGGTATTTTTGTAAGTCATAAATAAATAGATAAAATTAATTAATAAATTTAAAAGAAAATTAATTTTATTAAAAGGTTTTCATAAATTATAATTTTTATGTATTCTGTTTTTAAAATAATTTAATAAGACATTATGTAATTTTTGAAAGTATTATAAAATCAGTTATAGTTTTAAAATCCGTATATTTTCAAGTTAATTTTGATTTTAATTAAAAATTAAATTAATCATATTTAGAAAATTATTTTTTGTAAAATGGAGTTCATTTTTGGAATCTACACAAAAAAATGGTTTGGGTGAATTTTTGGAATTTTTCTAAAATACATGAATTTTTAGTGAATAGTAAAATACATTAATTTACTGTATAAATAAATTATAATTTAAAACCACTATTACTAACATCATAAGTGATGTAAGAACCCAAATATCAAACTCACATGAACTTATTTCTAATTTTGGTCATGTAATCATCACTATTTCTGGTCTTGAGGGAAATTAATAAACTAAGGAATTAAATATTAAGAAAACCCTTCTCCTCTCCACTATATAAACCACCCACACTCCCCTCTTATATTCACTCCTATAAAGCCTTGTGCCTTGCCTAATTTTTTACCAAATCACTCCCCAAGATCGTACACCACTTCTAATATCCCTTGGTCTCCTCAAAATACAAAATCCTCTCCCCTCAAGAGGCTCTCAAGGGAGATAAACTCAAGAGGTAAATTCCTCTTTCCGATTATTTTATTTTCTTTCAAATTATTTTCTTTTCTTGTTTCTTTCCTCACCTACCTTCACCCAAATGTTATGATAACTCCATTAAAAAACCTTCACAAGAATTATATTATGATAATGTGATAGTTTATCATAATATCCCCTCCTTTTATTCTATAATTGAAAATACAGTCCGAGATGTGTTGATTTATAACATTCAAGGACAACGAGTTTTCAATTTGGATTACCATATTTTGGACTTTTCATGAAAAAATTTCAATGGTTGAACCATATCATAATATATTTATTTTATCTTATTTGATTTTATGGAATCCTTTTTCACACCTGATGTAAAATAATAGTACAAAACAAGTTGATTCGCCAAATTAATCTAGGTGTTTATCATTAATGTTTTATATAATGATTCAACTTTAATACAAGTAAAAAAATTAAATTTACAACCATTTAACATTATGGACGTTAAATAATAAAATATAACTCCAATTCTGGACAACCATCCACATTTTACATGATTCTTCGTTCATGAAAATAAGTAAACTGATCGTAAAGACCAAGAAAATAAATAGACCCAAACAATGAAATTGAACAACTTAAACCATCAAAAAGGTCATGAATGAACTTAAAAATGTTATAATAAATATTTTACATATAGAATAGGTTACATAATTATTAATTAAAGAACCTAATTTAATTATTCAGGTCATTAATATCAATCGAAGAACACCATCGAATTTAAGGTAAGGGATCCTCTCTATTTCACCTTTTATTCAAGAATTTCCTCTTTATTATACCCCTTTATGTGTAATCCCTAATAACAGGGTATGATTTAGAACCTCCCCAATAATTCCCTAATGACTTATATGTGATTATAAACCCCTTTATCTCTCATTAGACCCTCTTAAGTACTCCCGATACCATATCGATAATCTGTAAGGGATTCCAACCGAACCTCCTTTGTTCCTTCAGGTCGCCTTATCTTTCTTTTACCAAAATGAACTTATCTTATATTTTATGTGCATATTATAAATGCATTTTAAATGTACCAAATTAATTTATCAAGACCCTTTCATCATTCTATTTCAGGTATATACATGTATTTAAGGGATTCCCTCCTCAATACCTCCCAATAAGCATACCTGTTTTGAGGGAACTTCCTGAATTCTTACCTGATTTAAAGTGAACTATATATTATGTTTTAAGACACCATTGTATTTCTAAAATATTTATTATAATTATGAAAACCTTCTTGTTTCACTTTGTCTTTTATATAAATTATCGCCCCCTTTTCTATTTTAAAGGCTCTATAGTGTTTTCCTTAAAACCGCACAAAAATCTATTAATGCTAAAATTTCTTAAATAATTTTCTTACATGATATAAATTTTAGTTGACATAACTTACCATTATAAATGAATATATACCTTATTAATTTTCATGTATATTTTAGTTCCTTTATTTCATGGACACTTCTATGATACAACCATTTTTTATGATTTATGACATGATTGTGGTACACAATTCTTTCTATGGGTAACCCTTATGTTTGTGTAAGATTCATTATGTATGATTATTTATATGGAAAACATATTCATGAAAAGTTACTATGGGTGTTCCTAGATAGCGCTCTAATTCATTGGGTAAATTTGAGTCTCACGAGACGTTATGTGCGACGGTCTTGGCAGTTAGCCTTGGCTTGTGCTACCTTGTGCGACAGTCTTGTCGGTTAGACTTGGCTTGTGCTACCATGTGTAACGATCTTGGAGGTTAGACTTGACTCATGAAAAAGACATTTTTTATGTTTTTGAAACATTATTATGACTCCATGTTTATATGATTTGATGTTTATATGTTATGATTTCATATGTCACATGCCTTTTATATCATCATGTCATGAATTTCTATCCCATGGGCTAATGATTTATTCTTATGGTTATTCAATTTATTGGGCTATTTAGCTCATACCTTTGTTCATGTGTTCCCCAGGGTACCCTATGTAGATTCTTGTGCACAATGGAATTTAGGATCTCAATTTTAACATTAAATAAATAAATGTTTTATTTAGTTCCATGTTTTCAGTTTTATGTACCTAGTATTCCAAGACACTAGAATTTATTATATTTGTCTTGTAATCTGATGTATAATTATGATTAAAATAATGTAATGTTATATGTAAAAGTCTAGGGTCACTATATTAGAGGTAAATTGAGCACTATCTAAGATAACATCAACCTATTCCTCTTAGACTCCTAAATGAAATTATGAGAAATATTTCATCAATTTCCACTCTTCCAATGATTCTTTCACAAAACGGGTTAGAAGTTTCATACTCAACATGTCAACAATGGAATTCCATTTCCCTGGAGTATATATGATGTTGAAATCAAAAGACTTCAGATACTTCACCCAACTACTCTGACGGTTATTCAAATATTTTTGAGATAAGATATAACTCAAACTCTTGTGGTCGAAATACATGGTAAACCATTCTATGAAAAGGTAATGCTGTTAAATCTTAAGAAAATGCATCATAACTATGAGTTCAAGGTCATGGATCATATAATTCTTCTCATGCGGCCTAACTTGTCTAGAACCAAAGACAATGATGTGATCATCCTTCATAGGAACACAACCCAAAACCAAACATGATGCATCAAAAAATACCATATAACCCTACCTGGCCTCTGGAAGAGTCAGCATTGGTGCATAAATAAAAAGATGTTTCAGCTCATGAAAATAAATATGACATTTATCATATCATGAAAACTTTACTCCCTTATAAGTGAGAGCGGTCATCAGAGAAGCCAACCTTGAGAAATACATTACGAACCAATGATAATACCCTTCTAGGAATCATAGAATCTCAAAAATATTATGCAGTTTCCCCCATGTCATAAAAACATTAAACTTTTAAAGATAAACTAAGATACCATGTTTTTGAGACTATGTATCCCAAGAACTTCACTTCATGAATCTAGAAATCACATTTTGATAGCTTTTCATAAAGTCGATGATTTCTCAACAATTCCAAAACTTCTCCCAGATGACGCACATGATCCTCCTCAAACTTAAAGTAAACTAGTTTGTTATTCACAAAGACCACCCAAAAATATCATGAAACTCATGGAAGAACCTGTTCATCAAATCCATAAACAATACAAGAGCATTGGTTAAAACAAATGGAATGAAAAGGAACTCATAATGGCTATACCTTCTCTGAAAGTAGGTTCTATAAATGATAGATTCTTTTATTCTAAACCGGTGATAATTAAACTAAAGATCAATCTCTGAGAACCACTTAAACCCTTTCAGCTAGTCAAATAAATCATTAGAAAATGAAAAAATATACATGTTTTTACCGTAACTCGATTTATTTTTCAGTAATCAACACATAGGTGAAGTGTTCCATCATCTTTATTTGAAAAAATAGTAGGTGCATACCAAGGTGACACACTAGGGTGTATAAATAATTTCTCAAGAAATTCGTTCAACTGAACCTTTAACTCTTTAATTTTAGCCAGTTCCATATGGTAAGAAGGTATATATACTAACTGAGTACTGGGAACTAAACCAATGGAGAACTCTACCACTCTTACTAGTGACAACCCAAAGAAATCAAAATGAAACACTTCTGAAAACTCTATGAAAACTGGAGGGAGATCATCACTCAAAGATTCCCACTCCTGGTCAAAATCAAACACCGATATTGTTTTCCCTAACTCTGGATAAGAGGTTCTAGCTCTACTTGACTTCGGGTTCCATTCTCCCTGAAAGATACGCCTCACCCCATTGGGAATGGTAAAGGAGACCCGTCAAAGATAACAATCAATTTAGGATTTACTATAAATGATCCAATCTATCCTGAAAATATAATTAAGATGTTTCATGTTGAGAACCATAAAATCCCAAGTAAGTTCAATTTATGAGAAGAGAAAACATAACTAGGACAATAGAGACCTCGATCTCTCTTTGTTCCGAGGGGTGTAGTAATATCTATCAAATAAGACAAAATATCTATATGAATATTTACCAAGTTCACAATATGAGTCGATATAAATGAATGATATGCACCAGTATAAAATAAATAATCCAATAATGATAAAGATATAGTGATTTTACCTCTCAATATCACTGGATCTATATCTACTTCCTCTGGAGAATCTTCCACGGAGTGAAGAACCTTCATTTTGGATGCCTATAACTAGAACCACTTAGATATTGAAGCATGTAATTTCCCCATAGTACTTTTAGGTACTAATGCGACCATTACACTACATGGGGTATAAAATATATAACATAATTTGTGTAGGTGACCTTAGAATCTATAAGAACTGTAGATATTGGGTGCCTCAGTACAAACATGTTTTGAATGAACAAGATTGACACACTGGAAGCAAGTCAAAGGGCCTCTTCTAGGAACTGTAGGTGGTATAGAGGAACCCTACTGTCAAGATACACCATGAGACTCATCAAAAATTATCTTTCTTTTAAAAAAACTCATAGAACTACCACTTGGAGAATAAGGAACTCCTGTGGACCTTGACATACCATCCATGTAAAGCTCAACCATTAACACCCTATTTAGAATTTAATTATAAGAAGATATATTTGGTAGGAATTCCAGAGAATGGATATCATATTTAATTCCCATATCAAACTATCGAGTCTTCATATTTAGGTGAAAATTTCATAAGATCGACAAAGTGGTCTGCATACATTTTCATGGTCCTATCATCTTGTTTGAGTTTGAAAAACTGCATAGCCTTAGCTAGCACCATGTAATCTAGATAGAACTAGTTAGTTAAAATAACATTGAATTAATCCCACTCTATACCCTCATTATTCTACTCCATAGACATCTAATACTAGCATCTCCTGCTAGGCCCCTTTAGCATGAAGGTGACACATTTCACCTTAATCAAATTAAGAATTTCCAAGAACTCAAAAAAATCCCTATATTCCTCAAGAAATCCTCATCCTTTTGAGGATCATTTGAGACTTAGAATGATGGTGGATTTTGGTGATGGAACTCTTGGGCATGATTCCACGATTCATACATTTGAGGTTTCACAACTTGAGATAGAACAAGATTGGTTACAGGTGCCTATCCTAGAGCTTAGACGACACATACAATAATATCAACTAGAGTTTGGTCCATAGAAGGATCTGATCTGTCACGACCCATCCCCTGGGGCTCGTGCCCTGACTACCCCAAGCCCGCCTTCCATAGGCCGGGGGCAGGAGACTAGCATCAAAAGGAAGATTCCCCCAAAACCAGGAAGGCATTGACTTTATATCCTATAAACAGACACGACCAAGAACACAACAAGATACGAACACAAGTAAACTGAATAGTAAAAAGAGTGTGTACAGTAAGTAAAAGGGGCCAGAATTCAAGCCCAACTAGAAAGTACAAGAAAACTGGAAAGTACAAGTAAACTGAAACAGCTCCTGTGAACACCTGCCAAGGATCCTACCTGAAGGGTAGGTACATCTCTCGAACAATCGTCTCTGTAGTAGGCCTCGTCTAAGGTCAACCTCCGAGCTACCTCCAGTCCTGGTACTCTCATCCTCAGTCAACATTTTCTGTCATCTGCACCAAACACAACAATGTGCGGGCGTAGCCCGTGCAGAGGTGAGTATAAAGATACTCAGTAGGGACCCCGAGACCCTCAAAGGTCTCACAAAATCTACAAAGGATAAACCACAAAGCATGAAAACAAATAACAAACCTACTTAGGTATATGACCACACATATACCTAAGTTATCAAGTATACCCATCTCATTCATGAGGAAACAGAAGGCCCAACTCATTAGCTCCAAGCTCAACTATTCCACGAAGGAAAGAATACCACGAAGGTAACACCACAAAGGTAAGTACCACAAAGGTAACACCACACAGAAGAATACCACAAAGGTATCACCACGAAGGTAAGTACTACACAGGTATGCCACATAGAAGAATACCACAAAGGTATCACCACGAAGGAAAGTAGCACATAGGTATGCCACACAGAAGAGTACCACCAAGGTTTCACCACGAAGGAAAGTACCACAAAGGTATGCCACACAGAAGAATACCACAAAGGTATCACCATGAAGGTAAGTACCACACGGGTATGACACACAAAAGAATACCACAATGGTATCACCAAGAAGGAAAGTACCACACAAGTACGCCACACAGAAGAATACCACCAAGGTTTCATCACGAAGGAAAGTACCACATAGGTACACCACACAGAAGAATATCACAAAGGTATCACCACAATGGTAAGTACCACACAGTTACGACACACAGAATAATTCCACAAAGTTATCACCAAGAAGGAAAGTACCAGACAGGTACACCACATAGAAGAATACCACCGAGGTATCACCACAACGAAAAGTACCACACATGTACACCACACAGAAAAATACTACAAAGGTATCACCATGAAGGTAAGGACTCATCTCACACAAAGTATAACTTATGTATGGTAGTAAAGATGATTAGATATAACTAATAAATCATCTTATTATGTTAAGAGGCAGACCCACATAGGATCAGAAATCATCAGACCCACATAGAATCCTAAATCATCAGACCCACATAAGATCCTAGTACATCATCAGACCCACATAGGATCCTAGTACAACAGACCCACATAGGATCCTAGAGTAGTCCCACATGGATTCATAGAGTGGATCCATGAGGGATCGTCAAGCACAGACCCACGAAGGATCCCAAATAATAGACCCACATAGGATCCCTTTATCATGTTACAACCATCCACAGGGTTCCCGCACTAAGCTCACTTGATTCTGAGAGGGTCCGATCGTCAAGCCACAGGTCAATAATCCCACTTCCACAAAGTCCCAGTAATAAGTATCCCAAAGGACCACCATGTAATAGGGATTTCAACACAACTGACTGTTCTTCAATCTGATGTCCGGTCTGTAAGTTATTGGCCTTTTAGTACCGAGGGCCCGGTTGGATTCGTGGTCGATCCTACTCGGACATACCCCAACATTATCCAAAAGTCAAGTGTAGTATACCAAAAGGACCATATCGATTCAAGTTTTCCAGTTCCACAGACAGTTTGTGAAACAGACGCCCGTAGCTCAAGATATAGCTGGAATAATGAAAAGGGTCGAAGTTGGTTTAGATCCAGTCCGACCTGGTCGGACCGACCCGGCCCGACCGACCCGGCCCGACCTGAACTAAGCTCGCTTGAGATTCTATAGTGTCTACATTTCTAAATCTCTCTCCCAGGTCTACTCTGGCACACACCCATGTTTCCACTATACTTTCACTAGAGGTACAATATTTCCCTAGATATTCTTCTCACTACAGTCTACAATTTGAATCTTATGCTCCTAAAAGTATGCAACAACATCCATATTGAATTTATCTACCTCTACCATGTGATAAGGGTCAAGATGATATATTTTAATTTATTAAACATTAAACACATCATTCATGTCACTATATCACTGTTGAAGGGATAAACGGTACACCACTAGACCAACCCTTTACACTCTCTCAAATGGATCAAAAAATCTAGGCACTAGCTTCCCATGTTTCCTAACATGGGAATTCACTAACCTAGGTGACACCTGAAGAAAATAATGATTACTAACCTCAAACTCTAGAGGTCATCTTCAAAGGCTAGTGTACAATTTCTTCTAACTCTGTGTGGTCACAAAGCATTTTGCAATCAACTGAACCTATTCAGATGTCTCCTACATGAGACCAGGTCCAATGATTGTGGACTCACGTACCTTCATCTAGTGAAGAGGAAAACAAAAAGTTCTTCCATAAAAATCCTTTAAAGGATACATTTGGATCGATTATTGAAAGTTTTTATTATAAGAAACCTCCACAAGTACTATATGTAGCTCTCAATAACCACCAAAATCCAAGGCATAGTCTCATAACATATCTTCCAAAACCTGAATTGTCCAATCATATTAGCCTTTATTCTGAGGATGACAAGATGTATTCATAAGTACCCATGTTCTCATAGCCTTAGAAATACCCTTCTATAATAGAGATGTGAAATTAGGATCCCGATCAGAAATGAAACTCCTTCGAATATTATGCAGTAAAATTATTTCTTGCATGTAGAAACTACCCAGATCATCAATGGTGAAGGTATCCATGATAGAAAAGAAGTGGAATACCTTCATCATTCAACCCATGATCACCCATATAAAATCATTCTTATGAGGTGTCATAGGTAATAA
The DNA here is from genome assembly GCA_963277665.1 of Viscum album. Taxonomy (NCBI): domain Eukaryota; kingdom Viridiplantae; phylum Streptophyta; class Magnoliopsida; order Santalales; family Viscaceae; genus Viscum; species Viscum album. The sequence goes on along the minus strand of OY728166.1, from coordinate 848,574,951 downwards.
TATCATGAAGTCCATAGTGAAATCATCCCACTTCCATTTTGTAATGGGTAGGGGCTACAACAACCTATCAAGAATTTAATTCTATTCCTTTACCTACTGAAAGGTGATATATCTCATCATGAATCCCACTATCTATTTTTTCATTCCTGTACACTAGTATTTCCTAAATATATCATGATATATCTTTTTTATACTCGTATCCAATGCCCAGTTAGAAGCATGGAACTCTTTTATCATCTCCTCATGAAAACCCATAGAAACCCATACTCGAACTTAGAAAAGAATAACATTTACTCTATCAAGAGACATTCCTGATGGTTGATCCCAAACATAAAACTTGTACCTAGGAGCTAATCTCTCCAGTTCAAATAACTTCTCGGTCATGATCTGGTCAATAATCATGTGTGCAACTGATGTTGAAGTCAAAGCTACCCGTCCTTGGGACTCTTGAACATCGAGATGCATATCTATAAAGAGAAACATCATCTTCCACTCATCGTAATACTATTTAAATACCTATGTCTATGTATTATTGTTCAAATAATTAGCAATGACGTTTCCCTTTCCTACTGTGTAATCCAACTCAATGTCAAAAGACTGCTGATACTCATCCCACCTCCTCTGAAGAAGGATTAAGTCTCACTAGGAAAAGATGTACTTGGGGATATTGTGGTCTATGTACACCACAAACCTCTCTCCCAATAGAGATTTTCTACAACATATCATGTTCTATACCACCATAACTAACTATAAATTTTGATATGGGTAATTCCTCTCACATGGTATTAGATGTTTGGATCCATAAGAAACAACTCGATCCTCCTTTTTCAGAACTGCTCTGTGTTCCACTGTATATGTGTCACAACTCAAGGTATAAATATTTCCTAGAATAGGAAAAGTTAGTATTGGTGATGAGGTAAACATGATATTCAGATTCTAGAAGTCTTCCTTACAAGAATCTAACCAAACAAACCTCACCCCTTTCTTGGTCATCCTAAACATCGGTACTGATAAACGAGAGAACTACTCGATGAAACACAAATAATATATTGATAAACTATGAAAAAACTGAATCTAAAATACATTATTGTGTCACTAAAAATATACAAAATCTATAATTATTTCTAGGTCCACTTAGAATCCAATATCTGAGATGACATATCCCGAGAAGTTCACTCGATCAATATATAAGTTTCCTTTTGATAGCTTAATGTAAAGATGATGCTATCTCAGTTTACTCAGGATGATGTCAAAATATTGGGAATGATCATTTTATAAATTTTATTACACTAATATGTCATAAAAACCAAAAAAGGATCCAAGAATGTATGGAAGTATCTATTCATCATGGCCATGAATACTTCTGGTGCATTTTTCAAACCAAACAACATCACCGCGAACTCATACAAGCCATAAACATTCCTAAAAGTATTCTAAGTTATGTAAAACATTCTCTCTCTCAATTGATGGTACCATAACCTTGATTTGATCTTGGATAAGATCCTTAAACCTCTCAACTGATCAAAGAGATCATCAATTCATGGAAGGGGATATCAGTTCTTGACTATTATTTGGTTTAATCTTCGATAATTCAAACATACGAATAAAGTCCCATTAGCCTTCTTGGTGAAAAGCATGGGAGAACCCCAAAGAAAATTACTAGTCCGTATAAATTATTTGGCTTAAAAGTCTCCCAAATAAAATTTCAACTCATAAATCTCTATTAGTTACATTTTACACGGTGGGATAGAAATTGGTTCAGCTCCCAACACCAACTCAATTGTGAACTCAAGAGTTTCTAGAGAACATTCTTTGTAACATTTTATATCCTCTAACTGCACTCCCAATGGAGTGTCGATAGTCCTAACAACATATAAAAACTATAAAAAAACCCCTAAACATTTTTGAATTGATAAGATAGGATGGAATGGGATTCTCCTATATAAAAAAACACATGAAAGGGTAGATAATACAAGGATCATACCTCTGATGGTAGATGGTTCTTCCTCCAAACTAGCAAGAGTAGACTTTATAGTGTACAGTTGACTCACCCCTCTACATTGGGATCCAGTATGAATCCCCTTTATTGTTCCATCTAAATGGTACTATTTCTACTATGATGGGGTATCACACCCCCTACCTCGGCCTGAACGTTAGGTGGAACTTCAACAACTTATTTGCTAAGGGGTAGTCGAGTCCCTCCTTGACTCAGGTGCATATGTTAATCCCGTGACAATTATCTACTGTAGTATACCTCTAAAAAACCTTTGAAGATGACCCATATTTCAAAAATCCCAAAACTCCATAGTGGGGTAAGAAAACTAAGGGTGCTTTTGTCTAGCCTTTCCACAATTAAAGCACTACAACAAGACATGATTTTGAGATAAATTCCCATTTCACTGGATTCTCTACTTACTACCACCTTGATGATAAATATCATAGGATCACTTCCTACTATCAGATGATGATATTCTAGATTTTCCTTTTGAAACTACATGGACACCACTTATGGCCTTTTTAGATTCCATTCCATGACGAGATCTTGATTTATCATGTCCTTAAAACTTCTTAGATGAAAGATGTTCACCTATGACCTGACCTGATAATGAATCCCATCATGAAAATATCTTACCCTAGAAACCTCATCAGCTACCAGGAATAGAGAAAAGAACTATCAGTATGTGTAGTGTCCAACATAGTCTATCAGTGACATTCCGTCCTTTGTCAAGTGCATGAACTAATGAGACTTCTCATCCCTCAAAATATTTTTCTAGAAGAGGCTCAGAAACATTACTTTTAAATCCTTATAGGCTAACTCCTCTTGCTTTCCATATTTCTCCAGGATATACCACCAATGATTGGATGGTCCTAGAAACATATAAGAACCAAGCTTCACCCTCATATCATCAGGTGTCTCAAGGTGATTGAAGATGACATGGATTGACTCAATCTAGAAATCAACGGCCTGGGGGACTCCCTCCCTAATGAACGTGGGAAGATATTACAACTAAAAATATATTTTTATATTATATATTGAATGCGTGGTTTAAAAAATATACCTCTCCATGTATTTCCTAACCCTTAGTAATCTTTCACGAAATTGATCTTCCATTAGATTCTATAGAGTCACATAAAGTTCTGGGTCAACCATGTTAGGATTGTGCTGATTACCATGCTCATGATTCTCAAATCGAAGATGACATAGATGGATTTTCTCTAAAAATACCAAAACAATCCTTAGAACACAATAACTCAACAATATTAACTCCAATAGGTGATATAAATAGAGAACCACTTGATCAAGGTTCCTCTAAACATGGAATGACATGTGATTTGGCATAATATAACAATTCCCTTCATCTCATTTATCAAATATCACAAGGGATTTCATTTCTCAGTTCATATAGACATGTATGTCACATGTGGTGAAAATTTCACTATCATGAGAAATTCATGTCAACACATATCCCCATGTTCCTATAATGATACATGCATACTCATATCATGCCATATCGATTCATGAGAAAATATCTCAATAAACAATAACATCACACATCAAGTGAATAAAACAAGGTGAAATAACATTAAAAATGTAACAAGAGAACAACATGAACAACAATATCATCCTTGTGAACTTGGATTTTCTCCTGTACATGGGTTAGCTACTCCCAGGCACAAGCTCATTGCCAAGCCCCGACACAACCTAGTCTTCTTTTTACCTTTCAAAAATAGTAAGGAAACATATTAGAAAAACATAATGCCTTTGATAACACTTTATAATGTCCCTAACTTGATACTACCACATGTGACACACCCGAATTAGATAAGTGACCTAAGGTATGCTTCCCTATATTCCAGATCCTTTTGACTAGCAATAAGGGAGTAATGGATATAGTGGGGAGACTATACCATTTGGAAGAGAGAAGAATAAAAATAGAAATAATAATAGAGTATAGGAAACAAAATATTCAACAATATTCATCCATATAATAATAGAGAACAACCCTAATGTATCAATAATAATTGAAACATGTAATGACTAGCTGAAATTTAACTAAATGATGTATTAAATGTCAAACCAAAAAATGAATAAGAAAAATAAAATAAAAGGCTACAAGTCCCAGATCTTGATCCCAATATCGGTCTCATATCTAAGATCCAACCCATCTAGAAAGAAACAATCTACAACATGGTCTCTTTCCCTTGTCTAGACTTTCATCCATGAAATATTTCTAGGTACCAAACAGCAGCCCGTCCAGGGTGTGAGTACAACCTAATAGGTCAAAACCATCATGTCTAAAAAAATAAAGTATGATATATATATTTAAGGAAATAAATCAACTAAAAAGGTATTTATTTAATTAATTAATGCTGAATATGAAATAAATATACTAACCCTCGAGCTTCCGGTTGACACCCAGGGTCATCCCCAACCTTCTTTAGCACCAATCTAGAATATCACTGAGCATGTTGTGGAATCATGCCAACTATTTCCATAAAACACCCAGGGTATAGCCTAAAAATCATAATAGGAGAACCAAGAAGAGACTTATAATAATTACAGTATTTCTAAACCAAGACCTATAAGCATTACAACATGTCCGGTCTAACCCCTATCAGGATTATAGCATGTCCATACCAAGCCCTATAAGCATTACAACTTGTTGGGGACAATAACTATAAGCATTACAACATGACACAAGTCATTATAATCCATTTTTTAAAATAATTAAATTTCCATTTATCTATCCATTTACATTCTATATGATCAGAATCCAAATTATTATCATAATTACATCAATTCCCATTCCAATTATCTTTCAAATCCCCAAGGTTGTTATAATTCTAATTAACTAACTTTCAGTTTGTGTGATATCATATAAATCATTCCCAAAAAAATTTATTAAAAATCACTTTATTAATCCAAAAAATGACCAATTAAAAACATCATTAGGTGTAAAGTTCAATATAACCATAATATCAAGAAAGGTCTAAGTTTGACACACATATCAGATGGTCGCATGTCATGGTATCAACACCTAAAGAACCAATGGGATAAAATGGGAGGTTTTTATATGATATTATCACCAATGAGTAATTTATTAAATTATTTGGGATTCCTACACAGTGTTTTAGCATGATTAGACTTATTACAAATACTTGGATTTATTTAATCATACAAAAGGGATAAAATCTAGACCATCCACCTCAAACGAAGAAGACACAGACACACTTCTGATGTTCATGGAATCATTTTAATCATCCTAATATACCTTCAATTGATGATAAGAAAAGTTTATCAACAAGGGTACTCCAATAGAAAACCAATTAATGAGAGGAAGAAGAGAAACTAAAAGGATTAACTTCATACTCTAGACCCGAAACACCATGGTGGAAGGCTCAGGTTACTATAGATTGATCCCTAGAAGGTGAGGGTTGAATCCACTGGAAAGGAGGCCACAAGACTTTGAAAAGCTCTCTAGGGTGCCTAGAGGTTGAGAGGAAAAATTTAAATCTAAACGAGTTTAGAAGAATCAAGGGTATTTATAGAAAGACTATTAAAAATAAGACCATGGCGTATCCCACTAGGTCATTCCACAGAATCGGCTGACACAGGGTACACTACGACCCAACTTAAGAAACCATGCCACAATCCCCCTGGGTTAAACCATGTATGAGATATATGGCAGTTTATTCATCATAGATCCTATAAATCTTGGAATATAGTATATCATAGCATATTCCACCACATCAGAACTACCTGAATCCTAAACAAATGGCTATATCACTTCCAGCCTCCATGCTGCAAGGGTATCAAAATTGGTTGAACTGACCAATTACCTCCTCAAGACCCTATGTTATAGTCTCTCTTCCATGTTTTATCCATTAAATGATTGGAATAATCCTAAAAAAGACCTCCAAGGACCCTACTCTATAGCATGGATCTCAACGCTTCAATGAAGAAGACTACATCGTAACCCAGATCTCTACGACATTATTTTTCCTACTGCAAAGAAAAGTAGATCAAATCTTCTCCTGCGTCCTTCCTTTAATCAAATAACCCCTAAAAAAGTCTTGATAACAAGGTTATAACAAAAAACAATAGGCTCTGTTGGTCGGAGTGGACACTCAAGAGGGGGGGGGGGGTGAATTGAGTTCCAATTAAAATTTCTGCTAAAAACAATTTCTATTAAAATCCCCCAATTTCAAAAACAAATTAAACTATACTGAATTTATACAGATTATAAAGGTTCAATTAGTTTCTCAAAGATTGATTAATTATCAGTTAACTTAATCTGATGATTAGATTAACTTTTGAAACTAACTTACTAGTTTATAATAAATATAAACACTTGCGAGTTTAACTATCAAAGTAGCTTTGAAAATAAATTATATTTCAAAGTAATAGCAGCGGAATATGAAATAAATGTATATAGTATGGATATAGGTTGTAATTAAAAACACAAGATTTAACCAAGAGGTTCAGTCTCAAGCCGAGACTTAGTCCTCTCAAAATTTATATAAAGTGATCCACACCCTGGATCTGGGTTAACAACAGTGATCACACTGTTCCGGTCAGGAGACCTCTACCACAGTTATACGTGGGATAACAAACAACATCTCAAAGCTGTCCAGGTCACACTCGACCTCTACCACTATCCACAGTGGGAAATAAAGGATGTAAAGATTGTGAGTGACGATTTACAAATCCTCCAGTTAAGGTTCAGGAGATAGTGTGTGTGTAATAATTAACAGGCTACACACACTGCTCGTAATACAAATACTAAATCACTTAGAGAAAGATATAGAATTTAGAATGGCTCTGGTGATTGCAGTGCAGCTCTGGACTCCTTTGGATTTGATCAGAAATGGTTCTGAGTCCTTCTCTAGTATTTGACAGAAAAACAGAGTATCGTTTCTTCTTTCAGTGCTTCCAGGTTCAGCTTGGTTATTGGCTGAGAAAATGAAGTGTTCTGTGTAGTTCTTCTTTAGCATAGATTGCTCGATGTATGCTCTGTGTTCTGAAGTCTGGTAGTAGTAGTCTTGTGAGTGAAAGTTCTCCAGTTGTTCTTGGCACGTTTTGAGCTTGATCGCAAGTGTGTTCTGTGTGCTTGATCTCTTCATGTCTCTTGTATCTCTCCCCTTTACTGATACATACACGATGTCTTTTTTTATGACTTTTTTTGTTTTTCTATGAAGAATGAATGATTATGCTTTTCGATCATACTTGGTACGGTTTTCTGAAATGGCAACATAAATCATTTAATAAAATTAAATGCATCAAAAGTAACAAATGTAACCGTTAGTGTAATAAACAAATAGTGTCGAGGATATAGGATTTGACTCTGCAGTTCATTAGGTAGCCGTTTGTTTGTAGACGTGTACGGTTGACTCGGTATAGGATCTTCCATCGGTAGATCTTCAAACTCTTATCGGTGGCTCTTATCGGCAGCTCTTATCGGTAGCTCTTATCGGTATCTCTTATCGGTAGCTCGATGTCCATCGGTAGTTCTGTGCATCGGTAGCTCTCTGTCCATCGGTAGCTCTGTGCATCGGTAGCTCTGTGCATCGGTAGCTCTTTGTCCATCGATAGCTCTGTGCATCAGTAGCTCTCTGTCCATCGGTAGCTCTGTGCATCGGTAGCTCTCTGTCCATCGGTAGCTCTGTGCATCGGTAGCTCTCTGTCCATCGGTAGCTCTGTGCATCGGTAGCTCTGTGCATCAGTAGCTCTATGCATCGGTATCTCTGGCTATCGGTAGCTATCTGTCCATCAGTAGCTCTGACTATTATGCATATCGGTAGCTCTGTTCAGGTCAGTGATACTTACACTTGACTGTCATATGCAAAACACATCTAATTCACTTATAATCATTTCCAAACTTATATAAACATGGATAAGCGAGATTAACATAAATCAGAAATTATTTTAACATTAATATTAACTTAATCATCGATTTGAAAGTATTAAAGTGTAGATCAACAATAATTGTGAATATCATAATATATGAAAACATAATTGGGATTGTTAAAACATATGAATACAAGATTGGGATTATCAAAACAGGTGAGGTCAACAATCTCCCCATTTTTGATAATCACAACTTATGATATGACCATTTTAAGATAGAGAGAATATAGTATTAGATAGTATAACATTAATATTCAATTTTCTCAAAGAAGACAGTATCAGAGGAAATAGGAAATAGTAACAGAAAAATATAGATAAAAAATTATCATAGGTAGAATTAAATACAATAGTATCAGAGATAAACTTTGAAAGAATTGGTACCAAAGAAGTAAATGTAAGAAATAGTATCAAAGGCATGTAAGAAATAGTATTAAAGGCTCCTCCTTTGATCATATTTCTCCCCTTTTATATTTCTTGTCTCCCCCTTTGTGATAATCCAAAAGTGGGAAACCAAACATAGAAAACTGATAAACTGAGACAGTGGAAAAAAATTGCATTTGTATTAGATCAGACAAAAAAGTACATAAACAGAATAGAAAAAACAAAAAGATTCCTATCAAACATCCTTGCCACTTTATTAATCCACATCTTCAATGTGAGCTTTTACCTTGGGATCAGAAGAGAATTCAGGTGTTGAGGATACTGGGGAGGACTTTGGAATTCCAGAAATGATCAGAGGGGGCTGAGCAACTGATACACTACCGGGCCTGTAATGGGAAGTCCTTTGAGGGGTCATAGGTGTGAGACTTCTTATGGCTTGAGCAGGAGTCATCTGAACTGGAGACACAGTAGAGGCAGAGGCAGGAAAAGCAGGAGGTACAATGACTGGTCTGGCATCCACATGCAGGAAGGGCAGCAACAGGTTTCTGAAATCCATTATAATGCTTCCTCCTCTCTCCATTGCAGACACAAAATCATCTCTATTTTCAATGAATTTATCCAAAGCAGGAGTAGGCTCCCTGAGCTTACTAACCTGCTCTCTAAAGGCCTGAGTCACTAGAGGTAACTTTAGATACTCAAGCAGAAGTTTGAAATGGTTGGTCAGTTGTTGCTTGGTATAAACCTTTTCAAAATAAGTATCCACCTTATTCTTGATTGCTTCTTGAGAAGCAGAGGCATTTCTCATGTAGTCCTGGACGATTTGCATTATTTCTCTGGCTGAATCCCTGGTAGACAGCACAACTCGACTTAAATCTGATGAGTCCACAGAGCCACTGGTTGACAAGGAACCAAGATCCTCCTTCATCAGAGCACGAAATTGATTCAGATCAATTGCAGATTTTGGAACTAGAGGACCAAGAGAGAAGGATACAGTTTCTTTGAAGCTTGTGGTCAACCCACTAATCAGATTTTGCATTTGAGAGTCCTGATCTTTAACATGATCCTTCAATGATGTTTTTAAAGCTTCAAACACCGAGACCAGCTGACTTACAACACTCTTCACATTGGCTAAATCCTTATCACCTTGAGATTTTGAATTCATGAAAGAGTCTAAGGCAACAATAGATATCCATAGAGCTTAAAGATCTGCTTCTAGACTAGAGGTTTGAGTCTGGAACTCCTTGACTTCTTTGATTAGCTCACCCACAAAAGTTGACAGATTGAAACCAAGAGAAAGCTCAAAAGACCTTTCTAACATCTTCATTTCTTCACCAAAATAGTGCTTTATCTCAGCAATAGAGGCACTGAAGGATTCCTTCAGCTCATGATTTAGGGATTCGAGGTCAGACTTTGTAACAAAATCAGTAGGAGCAACTGTAGTAGATACTCTTTCAGAAGCTAAACTGACTACAGAGTCAGCCATGACAGATTGAATTGAGGATACTAAAAAGGATTCCATTGTCTTTACTTCTTATACAAAACTGACTTTGAGATTTTCTTTCAGCACATCTAAATCATGTACTCGGACCACATCAGCAGGTAATAACTCAAAATTGATGTTATAGCTGATCTTTGGTCTATTCAAAGATACTTCATTATCCGAATCAGGATAATCCAAGCCAAAGACTATAAAACCTGGGTCTTCTACCCAGTCTTCAGACTCGATAGTCACTGTAACATTTCCAAACTTGGTGTGATGCTCCCCCTCAATGGGTGCATTCTCATATATAGCAACTACATTCTCTGCTGGTCTTTCTTCATCATAATATTCCACAACAACTTCTATCTCTGCAGCAGTAGGATGATTTTCTGGAATAGGTACAACTTCTCCTCTTTCTCTTTCTTCATCCATAGAAGGTACAACTGAGCTTCCAATAACTGGACTCAGACTCAATTCAGCAGAATCAGATAATTCAGAGACATTCTTTTCTTACTCTACATGCTTAGAGACCGACTGGTCTTCCTCATTAGCAGGTGTCTCTACTTCTGCTAGTACTTCCTTTTCTAAAGAACTAACTTCAGCAACAGGGCTTGGAGGCAAGTCAGGATCTCCTCCCTCATCTATAGGAGTTTCTTCCTCTTCTTCTTCTTCTTCTGACTCATCACTGTACTCAGGTTCTTCTTCATCAGGTCCTAGACCTGGATCTCTTTTATCCTTTGGCCTTGAAGGATAATCCACAGGATTAAACTTATCATATACCTTTTGGTCATCATTGACCCATTATCCTCTCCACAGATTCCAATTAATCTTCATATATTTTCAAATTGTAGTAGTGATACAAAAGTTTCCCTTCACTACAACTGTCTCATATTGAGACTCAGTTATCCCTTTCACTTTGATCATTACAGAAATCAACTTAGCAAAGAATAGGGCATTAGTCTTTGATTTCGGCATTGTCATATCTTCCATTTGACTCATCACAAATCTGCATAAATTGACCTTGACATCATGTCTCAAAAGATGTAGGAGATAGATATCCTGATATCTCAAATTAGAAAAGTCTCCTCTCCTTGGTATCAATACATGTTGAACAAACATGAACAGTAATCTGTTCTCTCCATCCATTTCTGTAGCAACCACTTGCCTTGGAGTTCCATCACCAGTCAGTTCTTTCAACGCGGTCTCATGATCAAAAATGTCACTGGTAGGTGGCATTTCTCTTGATACATATCCAGACACACCTCCATGAGGAACTTTTAAGCAATCATCCCATTCTACTGATGAAAATGATAGTACTTTACCATTTACAAACGAAGATACTTGGTTCTCATTCTCTAACTTCTCGAAGCTTACGAACTCATAAAACTGTTTTACGAACTTTGGGTAGTAGGGAACGCTGTTATTTGAAAAGCAGTCTACCCATCTCTGAGCTTCCAGAACTTCGAGCACCAAGGACCTGGTGGGCAGCAACCAGTCTACAGACTACTCTTTTTCGACCACAATAGCTCTATTTTGCAGATGAGGATTTACTGGTCTCCTTCCTGACCTAGTTCTAACAACACTACTCGCTTCTGGATCGGACTTCTGCCTTTTTTCTTTAGGCTCAACACAGTCTTCTCGGATGACAGGAATTTTGGTTTTTGTCATCGCTGGTTCGAGGGATCTCAGGTTTGCAGAGGGTTCGGGTTCTAAGGTTCGAAGGTAAAAGGTTTTGGGTTCGGTGGAGTGAGAAGCGGCTTAGACTTAGTTTTATCATTTAGGAATCATAAGTTAAATAACTAAAAATAAAATAAAAGAAAACGGTTCACATTCTTGACGACAGACAAAAGATTTAAAACAGCACTTTATCGGTGATGATTTTTATCGGTGAGGATTTCTATCGGTGAGGATTTCTATCGGTGAGGATTTCTATCGGTGAGGATTTCTATCAGTGAGGATTTATATCGGTGAGAATTTCTATCAGTGAGGATTTATATCGGTGAGGATTTCTATCGGTGAGGATTTCTATCGGTGAATATTTCTATCGGTGAAGATTTCTATCGGTGAGGATTTCTATCGGTGAAGATTAAACATCCCCAGCTCGTGCCTAATGTAACATAACCTATCCACACTTAAGGGTTTTGTGAAAATGTCGGCCAATTGATGTTCAGTGCCGATAAATTCAAGAGAAATATCACCCTTTTGATAATGATCTCTTATAAAATGATGCCTTACAATAATGTGTTTGGTTCTTGAGTGAGATACAGGGTTCTTTGAGATGTTTATTGCACTAGTGTTGTCACAGTTAATCGAAACATGCTTAAAATCATATCCATAGTCCAAGAGAGTGTGTTTCATCCACAGAATTTGTGCACAGCAACTACCAGCAGCTATATACTCTGCTTCAGCAGTGGATAGAGCTACAAAATTCTGCTTTTTACTACACCAAGATACTAAGTATTTTCCTAATAAATGACATGTTCCTGAAGTGCTTTTTCTGTCTAATTTTCAACCAGCAAAGTCAGCATCTGAATAACTCATTAACTCAAAGGATTGTCCTTTTGGATAAAATAAACCAAGGTTAACAGTATGTTTGAGATACTTGAAAATTCTTTTAACAGCAAGCAAATGAAATTCTTTCGGGTTAGCTTGAAATCTTGCACACATACATACACTGAACATAATATCTGGTCGACTAGAAGTAAGATAAAGTAAACTACCAATCATACCCCTATAATTGGTTTGATCCACTGGTTTCCCAGTTTCATCTGTATCCAATTTACAGATTGTACTCATAGGAGTTTCACTCTCCTTAATACTGTCCAAACCAAATCATTTTAAAAGATCCTTTCTATATTTACTTTGATTAAAAATAATACCATTTTCATTTTTAAATACTTGAAATCCAAGAAAGTATTTGAGTTCTCCCATTAAACTCATTTCAAAATCATTTTTCATACTTTTTTTGAAAAATCAGTACATAAAGAATGTTTAGAAAATCCAAAAATAATATCATCAACATAGATTTTTACAACTAAAACATCTTTAGAAATTCTTTTAATAAAAAGAGTTGGATTAGCAATACCTTTAGTAAAACCTTTTGAAATATGAAAATTGCTGAGTCTATCATACCAAGCTCTTGGAGCTTGTTTTAAGCCATATAAAGCTTTAGAAAGTTTAAAAACTTGATTTGGAAAATGGGGGTTTGTAAATCCAGGAGGTTGTTCTACAAAAACATATTCAATTATAAAACCATTTAGAAATGCAGTTTTGACATCCATTTGATATAACTTGAAATTTAGATGTGCAGAATATGCAAGTAAAATCCTAATGGCTTCTAGTCTAGATACAGGTGCAAAGGTCTCCTCATAGTCTATGCATTCTTCTTGAATATATCCTTGTGCAACTAGCCTAGCTTTGTTTCTAACTATGTTTCCTGATTCATCAACTTTATTTCTAAAAACCCATTTAGTGCCTATTGTTAGTGTGTCCTTAGGTCTGTCAACTAATTCCCAGACTTTGTTTCTTTCAAATTGGTTTAACTCTTCTTGCATAGCCATTACCTAGAATTCATCAACGATAGCATCATTAATGTTTTTGGGTTCTAGTCGGGAGAGAAAAGCTTGATGTTCAACCTGATTTCTTAGAGAAGCTCTAGTCTGTGTTCCTCTATGAAGATTACCAACAACAGCATCCAAAAGATGATTCTTTAGAATTCTTGTTGATCTAGTAAAGGTAGGACTAGACACTTCAGGTGCATCGGTAGGTTTGGGTTCAACCAAAACAGATTCTGGAAAAAGTCCAGAACTGGAAGTTTTTATAACAGGTTCTTTGGATTTATCATTAAGGTCCAGAACAGAAAAATCTTCTTCAAGATTCTCAAGAGAGGTTTTAGGATCATGTGGATCGGTTTCATCAAATTTGATGTGAACAGATTCTTCCACACATTTGGATTTCTTATTAAACACTCTATAAGCTTTACTTGAAGTAGAGTAACCCAGAAAAATTCCTTCATCACTTTTAGAAGAAAACTTGTCTAGATTATCCTTTGTGTTAAGAATAAAGACTTTGCAACCAAAAACTCTGAAGTAATTAACCTTAGTCTTCCTATTGTTCCATAACTCATATGGGGTTTTCTTAAGAACATGTCTGATCAAGACTCTATTGATAACATAACAAGCTGTATTTACAGCTTCAACCCAAAAGTAAATAGGCAGTTCATATTCATTGATCATGGTTCTAGCTATTTCTTGAAGGGTTCGGTTTCTCCTTTCTACTACACCATTCTGCTGAGGTGTCCTAGGAGCTGAAAAGTTATGAGTATAGCCATTGTGTAAGCAATAAGATTCAAAGTCTTGATTTTCAAACTCACAGCCATGATCACTTCTCAGGGTCTTAATTTTGAGTCCACTAAGATTTTCTGTAGACTTGGAGTATTTAACAAAGGAAGAATAAGCTTCACTTTTGTGATCTAAGAAATATACCCAAGTATATCTAGAGAAGTAATCTACTAGAACATAGACATAGTGCTTCCCATTTAAACTAGAAACTCTTGATGGTCCAAACAAATCCATGTGAACCAACTCAAGTGGTTGAGAAGTTGAGACTTTTTTCTTTGATTTAAAAGAAACTTTGTGTTGTTTTCCCTTTTGACAGGGGTTACACACTTTGTCATTTGGAAATTCTAATTTAGGTAAGTCTCTAACAAAGTTTTCCTAGCCAGTTTTCTAAGTGAGTGAATGTTGCAGTGTCCTAATCTTCTGTTCCATAGCCAAGATTCTTTATGAAAAGCATTCAAACAAGAAATATTTTGTTTGGCTAAAGAATTTAAATCAACAACATAAACATTTTCATTCCTTAGAGCAGAAAATACTAAAGCATTTTTGGAGTTAAAAACATCACATGAATCATTTTAAAACTTGACATTGAAACCATCGTCACATAATTGATATATACTAAGAAAGTTATATTTAAGTCCATCAACGAATAAAACTTTAGAAATTAATACTGAGTCAGTGTTACCAATCTGGCCCAGTCCGATGATTTTTCCTTTAGAGTTGTCACCAAAGGTGACATCACCTCCATCAACCTTTATTAAGCTCTTGAAGCAAGAATAATCTCCAGTCATGTGTCTTGAGCACCCACTGTCTAAATACCATATCTTCTTGTGACAGCTCTTTAAGTAGGTCTCCTATAAAACAGATTTAAACAGGAAATGACTTTGGTACCCAGATTTTCTTGGGTCCAGATAGGTTAGCAATCAGGGCTTTAGGTACCCAGATTTGTTTTACTGGTTTTATACAATTAACAGAAGTAACAGATTTTGAAAGATAAACTTTATTTGGTCTATAACCATATGAATATCCTGTTTAATCATATGAATTTCCAAAACTGGACTAGCAATATTTTTTTCAGACATAGGAATAAATTGGGTTCTGGTGAACTGTCTCTGTCCAGGTTGGTATCCTAAACCAGTAGCATATCTAGTTGCAACTTGATTTCCTAGCATTTGAGTTAGAGAATCCTTTCCATTTGTGAATTTTTCTAAGTCCTTTCCGAGTTTCTCATTTGACAGTTTCAGTTCTGTATTTTCCTTTAGTAGTTGAGCATTCTTTTCCTTTTCTATATCAAGATCAGATTTATACTTAACACTTAAAGCATACTGTTTCTTTAAACCTTTGTATTTGTCTTTAATCTCATTACAGATTTCTTCTAACATATCACAGTACTCAAATAGTTCAGATTTTGACATGTTTTCCGAATTAGAATCATCTTCAGAATAATATGAATTTAAAACAGGAGTGTTAGATGTTACCTCAGAAGTATTTGTCATGAAACACATGTTGGCTCGATTCCTTTCAGAGTCCGAAGATTCAGCTTCACTAGTGCTGTCTTCTGAAGCACTCCAGGTAGCCTTCATGGATTTATTGTACTTCTTGTCTTTATAATCATATTTCTTTTTGAATTTTAACTTTGGACATTCTGCTTTGATATGTCCTTTTCGCTTGCATTCGTAGCAGACAACTTCATCAGTCCTGTCAGCTTTCTTCCAATCCTTTTTCCATTTGCCTTGTTGATCATACTTTCCTTTGTAATTTGTTTTCCTAAAGAATTTCTTTTTCCTATAAAACTTCTTGAATCTCCTGGCTATCTGAGCCATTTCTGCGTCACTGTCATACTCTGAGTTTTCACTTGTTGAACTCTCATCCTCCATTTGTATTTTTTCCTTCTCCTTACTCTTCAAAATAGTAGACTTGAAAGCTACATATTTTCTTTTCGGTTCATCATCTTCCTCTTTGTTTACATTGAGATCTTCTTCATACATCATCAATTTTCCAATAAGTTCTTTGACAGGTAGAGCAGAAATGTCACATGATTCTCTGATTGAGACATATGTGCCTCTCCATCGGTCTGGTAGACATCTCAAGATTCTCATAATTTGTTCCTTTGGTGGAACAACTTTTCCAAGTGAATTCATCGTATTGACTATCTCATTAAACCTGAGATACATGTCAGAAATAGGTTCATCAGACTTCATTTTAAAATTATCATACTTAATAGTATAAGTGTTCAATCTCATTTCTTTAACATTATTTGTTCCTTCATGAGAAATAGCCAAGGTATCCCAAATTTCAAAAGCAGTTTTTCATGCAGAAATTCTGTTGAATTCTTCATCTCCTAGAGCACAGTACAGAGCATTCATAGCTTTACAATTATTATTGTAACAAGTCTTTGTAGGTTCATCCCAAGTAGATCTATCAGTAGTGGGAATTTTGTATCCAGATTCAATAGCAGTCCAAATATCAAAACTCATGCTTTCTAGATGAATTTTCATTTTAAGTTTCCACTGAGCATAGTTATTTCCATTAAAGAAAGGTGGCCGGTTAGTAGTAGCACCCTCAAGTCTATTATCCATTATAAACAAAATTTAAAGAGATAAAAATTTAGAAATAACAGAAATTTTAAGAACTTTAAAATACAACTAAAATCACAGTTGAAAAGTAGAGAGTAAATAAAAAGTTTTTCAAAATGAACAACCTCTGATACCAAATGTTGGTCGAAGTGGACACTCAAGTGGTGGGGGGGGGGGGTGAATTGAGTTCCAATTAAAATTTCTGCTAAAAATAATTTCTATTAAAATCCCCCAATTTCAAAAACAAATTAAACTGTAGTGAATTTATACAGATTATAAAGGTTCAATTAGTTTCTCAAAGATTGATTAATTCTCAGTTAACTTAATCTGATGATTAGATTAACTTTTGAAACTAACTTACTGGTTTATAATAAATATAAACACTTGCGAGTTTAACTATCAATGTAGCTTTGAAAATAAATTATATTTCAAAGTAATAGCAGCGGAATATGAAATAAATGTATATAGTATGGATATAGTTTGTAACTAAAAACACAAGAGTTAACCAAGAGGTTTAGTCTCAAGCCGAGACTTAGTCCTCTAAAAATTTATATAAAGTGATCCACACCCTGGATCTGGGTTAACAACAGTGATCCCACTGTTCCGGTCAGGAGACCTCTACCACAGTTATACGTGGGATAACAAACAACAGCTCAAAGCTGTCTAGGTCACACTCGACCTCTACCACTATCCACAGTGGGAAATAAAGGATGTAAATATTGTGAGTGAGGATTTACAAATCCTCCAGTTAAGGTTCAGGAGACAGTGTGTGTTTAATAATTAACAGGCTACACACACTGCTCATAATACAAATACTAAATCACTTAGAGCAAGATATAGAGTTTAGAATGGATCTGGTGATTTCAGTGTAGCTCTGGACTCCTTTGTATTTGATCAGAAATGGTTCTGAGTCCTTCTCTAGTATTTGACTAAAAAACAGAGTATCGTTTCTTCTTTCAGTGCTTCCAGGTTCAGCTTGGTTATCGGCTCAGAAAATGAAGTGTTCTGTGTAGTTCTTCTTTAGCATAGATTGCTTGATGTATGCTCTGTGTTCTGGAGTCTGGTAGTAGTAGTCTTGTGAGTGAAAGTTCTCCAGTTGTTCTTGGCACGTTTTGAGCTTCATCGCAAGTGTGTTCTGTGTGCTCGATCTATTCAAGTCTCTTGTCTCTCTCCCCTTTACTGATACATACACGATGTCTTTTTTTATGCCTTTTTTTTGTTTTTTTGAGAAGAAGGAATGATTATACTTTTCGATCGTACTTGGTACGGTTTCCTGAAATGGCAACATAAATCATTTAATAACATTAAATGCATCAAAAGTAACAAATGTAACCGTTAGTGTAATAAACAAATAGTGTCTAGGATATAGGATTTGACTCCGCAGTTCATTAGGTAGCCGTTTGTTTGTAGACGTGTACGGTTGACTCGGTGTAGGATCTTCCATCGGTATCTCTTCAAACTCTTATCGGTGGCTCTTATCGGTAGCTCTTATCGGTAGCTATTTTCAGTAGCTCTTATCGGTAGCTCGATGTCCATCGGTAGCTCTGTGCATCGGTAGCTCTCTGTCCATCGATAGCTCTGTGCATCGGTAGCTCTGTGCATCGGTAGCTCTCTGTCCATCGGTAGCTCTGTGCATCGGTAGCTCTCTGTCCATCGGTAGCTCTGTGCATCGGTAGTTCTCTGTCCATCGGTAGCTTTGTGCATCGGTAGCTCTCTGTCCATCGGTAGCTCTATGCATCGGTAGCTTTGTGCATCGGTAGCTCTGGCTATCGGTAGCTATCTGTCCATCGGTAGCTCTGACTATTATGCATATCGGTAGCTCTCTTCAGGTCAGTGATACTTACACTTGACTGTCATATGAAAAACATATATAATTCACTTAGAATCATTTCAAAACTTATATAAACATGGATAAGCAAGATTAACATAAATCAGAAATTATTTTAACATTATTATTAACTTAATCATCGATTTGAAAGTATTAAAGTTTAGATCAACAGTAATTGTGAATATCATAATATATGAAAACATAATTGGGATTGTTAAAACATATGAATACAAGATTGGGATTATCAAAACAGGTGAGGTCAACAGGCTCAAATTGGTTTACAAAAACTTAAAACAAAAGGAACACACCTAGAAAAATATTAGATCTTATAGATAATTGAGATTGTTCATTGTCGCCAGACTACAATAACCAAGAACTTCTAAGTAAGGCCAATCCAAATTGATATTTGGGTTGAAACTAAATTGATCTAAATTTTATGCCTATCTTTTTGAGGAATACAAAAAAACTAATTTGGGAAACTGATTTTAAGATTATTCTCCTGAGCAAAACTAGTTCAATTTAGGAACCTCGATGATCTCCACCAGCATGATGAACCCAACAACATGACATTGAATTGTTGAATATTAATTTTTGGACTAAAAATATCATCAAGTTTAATTTCACACAAGATGAATTTATCTTTTTAAGATGGATATTGAAGAAGAGATCTCCAGAACTAGGGGCCTCCCAAGAATTGATATCGGTTAATCGATCGAGCCAAGTATTGTGTACTATATTTTGAGTTCATTTAAAGGTCTAATTGATAATGAATGGGGAATTCATTAATCCAATATTCTATGCATTCTAAAACATGAGGGAATGAATTTACAGAGTTTTATGGAGTTCACCTAAGATTTCCCTACACTACGAGGTCAATGTGAAGATGGTGAAGCCTTGTAATATCTGAATTCTCTAGTTGTGATGTTCATCTAATACACACATAAGTTACTCTTATGAAGGAAAAAAGTGAATTTAATAGGGATTTAATGGGGAGTTAGTCGTTGATTTTGTGATATTGACCAACATATATGTAAATATAAAGTTACATAGAGTTCAATGAAACCTTAATAAATTACTTCAATGATAGATTTAATCAAGGATCCTTAAATTCTTAATAATTATTAAGTAATAAACACCAGTGGGAATGAAACATGGGATTTTTGTGTGTCACATGCAAGAAAATAAAGTCAATGAATTTAGGTTGTTCTTTAGAGATGCTTATGGAAAATTAGAGTTGACGAAAATCCCATGTGGGATTATCAAATCAATTATAATGGTAAATCTTGTGTCACATGAGGTGAAATTAAAGAGTCAAAGTTTTCACATGGAGGTTTCTTAGGGAAAGAAAAAGTTTAAGTTGGTGCTTGAGGTAGTGAGAATAAAAACAAAAAAAAAAGATCATTACACAAAAGGGAGGTGAGACACAACATAAAAATTAGATTAGATATTCGAGATAAGGATAGTGGGAACAATTTGGAGGTAGGATCTAGAAGTTTTAGCCAAAGGAAGAAGTTATCCTCAATAGATATAACTTTCACCTCTTTCTCTCTATACTTTATTTCTATTTTAGAGTTGTTTTCAACGATTAAATTTATCATTTATACTATTCTAAATATGTGAAGATAAATAAATTTAGGGTTGTTAGACTAAAATTATTTTATAAACTTAAACTGTTCTACTCTAATTATTGCAACAGTTTTAATGCTAATTATGTCCAGTGTTCTAAATTATGTTCATAATGAGTTTTACTTATACTCTACATTATGAATTTATTGGAGACAATAGTGGATAATTAACTATTTATAATCTACCAAAATACTAAAAAAAATAAAAGTTAAATGTATTTATTTTCCATTTTGAACAAATCAATTCCTAATTGTTGATTGAAAAATCCTCATTAACGAAGGACCATTAAATGAGGTTGTATATTGAGAGAACAAGCAGTGAATCAAAACATATTATTCTATTTATTGTATAATTTTAATTAATTTGAGTAAAAACATAAAACATCATTAATTAATTCAGGATAGTCTGATATAGCTATTTTTATATTTTTGTTAGTTCCCTTTGCTCCAATTTAATCTCCTTTATCACCACAGAGTGTCACCAATTCACACACATGTTTCATTATATTCACAATACACCATCATTTCATATAATTTCCATCACTTTTAATTTTTTAGTTTTTTTGTTTATTTTTTTTATTTGGTCTAAACATCATTTAACTTTCCCTATGTATATGATACCCCGTTGACTATTATACTAATAGCAAGTAGGGTTTAAATAATTAATTTGACTCAGTGATAGTCAAAAAACTAGAACCTCATAAAACCACAATAAAATCCCCCAATTTGATAAAACACCAATGTAATACTACATTAGGATAAATTTGGGAAGATTGGGAGGAAAAAAATGAGTTTGAAGGAGAAATTTCACTATGTATGGTTTGGCCACACCTGCTGGTAAACCATGCGACAACCATGAAACTAGCACTGTCATAGTTACAAATCCATTCAAAATGGGAACCACACAGTTTACCAGACCATGCGTGTTAACCATGAAATCATGGTATTCTCACCAATTTTTTCATACTAAACTAAAAAA
Source organism: Viscum album (assembly GCA_963277665.1). Classification (NCBI taxonomy): domain Eukaryota; kingdom Viridiplantae; phylum Streptophyta; class Magnoliopsida; order Santalales; family Viscaceae; genus Viscum; species Viscum album. The sequence goes on along the minus strand of OY728166.1, from coordinate 848,553,836 downwards.
ACCCCTTGAAATCACTGATGCACTTAATAAGGATTAAAGAATCATCATAATATTTCAAAATCCATCAAATATATCTAAACCTAAACTCAAAATCAAAACTCAATCTCGATACACCCATGGAAACTCTAGGTTTTATGTGGTGAAGAGCTATCTATGTTCTTTCCTGCACACTCCACCTATGTCCTGATGATGATCCTAGTTTCCAAACTACCCAGATAGACCCCAAATAACAAGAGAAGAGATTTGATACCATTTTGTAGGGAACCATCCTGGGTCAACCTGACCCACCACATAAGACAACACATAATAAGGCCCGAAGTGCATTATTGATCACCATGGGTTGGTGAAAAGCATTGGGTCTTAAAAAGGAACCTTGGGGAATAGTTTTTCACATATATGTACTGGTATAAACCATCCATGATTTGGATGGACACACAAAATGATACGTCTTGATGAACGAATATAATTATACAATAAAGTAAACATAGTTATGACCAAAGATAATATCATGAACAACCACATTATAGGTTATAACACACATAAACATGATATCTAATGGTCATATTTTACAAAGATCAAAATAGGGGATAAAGAGCACAAGGGTCGATACAAAACATCCCAAGGAAAAAAACTCAAAAAAAAGATCCTCATTAGATAAATCCCATGAGACCACTTCTCCTCTAACAAAAAAAATCCCTAGATAGTGGTAATTAAGAAGATCCACTGAAATGCATGGTTCCCTTTCCCTTACTTGTGTCCTGTAAAACAAAGTTTGTATACACCCAAAGTTATATGCAATGTGTGAGGCACAAATATTAGTAGAATAGCACCATGAATCTATTTAAGGTTTTTTAAAACATGAAAACTAATAATTTTAATTTGAAAACTCATTTTTTTTTTCAAAAAAAAATTCTTAAAAAAATTCTTTATAAATACCATTGTTTTTTCTAAAAAAACAATATTTTTAGAAAGCGTGGTAAATAAGGCTTGAGAAAAGAAATAAATCCACCCAGAATAAACATTCCCATCACACCCAAACATGGTATAAAATGAGAATGAAGAAAAAATTATTTCATAATCAAGTAATGGTAAGAGGTCATAAACATGAGAAACATCACTTACAACAAAAAGGATTTTAAGAATAAACACGTGGGAAAAACATCATTAAATATTAAAATAATGATAAATATGGAATGATCATAGGGAATAACATAACCAAAGAAGGAACTAACATCATGTATAAAAATTTAAAACCCAACCAATAATATTTAATGTTCACCATGGGCTCTAACCATAAGGGTATAGTGTGAATTATTCAAAAATAAGGTTTTATAGCTTTCTTAGAAAGTAAAACAAGATTGGAAGCTCTCATAGTCTTCCCTAGGCCCAACTCTCAAGATCTCTCTTAGTCTCTTGGTCAATGTATTGGATGCTCTCATGTTCTTCCTCACCAAAGGATTTCTCGGTCCCTTGTACAACATCATGGAATCTCCCTCAGTCTTCCTACCAAATTCTCTCTCAGTCCCTTGGAAAACATATCCTAGATATTCCATGATATAATCTAAGGTATCAATTCTCAAGCTACATTATACACTCCTAAGGCCCCCAATGTGGTATTTAATTCCGAACACACAAGAAATCAATAAGTTCCAAAACATAAAACATTTTCAAGCCAATTTAATGAACCAACTTGCCCATTTTATAATAACTCATACATTAAGGTAAAACATTACCATTTCAAAATATAAATCCTTCCTTATATAAAAATATTTTCAATTCAAAATATAAATCCTCTATTAAAAGAAAACCCTTTTTCCAAACCCCACTTTAAAATCTATTTAAATATATAACAAGTGCCCATCACATGAGCTCTATAAAAACAAAGTTCATAAACCATTTATTACCATAATAAGTCAATCATTAAACACTATGTAAGAATTTTTTTAAAACCCTTTGAAAACCCCATTTTAAATCACTATACCCCTTTGATCCATTTTAATAAACACATGGAGTTCATTAAATCCCACTCCCTATGAAAAACCACTTTAAATCATTAAATGTACAATATAAACCATTAATCACATAAAACATGGATAAATAATCGATCATAAATTGAATTAAAGGAAATTTTACAAACAAAAACTAAATGAGATAAAGAAGTAGAGGTTATCCGTGAAAAATTCCCTTAAATGAGACACCTACCTCATAATTTAATCAGAACATTTCACCTTCGATGACAACCACTTGAATCAAGAAATAGGGGTCCTTACACACCTAATACACAAAGAAACAAACAAAAACCTCCACTAATATCCCTATAATCGGCCATGGGGAATGCTAAAGTTTCACACTTCTATAAAAAATAAAAACAATGGTAGAGTAGGGGGAGAGGAAGAGAAAACATGAATTGAATGGTCTTAAATTAATCCAAACAACTAAGGAATCAAGGGGAATCCAACAATTACATGGGAAAAAGATCCCAATCCAAGGTGAGAGGGATAACATGATAGGGAGGGGAAATGGGAGATAAAGTCTTAAAATCCCATAAGGTAAAAATGGGTAAAACCAAAATTTTAAGGATTTTAAAAAATCATACAGTTTGGTTGCACATTTAGGTAAAATGCGTGCCAATTATGAGGGATCCATCACCTTCATAAAAAAAGCCACATGGTACTGTAAGATCCTCCCATTATTAGAAAAACTGTGCTGAAATCATGAAAAATCCCATTATCCCCAAAACTCCACCCTCGCATGGTTAGAAAAATTATGCATCGGGGTTTATTTACCCAAAAAACAAGATGTTGATTCCCAACACTTGGGAACTCCAAGAATGAATAAGGATACCAATAAAAACTCAAATAAGAAATATAGGTGACCTAGAGAGTGTCACAATTGTTTTCATATATGTTACTCACTAAAGGAGTTTAATGGGTGGATTTATTAGGTGGTCACATAGAGATATTACAGGAGTTACATATAAATGTAATGATTTTAAAAAACCTAAAAAGCAAAACAAACATATGGTTGATCAGACGATCTATCATATATGAAATGGTTATAAATAATCTTATATTTTTTTGTTAATTATTCTTAAAATATTTTAAGAATATAGAATTTATCATGTTGTATAAAAATTAAATATCCACTTTATTATTCTTTCACATTGGTTATATATATATATTATAAAGTGAAATTATAATCTACCTCTCAAAGTATTACTTTGAGGTATTAAAAAACAATTTTATTTATAGATTATTATAGGTTGGGATAATGTTTTAAGGTTAGTTTGATTATTATTATTATTATTTAGATTAATAACATGATCATAATGAACAAAACATGTTTTGTGTGCTAGATGACCAACTAATTATATACCACATGGAGTGTCATACATTATATTTAATATAATATGGATTCATATTTAATATTGAATCCATATACTTGAGTTTGGTGAGATACTTAGCATAAAAACATTTATACCATGGTAACTTTCTTACATAATCCTGGAGTCTTTTCTAATTATAGGATGGTTGGGTATGTTGTTATTCATATCCTTGGTAAGAACTTATCCAATATAGGATTTATTATATTGTATTATGATTATAAAATCTGGAACCTCTATTGAGATAGAATGGAAAGTGTATTTTCATACCTATATAGTAACTATGATGTGTTTATCTATTTGGATGAGGGGTATGCAATGTGCCCATTCACTAATTTGAATAACATGTGATGTATCCATCAAACCGATCAATATATAATCGAAGAATCAAGAATTTATGAGTAGGATATATGTGATTGACATACATCATGTCCCATGGGAGCTTAATGTATTTAATTAAGATATTATATAAATATTCATACTTTCATGTGATGAATCTAGTAAAAATTGGTAAAGAGATAAATGTGTTTGATAGCGATCAAGATAGAACCCTTTTTATATTGAGTAGAATTGATATTTTTCTAGATGAATTTATTTTTTTTACATTTTTGGATTTGAGAATTCATAATTTTTATGAAGGATACAAACGATCATGGGGCCACACTTTGTGGTCGTGAGAATGAGGATCAAATTTTTGAAACTTTGAGAGAAACCTCAAAAGCATTTGAAAGGATATATAGAAGAAGTTATGGATTTATTTTCATAATTTGTTTCATATGATGTAATATGTGGTTAAAATGATTGATAGATTTTCCAAAAATATTTTTGGGTATGGTTTCATGAATTATTGCATATGAAGTGACATAAGGTGAAAATGAACTAAGTCTATGAGGGTTTAGTAAAAGTGGGAGATTGCTGGATTTGTACACTAAAATAACCACTACAACATTGTGGTTTAGGCCATGTTATGTTCTATACTTGTGTTCACCATGTCAAAGTGTATGACACTATGTCATGGGGGTTCTTTCTTAGTATCACCGTGTCATATAATGTATGATAATTGATCCTATTCATATCCTTTGGTTATCACTATCAATTATTCATCATTAGATGATTATTAGGAGGAGTTAGAACATCTTGCATGGTTATTTAAATATTAAACAGTCAATGAAAAATGTTACCGAGCCATTCAAAGTGTTAAAACATAAATAACATTTATGAAATTTTCTAATTATTATTGGAAAACTATTGGAGGTTATGTAAGGATTATTTAAATCCTTTCATTCCTTATAAAAGTTGTTTGATTTTATATCATTGATACTCCTCCTAAAAATCCTAAAAATAATATGTTTATTAAGATATCATTTATCTATATTTTTAAAAAACAAATCTCTAGATGACTATGAATAGATGTTGGTCCTACCCAAGTGTTGGGGAACCCGCATGATCTGTGAATACCTCCAGAGGAAGGATTCTTTCAACTAATTATCAGTTATCTTAATAAAATTCCCATTTAAAGCATAGAAAAACCAATTTTTCATGGCGAAACATAAAATTTTCTTATTCTTCATTTTGTACTTATTTTAAATTTACATATAGATTCTTGAGAAAACAGTGTTTTGGAGTTGTTCTTTTACTGTGTTTAGAATATTATATGTCTATTCAAAACCTTTCATCTTTTTACTTATTTTTCATAAAATATTAATGGTTTTATTTTCATATATATAGTTCAAAATTTCATAAATTGGTTTTTTCTATAAAGGAATTACATGGGGTATGTGGTAGAATCCTACTAGGCTTGTTATGATCACTACAATATCCAAGTATTTTTAAATAATATTTTTCTATGTGGGTTTTCTAATATATATTATTCACATATATTTATTAGAATTTTACATTTTAAATAGTTACTTCAGAACACAAAAATCTATTGAATCAAAGGTTAGATAATATTTTTTATTTTAACTAATTTTTCATAATATGTTTTATATATGGATATTTATACCAATTTTATGAATTTATAATGCTGTATTATATTTTGAATATCTTAAAAAATATCATGGCATTGTATGGAATAAGAATTTTCAGTTTAAAATTAAATATCAATTATTTTAAGATATATATATATATATATTATTTTAATATATTAACAGTTTTATTTTAAAATTTAAAATTTAAAATTTATATATTGTTTTTTATAAAATGAATTATATTTTTTAATCATTATTTTGAAATAAGAAAGAAAAATATTTTGTGAAAAAAATTTAAAAACAAGATGTGAAAGTAATTAATAAATGAAATCTATAACCATTTTTTTGATGAAAAAATATAATATATATTTTTATTTCAATTTATTTTTTTTATGTTTGAATGGATTGATTTTTAAAGTTAAAATTAAACCCCCTACGAAAAAAATAAGATTTCATGTTTGAATCAAACTCTATAACCCATAATAAAATGTGTGTCAAGAATGTTATGAAACACCTAATAAAGGTATCTAAATTTTTTTAATAATATAAATACATAAAAAATCAATTTATAAAGTTAATTTATAAATTCACACGGGTTTGAGTTTGAGTATCACAATCAATATTATTTTAAAATAAAGGTTTGGAATCGAATGAAATTTTAATTTCTGTAATTTTTTATCTAAAATGATATTGAAAATTATAGAAACCTATTTAAAATTTATTAGATGATAATATACTTAAAATATCATATAAATATTATCCGATTAAGTTAAATCAATTTTTATTTCAAGATGAATATGAAAATGATTATCGATGCTGAAAAAGTGCTTGCACAATGGAAAAGTAAAAAATAGTGGATTTGTGATAATATTTTGAAAGGATAAGTCTTTGATATACATTAATGTATAAATATAATGATAAATAATTATTATAAATATTTTAACTTGAATTCCATAATAATCTAAATATTTCTAAACTCAAATTGAAAAAATGAACTTGAAAATCTTTATAAATGATATTTTGTTTATAAAAAATGATTTATAAATTAATAAAAAAATCATATTGATTAATATTTGGATGATTAATTTTTTGAAATATCTTTAATTTTTCATTTATGATCCACTTTACACTTAAAAACTAAATTATTAACCATTAAAGAATTAATATTTGTGAAAACACCCCCAAATCTTATCTATAAATAGGGGTTTTACTCTCCATTTACAAACCATTACTTTGCTTCATGTATTTATATCATTTAAAATCTCTATATAAGCTAAAAAATTCTCTATTTTAAATTTCAATTCTTGAGAAATGTCATTCCTCAACCAAACGACTCAATTAAAGTAGTTATTTTAAATGTCAGTGAAGGTATGAGTTGCCTTTATTTTTTAGATTGTACACTTATTTCTATTATTATATTTAAGTATAGATAAAATATATTTCGAATTTTTATGATGTAAAAAAATATGTTTTAATGCTTACCTTTTCATTCTTAAAAGATAATACACATAAATACTAACTCTATTATATATTACTTTTAATTTTGGTGTAGTTATATCTGAGATGTTGCAGTTGGTATCATAACAGGGTTTAGATAACTTGAGGGGTTAATATTTTGGTAAAGAAACCATATAAAAATTATTTAGATATTTTAAATAGGTTTACATAGGTATAAAACACTATTTATGTCTATATCAGCATGATATATTTTTTGATTATTGTAGGGTTTTCTAAATTAATTTATATAATATATGATTATTTTAGAATGATTTATCATAGCGGTAATAGGGTGAATGAGGTGGGAGGGAAAAATAATATAATACCATTCCAAATTAGAAACCTAAAATGGTTGGTGTTTGAGTTGAATAATTTTTTGTCATGTTAACTCGATTAATATAGGCTATAAAAAGTGGTAAAAATGTGAGGGAGAAACCAAATTATCTTTAAAGGAATATTTTAACGGTAGAGAATTTCATGCTACAACATCCTCTAACATTTTGTGGAACCTTATACCCAATGATAGATGAAGAAAGGATAAATAATTTAGAGAAAACATTTGATGTTTTGGGTTCTTCAGATTATCGGAAGGCAACTCTTGGAGTTTATCATCTTCAAGTCGAAGTAGATCAGTCGTTGTATCTAATTAATAATACCAATGAGAAGAATGAGATTGTTACCATAGAGTGGAAGGTATTTAATGATATTGTTTTATGAAAACTATTTTTTTAATGTGATTCTACTTAGAATGGAATGGAACTTTATAGATTTTAAGAAAAATAAGGAGGATTTATTTTCTTCTTATGCATCAAATTTTAATAGATTGGAAATGTTTTCCCCAGATTTTATTTTGTACCATCAAATTAAAATTAATAGACTTTACGTAGGTTTTAAAACCAAGTTTATAAAAGACTCTAGTTACTCACAACATTTAGAATTATGATAATTTTTTTTGATGTACTAAGAAGGTTAAAATGAAGTTTTTTGACCCATATATATCTTATAACTTCAAGGATAATAAGTGAACAAGGTGGAAAGAAATGTGAAAAGAAAATATAATTAAATTCGAAGGTTAGAAATTTTAATTTCTCTCATGACCTAAATGTGGTAAAAATAATTCTTGGAAGTATCTTATGATATCAAGTAAGTTTTATCAGTGTGGTAAATTTAGATACATGGATCATGATTACAAATAAATGAGTAATGATAATATCAATAATCAGAAAAGTTGTGGTCCAAAATATTATCAAGGTTGTTAACTGATAGTGAAATGTTTTAACTGTAATGATATGACTCATTCAGAAAATATGTGTCTAAAATTAAACATCAAAGGGGTAAATTATCAATTTTATAAGTATAAAGGTGTGGAAAAGTCATTTATAACTACTACTGTAAATGATGATCCATCATGTTAAGTGATGACAAATATATTATTTTTTTACTTAGATTATGATAATATTTTCTTTGATTCTAGATCTATACATTTTTTCATTTTTGAAATTTTTTCAAGTAATATAGAAATTTCTTCTCAAGTAATGGAGCCTATAATTTTGGTACAAAATCTTGGTGGATGTATTAAAGAAATAATGATTTATATAAATCTTCCCATAATCATCTATGAAATTATTTTACCGATGAATATTATTAGCATAACTATATTAAATTTTGATATTATTTTCGGTATGAATTTGGTTTTGAGATATCATGCTAAGTTAAGTTAAAAAACATATGAATTTATATTTAATTTTTAGAATGCAATCATGTTTTTATTTAAAAATTAATTCACACAAGTGATGATATAATAAGAAGCTAAGAAACAAATTAAATATGGTGGTGAAAGTTATCTTTAAAATATAATTAAAAATAAGGAATTGGTTCAACATAATGATATAACATTGGTAAATAAATATTTAGATGTATTTATCGATTATTTTCATGGTATTATTCCTGATTGGGAGGTAAAAGTATCTATTGACTTGGATCATAATTCTAAGAAAATTTCAAAACCAACTTATCAAATAGTTTTAATAAAGCTATTAGAATTGAAAAATAAATTATAATAGTTACTTAAGAGTGGTCTCATTCATCCTATCACTACACCTTGGGGTGATCTAGTTTTTTAAGAATAAAAATGGTCTCATAAGGCTTTTCATTGATTATATAGAACTAAATAACATTAATATTAAGAAAAAGTTTCATTTTCCTTATATTTATGACTTATTTTATTATCTACTTAGAGTTTAGTACTTTTTAAATATGGAATTCGAGTTTAGATATCATTAGTTTAAGGTAAAGGAATAAGATATTCCTAATACTACATTTCAAATGAGGTATAACCAATAGGATTTTTTTAGTTATTTACTTTGTATTAACTAATACACCCAATGTATTTATGGATTTTATTAATAGAGTATTCATATAATACTTGAAAACATTTGGTGGTATTTATTAATGATATTATGATATATATATATATATATAAGTTATGAGGATCATGAAAAATATTTGAGTATTTTTATACATACCTTAAGTGGAAATAATTAATATGTAAAATTTATTAAATGTGAGTTTTGGTTACAAAAAATTTCACTCCTTAGGAATATTTTAGCAAAATACGGTATAACAGATAATCCTACTAAAACTAAAGTGGTGTAAGAATTGAAAATACCAACAAATAACATATAAATTCATAATTTTCTTAGATCAGTGAGTTATTACCATTTGTTGAAAATTTTCTTGGTTAGTTAAACCATTAACCAAGTTAACTTGAAAGGGTGTTAAATTAATTTGGTAAAAATAATATGAAGAATTTTTTTTGGAATTAAAAATAAGATTGGTTAATGTTATAATATTATCATTAAAATTAATAAATAGGGAATTTTTTATTTATATTGATGCTTTAACAAGGGTTTCTGGTTATGTTTTTAGGAAAAATGACCAGGTGATAGCATTTTCCTCACATCTGTTGGAATCTCATGAAAGAAATTATCCAAAGCATGACCTTGATCCTATGAAAAATAATTTTTTCATTAAATATTTTGTGGCATTATTTATAGTGGAGAAATGATATATATATATGGATTATAAATTTTTTAAGTATATGTTCACTTAAAAATAATTGAGCGTGAGGATTTTTAGGTCATTAAAATTGATAAAAATTTATGATTATATGATTCAGTATCATACAAGTAAAGAAAAATGGTATCAGATGCTTTGAGTTGAAAATATAATGAAACATTAACTATTTCATGTTTGTATCATGATCCATTAGTAAATTATTTTATTATAATTAGGGTTGAAATTGTGAAAGGTATAAACCTCTTCTCATTTGGTATAAAAAACAGTATAATCATCTATATTTGAAAGATTAAAGTATTCTTAGAATGAAGATCATAGATTAATACATATGATAAAATTAATTATAGAATTATTGATAGAGGGTCATATCTCTTCACATCATATTCATCCATGAAACACAAATATATATAGATATATTCGAGAATATTTTTTTAGAAATAATGAAGAAATATATTTCTGTTTTTACACTTAAATATTTGATTATACAATAGGTTATAGTTGAATGACAAAAACTAAATGGAATGACTCAACCATTATCAATTATATAATGGAAGTAATAATCTATATCCACAAATTTTTTCTTGGGATTTCCAAATACATCTCAAGGTAATAATTAAATATGGGTTACTATTGATTTTTTGACTAAATATTCTCATTTTATTCCTATTTGAGATAATATGTATTTTTATCAAATTTATCAAATTTATCTTAAAGTGACAGTAAAATTAAATGGAGTTCCTATTTATACTATACTGTATCAGGATCCAAGGTTTAAATCCATGTTTTTAGAAAGGAATATGAAAATCCTTAGGAAACGAATTATGTTTTAGTATAACTTTCTATTCATAAAATGATTAACAGTTAAAGTGGGGGATAAAAATCCTAGAGGATATGCTCTGGGATTATTTCCTAGATTATTAAGATTGGTGGGATAAAATCTTTTCATTGGTTGAATTTTCTTATAATAAAAACATTCATTCAAGTATACAGATGGATCCTTTTATATCATTTTATGGAACAAAGTGTCAAATTCTGATTTTTTGGGATGTTTTTTGGGAGAGGAAGTTGTTGGGACAAAAATTGGTGGATAATATAGTTAAAAAATTGAAATTGATACAACATCATATGAGGTTTGCATAAAATAAAAAAAATAGTTAAGTATATAATCAAAATAAATATCATTCATTTGAGGTAGGATATCATGATTTTCTTAAAATATCCCCATGGAAAGGTGTGATGCATTTCGATAAGAAATGAAAATTAAGTCCCTAATTTATTAGTCCATATAATATTTTAGAGAAAGTGGGATCAATGGATTATTGAGTATCCTTAACTATAATTTTTTCTTAGGTACATATTGTGTTTTATGTTTCCTTATTAAAGAAATATATGCCTCATATATCCCATATGTTGAACCTTGATTTCCTATGAGGAAACAATATTTCAAATTTTTGATGGTTTTAGTGAGCCAGGTTCCCCCTAGTCAATACTTACCTCATTTTTTAGTTATGGAGTTTCAAGTCATCTATAGGGATATAATGAATTTTTTCCCTAGTATATAAACGTGGGAAATTTTATGATGGTTCCATTGTTCTTGGGTCATGGTGTTTACACCTAAGTTGATTTTTGATGGAATTCTAGACCAATAAAAAATTTAAGGAATATTTTGAAGAACCCATGGAATTATTGATGAAGTTTTTCACTTTTTTCCAACTATGTGTGAGAATAATTTAACATTGTTGAGAAAAATTAAAGTGGTTGAGGTTGTTAGGAGGTGAGTGGAAAAGGTTCGAAGTTAATTATGAAATTGAAAGTTTTAGAGAATTTGAAAAGGTTTTGAATACATAAGGTTTTTATGGAGATATGTAATAAATTATGTTTTTTCAAAGATATGTAACATCTTTTGATTCATGTGTAATATCCATAAAATGATACATAATATCTTTATAATGAAACATAATTTTTACTGAGATATTTCAAAGCATACGTAAGATGATGTAGAGTGAAATTTAGAAATGTATCGGATTCACTATGATACACAAGATTTCCAAGTTGATACAAATTTATATTGAAGAATGCATAATATTATTTTAAGAATATATAAATTCTCCTCAAACACACAAAATATAATCTCAAGTGATACATAAAGAAAAAGTTAAGTTTATATAAGATTTTACTATTTGAAAAAATTAAAAGAATTTGGAGAATTTCATCAATGATATTTTTAGGATCCTTGTAAAAGGAAAAAATATATGATGATGCTATTATAATATTTAATGATTTAAATATCATTATGCTATAAATATTAAATCATGATTTATGCTGAGTTTTGATAAGATAGGTTGTTCCATGAAGATGATGGTCATGCCATAATCATCCAGACCAAGAGAGAAGAAGAGAGTGTTAAGACAATTCTCAAGGGAAATTGAATGGTAATTGATTGAGAATAACCCTTCTCTATTATGAAATATTTTTAAATATGAAGATTTAAAAAATAATTAATTAAGATCTAAATTGGAGAAATTACTAGAATATTTTCTTAAGTAATTTTAATGAGAAAATATGGAAATTTGTGGAAATTTATTTTATGTAGTGACTCAGAGTTTTCTGGGTCAAGACATGCTCAATTTTGAGTTTTAGAATTCTGGGAGCTCCCTAGGTGTAAAATGGTAAATTCAACCTAGAATATGACCATGGAAAAATTATCCTATGATTTGTTTTGATTTCGTGGTGTGGTGTTTACCCCCAGGATGAGCTGACATAGAATTGTTAGTGTGGTGGGGCCTCAATAAAAACATTTTATGTTTGAAAATATTATTTTTACCTTCCATGCATACATTCTTGAAAATTATGACTTTTTTTTCTAAATAGGGTCTCAAATGGGGAATCCATGACCATGATTGAATCTGGAAAAAGATATTACCCTAGAAGCATTATTAGTTTTGTTCACAATAGGACTCCTGGGTATTTTCCAATATGTGTGGATTGATTAATTAATTTAATTAATTCAATTGATTAATTGATTCCATTATGGGAAAATCATAGAGGAGTAAATATTTATATATATCCTATTCAATATCCTCTTTTGGGTGATCCGTATTTATAATTAGTGTAACCATAGAGGGAGGAGGAGGAGATAACTGGTTCTTGGTGATGATTATGGAGAATCAAATGAATAATATAAAATATTCAACGAAATCAATGAGAAAATCATGTTGCTGCAACAACCGATGTAGGTTAGAAAATTTTATATGAGGTATGGATTCATCTTTATTTTAATACCTTATTACTCATGATATATTTTTATGTAATCTCTCTATGTTTGAATCTCTTATGTAGTTTTGATTAATTTGGAGTTATGGAATTATTTTGATATGGTTGTTCTTTTAAAACCCTCATGAAATGAATCTTCATGATGATTCTACTTGATTACATATTAGTTCTTATATTCATCTTTCAGTTTGATTCTCTATTTGAGAATTCCCTTTTATTGGTGCATCTTGTGTTGTGATTCAGTGATTGATCGATTGGACGATATTTTCATTGGATACTACTCTTCATTTTCCTCCCCTACATGATGAAAAAACTCTTTTGGCCATCACTTTGGATGATGTTTCAATTTTGAAGTTATAAATTATCATAAATACATTGTTGGGTGAGGATAGTTAGGTTTTGGATGAGGTAATGACAAATTGAAAACCCTGGTGGCACTGTGGGGTTCAAGTGCATTAAGTTAGAGATATATTCACCGAATAAGGTGAGAGGTGGTTTATTGGATGTATTGAAGGAACACTAGTGGTATGGGATAACCAAATAATGACCATTGAGGTCTGGCGTCCATGAAAAGGGCCTATGGTGGAGAATCAGTCTTGATTGGAGGGGAAAAATGATTGTACGTAGAGATAAGTGTAAAAAAATTCTTTTGAGTACCCTCCATGAAATGGATACCCCTTGACCACAACATGTCATACCTTCCCTATAATCTATGTTTAATATAAATCCAAGAACACACAATGGCATGGAGCTCCCTCACAATTTTAGGAAAGGCGTTTCTACAAGCACCATGACATGCACCACAACATTGGAATCCCCATGGTATCATCAATATGGTAACTCTGGTTAGAACATTGATTAGTAGGTTCCATTCTAACCCTACGAATTTCAAGGTTTCCCAAACATACATCATGATGTGGTATCTTTTATTTGGCCTCCATGGGGGAAGAAACAAGCAGAAAGGCTTCCCTCAATTTGTATAGGACCTCCACTAAACCTTCCTCAAACACCATAACCATCAAAACACCCAAAGATGGAAAATGAATTACAACATGGAATAGATATACTAAAATATTAATTTTGACCCTATGAAAGACCCTCTATGGTGTGGTGAACCCTTTTCCTCAGCATGGAGATTCTTAGAATAAAATTATTCATTCCTAGGACTTTCCTTCTTAGAATATTTGTGAATTATTCATTGGGTGTTTGTTTCAAAAAAATAAATATCCCGTTATGAGGATTTTTCTAGGTAGATGTCAATGGAGTGGTATGTTCATTCATTTTAAAAAAAGAGATGAAGAAGTTATATTATGTATTTATATACATAGAATCAATGACTAGGTTTGGGTGTGATGATTAGAGTGTTCTTGGTATAGTAAATCCTCTATGGCGACATGGTTATGTTAGGGTGAGGTTTCCCTTCTCTCCTCAGGTAGTGTTGGTATTTCACCCATTCACATGGTACCAAAATACTCTACCCATGGATTATATAGGGTTATTATTTTACCCAATTACCTGAGTCCAGGATCCTTTATCTGTATAGTTTTTATTTCACCCTTCTAAGAGCTCAGATAGAACTGGGATACTCCAATGGAGGTAGTTTTTCCATACCTTATGGGGGTTGGGATCATCTACCATAGTTCGAAATAATATTTATAGTTATATTAATGTTAATAGTATGAATAATTGTTTAGTGGTATGTTATTGAAAAATTGGAGGGTATAGTACACCCTATGCTAAATTGTGTTCTTCAACATTGAGCAAGACCCCATTTCATGGATTCAAGAGGAATCATAGTAATTTGAAGGGATGAGCATTGTTGTTTTTTTCAGGACTTTTTATTCCTTAACACCTTATGGGTATGTTTTGAGATGAAATTTCTAAGAGGCTATCAAATATATGCTTTATGAAATCTTTGGTGTTACAATATCCCATGTACTCATATACTATGACATTTAAGTATTGGAGCTGATATAACTAAGTCTCCTCTATGTATTTGAAACTTCTAGTATTTATACATGTCTGGATTATTCTTCTTTGTATTCCTTTGGGATAATGTCTATTAATGAGGGAATTGATATGACTTGTTGATCTATGTTTTCTTTTTGGTTTCTGGGGCATCCTATTTAGTATTTTTGTACACACCCCCGAATGGGATTTATACCCACACATGTTGTGTCTATGTAAATGACACATAGGTTTAGAGATGGTCTTCGTAAACATGGAGCAAGTGTTACTTGTTCAGAGTTGGCACCAAATAATTTTTTTAGATACATAATATATCATGGTGTTCCTTGATTGTGGAAGTTGCTGTTGTGGATGGAGGTTATTTTAGGTGTACACACAACTATGATTCATTTTCTTATGTCTTGTACCTATCAAATTCATAGATTTGTTTGATGCATGGTTCCTTGTTAATTTTCTTTATAGTGATATATTTGTACTTTATGCCTTATGATTTTGTTATATAAATTTTAGTTGATAATATATATGTACATCCTAATGATGTTATTATTTTCTTTATGAATTTTAATATATGAATCTATTATAGGTTGATATAAGATAAAGTCTCCGGTATTTTGTGGTATTCCTACTCAATGCTAGTAACCAGTCCTTTTCCTATTAGAGGAAGGATTTAGGTGGAACTATTAGCTCTGGTGGGACCTGAGTGGGTCAGGTAATGTTAGAGTTTTATCAAAGCATGGTTATCTTAGAGACATAATTTCAAGTTATTAGTCATGTGAATACAGGTTTGGCAATATTAGGGAAATGATGTTAAGGGTTTCTTGATATCTTATATCATATTAAGGAGACCAGATTTGGTGCGGTGATCAAAATGTCTATTTTATGAGACTCTAATAACCTTTTATTCAACCCATACCTTTGATATATTGTTGTGGGGTATAAAAAAGTTGGTACATGCATCATATAGTAGTTAGTTATGATCTTTCTTGTCCTTTATGTGTCATATCACCTAGATATTCTCAAATTATTATGGGTTCACCCCATCAAATGAAGGGTGTTACTTGATGATTTATAGCTTGTGCGAGGTGGAATGGTCATGACAAGACCATTATTTTAGTTAGGACTCCCACTTATGGTTGGTGAGTGATGAGGAATTATTTTTAGAGACTCAATTGGGATATATACCTGACCTTAATTTGCGGTAGTTTCTATTCCCTTCGTTATTAGTGAATATTTATCTCATAGGATGGATGGTAGTTACCACTGTGTTGGAAAAGAAAAACCATAGATTGAGTATGATTCATATATTATTATGATGGAGACCACATGGATTTACAATGATAAGCTAAACCATGGGTGATAGAGGTTTGGATAGAATCTGAGTCACACATTACCATCTAGCTTGGGATTTACTAACCATATGTTGATTTTTTATTGATCTTTTTACATGGAATCACGACTCATTAGTTGATGATAGTTTTTCTTCAATTAAGGATGGGAAAACCTTACCATAATAAGAATTTGATCTATTTTTTATAATAGGGTTTTATTTGAGGATGTGGGACCCTCTGTAAGGCAACATAGTTATATTTGAGTACACATAGAGGGCCACAAACCTCGTGAAATGTTCCTTATACATGTTTTCATATTAAAATTGTTCATGTTTAGCTAATTGAGTTGAGAATCTAAGGGAATAATTATCAAATTGAGGTAATGTTTTCACATAACACCACCTATTCTAGATACCCCAAGTGATATTTGGATATTGGGGATTCTTGAAAAGAAGCATAGGGTATACGAACCCATCCTTATTACATTAAATAATCATTATTTTAGTCAAGAAATAACTTACTTTGACATTGAGGATCTTTTAAAGTTTAAATTTTTAGATAATTGTGACATAATACATTCATAACCTTACACATTGTTACAGAGTGGATACCATAAAAATCATTTCCATTTTTTTCAACATATAAAACATTAAAACTTAAAACATTATTTCTTTGAAAATTATTAAAACATTTAACATGGCCTAATTATTTGTCTTACACATCCTTATGACCTGTGAAAATCATTTAAAAAAACTTGGGATGAGCACGAAAATTTTAGTAAGGGATGTAAAATAAGGAAAGAGCACATTAGTCCATGAATACTTGTAACATATGAAAACATTTTCGGAAGACAGAGTTGTCACTCATATATACTTACTTTGAGAAACACGATACTTACACAAGATTTAAAAAATAAATAAGAACATAAATATAACAATAAAGGTATATTGAGGAATTACTTATATAATCTTGTAACCCTCTCAGCTACCTTATCATTTGTAACCCTCACGGTTACCTTACAGTTTGTGTAACCATCACAGTTACACTTGGAGTAACCATACGACCGACCTACAACATACACATAATGAATGAATTGGAGGGAAATATAGGTCCCAAAATTCATCATAAACAATTCCCAAGAACCAGAACACAATCATACAATATGAATAATTTCATAAAAGTATTCCCTTCAAAATTTCATAAATCAAAAATTTAAAAGAGTATTTTAAAAGAAAAGACCCTTACGTAAATCATATAATTGAAGAGATACTTAATTGAGTGGATGTAATATGTATATAAATAGTAAATAAACATAAATAAACATAATATAAACAAAACCCATCACACAAACAATTATAATACCACATAAATAATGAATTAGAATTTTAACCCAAAGAATGGAAATCGGGTTAAGAATTCCCTTACCTTGGGTTTATCTTACTTCAAAACCGTTTAAACCTCATGTATAATGATTAAAAGAGTTGTATTAATATCTTAAGAAATAATATTCATATTTATAATACCTTATATGATCATTTCATTACATAATTTTACCCTTTAATTGCTAGTATTTTGTTCCTTGCATTGTTTTGGGTGTGTTCTTTACATGTTTTCCATGATCAGTTCATGATGGATTATTCTTGTCGATTGGAAGTGAAACTCCATAATTAGAATGGATTAGTATTTAAATATTTCCAGAACCATAAATTATACCATTTATCATTTTTAACTCTTACATGATGATGATTTATATGTTAAAACATTAATGATGTTCGTTTAGATCATTTTAGTGGTTTTTTGATAATAACGACCTCATTTCGTATTATAAATTACAACCATTTGAAAAAAAGAATTATAGAAATAATGATGAGACAAAATAAATATATTATAACCTTATTCAACCATAAAAATGGTTTCATATCTTTCCTTGAAGGAATTAAAGAAAATTTATATCACATCGTCCACGATGTCAGGAATTCGATACATTACATACAAGGTTTTTAATTCCTTAAATAAGTGGGGGAGGAGAAGAATATTGATGAGGAATTTTCCATGAAAATAATAACATCAAAAATATACATGATTCTGGAGATTTCATGCCTCTAGGATAATAGGATATTAGGAAAGAAGAATAAAATAATGGAACTCAGAATAAAATAAAATTTGAGAAATTCCTTATGAAAATTCGGCAGCCTAACGACGTTGTTTAAATTTTCATAAAATAATTTGATGAGATAAAATGGGTCTCTCATCATTATAACATAATATGTGAATTAAGGGGGATATGTAATGAAATACCTCAACATGAGTGAAATTTAATGAAAAATAATAACATAAAATGAAAAGAATGAAAGAAAATAAAAGAGGATGTTTACCTCTTGATATCTTCTCCTTGAGATCATTCTTAAGGCCTTTGGATTTGGCCTTTTGGTAATACCAAAATCTCTAGGACTTGGGGAAGATCCTTGGTAGGAGAATTTGGAAGAACATAGGTAAGGCTCAAGGCTTGAGGGGTGTTTTAGGAATAGGGGAATGGGGGTGGTATTTATAGTGGAGGAGAGGGGGTATTTTTCATTATTTTAATCATCATTATAATATTTTTTCTCAGGACTATGAATAATCTTAATTCATGTGACCCAAAATAGTAATAATGTAATTTTAGTTAAAAAAAAGTGGGTTTACATCACTTATGATATCATAAATAGTGTATTTTACTAATAATTTGAATATAAGGTATTTTACTGTATTTCACTATTCATTAAAAAATCAAGAATTTCAGAAAAATACCAAAAATTCTCCCTTACCATTTATCGACATGTAGAATTCAAAAATGAATTCCATTTTTGGAAAATAATTTTCTAAATATTATTAATTTATTTTTTAAATAAAATCATACTTAATTCAAAAAATAACAATTTTTAAACTATAACTGCTTTTATATCACATTGAAAAATCAACCAAAATGTAATTATATTCAATCATTAAGAAAATAAAATAATATTACAATTTACTATTCATTAGGGTCATATTACTATTCATATTACTTCTCATAAGGGTATATTACTATCACCAAAAAACAAGTTGGTTTCATTAGGCTCTAAATAACTTATTGAACACAATTGTAGATGGCCATTTTTCAAAATTCAAAACATAGAAGTGGAAAAATTATTTTTAAAGAAGAGTTATGAATATCTACTTAAAACAAAGTTTCATGCATTTCCATTTATTTTTTTTAAAAAAACTTGGGGTGTTACATTATCCCCACCTTCTGAAAATTGCGTCCTCGCAATTTTATTTACATATTAAACAAGTGAGGGTATCTTTCCCTCATAGCATTTTCAGACTCTTTTGTTGCTTATTCTACCATGTGGTTTCTTCAAAAAACATTTACCTGGTGGATTACCTTTTTCCAGAATACCTGTTCCCTTCGATCAAGGATCCGAACTGGTTTCTCTTCATAAGAAAGGTTCTCTTCTAGCTGAACTGCTTCTGGGCTCAAGACATGTGATAAATCTGGCACATACTTCTTCAACATCGAAACATGAAAAAAATTGTGTACCTAAGAAAAAATCAGAGGCAAATCTACTCGGTATGCAACTGTTCCAACTTTTTCCAAAACTTCAAAAGGACCGATGAACCACGGACTTAGCATCCATTTATTACCGAAACACATCACAATTTTCCAAGGAGAGATTTTAAGGAAAACATGGCCACCTACCCCAAAAGACAAGTCTTTACTTCTATTATCTACATAAATTTTTTTCCTACTCTAATATGTCCTCATGTGCTGTCAGATCATACTCACTTTCTCATCCACTTCCATGACTAATTCTAGTCCCATCAACTTTCTTTCCCCAACTTCATCAAAAAACCCTGGAGTCCGACACCGCTTCCCATACAAAGCCTCAATAGGTGCCATCTGTACACTGGAATGAAATCTATTATTATAATAAAACTAAACTAAATAAAGATGCTGATCCCAACTTCCATGGTAGTCCATTGAACAAGCTTGAAGCATATCCTCCAAAGTTTGAAACATTCATTCTGACTGGCCATCTAATTGAGGACAAAAAGTTGTACTGAAATTTAATCCTTTTCCCAATGACTTCTGAAGTCCCTTCCAAAAGTTAGAAATGAACTTGGGATCCTAGTCAGATACAATGGAAAAAGGATATCCATGTAACTTGATAATATCTTTGAGGTACAGTCGATAAAGCTGATCCAAAGACATTGTATCTCGAATATAAAGAAAATGTGCATATTTTTTCAGCCGATAAACAATAACCCAAATCACATTATTACCTCAAGTATTATTTGTTATTCCCACCATAGAGTCCATGGATACATTCTACCATTTCCACTCTAGCACAATAAAAGGCTGAAGCATCCCCTTCGATAACTGTCGCTCTGCTTTTACCTGTTTACATGTCAAACATTTCACAGTAAAATAAGTAATATCTCTTTTCATTCCATCCCTACAATAATACACCTGAAGGTCTCTATACATCTAAGTACTGCCAGGGTGAACCAAAAATGGAGAACTATGAGCTTCAAACAAAAAATATTTTTTCTACTGAGAATCACAAGGTACACACAACCTTTTTCCAAATCTTAAAAAACAATCTTTATCAAGGTTAAATTTTGGAAACTTACCCATTTTGACCAATTCTACCTTTTTATGTAGCTCATCATCTTTCATCTATGATTTCTTAATCCTATCTGATAATGCTGACTGCACTGAGACCTAATAAAAAACAAAGTTATTTCCCACACCAACAACTTCTTATCCAAAATTCATCAAATCATTAATCAAGGGATCATTTTCCCAATGTAACATTGTTAATGATGCATGATGTTTTCGACTCAAGTACTCCACCAATTTGTTTGTTTTTATAGGATGGTAATTGATTATGAAATCATAATCTTTTATCAGTTCAATAAATCTTGTCTACCTCATGTTTAATTCATTTTGAGTGATTATATACTTCAGACTTTTATGGTCATTATATATTTGAAATTTGGCTCCGTATAAATAAAGCCTCGAAATTTTCAAAGAAAAAACCACAACTACCTATACCAAATCATGTGTGGGATAATTTAACTCATGAGTTTTAAGTTTTCTTGAATCATAAGGAATTACTTGATCATTCGACATCAAAACACTACCAGGTACCTTCAAAGAAGCATCACTGAAGATGACAAACTCACCATTTCGGGAAGGCAATTCCAAAACTGGAGCATTCACCAATCTCTTCTTCAATTCCTAAAAAAACATCACATTATTCTGTCCAAATAAATTTAACCCCTTTTTGTGTTAACTTAGTTATCAGGCTATATAACCATGCAAAGTTCTTAACAAAACATTGGTGATAACTTGCTAATACAAGAAAAATACTGAAGTTCCCAGTTAGGATCCAAGTATCACTGAGAGGGGGAGGGGGTGAATCAGTGATATCATTTTCTTTTTAAGTTTCCCCTTTTTGAAATAGCCTTTTCCTCCTGTTAAAGAGTTTCTTCCCTGCTAAACACACATAACCACATGAAAAGAAGATTTACAAGGTTCACTACTCAACAAGAGTAGCTATGTCCTTGGTATGGTACATAAACAATCCACTACCACACAATTCACTAGAAAAAAAATCCTTTTATGTGGAATACAATGAGTAGTATATACCCTTACACTCGTGAAACACTTTGAAAACAATCCAATAGTGTGTGTGCTCCCTCTTAGCACAAATAGGGTAATACAATGGATCAATTCTTCTTAATGATCTTACACAAATCAAATCTTTCAAATCAATTCTTCACTTTCCTACCTAGATGTTGGCAGGAACGCCTGGAGAAAAAAAGATTGCACGACAACTTCCACTTGTGCGACTTATACTTGCACGCCTACAACTTGCACGCCTCTTCTTACGTGCTGCCTATGTGTGCGCTGCCCTTCAGACGCACTGCCTGCTTGCAGCCTGCGCACCAACTAACACTTGCACGCCTCCAACTTGTGCGTCCCCAACTTGCGCACCTTATAAAAACCCTCAACATGTGTGCCCAACAATCTACTTTCACTCCCAGAGCTCAAAGATAATTCTAAAGTATTGAGCCATAAAAAATGAGGAGGCTAGTTGTCTATTTATAGGCATTTCGGTGACTTGCGCGACCTAGACTTGCGCGCCAATACTTGCGCGCAGCTCCATCACTTGCGCGCCTCTCCATCACTTGCGCGCCGCTCCATCACTTGTGCACCCTTCCATCACTTGTGCGACACTTTATTTCCTTTTTTATATTTTGATATGATGATGTTGGAATATGAATTGCGTGCAACATGTACTTGCGCGCCAAGACTTGCACACCAATACATGCGCGACACTCTTGACTTGTGCAACACTTTCTAACTTGTTCAACACTTTATTCCCTTTGTCATATTTTGATTGGATGATCTTTGAAATAGGACTTGCACGCCACTTATACTTGCGCGCCAATACTTGCGCGCCAACACTTGCACACCACCACTTGCGTTCCAATACTTGCGTGCCACCACTTACACGCCACCACTTGCGCGCCAATACTTGCACGCCACTTTCTTTCCTTTTCCATATTTCTGAAATAATGCTATTTGAAATATGACTTGCGTGCCTCTACAACACTTGCGCGTTGACACTTGCACACTGTTACTTGTGTGCTTCCACTTGTGCGCCACCGCTTGCACGCCTTCTTCTTGCCTTTGTAATTTTTGGATAGTATGATTTTGAAATGTGTTTTGCCAAAAACACTTCTTTACTCTCTCTATCCTTCATACGGCTTGCACAAAAAGTTCTCCAAACTTGTGATGATTGTAAAATACAAATCAGCAAAGCATCGTCTGATTTATTGTCCTTTTACAAAGTGAATTTATTTATCTTCATTGCAACAAAATACAACACTTTGAAAAATCTAACTCTTCAAACTGCCTTCTCCATCCAACTTGGTCCCAACAATCTCCCCCTTTGGATTCTGTTGTCAACCAAGATTCATAAATCACTGAACATTGTAACCTTATGCAATGGATTACTTATCAGCAATTCTAAGCCTACGTGAGCTAACTCATTTTAGGAAAAAAGAATTACTGATAGCCAAAACCATGCTATCCAAAGGCAGGGACTATGAAATCTGATGATCATATCTCCTCATACTTCTTCAGAACATCTTTCAAGCTTCTACATCAGCACTCTTCACTTCTTCAACATTCCTGGAATACAATTTTTTTTTTCCTACAACCACTCCAACAAACAGTTAGAATATTTCACACACATACATGATGGATTTACATCTTACCCAAAACTCCCCCTTTATGCATTCATCTATAAGGATAGATTTATGAAACAATTATCCCCCTTGACAACACTATCCGAAGGCAAGATGAGAGTGGGGACAGAAACATGTACCTTAAACTTGATGAGAATGAGGTTGGACACCCATGTTCAACCTCAATTTTGCAAATGGTTCCTTTGGTAAAGGTTTTGTGAATATATTAGCAACTTGTTCAGATGTAGGAACATACTCCAGCCTCAATTAATTCTTCTCCACCTGATCTTTGGTGAAGTGGTACATTATATCAATGTGTTTTGAATGAGAATGTTGTACTGGATTTCTTGTAAGATTTATTACACTCTGATTATCACAACCCAAGAGAAATTTTAGCTTTACTTTAATAAGTAGATCTTCTAACTGAGTCTTCATCCACATTAGTTGAGTTGCAACTTGAGTAGCAGCAACATACCCTGCTTCAGTTGTACTAAGTGTTACTAAATTCTATTTTTTGGTATGCCAACTAACACAACTTTTCCCCAGAAAGAAAACTCCACCAGATGTGGATCATCAATCATCAACATTTCCTACCCAATCAGTATCAGAATACCCAAATAGATCAATATTTCCTGATCCATCATACCTGATTCCAAAATTTTTTGTGCCTTTGATGTATCTGAGAATTCGTTTTCCAGTAATCAAATGTTATTCTTTAGGAGCACTCTGAAATCTTGAATATAAAGTGACAACATAGACGATGTTGGGTCTTGAGGCAGTCAAATACAACAGACTTCCAATCAGCTTTTGAAACTCTTTCTGATCAACTTCTTTTCCTTATCCATATTTAGACAACTTGGTTCTCACTGAAATTGGTGTGGAAATTGGTTTCGAATTTTCCATGCCAAACTTCTTCAGAAGTTCCTTAGCATACTTTTCTTGGGACAGAAAAACATGATTCTTCTTCTGCAAAATCTGTATCCCAATAAAATAATTCATTTCTCCCAGCATGGAAATCTCAAATAACTTCTTCATCTCCTTATATAATTTTTCACATGATCTTTCATCATTTATAGAAAATATAATATCATCAACATAAACAATAACAATCAGTGACAACTCCTGACATTCCTTGATGTAGTTATTGTTGTCAACTCTTCCTTTCTTAAAGTTCATCTTCTTTAAGAAAGTATCTAATTTAGAATACAATGACCTCAGAGCCTATTTTAGCCCATAAAAATCCTTCTTCAACCTGCAAACACAACATTCATCCTTTCTAATTATAAATCCACAAGGTTGATCAATGTATACTTCCTCGCCAAGGTCACCATTCAAAAATGCGGATTTTACATCCATTTGAAAGATTTTGTAACCTCATTGTGTAGTAATAGCAAGAAAGATTCTGATTGTTTCTAATCTTGCCACCAGAGAAAAGGTTTCATCAAAATCAGTGCCTTCAATTTCTGAATACCCTTTACAAACCAATGTTGCTTTGTTTCTTATTACTTTACCCTCTTCATTCGGCTTGTTCTGGAAAACCCAATTTGTACCAATGATATTCTTGTTGTTTGGATTGGGTACAAGTTCCCAAGTATAATTCTTCTCTATCTGATCAAGTTCTTCATTCATTGCATGAACCCATTGTGGATTCTCAAATTCTTCATTTATATTATTTTGTTCAACTTTTGAATAAAGAGATGTATGTGATACAACATCTGTTGTTCTTCTTATTTGAACCCTTTGATGTTTATCTTCAATAATATTCTGAGCCTCCACTTGTTTCCTCAACCTAGGATGAGTTGTTCGAACTACATCGTCATCACTTGAGATTTCTAAGTCGGATTCCTCTTCACCAGTAGGATTAACACAGTCTGTAGCATTATCAGAATCATTAACAAAAGCTTCTCTATCCTTCTCAACTTCCACATCAACATATGACTGCTTTTCTTTCTCAACATTTTCAAAAACTTTTATATCGTAAGAATCAATAATTCTTCTTGTTTCTTTTTTGAGACATCTATATCCTCTTCCTTCTAGAGCATAGCCAAGAAAAATTCCATCATCTCCTCTTTTCTCAAACTTTCCAAGGTTTCCACCTTTCTTCTTTATAATGCATGGACTCACAAATACGCTTAAATGTTTCAGATTTGGAGTTTTTCCATAGAACATTTCATATGGAGTCATATATGATTTTGGCCTATATAAGCATTTGTTCTGAATATAAATAGCAGTGGTCATGGCTTGCCTCCAATAATAATGATAAAGACTATGTTCAAGTAACATAGTTCTCCCCATTTCCACCAGACTTCAATTTTTTATTTCAGCAACCCCATTTTGTTGAGGTGTGTATGGTGAACTGAACTCATGCCGAATTCCATACTTCTCAAGATAACATTCAAAATCTTAATTATTATACTCACCACCATTATTAGTTCTCAACTTCTTCAATGTATACACACATTATT
This sequence comes from Viscum album, assembly GCA_963277665.1. Lineage (NCBI taxonomy): Eukaryota > Viridiplantae > Streptophyta > Magnoliopsida > Santalales > Viscaceae > Viscum > Viscum album. The sequence goes on along the minus strand of OY728166.1, from coordinate 848,527,594 downwards.
TTTCTTCATTCCTCCTGAAACTCTTAAATAGTTTCAGAGCATCTGACTTATGTCTCATGTACATAACACAAGTAATGTGAGTAAAGTCATCAATGAAAGTAATGAAGTACTTACCTCCATTTGTTTATTGCTTGATAATTGGTCCACATATATCAGAATGTATAAGTTCCAAGGGTTGTTTTGAATGAATTTCAACTCTCTTATGAAAAGAGTTTTTAATCTTCCCTTTTTCACAAATAGTGCAACACCAATCTCTTCTTCTTGATAAATCAGGAATATCTCGGACATTGTCTCACATTGATAACTTTCACATATTTCTTTGACACATATGTCCCAGAAATTTATTCCATAACTGATTTTCATCCACTACAACCATGTAACAAGAATTCTATACTTCACCAACTTGGAAAAAATTCCCTCTTATACGTTGGCCCTTTGTAACTATATTACCATCATTTTCACTTCACAACAAATCCATATTTTCTGAAGATAACTTTGTTTCCCTCATCACAGAGTTGTGAGACACTAAGAAGGTTATGTTTCAGCCCATCAACATATAGTGTTTTCTTAGAATTCATCTTTTCTTTTCCAATGATGGCTGATCCAACACCTTTGATCCTTAGAGATTCATCATTTCCAAATGTCATTGTTCCTTCTTTGAAGTCTTTCAAATTCTTCAGCAACTTTAAATCTCCTATCATATGAGAAGAACACCCACTATTAAGAATCCATGGATGTTCTCCTTTTGTAGCTTTCAAAGCAGTTTCTACAAAAAGAGCTTTTTGTTCTTCCTTTTCCTTCACTTTATGTTGTGCTTCCTCCAATTTCTTAGACAGGTCAATGTGTTCTGGCTAGACAACCATGAACTCTTTCTTTTAGAACTTATCAGACCCATCCCTTTTAGATTTAAAAAACTCTGGCTTTTGATAATTATTAAGAATCTTTTGTTGCTCTGGTAACACACTATGGAATCCCTTGGCAAGATGTCCTGGCCGATCACATCTTTCACAAATAGTTTCTAGTGGTTGGAAACTATTCTCAACTTTCACATCAGTCTTCTCAGATATCTTCTGAAATTTAATTGGAGACGTTCTATTTTGAAAGGGTTGACTCCCCATCAATCCTTGTCTTTCAAAACTTGTGAAATAGTTGTAATGTTTTTGGTTGAACCAACACATATTTTCCATGTGTCTGAATCCACCACAATACCATCAGTAACCATAGAAAGAATATTTGCCTTTGAAACTTCTATACTAACCATATTTGTGAACACGGTTCTCAAAAACATTCTTAATAGATCTATGTTGACCATCAAGCTTCATGATTTCATTTGTAACTTCCTTTTTCTGTTTAGAATTAACATCACCAGAAGTATTATAAGTCTTTCTTGACTAATGATTTTTATGCACTTATGATTTTTCATCATTGCTGACTTTGACCATATACCTGGTCTTTCCATCCTTGTTCTTATCAGAACCAGTTCTGTCTTTCATTTCAACCTTTGAAGGTAACTTTTGTGACTCCTTGTTTGGTTCATTATTACTGGAACATTCACCAACTTCTGAGATAGAATTTTTGAAACTGATATTCATTTCTTGAGATTTATAAAGTTTCTGTTGGATAAGTTCCAACTCTTCTTATTTTTCCTTTAGATTTACTTCAAGATGATCATTACGATTCTTTGAATTCTCAAGAGAATTTTTCAGATCATCAATCTTCTTTTCCATCTTGACTTTCTCATCAGTAAAACCTTCTTTAATGTTTAATGTGAAATTTTCATTTATCAGCTTGTTGTTTTCCTTCTCAAGCCTTCTGATCTTCCTCATGCATTATTTCAATTCTTCTTTCAGATGATATTCAAGTTGAGTTTCTTCTTCTTCTGAACTGTTTCTCTCGTACTCTTCATTATTCACAACTGCAATAAAGGTATTCTATATAGCTTTCTCAGCAAATGATTTCTCAGATTCAGCTTATCTATCCTCTTCTTCTTCATCTTTAGATAAAAAGATTCTTCGTTTTGATTTGAAGAAATTTTTATCCTTACCATTTGAAAAATATTTGTTTTTGTCAGTTTGATTCTTCCATGACCTTCTTGGCCTTCTTTCATCATCATCATTGTCTTATTTATTATTTTGAGGAAAATTAGATGCAAAGTGACCAATCGCTCCACACTCAAAACATTTCAAGGGAAGTTTTCCCTTGTATTTCCCTGTACCTCTTTTTACATTTTTAGAAAACACGGATAAAATTTCATCAAAATTTTTGCATACCTCATCTTCAGAATTAGATTCACTAGAATCATCTTCAATAAGGGTCTTCTTTGACTTCTCTCTCTTTGTAGCCTTGAATGAAATTTCTCTATCAGATTTTGTTTTTCTCTTCATAGTCTTCTCCCTTCTCATTTCATAATTAATGAGAGTGCTATGAAAATAATCCATAGATAATGTTTCAGGGTCTCTATCTTCTAATGTAGACACCTTTGCATCAAACTTGTCGGGTAGAATTATCAAGATATTTTCGACAATCGTAGAATCCTCCAATGTTTCACCAAGAAATTTGATTGTACTGACAATCTCCTTAATCCTGGTAAGGAAGTCCCCAACAGATTCTGATTCTCCCACTTTCAAGTCTTCAAACTTCATCCTCCATATTTGTAGTTTTTCTTTCTTCACTTTTGTATTTCCTTTATAGATGTTCTTCAACTTATCCCATATGCCTTTAGCTGTAGCAACACCTTTGACTCTTAAAAATTCACTCCTAGAAAGAGATGAGAGTAACAAATTTTTAGCTCTTCTATCATTATCATGTTTCTTATTATCGACAGGAGTAAGAGGAACCTTATAATCAATAGCAGTAAATCCATCCATTGTAGTTTCAAGAACTTCATATCTAAGAGACATAAGATAAGGCATCATTCTATCATTACATATGTGATAGTTCTTTTCGTCAAAAATAGGAATCCCATTACTATTCACGCAATTTAGATTCTCCATCACAACATCTCTTCAACCACTTCAGCAAAGAATAAACAAAGGGAACCTCCTTCTAATACCAATTGAAGTTCCTAGTTAGGATCCAAGTATCACTGAGAGGGGGAGGGGTGAATCAGTGATATATTTTTCTTTTTAGGTTTCCCCTTTTTGAAACAACCTTCACCTCCTGTTAAAGATTTTCTTCCCTACTGAACACACACAACCACATGAACACAAGATTTACAAGGTTCACTACTCAACAAGAGTAGCTACGTCCTTGGTATGGTAAAAAAAATCCAGTACCACACAATCCACTAGAAAAAAATCCTTTGATGTGGAATACAATGAGTAGGATATACCCTTACACTCGTGCAACACTTTGAAAACAATCCAATAGTGCGTGTGCTCCCTCTTAGAATAAATACGGTAATACAATGGATCAGTGCTTCTTAATGAGATTACACAAATTAAATCTTTCAAAGCAATTCTTCACTTCCCTACCCAGAAGCTGGCAGGAACCCCTGGAGCAAAACAGCTTGCGTGCCCACTTCCACTCGTGCGACCTATACTTGCGCACCTACAACTTGCGTGCCTCTTCTTGCACGCTGCCTACGTGCATGCTGCCCTTCAGACGCACTACCTGCTTGCAGCCTGCACGCCAACTAACACTTGCGCGCCTCCAACTTGCACATCCCCAACTTGAGTGCCTTCTAACAACCCTCAAATTGTGCGCCCAACTCTCTACTTGTGCACCCAGATCTCAAAGATAAGTCTCAAGTATTGAGCCTTAAAAAACGAGGAGGCTAGTTTTCTATTTATAGGCATTTCGGTGACTTGCGCGACGTAGACTTGCGCGCCAATACTTGCACGCTGCTCCATCACTTGTGCGCCGCTTTATCACTTGCGCGCCCTTCCATCACTAGTGTGAAACTTTCTTTCCTTTGTCATATTTTGATATGATGATGTTGGAATATGACTTGCGCGCAACATGTACTTGTGTGCCAAGACTTGTGTGCCAATACTTGTGCGACACTCTTGACTTGTGTGATACTTTCTAACTTGTGCGCCACTTTATTCCCTTTGTCATATTTTGATTGGATGATCTTTGAAATAGGACTTGCGCGCCACTTATACTTGTACGCCAATACTTGCATGCCACCACTTGTGCACCACCACTTTTGTGCCACTTTCTTTCCTTTTCCATATTTTTAAATAATGCTATTTGAAATATAACTTGCGCGCCTCTACAACACTTGCACGCCGACACTTGCGCGCCATCACTTGCGTGCCGCCACTTGCGCACCGCCACTTGCGTGCATTCTTCTTACCTTTTCCATTTTTGGATAGTATGATTTTGAAATGTGTTTTTCTAAAAACACTTCTTTACTCTCTCTATCCTTCATACGGCTTGCACCACAAGTTCTCCAAACTTGTGATGATTGTAAAATAAAAATCAGCAAAGCATCATATGATTTATGGTCCTTTTACAATGTGAATTGATTTATCTTCATTAACAACAAAATACAACACTCTGCAAAAGATAACTCTTCAAACTACCTTTTCCATCTAACATGGTCCCAACAAATACGAACATATATGACATTTGTAGGTCTTGTCCATTCATCAACCAATTTTTTTGGAAGGATCAACAGTTATTCCATCCTTATTTACAATGTTCCCAAAAAAAGAAATCTGTTGCAACAAAAAATCACACTTACTAAATTTTACATATAGTTTCTTTTCCTTTAAGGTTTGTAAAACAAACATTAGATGTTTTTCATTCTTCTCTTTATTTTTAAAAAATAATAGAATGTCATAAATAAACACAACCAAAACTTATCCAAGAACTCATGAAATATTTTATTCCTAACATCCATGAATATAGCAGGCGCATTAGTTAATCCAAACAGAATAACAAAAAATTCATAATGCCCATATCTAGTACAAAATGCTACTTTCAGGATGTCATCCTCCTTCACCTTTAGTTGATGATATATAGATCTCAAGTCAATCTTCAAAAAGAACTGAGCTCCCTGGAGTTGATCAAACAAGTCATCGATGTGAGGCAAAGGATACTTGTTTTTAATAGTGATGTTATTAAAAGCTCTATAATCAATTCAAAGTCCCATGGAACCATCTTTTTTTAACGAACAAAATAGGATCTCCCCTTGGTGAAGTGCTAGGACGAATAAATCCTTTATCAACCAAATCCTACAACTGATTTTTCAATTCATGAAGTTCTATTTGATCTATATGATATGGGGGTTTTAAAATTGGTTTAACATCAGGAACTAATTCAATTGTGAACTCGACTTCCCGATTAGGTATGAAAACGGGTAAATTATTAGGGAAAACATTAAGGTATTAATTTACCATAGGAACATCATCAATATGAATAGTTCCCTTGTTTTCAACAATATGATCAAGATAACTTTCATTTCCATCATTAAATAGTTTTTCAGTTTCCTAATATGTTATCAATTGTATGGGTTCATTATTGTATATAAACTATAACTATTTCTAAAAAACAACTTCTTTATCTCTACAGTCAATCTTAGCATGATAAATAGAAAGCCAATCCATTCCCAAAATAACATCAAACTTGAATAAGGGTAAAACAACATGGTTTGTAGGTAAATTATTTCCACATAACACAATAGAAATATTCTTATAATTCCTCTTCGCAATAATATTTCCCCTTGGTGTTTTAACAAAAAGTTCGGGTCTCATTTTTTGAGGTGATATTTCCAATTTACCCAAAAATTTCTCAGAGATGAAGGAATGTGTAGACCCCGTATCAAAAAGAACTTTATCAAAATATGAGTAAACAAACAAAGTACCTGATAAAACTTCATTGGATGGCTTGAAATCTTCTAAAGTAGTTGCAAAAGATTTCACTACACCTTTCTACTTATAGTTTGGCTTCTTTGCATCATTTGGATCTCTCTTTGGGCAAGAATTTTCATAGTAACCCATCTCACCACATTTAAATCACTTAACAGTTTTCTTATCAGGATTAGTCTTAGGATCATTTTAATTACTATATTGGGCCATATGTCCAAACTTACCACATTTTAAACACTTCCTATTTTTTCTAAGACATTCCCCAGGGTTCTTCTTGCCACACTTTTCACAAACTGGAAACTAGATTTTCTTACCATTTGATTTCTTTTGTTGATTCTTACCCATCGCTTTCCATATGGACCTCTTCTTATCCTCATTTCCAAAATGAACATGATCATCAAAAAACTCCATCTCTACCCTCTCAGAACATCGGACAAGTTTCACATAACTTTTGAATTCACGGTAGGCCAACACCCTTTGATACCTTGGATTCAGTCCTGAGTAAAAGCGGTTGATTTTTCTATTAAGATCCATAATAAGATTTGGAGCATACCTCTCCAGTCAGGTGAAGTTTGATTCATAAACAACCACCGAATCTTCCTCCTTATATTTAAATTCAAGTAATTTCCTCTCCATCCTAAGTCACAACACCTTAGGAAAATATTTTTCAAGGAAAAGACTTTTAAATTCATCCCACTCTAAGGAATCAATATCCACTCTATCCCTAATATTATTTACCATTGACCGCCACTGATGAGATTAAACTTCAAAATGATAAATGGAAAGACTTAAATTTTGATTTTATGAGCATCCCATAACATCGAATATATTTTCAAGGGCTTTAATCCATCCTTCAACCGTTACTAGGTCAGAAGATCCATTGAAAGCAGGAGGGTGTTGTCTCATAAAATGTTCCACTATTGTCATGTTCCGTTGTGGTACCTCTAGTTATTATATTTCATGTATACCAACACCATTTATTTCCTACATTAGCTGATCCATTACTATCACAAACTTCTCGGTTCCAATCCCAACCATTTCAGGCTGCAGATTCAGAAGGATGTCTTTTTGTTGGTGCCTCTCCTCTTCAACTTTCCTATTTCTTCTGCGGAATTTTTTTTGAACCAACATATCTTAGATGAAGTAAAATGGTAATATTTAAATTCTATAACATTTCAAGTTAATCATAGAGTAAAAATCATTTGTGGTATTTTTTTAACATCATCTTAACTCCTAATATTATCGAAACCATCCTCTGATACCAATTATAAGGACCCGACCTTATTACATTACATAATCTTGATTTTAGTCAAGAAATCACTTACTTTTACATTGAGGATATTTTAAAGTTTATAGCTTTAGATAATTGGGACATAATTCATTCATAACATTACACATTGTTATAGAGTGGATACCATAAAAACAGTTTCCATTTTTTTCAACATATAAAACATTAAATCAAAAAACATGATTTCTTTGAAAATTCCTCAAACATTTAACTTCGCTTCCTTATTTGTATTACACATCATTATGACCTATGAAAATCATTTAAAAATACTTGGGATGAACACAAAAAACTCAGTAAGGGATGTAAAAGAAGGAAAGAGCACATTAGTCCATGAATACTTGTAACATATGAAAACATTTTCAAAAGGCATACTCATCACTCATATATACTTACATTGTGAAACATGAAATTTACACAAGATTTACAGAATAATTAAGAACAAAAATATAAAAATAAAGGTATATTGGGGCATTAATTACATAATCTTGTAACCCTCTTGGGTACCTTATCATTTGTAACACTCACAGCTACCTTACAGTTTGTGTAACCATCGTTATTACACTAGGAGTAACCATATGACTGACCTACAACTTACACATACCCAATGAATTTTAGGGAAATATAGGTCCAACACTTCATCATAAACAATTCACAAGAACCATAACACAATCATACAACATGAATGATTGCATAAAAATATTGCCTTTTAAATTTCATACATTAGAATTTTAAAAGAGGATTTTAATAGAAAAGCCCTTTACATAAATCATATAATTAATGAAAGACTTAATATAGTGGATGGAATATGTATATACACTGTAAATACACATAATTAAACATAATAAAAACAAAACCCATCACACTAAAAATTATAATACCACATAAATAACGAAGTAGATGTTTAACCCAAAGAATGGAAATTGGGTTAAGATTTATCTTACCTCGGGTTTGTCTTACGTAAAACTCATTTAAACCTCCTATATAATGATTAAAAGAGTGTTATTAATATCTTATATATTCTTATACATCTTTATAATAACTTATATGATAATTTCATTACATTATTTTACCCTTTTAACTGTTAGTATTTTGTCCCTTGTATTGTTTTGGGTGTGTTCTTTACATGTTTTCCATGATCAGTTCATGATGGATTGTTCTTGTCGATTGGAAGTGAAACTATATAATTTTAAGGGAGTTGTATTTAAATATTTCTATATCCATAAATTATACCATTTATCATTTTTTATTCATACATGAGGATGATTCATAAGTTAATACATTAATGATTTTTGTTTAGATCATTTTAGTGGTTCTTTGATAATAACGACCTCATTTTGTATTATAAATTAAAAGCATGTGTACAAAAGAATTAAAGAACCAAGGATGAAAAAATGCATATATTATAACCTGGTTCAACTATAAAAATGTTTTCATGACTATCCTTGAAGGAATTAAAGCAAATTGAAATCACATCGTCCACGATGTCGGTAAATCGACACATCACATACAATATTTTTAATTCCTTGAATAAGTTGGGGAGGAGAAGAATATTGATGAAGAATTTTCCATGAACATGAGAACATCTAGAATATACAATATTATGGAGCTTTCATGCCACTTGTATAAGAGGAGGTGCATATAGAATAGGAAAAGAAAGGAACTCAAAATACAAGAAAATTTAAGAAATTCCTTACGAAAATTCGGTAGCCTAACGACATCGTTTAAATTTTAATAAAATAATTTGATGGGATAAAATGGGTCTCTCATCATTATTACATAATATGGGTAGTAAAGGGGATATTTAATGAAATATCCCAACATAATCCAAAGGTAATGAAAAATAATAACATAAAATGAAAGGAAAGAATGAGAATAAAAGAGGACGTTTACCTCTTGATCTCTTCTCCTTGAGATCCTTGTTAAGGCCCTTAGTTTTGGCCTTTTGGTGGGAACAGAAGATCTAGGAAGTGGGGAAGAGCCTTGGGAGGAGTATTTGGCAGAACTTAGGTAAGGATCAAGGCTTGAGAGGTGTGGGAGGAAGAGGGAAATGAGGGTGTTATTTATAGTGAAGAACATAGGGTATTTTTAATTATTTTAATCATTATAATAATATTTTTACTCAAGACTATGAATAATCTTAATTTATGTGACCCCAAATAGTAATAATGGCATGTGAGTTTGAAACAAGTGGGATTAAATCACTTATGATTTCATAAATAGTGTATTTTACTGATAATTTGAATATTCAGTATTTTACTGTATTTCATTATTCATAAAAAATTCAAGAAATTCGGAAAAATACCAAAAAATCACACTTACCATTTCTCGATTTGTAGAATTAAAAAATGAAGTCCATTTTTTGAAAATAATTTTCTAAATATTATTAATATAATTTTTAAATAAAATCATACTTAATTAAAAAATTAACTCTTTTAAAACTATAACTGCTTTTATATCACATTGAAAAATTAACCAAAATTTCATTATTTTAAAGACTTAAGAAAATAAAATAATATTAAAATTTATCATTCATTAGGTTCATATTACTATTCATATTAATAATCATAAGGGTATGTTACTATTCAACAAAAGAACTAGTTGGTTCCATTAAGCTCTAAATAACTTACTGAACACAATTATAGATGACCATTTTTCGAAATCCAAAACATAGAAGTGACAAAATTATTTTTAAAGTCTAGATATAAAAATCTACTTAAAACAAAGTTTTACGCATTTCCATTTATTTTTAAAAAAAAACCTTGGGGTGCTACATAGGGGCTATGGGAGATAGTTAGAATATGACCTAAAGGTGGTCAGAGTAGTGCTGCAAATGGATCGCCATGTGAAATATGGTTCCTAGATCATTGATTTTCTTATTACGCATGGGATAATGATAGTCAGAGTTAAGGAAATATACATGTAGTGAATGGGTTTGTCAGTACATTAACAAATGTATTCAGAGTCTAATTTTTGTCCTTATTTAGGGGACCCTTGTACTAGATGGCACAAAAATGAGTTATTCTTCTTGTACTGAAGGTTATGGAGTTGAAGACATTGATGTAACCCCTAGACAGGCCCCGTTTCAGCTAGGTAAATTTTACACTAATTGTGATTATCTTTTACCGACTCCATTCTAGTGAGGTGAGATCCTTATATTTAAAGATAAGGTTTTAGATATGTAGTTTAGTCAATATTTTAATTGTTGAACTTGATAAAATTATAGATCTCTACAATTTACTTTATGATAAGTGTTCATAAATGTTTTTGGGGAGAATTAAATCTTTTTGGATGTGGAAAGTGGGGCCAACCCTCTTAAAGATAAATTCAATTAACCATCATATGGTATGGATGGATTTATGTTCTATGTGCATGGATGAAGAATTCACTTCTAGTGAGTGTGGAAGAATTAATGAATTCTTTCGATGGGTAACCCATGGTTTTCCCTTAAAAAAATACCAATATAAGCATCATCTTGTAATACGAAAATAGAGTTCAGGTGTTTCTAAGTGAAATTATGGGCATGCCTATGGAATTTATAGGGCATGTGGACCAAACCATTCTAGGAAATAGTTTATGGAGGAAACTATTAAGAATTCATAAGGGTGACATGGTCTCTATATGATATTATCAACTGTATAGTAACATATTGAGGTGTGAGGTTCAGATTCATGGAGTATCATTGGTCAATATGAAGCTGAGGTTATGGTTGTTGATGATATCATAGTGGAGTATGGGTGGTGTGATAGTTGACTATTCTTAAAAATTACATTATTTTTAGATGACATAGGAGGCCCCTAAGAATATAGTCTTAGGATAAGTGATTATTTACGTGAAAAATAGATACACTCTCACCTTTTATTGATGGTGGTGTCTCCACACACATCCCTTGTATGAGATAAGTCCACATAGGTGATGTTAATTTTTTGGACCTTTGTGAGTGGATGTTCTCAAGTGGTAGATCTGAAAGGTTTTCCTTGGTGGTGGGGTGCACATATCAAACTTCCCTAGGTGGATAATGGTCCTCACATGTTGTTAATATTAAATATTAGAATGGAAATCCTGAGAGGAGATATCCTTAGTAAAGAATGACCCTCGATATGAAATTTATAGTGTATTTTTTTAGGTTCAACCTTTACATAGAAAATCTTACTATGTGGTGGAGGATGATGTATTCTCAGCTGGTTGTGGATTTTAGTTTCCTGGGAAGGTTTTATCTTAGGGTCTAGAACCAAAAAAGAAGGGTCATCTGAATGGATAGGACTATCCACTTTGGATTGTGGCAGATTGGCCAACCCGAAGGGTAGTAGAATTTTATTGAACAATTTGATGATTTCGTTTTTGTTTTTCTTGATTTTATCATTAGTAGATTCTATAAAACAGTGACTAAAACACATGTGACACCCCATACCCATACTCCCAAATCCAGTTTCATAAACATATGAATTATATACTCTCTTTGTTACCTGCTATTAAACCATGGATATAATCATACTTAATTACAAAATAAATAATGATTAAATCATCTCTTACATCCCAAATATATTTTTATGTTTAGATTTTTAAATAATTAATAAAAAACAATAATTAACAAATCCCATGTTCATTGTATCTAACAGACATTTTTTTCCATTATATATGAAACTACTTAATCCATATTGAGTCTTCAACATCTCCCACAAATTCTTCCGCACATGTTATCCTTATAAACATGTCACATGTACTAATTTATTCATAACCTAGGTAATATAAGCATAAGAAAGGGGTTATCTGAATTCTTAGTAAGGGAAGCATATAATTAAATCTATCAAAAACATAAGCATGATATACATAATATAGTTGGAATAAATTATATGAATATTTCCATAATCAACTAAAACTGAGAGCATGTTGTATCCTTGAGAATAAATGAAAATATGGATAATAATAATTAATGATCTTGTACTAATGGAATGCATAATTCTAGACATCAAAACATGTTGTCAAGGCCTTATTCCAAGACATTATACAGACATTGGGACATGTATAAACTAAAACCCAAGCGGTTTTTTCTCATGAGAACTATTAATGCATTAAGAGGATATATAATTCTGGTAACCATCATTCACTTGTTTAATTCCAATGAATTTTTCATAATATTCAATAATATATTTCATATCATTAACTAAGGAACCTCTAGATTAATAAAAACATGGATATACATATAATGAAGAATAAATAATGTCAATAAAAAATCAACCTACATTAGTAGTCAATAATCATCTAGAATTTCAATACTTCTACCCATGTCAATAATAGGGATAACATGATCATAACCCATCTTGAGGAAGAAGGTGGATGGTTAAATAATACATAGTCAACTTTCCCATAATCATTTGTATTGGAATAACAACATAAAGAATGTCAACACTTTTACCCATTTCAATAAAATAGATAACATGATCATAACCCATAGAAAGAAATATGTTGTATTATTGTAAAATAATATAACCCCAGTGTTACAAATTAAACATATAAAGATCTTGAAATTGATGAAAAACATCCTTGCAAAATAATTCTTGAACGATACCACCCAAGAAGGGATCATGAATTGGGTTTTTTGGTACCATTAGTTCATTCCCCCAAAGGATAAATATATATTAGAGTATATATAGTTAAACATAAACCATATTAGGGTAAATAATTTTTCAAATTAAAATTTAAGTGGAAGTGGAAACTTAAAATATCTTTTAGAAAATATTTTTGACATTAAGATAAAAGATAATGTTACATGTAACTTACAAAAGTATTTTTTAAAATTTGAAGTGAAAATAATATGAGAACCTTTAATTTTAAAAATAATCTTCCATAATTGTGCCTTTAAAATACATATGTTTTATCTTGTGAAAATGAATAGAGTAATAAAAAACCCATTAAAGTTAAAGGAAAAACCCTTTTTAGTGTCTTGAAAAAAATCTTTGTTCATAACTCGCATTGTAAAAAGTGTAAAAAACATTATTTCATTTAAAAATATATTTTTCCTCATATATTTAGAGAAACTAATATATAATAAAATATTAGGGTGGGATAATCCAAACATGGAATAAATAAGTTCATAATGAAAGAATATAGCTCAAGGAAATGAGACTCATGTTATCAATATTTCTTACGAGCAACATACTCTTTGAAGTAAGAAATATTTATAAAAGGTCTATTATGTAGTGGAAGTGTAAATTCATATAAAAAATATAATACCACATAATATAATCAATTGGTAGAATATACCCAACTTTTTTGTCTAAGAGGATAATTATAACACAATAAATGAAAATAAGGATACCAAAAACATTAAAACCGGGTTACAATTGAGTAAAAGACCTTTGATAAAAAATGAATTGATTTGGATTAGTATTCACCATGAATAATGAAAATATATGATAAATATACATACATGGGTAGTGAATACACCATTAAAAGGAAAACACAGTACATAACATAAGCGTGTCTCAATGAATTATAGTTTAAGACAATGAACCCTTAAGGCTTGAGTAACATTTTAATCAAAACCCCTTGAAATAGGGGGATTGTAATTTGAATTAAAATACCATGAATAAAATATAAATCATTATGTGATATCTCAAATAGGAATTAAATACACCATATAAATGAAATTAGGTTCATAATTCCAAACATGCCTCAAAGAGAGGAATTTGAGACAAAAACCCTTACCTTGGTCCCGATTCAATCTAAAATTGATCTAAATTTCTTAAATAATTAAAAAAAGTTTATTAATTATATAAATAATAACCTTATAAATAACTATAACAATATATAATCTTTATTTATAATCATTCTATACATATATATAAGATAGTGTTTTCCTATTTTCAACACCGGGTGTAAGTAGTCTTTATCGCTTTAAACTAATTTCGTAAAAACGGTCTTGGTTTATACTTAATTTCAAAATTACATCACTATTAGATCATATAAGGTAATGTAATATATGTTACAAGATAGTTTATAAAGATATAAATTCATTTCATGATAATTTTGGTTTGATCGATAAGGATAAAATCGACAATGAACATGTTTCGATGATTCCTAATTAATGAAGGTTGATTAATTAATTAATGATTAAAATTTTAATATGAACTTACTAGAAAAAACATTATTTAAATATTTATATAATATTTTACTAGTAAATAAATTCTCATGTCCATCAAGGATATAAATTCATACTATTCTTCAAGTAGGTGATTAAACCGACCTAAACTTGAACCTACCGTGATTAATGGATGATTATGATGTGGTTTAGTTGTAATATAATTATACCTAAAGAACAATGATCATATACGGTTTTCATTAGTGACCTATATCAAAATTTTAAATAATTATATAGTGGTTATAATTTATATAAAGTCATTACTTAGAAAGAATATATCATATTCTTCTTTGTACGCTCATTTTACACAATTGAATTAATGATTATATTTTATTGATTATATCATTAATAGGTTCTAAATTTTTTCATAAAATAAACTTAATTATTTCATAAAAATTATATTTATCCATTAAACTAAATCTAATTACCATTCATGAAAGGCTATGGTCAAAAGAAAAATAGAAATCAATCATTCCATGGAGGCGATAACCCACACACATGAATGGTTGATGATTTGATTTTCCATAGAACTGGAGAAATGTATATATGTTTTATAAATTTAAAACCTAAAATATGTTATAAATATCATAAATATTTATTAAATTCACCATTATTACCAGACATGTAATTTGGTTAAGAAAAATGAAACATGATGATTTGTGGATGTGATAGTTCGTGCCTAAACACCAGAATGTCATTTTCGCTTTCCTTAAGGGAAAAGGGAAAATGTGATTAATTATTATCACAATATCATGATAAAATTTAGAATATAACAAATTAATATTTCATTACATAATTACTTTAAAATTATAATTGTAAAATAAAAATATAAATGAAATAAGTAAAGTAAAAAATGATTACTCACGTTGAGCATGTGAAGTTTTCCTTAGAAGATCTCCTGGAAATGGACGAAATGGGATATTTTTTTGAATAGAATCTCAATAGAGTGAAATATTATTATAGGGGAAGGAAATATGGAAGGTTTTCAGTTGGAAACCTAATTTTTATGAGTTCCATAAAGGGGTGGTGAGAGACCCCTTTTATAAGTGGTTTAAATGACATTTTTTTGTTATTGTTTCAACTTAATATAAAGGGAGTACATGTTAGACATGTCATGTGGATCCAAAAATTGAAAACAATTGAGTGTAGGGTGATATAAGATCTATAATATCTAAATAACTCAATTTAAAACATGTTTTAACAAGCTTTAGAACCTTTACAAATTGAATTATTAGTTTTTCCATTTAAGATTTTATCGTGGTAACTAGTTTTTATCTAAGGGAACTTAATATTTATGCCTAAAAATAATGTGATCCTTATTATAAAATTTGGAACCAGTGATTATAAATTTTGAATACATTTATAAAAGCGATAAAAATTAATCTTAAAATAAAACTTATAATGTATTAAAACCAATTGTTGTGAAAATATTAATTATGTTCTAAAATACCAAATATGGGTTTATAAATTTAAAAACGACTTTTGAAATTATAAATTAACATATATAATAAAAATTTATTCTTAAAAATGTTTCATCAATTTAAAATTCATACTTATATGCTAATAATGTCATAAAAGTCATGCTATTTGTAAAAATGGTATTTTACAATATTCAGCTAAAAATAATTTTATTTAAAAAAATCCCCAAAATTAATATTAAGAATATATTAATATTATGGATAATAAAATAATTTTAATTATTTAAAATTCAAATTATGAATTTTAAAAATTAAAATTTTAAATAAAATGGTGATATATAATGAACAATATTTTTTTATAGGAAAACAGATTTTTTAGAATATTAACCATTCTCACTAATATTTCCTATTATTTACTAATTAAATTATTATTATCCAAATATTCATATCAAATATATTTTATCATCATTAATCACAAGTTTTTTGAAATAGTAATTCATATTTCATAGAAATGAAATATTTAAAAATATACATTTCTAAACATAAAATGATTTTATTAGTCATTTTATATATACCAATTAAATATCATTCATATTAAATGTTGAATTTTTTTTCATTAAATATTTTATAAATAGACTACTCTAATTCATTATTTATAATTAAATGGGCAAATTTTAATGGTCTAAACATATCATGGTTTTCATTTTAGTTTGGTGTTGCATGTGGAGAAAACAATCAAACACATTAAATTATTTAAATATAATTATATTTTTAATATTTTGTGATATTACATTCTCCCCCTTAAATAAATTGCATCCTTACAATTTGACTCATAAGATTAGAGTAATTTCTATATGGAACTCATGATTAATTATACATCACTAGATGGTCATGGGTTTATTTAAGATGTGGAATAAGATATATCTATATGAAAATTTTTATAAGAACATTGCAAAGAGATCTAACCCTTTCCCAATTTCACATAAATATTTGCAAAAGTATGATGATCTAGTTTCCTAAGGAATAACTTCCCAAAAACCTTGAATATTATTTACATGATAATCAAACCACATGGGGTTTTATTTATAACTCAATATCTAATAGTTGTTCAAAACATACATGAAATATGGACCTAGAAAATCTATAGTGATAAATTAATATCCAATATAGTAGTAATAGTTAAATAGGATTTTCCTTATTTGCATGGTTGATGATGACCATTTCCCTCGTTATCCCTTTGATTGGGATAGTGAACCACAGAATTCCCAACTCTCTGGATATTGAAGTAACAGAGTTTTGTAGCTTCTCTCTTCCCCTTAGAATTGTGAGTCTAAAAAACATAATCTTTACACTTATAACATTGAACTATCCCTTTAAAGCAATTTCCCCCATGATTCTTCTTGTATATTTGATTTTCAGGAAATTTTAATCCTCTTTCCTTCATCATCTTCATCACTTGATCCTTCACGAGACTCTATTTTTTACCTCTTTGGTGTGTTTGGCACATAGAATATATTCATATTGTTAATAATATTTTGTGATAACTTTTTTGGTATAATTACCAGGTTTCTCACTTCAACTCCCATTCCGATGGGTTGTTCATTGAGGTAATATCTGAATTGTCCCTTTCAACCACAATTCATTCTAGTTCCAACCATTACTAAAACCAAAAGGGTTGAAATGAGCGTGTAAACATTAAAAATATAGGGGAATTATTATAATAAATAAAAATTATTCAACCCCAAAACCTTTTACCCTTATCATCACGTTATCTAGTAATCCCTTTAGTTTAACCTATATCAATATTAGTTTAACCTATGTTACTTTAAGTTGGGTTATATTATACTTATTAACCTAATACCTCAAAATAGAGATAAAAAATTAACAAGAACTTTCTTAAAATCTTCTAAACCTAAAAAACATTTAAATCTATGATCTTAAAATTCAACTTATAGTTTATCCAGGAAGGCACATATTGATTAATATGTACCTTAAATTATGAATATCTACATTTCAATCTATGTTATCCACATTCAATTTACTATTTGGTTATCTAACCTACACATAGTAAAATCCCAGATAATATTCTATAAAGATAATTGGAATTATCCAAATCATATCCCCTTAGAGTTTCAAACCAGGTGTACTGTTATGTCTCTTTGTCGTGTTCTAGGAGATGATCAAGTTAATTCCCAATCTAACCTTTTTGGGGTTATTACCCTTAGGCACATCTATTCTAGAGCTTGAATTCACTCATAGTATCAAGATAGGGATATAATTACTAGTATAATTAGACAATATCTACTTTAACAAATTAGTTGGATATTATCCTATACTTAAAATTATCACTTAGACTTATCCTAAGGGTTTTCACTAAAGTTATCTTATTCTAATCCCTATATAAAATGTTCAATTTTTCCTTAGCATTAAATCATATAATAGCCTAAAGTGTTATCTATACCTTTGAAATTATGATAAACTTTAACTTATCAACCATTAAATTATCCTCAATAAATATATTAATATCCAAAGTTATCTAAACCCCGCAATGATACCAACTATGACACCCCAAACCCACAGTCTTAAATTTGGTGCCATAAATACATGAATTACATACTTATGTTGATACAATATATAAAATCCTAGATATAACCATCCATAATTAAAAAATTAATAATTATTATAACATCTCTTATATCCAAAATATCTTTTTAGAATTAAAGTTTTAGATAATTAGGATAAAACAGTAACCACTACTTCAAAACTAGGTTGATACAGTTCTAAGGATTTAACTGCGCTAGTGAAAAGCACTATTAAAGACCCCCTTTTATAGTGATAAAAAAAAAGAACTGTTAAAGGGGGTGTAGATGCCGAAAAAGTCCGTAACTCCTAGAGGAAGTTTTGAAATGAAAAAGCGAAGTCATATTCGGAATCAGAGGCCCGGTCCGGAGGCCTGAGAAGTGGTGCACGAAATAAATGAGGGCTTGCACAAAATATGGATGTGTGCGCGAAGGCTTCCCGGGATCCACGTAATCGAGCCGCTAGTGCGCACAATTTTGTGCGCCCCGGTTCCGCACGGTGAAGCTTTGCGCGCCGACGGTTCCCGTCGCGGAAACTTTCACGCGCCGCCTGGATTCCATGCCGGCTGATGAATATAAATAGAAGGCGACCCCAAACGGTTTGGGGGTTGCGGAATTCGGATCAGCTCTCATGCGCGCAATTCGACTCCCCCCGCACGCAATATGACTTCCAGGTAATCCCCCTTTTTCGCGCAAACATGCCCGGGGTTTGCCTTTGCGCGCAACTCCACTGTCTTAAGTGAATTTGCCTCCTCCTACGAGTACTTACCTTGCGTGCGATCGTTGCCCCTTGCGTGCAATCCCCTTCTATGCGTGCAATACCTTGCGCGCAATCACCTATCCGTGCAATCCTCTGGCCCTATTGCGTGCCATCCTGGTGTTTCGCCCGCAAACCTTTCTTTTGCGCGCAACACCCATGACCCCTTTACCTTGATGCCCCTTGGCTGCCTTTCCGCACCGGCATCTGATGTCTCCCCTGCCGGGCATGCGCGCCATGCGTTGTTTTCCCGTACGACCTTCCAGGTTCGTACGAAGTAACCTCAAAGTTCCTTGGGCGGTGTTTCCCGTTGCGTTGCTTTGCCTTATGCTTCTCCGCATAGGAACTCTAACGACTATTGCTTCTTCGCATAGCCACGCTAACGTGGACCCCTCAATGGTTCGCCCTGCGGCCCCCCTTCACTACGGCCTTGCCGATGCCTTCCCTCCCACAAGGGGTAGAGGTTATTGGGCATGTAAGCCCTAGGGGTGTAGAGAGAACCCACCTCATCCAAGCTGCAGGATGTTAAACTGCTAATCACCTCGTCTTTAACACATGACGTTAAACTGTGGTCTGACCCTGTGCTTCGCACGTAGGGTCCCCCCAGTCCAGACATTCTTTACACCCACTCGTCTCCACAGTAATGGACTCTCCCTCTCATGGAATGATATCCTCCTTGTCGGAGTGGCGTTTTTCCATGGGGGAAGGGCTGCCTTAGAGCGTAAGCCCCTAGCCTCTCTTTCAAAAGGTTGCACCTGTGCATCTCCGCACTTCCCCACTGCCAAGGCCAGTGGAGTCCCTTTCCCACTGCGCTTTGTCGCATCATGGGCCTCCATCCTAGAGTAAGCCCCAGCACCAAGGGTAGCTAACCACGCATAAGCCCATGTTTCCTCTTTGGGCCACTCAACGCGTAAGCCCCTTTCCGCTTATCACGGACGCACCCTTTGCGACGTGATCGTCTGGTCCCTGCTGCCTCCTGTTTCTCACACCGAGCATGACTCACGTGGGATTAGAGTGTGCATAGACCATGACATCTTCTTATGGGCCTCACCAGAGCATAAGCCCCATCCCAGTGAACTACGTGGACTTTGATCTGTGCTAACGCATGGTACGTAAGAAAGCCTCCACGAGGTTCAAGCCCCACCACCCGGTCGTTCCGATATCTCCACATCGGTTCCCCGACCACCATGGGCCGCCTTAGAGAGTAAGACCCCATATCCACTTTTGGGCCACCTCAGAGCATTAACCCCATATCCACTTTTGGCCACCTCAGAGCATAATCCCTAAATTCCTCATCCTGCATGATGTTAAATTGTATGCCCTCGTCCTGCATGACGTTAAACTGTATCTCGTCCCATATGACGTTATGCTGTATTCCCCCTCTTGGGCCGCCTCAGAGCATAATCCCCATGCCTCAAACCCACGTCTCACCCTGACTTCCCCCCTCAAGCCCACCTGCCTTGGGAAGCTCATGCCCTAGCCCGGGGATCTTTCTTCCTCCAGGCTCCAATCCATGAATTCATCCTCACGAGTCGCCTCTTCAGGTGTCCCACCGTATCATTGAACTACGCGGACTTTGATTCCCTACCATGGGGATACGTAGGAAGCCTCCACGAGGTTCAATCCCGTCACTCCATCACCCATCCTGATCCTTACCCGGGCCGCCACATCCCGGTGAGATCATGCCACCCCATCCCACTCCATGGTATCCGGGAAGTCGCCCACGTGCTGGACCCAATATCAGTGTTCCCCCCAGGGGGTCCTTAAATCTGATCCACTCTCAGTGTTTCGATCAGTCTGATCCATCTCCGAAAGACGTTAAACTCGCAACATACCCCGTGTTAAACATTGGAAGATAATGAACACCTTAGATGGTACATAATTCCCCGCGTTCTATGTGGGATTCCTCGGGCTTCCGCGCCCTCGAGAAGCCCTGTGATAAGGGACAGAAGACAGACATGCCGATCCCCAGCGTCAAGACATGCCAACGACACCCCAATGTGACCATTCTACTCACCGAAGGTTGCTGCCCCGACAAGACCCCTTGGAGCATCTCGATAGAAGCAGCATAATTAACTAGAATCCATGCAGATATGGCACCAGGAACGAGCTTCACGAACCCATCTTAAATCTATGAGGGAAACCCGGACTAGGTGACGAGCTCCGAGGAGGAATCCACAGAAGGAAGAACCAACATCACATCATCCCGGTTTTGATCAAGGAGTAGACGTCCCTGAATAAGGAACGGATGCTGCCCGCCTTTGGAAAGAGGGAATGCGAGGAAACAAGCCGCGCGTCCTGCCGTGCGTGGTGGACAGGCGCGCGCGCCTCGACGTAAAAGTGTCGGAAACAAAAAATGGTGAACCCGACGTGAAGATCTTCTCCTCAATATGGGGACAGGTAGTGTTCGAGGTGTCGGAAGATTAGCATGTCACCAGGTCTAGGTACCTATCACCGAGACATGAAACCCGCCAGGGGTTGAGGCAGTCAGGATGTTGAGCACTCGGTTCTACGGCGTCGTCAGCGTGGATCCCTCTCGCCGACCACGGAAGACGGAATTACGATGGGCTATTGGCTGTTGATTTCTTTTCCTTTTATTACTAATGGGTTCATCTCCCTGCTTCCAGAAATAAGATCACTGCATCTGGAGCTCGATCGCCATCTGCCCACCGGCGTAGGGGCAGGGGTAGTACCGACGCAGCTACCCCGCACCGTCTCACCTTTTCCAAAGTCACCCGGCTCCAATTTCCAAGACTGTCAGGCACTCACGCCCCTCCCCCATCAGAAATCATCCAGCGAAGGGTGATCAATGACTTGGTTCATAGGTACGACGAAGAAAGGATCATCCCCACCAGAGGCATGGCCCGTTTGGATCTAGAGGCGGTTGCACCTCACTATCATCACTGCCCCCAAGGGCCACGTAGGGAGCCGCCGCTCCCCACTCCGACGTTCAACCGCTTCAGGATCCTATCCCCGTAGCGCCTTGACACATCCGTCCCCTACGCCAATGAGGTGGGGGATGTCCGGGTCCACCCGATCGGAGACCCGACCTAGGGGTTAACGGCAAGAACCCCCGCCAGGATGCATCGACGTCATCTCCCGGCTCCCTGAGCCGAGGACCAGGCAATCTTTGTGCCCGCACCACCGGCTCCAACCCATCTGACCCGACGCCAGCCTCAAGCGTGAGTGGAAGAGAATGCCCATCCTGGGGAACCGGCGTCAGCAACCACTGTGGCTCGAGCTACTGCTGAATCCTGCTACCAGAACCCCGAACACGTTGAGCAGGGGAAGTCACATGCCCGACTGGGATCGAGGCCCCGACCGACCTAATGGCAGGTTGGGTCGACTCTCCTGGTCGTGGGCACATGCAATGGACACTGCAGACCAATCCGCGGTAGTGCCACCCACCATGAAGGCTCATTTTTTGCCACTGATCTGGAAAGACGAAGGCTTCTTCGTGACAACTACGCTCTGGGTATGACTCTTTCAAGTGCCCACTACACTGGGTATGAGGTCACTCCCCCTACTGCTGGCCGCGAGTATGGAGCCGTCACATATCCAGTCACTCACTCACATGGAGGTCCCCTCCATGTCCCTTTAAACATCTATCCCAGTGCTTCCCACACCCCGGCCTTTAGTCCCCTCTGCCCCAGCACTATTGCGGCCTGGGGGCTCCTTAATGGAAATCATCCTTACCCTGAGGATCCACCCAGGGGAAGGAAGGTGGGGCGTCGTCACTATAGGAGGAATTTCAGGGGAGTCCGGACGGAAATTAGACCAGTCCGTTTCTCGGACTCTGAGGCGGAGTATGACTCAACGGTGGAACCTTCCCCCCAACCCTTTGAGTCGAGGTACGGGATGGGGACGCGGCGCTTCAGTCTCGTACTCCCTGAATGCGAGATCCGTATGATTCCCTCCTCCCTCTGAAGGTATATCCAGGAGGACGAGGACTTGGTGTACCCCATAGGGGTCATACCTGCAGTTGTCACTGGCCTCCCCAGAAGCACCTTCCACCTCAGTCAGGGAGGGTGGGGAACTTTTCTGGGGACTGACAGAAGAGTCTCAAGGAAACACACCCTTGGCGAGCACCGACGCTGTGACAGGAGGCCCATTCGTTGGCCCATCCTATCGTGACGTGGCAGCTAGGGTACTGAACCCCTTGGAGGATGACTCAGGGATCAGCAGCCAATCGGCATGTTCGCCGTATTCCCCACCGGCCAGCCCACCGTCCCGACAACCTGCCTCGGCGCCGTTGCTAGCTCCCCGACCATTCTCGGTTGATGATCCGGGGCAGCAAGGTCCGGACCCCGAACCGGAGTCATGGAGCTTCTGGTCCGTCCTCGCAGCGGGCCACTTCCCTGAGAAGTTTTGGCTGGTCGCAGGATCAAATTTTGATATGCCAGAGTTTCTCACCCCGGGAGAGTTTGAATGTTTCTTCCAGACTCTTCGGGTGACTCACTCCCGTCTTCGCCATCATCTAGCACCTTTTCCCAGGAGTCAAGCACATCTCGAGGATATCGGTGAGAAGTGTCGTCGGGTCGACCTGGCAGCGCTCCCTGCGGTTCAACACCCCGAGTCTCTTGGCCACCGTAGGGCCCTCCAGCAACAATGCGTTCAGAGTTTTCAAGTACTCTACAAGGTTATTGAGGAAGACACCCCCCATGCGCACATCTGCGTATGGGGGCAGTACACTGCCCTTCTTTTCTGTGTGATCTGCCGATAGCCCGATTCACCGGGCAGCCCTGAGGGAATGACACCAAAGGCAGTGGCGGTCAACATGGATGACCTTTCAGGTGAGGGAAACGGTGTGGAGCTCCTCGATGGGGACTCACCCCTTGAGGAAAAGCCACCACTAGACCCGTATGGGAGGATTACTCACCACCAGAGGAGCCTCCTAGGTCTCCCCACACCCACTGAGGCACTAACACTGAGCCGAAACATCGGCAAGGGTAAAGAGCATGGCAGGGCTGTTAAAATTACCGACCCATCTACCTCGGTGAAGAAGGTAGAGGAAGACTCCGAGAAGGACACGCTACGCCAATAGCTTGCTGAGAAAAAAGGGTTGGTTGATGAGCTCTTGGTCGAACGCATTGCAGAGCGGCGACCTGACTATGGTAATCCTAGGCCAGGACAGCAGGGGCAGGAGCACCCACCCCTTTCCAAGATTCCCCCGGGTAACCGCGACCATGTCACGTTCGCCGAAAGGGGAGAGGCCGAAGCCCATGTAAAGAGGGCGCGATATGTTTCGCCGAACCCTCTTGAGCAGTGTAATCACCTGGGGGACCCTATTCGGTTTCCTCCCGCTGCCCCGAGAGTCGCTCCACCAGCCGCCCCGCGAGCTGCTGAGCTTGACTACCAGATTGGAGAGCCCAAAAATGCGCTTGTGGTTAGAGATCCCTGCCAAGAAAGGAATCCACGTCTGGACTATCTGATGGAAGTACTCATCGCCTGCTTGGAGGCCCTGGAAACTCGGTAGGTGGCAATCCCACCGGACGGCAAGCCATACCCAGAATGGGTGGATGATATACTGGCCCCGCCGGGATTTGGGAACCCCACTTTCGCCCCCTTTAATGGGACTGGATACCCGCCACAACACCTGGACTACTTCAACTCAAGGTTCGGGCCTATGTTAGGGACTCCGGCGCAGCAGGAGGCTGCCAAGCTCTGTTGCTTCATTCAGACACTAGAAGGACCAGCATTCGTCTGGTACAGACAGCTCCCTGTTGAATCTGTGACTAGCTGGGAGGACCTTCGCCGGAAATTCCTCTACCATTTCAGTTCCACAACCCGGAACACGAACACTGCAGACCTCTTCAAGTGCAAACAAAGGCCCGATGAGCGGGTTGCGGACATTGTCGCCCGGTGGAAGGGGCTCACATACTACCTTGACATGCCACTAACTCAGAAGGAATTACTGACAATGTGTGTAGGGAACATCAAGGAAGAGCTGGTTCCTTCTCTGATCACTCAGAATTACCCTGAAGGGTTCCAGGATTTCTCAAACAAGGCTCAGCGCCTCGAATCAGCCCTACAACAGTCCAGTCAGGCACACCCGCTGCCTCCTGTAATCCCTACAAGGAGAGCCTCCAGAGCCGAGCCCATAGCCGTAGCCCAGATAGAGGCCCCCAGACAGCTAGAGTTTTTACCAGTAAGGCCAGCTCAGCAGCCTCATAGGGGTCCACCCCCACGGGCACAGCCTCCGACCCAGCAGTGACCGCCTCAAAATCGGTAGGCACCTCCGCGTAATGCACTGCCACCACCCAGGTGAGATAATCAGGATCTGCCTCCTCGGCATGCTCCTCCGGACCCCGGTCATGGTTAGCCTCCAAGATCCCCCTTTCCAGAGAGAAGGAATCAGACTTTCTTGTTTGACGAGGCCCAGGTCCCCGGTTATTTCCGTAGCGCCTTGGAGCAGAGGATTGTGCGGCTGCCTGAGTGCCGGAAGCCAGAAGAGGCGCGTCTCACTGATAACCCTAACTACTGCCCTTATCACTGGATCCTAGTACACACCATCCAGTGATTCTATGTGTTCAAGTACTTGATCCAAGACCAGATTGAAAACAACATAGTCAGGTTGGGCCCAACCCTGGTGCAGGTGGTAGGTGTCTTCGTGAGACCAGATGGAAGCAGTGACAACAAGGATGAGTGGGAACAGGTTTTCGACCGTGGGTCCCGGAAGTATAACGACTGGATGGCCCACAGGATGGTTGCTCATGCCCATGGCATCATCTGTTCCCGCCTGAGTCATCCAGAGCCCTCAGAATCTGCGAGCGCTGCTTTGGCATCGTCGTCCCATCCTACCTCTTCTCAGAAGAGCAAGCGGTGATGCAAAAAGAAAGAACGCGCCATGCCAGTGCCGCCATCTTCCAGCATGCTTGGAAATTTTATGCCCCCAGAGATGGGGATCCCTCTGAGACACCGTCTGGTAGTGGATGACTCCTTGAGTGAAAGCTCGAGGTACACTTTGGTTAACATCGTAGAGTTGGTAAATCCATTTTTGACTCCTGACGATGAGGAACGCTAGGTGGACCTCCCCAATGTCCCCAGCCGTCGCCAACGTCGGTGGAGCCGTGGCTACGTGAATGACCGGGGCACGACAGTCGTCACCTCCAGTCAGGCCATGCATGCTACTAAGACCAGGCAGCAGGCCCGATACAGAGATCAGCGCACACGACCCCCTCACCTGGTGTCGACAGGTTCGCCTCCACCACCGTTTGTGTTCCTGGATCAGGCGGGACCACCTCGTCCGTGTCGCAACCAGAACTGCCCTGCCACCGGCCAACTACAGCCTTCTGGTCCTAACACGACAGCCACCTCCCGTGCTTCGACTAGTGAACAACGAGACATGCCTAGTACCAGTCAATCACTGGTCCCGCCGGCAGGGCCCGTCATGCCTCCAATCGCAGAACGACCTCCTGTAAGAAGAATCTTGCGTTTGGATTGAAAGTATGATGTTTTGAAGCACCTGACCGACATTCCAGAAAGTCTTTCTATCCTTGAGGCCCTCCTCCTATCATCTGAAATGCGCGAGGCGCTCGCCGAGGATCTAAGGATCCCCCTCCAGTTTGAGACGGAGGTGGCGGCCACAGAATCCTTCCACACCGAGGCTATTGAGATGCCGAATGTCATGCAGTTATCTTGTTTCTGGTGAATATGAGGACCTTACCATACTGGGGCACATTCTCCCACTGTACATCACCGGCCAGTTAAATGGCATGGAAGTCCACCACTGTCTTGTTGACACGGGTTCTGGGATTAACCTAATCCCATCTTGGACACTGCAGAAATTGGGGTTGTCTGAGGATGATTTAACTCCCTCTGACCTCAGGATCCAGGGGTATGACAGGACCAGGAAAACTCCACTCGGCAAGATTCTTCTGAAGACCCAGTTCGGCGGCCTAATTGCCAATACCGAATTCATGGTTGTCTCTCAAGACACTGCCTACAACGCGTTGATGGGCAGGCCGTGGCTCCACCTTCACGCAGAGGTCCCCTCATCGTATCACTAGTGCCTCAAATACTCCCTTAAGGGTCGAGTGGGCGTGCTCTAAGGTGATGCGTCTCCTTTTTCCTCTTGTGAAGCCAGTTATCTGGACGCAGACTATTACAAGAGCAAGGAAAAGCAGATCCTAGCAAGTGAGGTCGAGCCCGCCACTGTCGCGATTGGTCCCTGGGTAGGTTTGGACGACACATATGTCTTCCCAATACATCGGTTGGAGGCCACGACCCCCGACATGGGGCAGTGCTTTGTTGTTTTGGGTACCAGAGGAAGGCATATTTCCAGGTCCAAGTGACGGTGGGAAATCACCTCATACTCTTACACCAGCCAGGATCAGGTGATCCCTGAGCCTCCTACCCCTGTACGATATCGGGACGTTGGGCTCATGGCAACAACCGTACGTTATATATTTCTTTTTCGCCAGGCCGGAATCAATCGGCTCAAGCCAACGTGCCACTACTGCTTTGATGTCATAAAGTGTGGCCCCTTAGGCTGAAGGCCAGATGGTATTGGATCAACCGCCTTTGTCGCCATGGTCTCCACAGTGCATGGGTCCCCTGATGTGACGACCTCTGCCACCCAAGCCAGAACCAGCTTCCCATCAGGGTCTGACATCCCCAAAACGGCTCCCCCCATGGATGATCCTTCCACAAGTGGAGAAGAGGACATGGAAGATGATACTCCTACCTTTTAGGAGGGATTACCCACCATGGTCGACGAGTTAGTGCAGGTGAACCTCGGTAGCAAGGTGGACCCGAGACCCACATTGGTCAGCACCGCTATGCCCCCCAAGGAATGGAAACAGTACGTAGACTTCCTTAGAAAGCACCATGATGTGTTTGCCTATAGTTATGATGAGATGCTAGGACTAGATCCCCAGGTAGCCGTCCACCGCCTTGGCCTTCTAGCGAACCATCACGGGTTTAAGCAGCCTCCCAGAAAGACGAACCCTTCTCACGATGTTATGGTTAAGGCATAAGTTGATAAGCTTATCAAGGCCAACTTCATCAAGGAAGTCCAGTACCCCAGGTGGCTAGCCAACATTGTGCCAGTCAGGAAGAAGAACAGGCAGATCAGGGTCTGTATCATCTTCCGCGATCTCAATCGCCACTGTCCGAAGGATGATTTTCCCCTTCTTGTGACAGAGTTGTTGATCGATGCCACGACCAGGTTCCAATCCCTCTCCTTCATGGATGGGTACTCCAGGTACAACCAGATCTGGATGGACCCTGAGGATGAAGAGTTAACTGCCTTCATCCCCCCCATGGTAATTTCTGCTACCAGGTTATGCCCTTCGGCCTAAATAATGCAGGTGCCACCTATCAACGGGCCATGCACCGCATATTCAAGCTGATTCTCGGGACGCTGGTGGAGTGCTACGTGGACAACCTGGTGGTTAAGTCTCGTCAGCGCCAGGACCATCTCAAAGACCTTGAGAAATTGTTTGGCTTCCTCCGTTCTCGCCACTTGAAGATGAACCCGTTGAAGTGTGCCTTCGGGGTCACCTCCGAAAAGTTTCTTGGATTCATTGTTAGGTATCGAGGCATCGAGATCGACCCAGAGAAGATCAATGCCATCAGTCAGATGCCTTCCCCGAGTAAAATTCGGGAGCTGAGAGGCCTTCAAGGACACTTAGCCTATATACGCCATTTCATCGCGAATTTGGCAGGCAAGTGTAAGCCCTTTTCCCGGATCATGAAGAAGGGCGCCGCCTATAAATGGGACGAAGAGTGTCAGATCACTTTTGAAGAAATCAAGCAGTATCTGCTTCAACCTCTAGTCTTGATGCCACCCATTTCCGAAAAGCCGCTGGTCCTTTATGTGACCGCCCTAGAGCGATCCCTCGACGCACTTCTCGCCCAGAAGAACAACGAGGGAACAGAGAATAGCCTCTACTACCACAGCCGCATGATCCTCGACATGGAAAATAAATATTCTCCCATCGAGAAGAGATTCCCGACACTCGTATTTGCCATGCAGAAATTGCAGCACTACTTGTAGCACCACGAGGTACAACTGGTCTCTCGGGTGGACCCGTTGAAATATATCCTGAACTGACCTATGTTGACCAGCCGATTGGCGTGCTGGGCAGTGATCCTCTAGCAGTTCGACATCAGGTTCATACCTCAGAAGGCTGTCAAAGGACCGGCGTTGGCAGACCTCTTAGCTGCCCACCCAACCTCCATAGACCAGCTACTGGATCTAGGCTTTCCTAATGAGGCAATCCTCTTAGTCGATCACTCCATCCCATGCTGGAAGATGTACTTTGACGGTGCCTCTAGGAGCCCCACCGGTAGAAGGATCAACGATCTTAGGCTTAACAGAGTGGGCCTGGGTATCATCTTCATCACCTCGGAGCAAGCCATTCTGACGTATTCATTCATGTTGTCATAAGGCTGCACCAACAATGAGGCAGAGCATCATGCCCTCATTACTGGCCTTGAGTTGGCTCTCAAGATTGACGTACCCCATCTGTATGTAAAAGGGGACTCTGAGCTAGTCATCAAGCAGGTCAAGGGTGACTATGCTGTCAGAAAGCCAGAGCTCGTGCCATTGCTGGTGTGAACCCTCTGTCTAATGGCTAGGTTCCCCTCCCGACTAGAGGTCATTCACATTCCCCGGTCGCAGAACAGTCGAGCAGATGCTTTGCCCAGCATGGTCGCATCACTTGTGAAGCTCGAACAGGATGACCTAATCATCCACGTGGTGCACCGGAGAGTAATTGATCCTATTATTTCAGAGGGCGATCATGGCCCACGAGTGAACCATCTCACCGCTGGTGCCCCTACGTTAGGATTCCCAGGGGTTTCAGGTGCGGTGATCTAGACAGTTCCTGACTGGAGGACACCCTTGCTTGAATATCTCCAGCACGACAATCTTCCGCCGGAATGAGATGAGCAAGAAAGAATCCGACGCCGCACGCCGCAGTTCACCCTTCAAAGCGGTCCCAGCCTTGAGCAACTCCTTTACAGGCGCAGATTTGATGGTGTTCTCCTCCGTTGTCTTTAAGGAGTCGAGATCCCACAGGTCATGCAAGAAGTGCACGCTGGTTCTTGTGGCGCCCACCAGGCCAGGTCGAAGTTGTCCCACCAGATTCGGAGGCTGGGATACTTCTGGCCCCCCATGATCTATGACTGCATCGAGTATTCCAAGAGGTGTCATGCGTGCCAAGTTCATGCTAACTTTGTGCATCGGCCACCAGAGCCTCTCCATACTACCAAGTATTCTTGGCCCTTTCCAATCTGGGGGTTGGATGTCGTAGGGCCTTACCCGCCAGCGATGGCCCGCCAGTGCCAGTTCATCTTAATCGCTACGGATTTCTTCTTGAAGTGGGAAGAGGCAATCCCACTCAGGGAAGTCAAGGCCTATTCTATCGCTGAATTCGTGAGCTCCAATATCATCTATCAGTTTGGAGTACCTCACGCTATCCTCATGTTTAACGAAACCAACTTCTGAGCAGCCGAGCTGAAAAAATTGTATGCTAAGTACAACATTCGCTCTAACCACACCTCCCACTACCATGCGCAGGCGAATGGACAGATTGAGGCATTTAACAAAACCATCTCTAACATTCTGTAAAATATGGTTAGTCAAAATAAGAAAAGTTGTCCGGACAAGCTCCCCAATGCCCTCTGGGCTTATAGGACAACGACTCGTAACTCCACCCAGGTGACTTTGTATTCCCTGGTATACGGAGCCGAGGACGTCCTGCCCATCGAGATCCAGTTTCCCTCATTACGCACGGCGGTCTACGACCAGCAAGGGCCAGATAGTGTTGCCGAAATCCGTCTAGATGAATTGGAAGCGCTGGACGAAAGTAGGATTCGCGCTTTACATAACTTAGAAAGGCATCAGAGCAGGATGGATCAAGCTTTCAATAAGAAGGTTCACCTCCGCTCCTTCCTGCAAGGGGACCTGGTGCTGGATCTCAGAGCACCAATGATTCCCGGCAAGAAACCACCCAAGTTGGAGCCCAAATGGGAGGGACCTTTTATTGTCCATAAGGTCTATCACAATGGCGTGTATTCCCTGGTGACTATGGATGGTGAGTGCATAACTCCTCCCACCAACGCCAGGTTCCTCAAACATTACATTTCCTAAGCCTCCTATTGGTCCTACATGACCTTAAACTGTATGGTCCCGCATGACCTTAAACTGCACTCGATCCCGCACGACCTTAAACTGCACCATGGTCCGAGCTCTAAGACCTAAAACTAAGATCCTCCTGCAGTCCCGCATGACCTTAAACTGCACCCGGTCCCACATGACCTTAAACTGCACCCAGTCCAGCATGACCTTAAACTCCACTTTGACCTACATCTGGGATCCTTGGTCCGAGTTCTAAGACCTAAAACTAAGATCTGTATTTCGTCCAACATGACATTAAACTGTGCTTCTAAAACTTCGTATGGCTTGATTCTCATCCTAATGAGATACGTAGGAATCCCCAGACATTTCATCTCGAGTCCAGCCCTAGGAACACCAGACCTTTCACCTTTGGGTCCAGCTCGAGGTCCGCTAATGCATCGTGTCTGTCACGCCTTTGGGACCTTGACCACAGGATCGCATGGCATGGTATGGGATTATGTCCTCATTCACGTCGGGTTTTCAATAGCTGCACCATGTGCACCCTATTATCAGGATTATCCCTTCTATGTCATGTTCCCCATGACATTAAAAGGCATCGTCTAGAACTACGTGCGGATTGATTCCCATCTTTATGGGATATGTAGGACTGCCTGAACACTTAGATTTCAGGTCCAACCCCATCTCTTAGGAGTTCCCACGATCTCTTGTTTGCCTCGGCCTCTTGGCCTATCCCTCCCCATGGATGGGATATATAGGTGTGGTACAGGGTTTTGGGCATTACGCCCCCCTTCTCCCGGGGATCTGCTATCTTTTGGCCTCTCTCAGACTGATCCCTTCAACCCTCTCCAGTGGTCTGCTAATGTGTTCATAGTACTCTGGTCTAGGACCTGGAGTGTCAGATTCAACTTAGACAAGTTTTCGTCCACTTGTCAAGCTTCGTGTTCCCCTTCATTCAGGCCCCACCATCCTTCACACCCGGAGGGACCCCCAAGAATGGCCTAGGTACAACGCCTAAGGGATCTCCTACCGTCATGGGCCAATGCCCCCGAGGGTTTTGGGCGAAAAATTGATACAAATCCCATGTTGTGAATGTGGTCAGCAGTTAATACTCATTTTTTCCCCCTAATTCTAGGATAACGCGAAAGGATGCTGTGTTGCGAATGTGGTCAGCAGTAAACCTCAGTCGTCACACCATCTTCCTTGGGCCTTGAATGTTGGTTGCATGATTCACATTGTGTTTCGCCCCACCGTGTCAAGGTGGAATCTCGACACTCCTTGTACTAACCCTCAGTACACCACCACACATCAGACAGACCAAGCTGCGTAACGGTGTCTCTCGGGGATCCCGCGATCTGAGCGCTAGAGTATGTGCTTGGGTTTCTTATTTACAGGTTGCGTGTAGCTTGACCCTCATCCCCATGGGGAATGAGAAGTATCCCAGACATTGCGTTTCGGGCCCAGCGTAGCTGGGAGCTAGAATCTCCTGCCCCCTGATTGTTGAACCCTCGTAGGCCCATTTGGCCTGAGGATCCTCTCTCGGAACTACGCGCGGTGATGGTATGGGATTATGCCCTCACCCGCATCAGGTATGCTTTATCGCATAGTGCGTGTTCCTCTTGGTCCAAGCCTTACGACCTTAAACTGTGCTGTTGGTCCAAGCCTTAAACTGTGCTGTTGGTCCAAGCCTTACGACCTTAAACTGTGCTATTGGTCCAAGCCTTACGACCTTAAACTGTGCTGTTGGTCCAAACCATAAAACCTTAAACTGTGTTGTTGGTCCAAACCATATGACCTTAAACTATGCTGTTGGTCCAATCCTTACGACCTTAAACTGTGCTATTGGTCCAAACCATATGACCTTAAACTGTGCTGTTGGTCCAAGCCTTATGACCTTAAACTATTCTATTGGTCTAAACCATATGACCTTAAACTATGTCGTTGGTCCTACCATGAGACCTTAAACTGTGATGATATCATCCTGGCCGCACGACAAAAAATGGCACCGCATTGTGATGACCTCCCCATGGGGGACATCACGTCCGGTATTGGTCCATTACCATTCCGCCTGTCAATGCCTGCTATGTCTTGATTATTGTGGAGACGCCAAGAATTTCTACCCTAGGCCAGTCGCCCCACAAAATAAAAACCATTTACCTTCATGAACAAACAAGATATATCAAATGCTGCTTCTTTTGGTGCGAGGGCTAGACCCGCACGACTCCTTCGTCCTTTGTGCAGGAACCATATCACACCATGATGCCTCTCAAGAACTAAGTATGACTTGATTATCATCCTTATGAGATATGTAGGTGTGCCTGGGAACTTCCCCGCTGGCCCAGACTAACTTTTCGTGTTCGGTCTCTTGGACAAAACGCGTCCCCAAGAGCATATAGTAAGCAGGGCTTTTCCCCACACTCACGTTGGGTTTTGAAACCACTTTATCGTGTGTCTCCCATTCCCCTTCTCCTTTGTTCTGAGTTCTAAGACCTAAAACTAAGATCCTTTGCTTGGCTTTCCACGACTCGGTCTCTCTTGTGGGATTATACGGTGTGGTGCGGGATTGTGTCCTCATTCACGTCGGGTTACTCGCCGTGCCGTGCCTATTCCCAGATGAGATGTGTCCCCCATCCCACACGACGTTAAACTATATTTCGTCCAACATGATGTTAAACTGTGCTTCTATAACTATGTGTGGCTTGATTCTCATCCTAGTGAGATATGTAGGAACGCCCAGACATTTCGTCTTGGGTCCAGACCCAGGGATTACTAAACCCTGTCCCTTCTTATTGTCGGCCCCTCGGCCTGACTTCATGAGAAGTGGTGTAATCGTGACATATACCCCAAATAAGTTCGGGATGCCCCATATTAGTAATGGGAAGCGACATATCTCTCTCCAGAGAGGTCCTGCCTGAAAATTGGGACGACCCATGACCAGGTCGGTACGTCTGCCTAATGCGCCTCCACCACAGTGGCACAATTTCAGGAGTGTTGGACTCTGTTCAAACAAACCACCACTCCACCTTCCATGCTTCACATGCTCCTTTATTCGGATCCTCATTCTCTTTCATGTCTGACGGGACCCCCTAACAGTATGAATGATAGACCTACGGTCCGCCTACTGTCCTGGGCCAACGTTCTAGAGGACTGGTCATGTTTGACTGGACTCCCTAACAGTATGGGTGATAGACTTTGGTCCACCTGCTGCCACAATACGGATGATAGACCTTCGGTCTGCCTATTGTAGCAATATGGATGATAAACCTATAGTCCGCCTGTTGTCCTGGGCCAACGTTCCGGGAAACTGCCCGATGATATTTGAGTTAGGCCCCGTGTTGCGAACATGGTCAACGGTCAGCCCTCATTTATTATCCCCACTCCAGGCCAACACGGTATGGATGCTACGTTTCTTTCATGGTTAACAGTTATCATCCATCATCGCGCCCCACAGTGTTCTGAATTTGGGTAGCGTGAGTCACCTTTCCTTTCCATCTCCCTATGTTTGGAAGGGTTTCAATGCCCCCGGCATTGCCCCGCTCGTGTGTCAGAGCACATCGAGAAGGTGATATATCAATCAGTCTGAGGTCTTCTCCTCAGAAATATAGGCCCAATTTCGGATGCCTAAGGCTTGATCAATACCCCATAGTTGGATGAGATGATAACATGAGTATCCTTTGCTTCTCACATTGGGTGAGACCCACAAGAGCTTAGTGATGGGTTGTTATTCATTTCGGAATTTTGGTTGAGCATATTAATCCAAGGGTACAGATGAATGGATTCGGCCATGTATTGGATTGAGATGGTGAGAAGTACAAGCAAGAGGTTCATGAGATGGGCAAAACAAAGCCCTTAAGGATCAGCGTGCTGAATCGACCTTTCCAGCACTGCTACCCTTTGGATGGTAGCCTCCAGGACCGCTTCTCGCTCCTCAAAGACTCTCTCCTCATCAGCTATTACAGAGCGCAGCTCGTCAATCCTAGCTTGTGCCTATGCCCGCTCAGTTCGAAGTACTGTCATCTGGTGACTCGCCTCCATCAGTTGTTCCTACGTGTCAACTAGCTGGGCCATCAGTTGCTCCACAAGCTCAGAGCATGTTGCAATGAAGGCCTCCTTATCTGCTGCCTGCCCTTCAAGGTTCCGGACCTCCTGCTCCACCCTCAGCAACGCTCGGGCGCTCGCCGATCTTTCCCGACACTGGGCAATGTCGGTACGCCGACTGCTCTTGCGTATCTTCTCAGCCATGTAATCACGGACCGTCAGATGAAGGAGTTGAGCGTCAGCCCCTCCGGCACACAGGAAGTGTAGCCAGGTCTGGAGTGATCCCATCTGCCTCAGCCAATCCGACTGGGGCTGTCTGAGAAAGTGCTGGATACACTTCCACCCTTTGCGCCGTGTCACCCGGATCTCCTCGGCTGCCTCTGAGTCCGAGTCATCTATCTCCTCAGGTTCAGCGGGTCGGTACGTAGGGAAGGTAGCCAGCAGATCGACAGCAGGATCTGCCTCAGGGATGTCTTCGTGAGGAATATGATCCTCGACGTCCGGGAAACCTTCCTCTCTCACCCCAGCAGTGACGGTTCCCCCGTCAGCTTCCAACCTCGCCTCAAGAACAGCTCCACTGACGTCCTCTACCCCCTTCTCACCAATTGTAGGGGCTGACTCCGTGTAGAGAGCATGTTCTGAATGAGGTGGTATGTCCACCACTGGTCCGCTCACGAATGGCCCGGGCTCCGCAGCCTGAAGAGCCTCCAATTTTGAGATCACTGCGCAAGGCGTACACTGATTAGTTGAGATATTTTGATAACAAGCGCCAGTAGTGAAGCGTGAGACTTACAGGAGTCCAGAGCATCGGTCCCCAGTGTTCTGGACGCTATAGGAGCCGCCGTGATGGGAGACCCCTCTGCGCTTGTTAATTCTATGATGGGTTTCGGATCCCCATCATGTCCCACCGGTTCCTCTCCTACCTCATCTAGTGGGGATGCCCTTCCAACACTCAGCCACTCTTGAGTGTGGTAGAGAGACGGTTTGGAAATTGGAAATGAGAATGGATGAATAATGAAAATGAATGAAGATAGAGACAAACCTCGAGTATCTCGGTTATGTCGAGATTAGAGCTGACAATCTCACCGCTCTCTCAGAGACTCCCTTAGTAGGTTGCCCCTTGCGAACCCTCATCTTCAGGTTCTCCTTCTCCTTCATCTTCTCCTTCGCCTTTGTCTTCTCCGGTCTCCTCCTCCCCCTTCGACTCCTCGTCACTGTCGCCTTGTCCCGACGACATAACTTCCGGATCATGCTCTTAGATGAGCATCACTTTCACTAGGAAAGGTGGCTCCACGCGTCGACCCCTTCGGTGCACGTACGTGTCCATGAACGTCAGATAAGCATGTCGCCGATGGAAATTTACCTGGTCGGTAACTCGAACAAGCCCGACCTCTGGCAGCTGGATCCCGTTTTGCATGATCTTCTGCTAGACGACTTCAACGCTCAGCGATTGCCGCAGGGTCATCCAGGCTGACCACAGTGCCGGGGAAATTGCATCTTGGGAAGGTTCGAGCAGGTATCTTATCTACTTCCCGGGTAGTTCTCTGGCCGCCTGATGTGACCCCCCACGGGCAACGAGGTCGCGGCGACACTGTGTGATGTTCTCGCTGCTAAAGTCCTATCCTGCACATGCCTCGCTGCCTGACGCACCCCTAGTTACCCCCTTCCGGGAGAACCTTTCCTTCTCCCCCGTCACACGGTTTTCGCGCGAGTAACCTTGAGTTACCAAACTCACTTGCGTAAAAGCCCCTTAGGGTACACGATGGTCCAATGTTCGGCATACTCGGTTTCTAGGCCAGCATCAACCCCGGTGGGAGGAAGAGTAACGACATCGCCAGAGCCGAAAGTGGTAAACATCAACCACATCTGGCGCATAACTCATGGATTCTTCTCCTTCCAGACAGCCGTGAATACCTTCTTCGGTATTTGTTGGAGGCACCCGAACCTGCTGGAGAATGGGGATGGCACGTAAGGCTCGCAGATCACCTTCCCGTCGATTCGAGCCACGAGCACCCCGCCTCGAATGCTCTGGAAATATTCCTGCTGTTCCAGAGAGCCTCACCCATTGTCCACCATCTGACCGACCGGGGTGGGGAACATGATGAAGTGGAAGTTGTTGTGGTTGCCGATGCGGATTCTCACGCCCTCCTCATTGAGCGTCATCAGCGCCACCCCTGCGATGTTTAGCAAGGATGGTCGCAAGCCATTTCCTGGAGGACGGATGGTGTTTGGGAAAGTGTACTCGCCGAGGTGAGTCGCCACCCAGCCGTGGAAGATCTGAAAGAGGCCACATACTCTCCAAGGCGACCCCCCTCGTGAGATGCGTCCCAGGATGGCGTACAGCTTGGCCAGTATGGGGACGCCCAAGTTGAACCATTTTTTGGCGGCCATGGCTCCCGCTATCACCAGTGTTGCTGGACGGACGCCCATCCTTGTGTCCCGCACCGGTAGGAGCCACCCGCTCAGGAAGGTGGAAAGGAACCCGGCATACTGGACGTTTGGGTCCCGGGCCTCAATGACGCGATAGCCCCATGATTGGTATTTCCCCACCTCCAGGGTCCTTCAGTATGACCCATCCCTGCTCCTCTGAGCCGCGGTTGGGAACCGTTTACCCCATCCCTGCATCTTGACAGATGAATTCTTCTCAAGGAACAGGCTGAACCAGCCCTTGTAGGCAATTTCCTTCAGGAAGTCCTTGACCCCCAACCTCTCTTTGGCCAGCTCTAGCAGGTTCCACGTTAGAATGGGCATCTGTGACCTATCTTCCTAGGTGTTCTTTGGAGGAACAAACTCTTCGTATTGGTAGCCCTCCAGTGGGATACCTCCGATACAGTGAATGTCCCAGAGAATGATGCCAACTTCCCCATGATGAAGGTGGAATGTATTGGTATCAGGAGACCACTGGCTGAATATCTCTGGCCCGAGCTTAGGTTGATGGTGGAAGTGGAACTGCGACGTCCATACCGCCTCGAACAGGCCGATATACCATAGTTCATCCCCAAACTGGTCGCAAGTATGGCGAACCCAGAATGCCCAGGCCCACTCGCTGGTGAAGTTTCCCCCGGACTGCAGGTCCCAATCCTTCAGCTAGCCCTTCGTGTCATCCGTGACGCTCTGAAAGAACATGCTCGCATAGAGGGTGTAACACCCCAAGCTTCTACGGTACGCTTCTCTTTGAATAATGTGATAGCGTGTGTTGTACGCAACACCGTGTTCTAACACACCATAATCAATCAAACTAGCCGTTATGAATAGTAAAACCTACTTTTTGAAATTATATATATTTTATATTTCAAAATGGACTTCATTTTTGGATTCCGAATATCGAATTTAGCCTAAGGTGAAATTTTGGTACTTTTCGGATAACTTTAATATTTTGATGAATAGTGAAAGTTACTAAATTTTAATTAAAAACAATTTTTTTTAATCAAAATAATTAATAGTGATAAATTATGAATTTGAGTGGTTTTAAAGTATATTTAGAATAAATTTTTACCATTTAATATAATTTTGGTCATTGGACATAATTTTACAATTAAACCGAACATAAACAAGTGTCAATCTTTTGATAGTTATTATCTCTTAAAAACACGCTTTTTGTTTTGACAACGGGAATTAATTTTAAATTAATTTCTGCCACTTCTGTGTTTTGAATTTAGAAAAATGGATTCCATATTTGGAATCAGGATGTTCAAATTGTGTAAATAGGTAACTTTTATTTTTATACATTTTGAATAATTACTGCGGTAAATATTTTATTTACCATGGTTAAGGGTAAATCCGGTAAATAAGGGTTAAAAAATAATATTATAATAATACTAAATTACCCTAAAACGTGTCCTAAAATTATTTGTTCATACATTTTCTACCATAGGAATCTTTGGGTCGATTTTGGGACCTCATGGTGCCACTTGTAGGTGATAGGGACACTTTATTTTAATTAAGTTAAAATGAATACAAAAATGACACAAGCATATATATTTTAGAAAAACAATTTTTACATAGGGTTATATATGTTGGATTTTAGATTATACATATTCATTATAAATATAAAAATCTTTCCTACATAATGATATTTTATTTATAATTTTTATACATTAAATAATTTAATTTATTTATGACACAATGATGATGAAGTAATTACTATAATAGTGAAAAATTAAAATAATTGATATTATAAATACCCAAATAAATATAATATGTAACTTTTAATGAATTAAACTAATTTTATAGGATAATATGATATATTAGGATTGATTTAATTCACTGTTGTTGAAGTAATCAATCTGTTATGAGTTTCAAAAAAATCAACTATTGAATAGTGTCAAAATTGACATAAAAGAGTTCTTAAAACAAATATTATATTATCAATTGATATTAAATTCTTTAAAAATATAAGGTTCGGCCAAGAGACTTATATCATGATAGGTTCATTATTAATGGACTTCTTGGTGGTATCTTGGATGTATATAGTAAGTTTATTAACCATATTATATAAAAATACAAAGAGACATTGTAAAAGTGAAACTAATTAACTTAGAGTTAATACTTAAAGATAAGGTTAATATAAGTACCCAAACCTGTCTAAATTATATTGGTTGAGTTTTTTTCGACCCATCCCCACCTTAACATTTAAATAATCAACTTTTTAGCCATTAGAAACCGAATATAAATTTATTATAAACTAATATTTCTAGCTTTTCCAAAGGTGCCCCTCACCCCTCTTATAAAAGGGCACTCCTCCTTTTCTTTTCTTCACACCTTCAAAGCCCTTTTGGTTTGGACAAACTCTACCCAAATATTCTCCCAAAATCCCTCACTAAAACCTAGAGGCCTTAGTTTGATCAGAAATGTAACCTAAGGAGACCTTTTGATCAAATCAAAAGGAAGAAACCGAAGAAGAGGTAATGATTTCACCACCCTTTTCCAAGTTCCTTTCTTCTTCCACTTCTTCTTCCTTTGTTGTTACCATTCTAAAATAATAACTCCATTATCTTATATATACTGTGATGTTATTATAAATATGGT
Source organism: Viscum album (assembly GCA_963277665.1). Taxonomy (NCBI): domain Eukaryota; kingdom Viridiplantae; phylum Streptophyta; class Magnoliopsida; order Santalales; family Viscaceae; genus Viscum; species Viscum album. The sequence continues at coordinate 848,487,447 of OY728166.1, read as the reverse complement.
ACAACCATATTCAGTATTCTATCCACCCCTTGAATAACATGTCACCATACGTGCGTACGTACGACTTACCGTCTCCACATCGTGGTGTAATTGTTATTCAATATATTATTATTTAAATGGGTATAATAATGATGTGTAACTCATGTAAATAATAAATATAACATGTTAATGATTCTGAATATATGATATACCATCCATTTATATATTATTTTAATATCAAAAGAATGATATTGTCGCTCGTGCGTACGTACGGACTACCGTCTCCACGAATGCGATGAGATTCATTCTCCATCGTATCCATTCAAGTATAATTATCATTTGATGATTTAAAAATGATGTTTAAGGACTTCATATCATTCTGGATATTAATAATATACAACCTATCCATTACAAACATGGCTTACGTAACAAAACATATAAAATAAAATGAGTAAGTTAACACCCAAAACAATGATAATACTAAGATATTATTAACAAAGTGAAGTTAAAAGATCATATATGATATAATATTAATATATATGATTCTTGTATAATTTAATAACAATTATTTCACTATTATACAGGAGGTTAACCTACCCCAACCAAGGAAAAGTACAAGGTAAGGGTTATTTAACAATCTCTTCATTATCTGAGATTGTTTATACGTAATAATCTACTAGGATCTCTTTTTCATCCACATCCATGTTTCTAAAAAATGAATTTCAAAACATTTTTACTATTTACTAAGATATGGGTTATAGTCATTTATACCCTTGTTTGAGTTTTTATAAGAAGTTTATAAAAGAATCTTTCTGTCGTTTTCCAAACAAGGTGCTTTTTAACCTTTTCGACAAAATTAAGGTAAGAATGTTTTTTTAACTTATACGGTGGGTGCGGCTATTTTTCTCCGTTATAAAATTTTCAAAGATTTCCTTCACAAGATTATAAATATATTTTCAAAATAATGGTTTTCTCTATAATTATTCGACTTTTAAATGATTTCAAAAAAAGAGATATTTCTCTCAAATACTATTGATTTCATATATGTCAACATTCATTGATAAATTTTACACTTGTTTCAAGTTGATTTATTATGATACCAAATTTTGTATTGTATTGAAGGTTTTGTGATATGTTTTACTGTGGATGTGTTATTTTTATACCATTCATGGTTTATGGAGAAAGTATTGACATTTCTTATGCTAGTTTTAATACGAATGTTTATGTTATGTTTAAACCTTTTCATATGGGAATGCATTGGACTTAATATGTGACGGGAGGAGCCCGCTATAGCTCCTAGATGCATCAGTAGGTCTCATGAGACAAACTAGTGTCTTGTCACAAGGCATTGACAAAATCTTATTTGTAGTCTTGGTACGAGGCCTTGGATATGTGGTTATGATAGTCTAGCAATATGCATTCCATCATTATGAAAGTGGTTATTGATTTTGCATGTGATTATTCGATTAGTAGAATATCCATGTGAATAAGTAAATGACATTATTTCATTTTATTTATGCCATACAATGTTGAAAGTTCATGTTTAAAAGGCTTTTGTTTTAGTTTTACATTGCCTTAAATGTTTATTCTTTTTATGAAAGTTTCCGCTATATTGTTATCCTTACTGGGCATTTGAGCTCACCCCTTTTCTATGTTTTATTTTTTTCCCAGGAAGTGAAGAAGTAAATTATGAATGACCTGCAGAGATATTATTAGGGGTTAATAGTGTGGACTATGGAGACAATATGTTGTTTTAGTGGTTTTTCACTTTATGATGTAATGTAAAACTTTATGAATATATCTAGTGTTTACAAGGCTACTAAACCAATCGGTCTTTCGAGATTTAATCTTTCTTGTGATCATTCCAATGTTATGTAATAATGAACTGACTCTAGGTAACTAGGGTCAGGGCGTTACAGTTGGTATCAGAGGAAGTTTAGTACAAACCTTGGAAGCTATATTTAGATAAACTCTGATTAGAGCACGTAGACCTAAGATGAACTTTGAGGATTAGTATAGAAGAACTTCCTAGAATTTTGGTATTGTAGATATTTTGTGAGTTTTCCGTGCAATACATCCCTGTCTGGATATGAGAAGGTAGAGGCGGATCTGGCACTAATGTACCTAGGGGTAAAACCCGAAAACACCACTTTGAGCTAGACTCGAACGGGAACTGGTGCACGACAACGGGCCTTACTGCACTCTTGGTTACGACACTCCCGGGGGATATGCTTAGGATAACTCTCATTTTATTTACAAATCATTATGAAGGGTTTATGAGTATTTACTTCCTCAAAGAAAACATTTTTATGATTATGGATTATATCCATAAATAGTTCAATTTATGTTAAGTGTTTTATAAGTATGGGATTATGTATTTTGATTCATAAACTGATCTAGTTTATGACATTGTTTAGAAATAGTGCCTAGTGGAAGAAATGAAAACCGAATCAATGCACACACTCCATGTAGGGATTTCCCTCCTGCTCAAGATAATTATAGTGGAGCTGGTGATGCAACTGGTGCCGATCAGCTAATCACCATACTGGGAAAACTCACTCAGGTTATGAATAATAACCTTACCCGTATGGAGCACCCTAATCCACAGTGTGGAGGATCAATGTTAGATCAATTCATGAGAAAACAACCACCAATGTTCAATGGGAGTACAAATACCTTAGTAGCTGAGAAATGGATAAATTCCCTAGAGAAAATATTTCAGGCTTTGGGGAGCAGTGAAAGGGAAAAAGTTATCATGGCAGTTTACCACCTCACTGGAGATGCTGATCAATGGTGGTCATTGATTCAAAACACTAAGGAAGATGATGAAGTATCACATATGGAATTGAGGGAGTTCAAAGATCTGTTTTTAGAAAAATAATTTCCTTGTGACCATCGAGCAGATATGGAAAGGCAATTTCTGAGTCTAAGACAAAAGGAGGATGATAATGTCACAAAGTATGAGGCTAACTTTACAAGGTTAGCAAGGTATGCTGGAGATTATATACGTAACCCAAGAAGTAATATTGATCGTTTCTTTGATGGGTTAAAACCATTTCTCCATCGACCATTAGTCTCACAATCCTTTTCGTCATACGAAGACATTGTCTTATGTGCTATCAAGACCGAAAAGGAATTCTCTAAGTCTTATGACTTTAAAGCAAAGCAAGAGAAGAAGAGAACTGCTGATCAATCTGGGAATGGAAATAAGGGGAAGAAGGGAAAGGTTGAATATCCATCCTGTGGTAAATGCGGGAAGAAACACTCTGGTACTTTCTTGAAGGGAATGGGAGTCTGTTACAAGTGTGGTGAAAAAGGCCACCAAGCTCGTGATTGCAAGGGGAAGAAGGAAGATACCAACGTTCAGTGCTACAATTGCAGGGAGATGGGGCATTATTCAAATGAATGTCCTAAGCGTCATGAGAACTTACCTCAGAGAAGGCCAAGGGATCAAGGCCAAGCTTATGCTATCACTACTGTTGAGGTAGAAGCTCCGAAAGACATGGTGGCAGGTGATTTAATGGTTTCCTCAAGTTTAGCAAATGCATTATTTGATTCTGGATCATCGCATTGTTCATATCTTCCCAATTTTCTAAGAAAATTAGATATTTCCAATTTTATTTAACAAGGGAGTTGTCTGTTAAAACTCCTAAGGGAAGTATCATCGCAACAAAGTTTTGTGAATCAGTCCCCATTAGAGCACATAAATGTTCTTTATATACTGATCTCATCGTCATACCTATGATTGAGTTTGATATAATCCTCGGTATGGACTGGCTTTCAGACTATGATTTGAAGATTTATTGTAAGAAGAAAGAGGTTACGATTCTTGATGATAAGGATAAGGAACACCTTATCTTTAGAGCAGAATCATCACCACCTAATTCTTATTTAGATCCACCCCCAGTAGCTCAACTAAATTCAATTATTGGGGAGGAAGAGAATGAAATAACTGTGGGTGAGGAAAGGAATGTTCAAATACAGGATGTACCTATTGTGAATGAATTTGTAGATGTATTTCTGGAAGATTTACCTGGACATCATCCAGAACGAGAAGTTCAGTTTTCCATTGATTTAATTCCTGGATCAAGGCCTATATCGAAGACCCATTATAGAATAGCCACTTTAGAATTAGTTGAACTAAAGAAACAACTAGAGGAATTGAGTAATAAAGGATTTATTCGCCCTAGTGGTTCTCCATGGGGAGCCCCTGTTCTTTTTGTTAAAAAGAAAGATAGATCTATGAGGTTATGTATCGACTACAGGGAGATCAATGCTATAACGATAAAGAATAAGTATCCCCTACCTCGCATTGATGATTTATTTGACCAAATGCATGGAGCTCAACACTTTTCAAAGATTGAACTTTGATATGGATACCATCAGTTGTGTGTAAAGAAGGAAGACATTCCGAAGACAGCATTTCGAACCAGGTACGGGCATTACGAGTTTACTGTAATGCCTTTTGGATTGACTAATGCACCCTCTGTATTCATGGATCTAATGAATAGAGTTTTCAAGGAGTACCTCGATGAATTTGTGGTGGTATTTGTTGATGATATCTTGGTATACTCAAAAACCTACGAAGATCATGAAAATCACTTGTGCATTATCTTGAAGACTCTAAGGAGGCATGAATTATATGAGAAGTTTAGCAAGTGTGAATTTTGGCTTCGGGAGATTTCTTTTCTTGGCCATATTGTCTCTAAAGATGGAATCTCTGTTGATCCTTCTAAGACTAAGGCAATCCAAGAATGGCCATCACCTAGGAGTATAACTGAGGTACGCAGTTTTACTGGTTTAGCAGGTTATTATCGATGATTCGTCCAGAATTTTTCCTGATTGGATAACCCATTAACGAAGCTCACACGTAAAGGGGTTAAATTTGTTTTGAAAAAAGAGTGTGAATAATGCTTCGAATAACTGAAGAGAAGATTAGTCAATGCTTTTATATTTACTCTACCATCGGGGAATGATGGGTTCGTTATTTATAGTGATGCATCAAAGAAAGGAATTGGTTGTGTCCTTATACAGAATGATAGAGTTATTTCCTATGCATCACGACAATTGAAAATTCATGAACAAAACTATCCTACTCATGATCTCGAGTTAGCAGATGTGATCTTTTCTTTGAAGATATGGAGGCACTACCTCTATGGTGAAAATGTGAGATTTATACTGATCACAAGAGGTTGAAGTATATTTTCTCACAAAAAGAACTCAACATGAGGCAAAGGAGACGACTTGAATTACTCAAGGATTATGATGGCACGATACACTACCACCCAGGGAAAGCAAACAAGGTGGAAGATGCTTTGAGTAGAAAAGACCATGGAGTTTTAAACAATATGAGAATTTAAAGTGATCCAATTTTCATGGATCTAGTGAAGATGGACATGGGAATAACCAAGGAAGGTGAAACATCAATGCTTCTTCAAATGGTCGCCAAACCATCTTTACTAGAAAGGATTAAGAGTTCTCAGACCGATGATGAAGAATTTCAAAAGAATATTAAAGCTGTGAATGATGGGAGATTGAGAGACTTTGTGTATGAAGATGGAATTTTGAAATTTGGGAAGAGACTTTGTGTTCCTGATATACCTGATCTAAAAAGGGAATTACTGGATGATGATCATAGTTCCAATTTCTCTATACACCCTGGGAGCACCAAAATGTATAGAGATTTGAAGGAACATTTTTGGTGGGACAACAAGAAGAGGGAGATTGCTGATTGTTTGTCAAGATGTATGGTTTGTCAGCAAGTGAAAGCTGAAAGGCAACAGTCTGGAGGAGTCATGCAACCTCTTCCCATACCGGAGTGGAAATGGGAAAATATTACGATGGGCTTTGTCATGGGGCTACCAAAGACTCCTAGAAGGAATGATGAAATATGGGTTATTGTTGATCGTCTTACCAAGTCAGCACATTTTCTTGCTATAAGAGAAGATCTACCCCTGGAACGTCTAGAAAGATTATATATTAATGAAGTTGTGAGACTTCATGGAGTACCCCTATCGATTGTTTCTGATCGTGATCCCCGTTTTACTTCAAGATTTTGGAAAAGTCTTCAAAAATCCCTGGATACTGAACTTCATTTGAGCACTGCTTACCACCCTTAGACATATGGACAATCAGAACGTACTATTCAAACCTCAGAAGACATGTTGAGATCTTGCTCACTTGACTTTCAGGTTATGTGGGATCAATATTTACCTCTCGTAGAATTTTTCTATAATAATAGCTTCCATTTGAGTATTCAGATGGCACCATATGAAGCGTTATATAGAAAGAGATGTCGTACACCAACCTGTTGGGATGACGTTGGTGAAAGAAAACTTGTAGGCCCAGAACTAGTGGAGGAAACAATAGAAAATGTGAAGGTAATCCAAAATCACATCAAAGTAGCTCAAAGTAGGCAGAAGAGCTATTCCAATAATCGAAGGAAGGATTTGGAATTTCAAGTCGGTGATCATGTTTTCCTAAAGGTATCTCCATGGAAGGGATTCATACGTTTTGGTAAGAAAGGTAAATTGAGTCCCAGGTACATCAGACCTTTCGAAATTCTAGAACGAATTGGGGCTGTAGCTTACCGATTGGCAATGCCGCCAACTCTCTCCAAAGTTCACGATGTGTTCCACGAATCTCTGTTGAGGAAATACATGCCTGACCCAACACATGTACTCACCTATGAAGAATTAGAACTGGAACCCGATCTGTCTTATTGCGAAGAGCACGTCAGGATTTTTGATACTAGAGAACAAGTACTGAGAAACCGGACGACGCGTCTGGTAGAAGTTTTGTGGAGAAACCATAAGATGGAAGAGGCAACGTGGGAACCCGAGGAACTTATGATGAAAAACCACCCGAGTCTTTTAAGGTGATAAGTATTCTAGAAATTTCGAGGAAGAAATTATTTGGAGGGGAGAATGTAACACCCCAAGCTTCTACGGTACGCTTCTCTTTCAATAATGTGATAGCGTGTGTTGTACGCAACACCGAGTTCTAACACACCATAACCAATCAAACTTGCCGTTATGAATAGTAATACCTAATTTTTGAAATTATATATATTTTATGTTTCAAAATGGACTTCATTTTTGGATTCGGAATATCGAATTTATCCTAAGGTGAAATTTTGGTACTTTTCGGATAACTTTAATATTTCGATGAATAGTGAAAATTACTAAATTTTAATTAAAAACAATTTTTTTAATAAAAATAATTAATAGTGATAAATTGTGAATTTGAGTGGTTTTAAAGTATATTTAGAATATATTTTTACCATTTAATATAATTTTGGTCATTGGACATAATTTTACAAGTAAACCAAACATAAACAAGTGTCAATCTTTTGATAGTTATTATCTCTTAAAAACACGCTTTTTGTTTTAACAGCGGGAATTAATTTTAAATTAATTTCTGCCACTTCTTTGTTTTGAATTTATAAAAATGGATTCCATATTTGGAATCAGGATGTTCAAATTGTGTAAATAAATAACTTTTATTTTTAGACATTTTGAATAATTACTGCGGTAAATATTTTATTTACTATGGTTAAGTGTAAATCTGGTAAATAAGGGTTAAAAAATAATATTATAATAATACTAAATTACCCTAAAACGTGTCCTCGACTTATTGGTTGATACATGTTCGACCATAGGCATCTTTGGGTCGATTTTGGGACCCCATGGTGCCACTTGTAGGAGATAGGGACACTTTATTTTAATTAAGTTAAAATGAATACAAAAATGACACAAGCATATATCTTTTATCAAAATTTTTTTTACATAGGGTAATATATGTTGGATTTTAGATTATAAATATTCATTATAAGGATAAAAGGATTTCCTACATAATTATATTTTATTTATAATTTTTAGACATTAAATAATTTAATTTATTTATGACACAATGGTGATGAAGTAATTACTATAATAGTGAAAAATTAAAATAATTGATATTATAAATACCCAAATAAATATAATATGAAACTTTTAATTAATTAAACTAATTTTATAGGATAATATGATATATTAGTATTGATTTAATTGAATTTTTTCGAAGTAATCAATCTTTTATGAGTTTCACAAAAATCAACTATTGAATAGTGTCAAAATTGACATAAAAGAGTTCTTAAAACAAATATTATATTATTAATTGATATTAAATTCCTAAAAATCTAAGGTTCGGCCAATAGACTTATATAATGATATATTCATCATTAATGGACCTCTTGGGGGTCGATTGGATGTATATAGTAAGTTCATTAACCATATTATATAAAAATACAAAGAGACATTGTAAAAGTGAAACTAATTAACTTAGAGTTAATACTTAAAGATAAGGTTAATATAAGTACCCAAACCTGTCTAAATTATATTGGTTGAGTTTTGTTCGACCCATCCCCACCTTAAAATTTAAATAATCAACTTTGGATCTATTTTAAACCGAATATGAATTTATTATAAACTAATATTTCTAGATTTTCCAAAGGTGCCTCTCACCCCTCTTATAAAAGGGCACTCCTCCTTCTCTTTTCTTCACACCTTCAAAGCCCTTTTGGTTCAGAAAAACTCTGCCCAAATACTCTCCCAACTTCCCTCACTACAACCTAGAGGCCTTAGTTCGATCATAAAGCCAACCTATGGAGCCCTTTTGATCAAATCAAAAGGAAGAAACCGAAGAAGAGGTAATGATTTCACCACCCTTTTCCAAGTTCCTTTCTTCTTCCACTTCTTCTTCCTTTGTTGTTACCATTATAAAATAATAACTCCAGTATCATATATATACTGTGATGTTATTATAAATATGGCACAACCATATTCAATATTCTATCCACCCTTTGAATAACATGTCACTATACGTGCGTACGTACGACTTACCGTCTCCACATCGTGGTGTAATTGTTATTCAATATATTATTATTTGGATGGTTATAATAATTATGTGTAACTCATGTAAATAATAAATATAACATGTTAATGATTCTTTATATATGATATACCATCCATTTATATATTATTTTAATATCAAAAGAATGATATTGTTGCTCGTGCGTACGTACGGACTACCGTCTGCACGAATGCGATGAGATTCATTCTCCATTGTATCCATTCAAATATAATTATCATTTGATGATTTAAAAATGATGTTTAAGGACTTGATATCATTCTGGATATTAATAATATACAACCTATCCATTACAAACATGGCTTACGTAACAAAACATATAAAAGAAAACGAGTAAGTTAACACCCGAAACAACGATAATACTAAGATATTATTAACAAAGAGAAGTTAAAAGATCATATATGATATCATATTAATATATATGATTATTGTATAATTTAATAACATTTTTTTCAATATTATACAGGAGGTTAATCTACCCCAACCAAGGAAAAGTACAAGGTAAGGGTTATTTCACAATCTCTTTATTATCTGAGGTTGTTTATACGTAATAATATACTGGGACCTCTTTATCATCCACATCCATGTTTCTTAAAAATGAATTTCAAAACATTTTTACTATTTACTAAGATATGGGTTATAGTCATTTATACCCTTGTCTTACTTTTTATAAGAAGTTTATAAAGGAATATTTCCGTCGTTTTCCAAACAAGGTGCTTTTTAACCTTTTCGAAAAAATTAAGGTAAGAATGTTTTTTTTAACTTATACGGCGGGTGCGGCTATTTTTCGCCGTTATAAAATTTTCAAATATTTCCTTCACAATATTATAAAGATATTTTCAAAATAAAGGTTTTCTCTATAATTATTCGACTTTTAAATGATTTCAAAAAAATAGATATTTCTCTCAAATACTATTGATTTCATATATGTCAACATCCTTTGATAAATTTTACACTTGTTTCAAGTTGATTTATTATGATACAAACTTTTTTATTGTATTGAAGGTTTTGTGATATGTTTTACTGTGGATGTGTTATTTTTATAACATTAATGGTTTATGGATAAAGTATTGACATTTCTTATGCTAGTTTTAATACGAATGTTTATGTTATGTTTAAACCTTTTCATATGGGAATGCATCCGACTTAATATGTGATGGGTGGAGCCCGCTATAGCTCCTCGATGCATCGGTAGGTTTCATGAGACAAACTAGTGTCTTGGCACAAGGCCTTGACAAAATCTTATTTGTAGTCTTGGCACGAGGCCTTGGCTATGTGGTTATGATAGTCTAGCATTATGCATTCCATCATTATGAAAGTGGTTATTGATTTTGCATGTGATTATTTGATTAGTAGAATATCCATGTGAATAAGTAAATGGAATTATTTCATTTTATTTATGCCATACAATGTTGAAAGTTCAAGTTTAAAAGGCTTTTGTTTTAGTTATACATTGCCTTAAATGTTTATTCTTTTTATGAAAGTTTCCGCTATATTGTTATCCTTACTGGGAATTTGAGCTCACCCCTTTTCTATGTTTTATTGTTTTCCCAGGAAGTGAAGAAGTAAATTATGAATGACCTGAAGGGATATTATGAGGGGTTAATAGTGTGGACTATGGAGACAATATGTTGTTGTAGTAGTTTTTCACTTTATGATGTAATGTAAAAATTTATGAATATATCTAGTGTTTCAAAGGATACTAAACCAATCGGTCTTTCAAGATTTGATCTTTATTGTGATCATTCCAATGTTATGTAATAATGCACTGACTCTAGGTTACTAGGGTCGGGGTGTTACAGAGGGTCAGAGAATTCTCTACGACAGGATCGTCCCCGGTAATGGTCCTGGTCCTCAGGTTCAGGACATATACGTCCATATGTCTGGTTTCCCTGGCAGGATGGTCATTGTTGGTGATGTTGTAGCGAGGAAGCTCGTCCTCCCAGGTCACCCATGACCGCGGTGTGTCCACCTCAAAAACTGACAGGGGCACCTCCTCAAGAATGCCAAAATTCCAGAGCGGGAGGTTGTCAGACTGGGGATACGTCTTCTGGGCTGGAGTCAGCAGATTGAACAAGGTCAGGTTGTTGGAGACGACCACCTTGGCACCATAAACCCCCTCGGTCACCGCCATTTCGGTCCTACGAGCGGCAGATTCCCCCTCATCAACTCAGTTTGCGGCCATCTCGAATATCTAGGGAGTTGCATGAAACCAGGATGTTGTGTGCGGAATTGAAGAGTGCTGCGCGAAATCAAAAGCTGCGGCGCGAAATCTGGGAGATGGGCACGCAATCGGCACACTAAGCGCGGAATATCCCGAGTGGGCATGCAAGGACGACCAAAATTCGGAAAAAATTCCGCGCTGCCAGAGCGTTTTTACGCACAGCCGCGGGAGCAATTTTGCGCATGAGAGTTATAAGCCTATCGCGTGGAAAAGCTGAAATACAGATTTGGGACCCAGTGCCCCTTTTTATAGGTGAGGCCAGGGTTCCGCGCCGTGTGGAAAGAAAATTCCATGCAGATCCGTCATTTTGCACGCCGCGTGGGTTGTTTGCGTGCTAAGCACCTGGGAGTGGCCCTGCTCCGGCGTTTCGGCATTTCCCTCGGAATCTGACCGTTGCGACCTCTCACCGATCCAATTTTGAGGGGGGAATTTGTAGATGCCGAAAAGGTCTATAACACGCAGAGGAAGTTTCGAAATGACAAAGCGAAGTCATATTCAGAATCAGAGGCCCGGTCCGGAGGCCTGGGAAGTGGTGCGCGAAATAAAGGAGGGCTTGCGCTAAATAAGGATGTGCACACGAAGCCTTCCCGGGATTCGAGTAATCGATCCGTTGGTGCGCGCAATTTTGCGCGCCCCGGTTCCGTACGGTGAAGCTTTGCGCGTCGACGGTTCCCTATCTTGGAAACTTTCGCGTGACACCTGGATTCCGCGCCGGCTGATGCCTATAAATAGAAGGTGACCCCAATTGGTTTGGGGGTTGCAGAATTCAGATCAGCTCTCATGCGCGCAATTCGACTCCCCCCGCGTGCAACATGACTTACAGGTAATCCCCCTTTTTCGCGCAACCGTGCCCCGGGGTTCTCCTTTGCGCGCAACTCCACTAGCTTAAGTAAAATTGACTCCTCCTCTGGGTACTTTCCTTGCATGCGATCGTTGCCCCTTGCTCGCAATCCCCTTCTATGCGCGCAATACCTTTCATGAAATCACCTATCCGTGCAATCCTCTGGCCCTATTGCGTTCCATCCCGGTGTTTCGCGCGCAAACCTTCCTTTTGCGTGCCACACCCAGGACCCCATTACCTTGACGCCCCTTGGCTGCCTTTCCGCACCGGCACCTGATGTCTCCCCTGCTGGGCATGCGTGCCATGCGTTGTTTTCCCGTACGACCTTCCAGGATCATACGAAGTAACCTCAAGGTCCCATGGGCGGTGATTCCTGTTGCGTTGCTTTGCCTTATGCTTCTCCGCATAGGCACGCTAACAACTATTGCTTCTTCGCATAGCCATGCTAACGTGGACCCCTCAATGGTTCGCCCTGCGGCCCCCCTTCACTACAGCCATGCCGATGCCTTCCCCTCCACAAGGGGTAGAGGGCATTGGGCATGTAAGCCCTAAGGGTGTGGAGCTAACCCACCTCGTCCAAGCTGCAGGACGTTAAACTGCTAAGCACCTCATCCTCAACACATGACGTTAAACTGTGGTCCGACCCCGTGCTTCGCACGCAGGGTCCCCCATGTTCGGACATTCTTTATGCCCACTCGTCTCCATGGGAATGGACTCTTCCTCGCATGGAATGAGATCTTCCTTGTTAGAGTGGCGTTTGTCCATGGGGGAAGGGATTCCTCAGAGCGTAAGCCCCTAGCCTCTCTTGCAGAAGGTTGCACCCATGCATCTCCGTACTTCCCCCCTGCCAAGGCCAGTGGAGTCCCTTTCCCACTGCGCTTTGTCGCACCAAGGGCCTCCATCCTGGAGTAATCCCCAACACCAAGGGCTGTTAACCACGCATAAGCCCCTGTTTCCTCTTTGGGCCGCTCAACACGTAAGCCCATTTTCGCTTCTCACAGACGCACCATTTGCGACATGATCGTCAGGTCCCTGCTGCCTCTTGTTTCTCACACCAAGTATGACTCACGTGGGCTTAGAGTGTGCATCGACCATGACATCCTCTTATGGGCCGCCCCAGAGCGTAAGCCCCATCCCAGCGAACTACGTGGACTTTGATCCGTGCTAACGCATGGTACGTAGGAAGCCTCTACGAGGTTCAAGCCCCACCACCCGGTCGTTCTGATCTCTCCACGTCGGTTCCCCGACCACCATGGGCCACCTTAGAGCGTAATCCCCCATATCCACTTTTGGGCCGCCTTAGAGCGTAAGCCCAATATCCATTTTTGGCCACCTCAGAGCGTAAGCCTCAAATTCCTCGTCCCGCATGACGTTAAACTGTGTGCCCTCGTCCCGCATAACGTTAAACTATATCTCATCCCGCATGAAGTTAAACTGTATTCGCCATCTTGGGCCGCCTCAGAGCATAATCCCCATGACTCACACCCACATCTCACCCAGACTTCCCCCCTCAAGCCCATGTGCCTTTGGAAGTACATGCCCTAGCCCGGAGATCTTCCTTCCTCCAGGCTCCAATCCATGCGTTCATCCTCATGGGTCGCCTCTTCAGGTGTCCCATCGTATCACCGAACTACACAGACTTTGATTCCCTGCCATGGGGATACGTAGGAAGCTTCAACGAGGTTTAAGCCCATCACTCCATCACCCATCCTGATCCTTACCCGGGCCGCCACATCCTGATGAGATCATGCCACCCCATCCCACTCCATGGTATCCGGGAAGCCGCCCACGTGCTGCCCCAACATTGGTGTTCCCCCTAGGGGATCCTTTAATCTGATCCACTCTCAGTTTTTCTATCAGTCTGATCCGTCTCCGCAAGACGTTAAACTCGCGACATACCCCGTGTTAGACATGGGAAGATGAGGAAAACCTCATATGGTACATAATTCCCCATGTTTGATGTGGGATGCTTCGGGCTTCCGCGCCCTCAAGAAGCCCTGTGATAAGGGACATAAGATAGAAATGCTGATCCCCAGCGTCAAGACATGCCAACGACACCCCAACGTGACCATTCTCCTCACCGAAGGTTGCTGCCATGACAAGACCCCTTGGAGCATCTCGACAGAAGCAGTGTAATTAATTGGCATCCATACAGATATGGCATCGGGAACGAGCTTCACGAACCCGTCTTAAATCTATAAGGGAGACCCGGACTAGGTGACGAGCTCCGAGGAGGAATCCACGGAAGGAAGAACCAACATCCCATCATCCCAGTTTCGATCAAGGAGCAGACGTCCCTGAATAAGGAATGGATGCCGCCAACCTTTGGAAAGAGGGAATGTGGGGAAAAAATCCACGTGTCCTCCCATGCATGACGGACACACGTGCACACCCCGACGTAAAAGCATCAGAAACAGGGGGCCTTTAAGAGCATTTTTATCACTGTTAAAGGGGACCCTTTATCATCACTTGAAAAAAAGTGTTGATAAATTCATCCCTTTATCAGCACTATTAAAAAAGTATTGATAAGGGGGGGGGGTTATTAGTGCCAGTAAAAAATTGTTGATAAAGGGGGAACTTTATCAGCGCTTGTAAAAAAGCATTGATAGGGGGGTCTTTTTCAGCTCTTTTTTAGAAGTACTGATAAAGACCCCCATTTATCAGCACTTTTTTATGAGCATAGATAAATGTTATATTTTAAAAAAATTCATTCACAATAATATATTAATATATAAATATATTTATATCGATATAAATATAATATATATTTTTTAAATATGTTTTAGATAAGGCTAAACTGGCATTTACATTTAACATATAATAAATTTAGTGAAAATGGATTATAAAATAATTAAAAAAATATTTTTAATTAATAATTTACGATTTATTATTATGTAATAGTCATTTAATAATAATTTTATGATAAAAAAAATAAAAAATAAAATTAAAAGATCTAAAATAAGTTGAAAACGTAACTCAGACATCAAACATCCATAATTTTTTATCCAGGTGCCCGTTTGGGCTCTACCATATATCAAATAAAATATTGTGATAATATATACACCATTTTGACCAAGGGAATCCCCATTAGTATTTTTCTGAGGTCAAAAGAGGCCCCTAAGGCCCCCAAAACCGAGTTTTTAGTTGTGGTACCCCAATTTTTTGACATTGGATAGAATTTTAGCCTATTTTAAGGGGGTATTATTTTAATTTTTCAATGGGGATTGAATTTATTTCTTGGTATTACATTCATATCGATATTATAGTTTTTAATTTTTATCATTTTTTACAATTTAATATAATTTATAATCAAATATATAACAATATATACATATTTGGTATATTTTCACTCATACACACACACGAAAAGCATATTTTATATATTTATTTAAAAATATATATATATATATATAAACACATATATAAATATATGAATTAAAAAATGTAATTATATATATATATATATATATATCATAAAATGGAAGACAATACAACATTAGGGAGTGGAGAAGGCGTTGGGATATGAGTAGGAGGTCTTAGGTTTGAAACTGGTTGGAGGCAGGGGAGTGCACGGGAGGGTGGAATTATCTAAATCACTAATAAAGGGGGGTGAGAAGTAATGATAAAAGTTGGGGAAAGAAGTGGTTTGAATAGAAAATTACACCCCTTTATCAGCGAGGCCTTTATCATCACAAAAAAGAACTCTTAAAGACCCCCTTTATTAGCCCTAAAAAAGTGATTTTAATGGGGGAATTTATAAGTTATTTTTAATAGAGATGTTAAAGTGGGAGTTTAACAACACTTTTTTAGAGTGCTGTTAAATACATCCCTTAAAAATCTCTCACACGATGAACACTTCGAATGCAATGATAAATTCCTTTTACTAGTGCTGTTAAAGACCATATTTATAGTAGTGAAATAACAAATCCCATGTTATTTATATCTAACATACATTTTTTTAATTATATATGAAACTAATTAATTTATAATGAGTCTTAAACATATTCTAAAAATTATTCCACTTTTTCTATCATTATAATCTTGTCATGTGTACTAATTTTTTTTATAATCTGGGTAATGGAAACCTAAGAAATGAGCGAGCTCAAATGTTTAGTAAGAGAAATATATAAATGAATATTTTAGAAATATAACCATGGTATACATAATATGGAAAGAATAAATGATCTGAATAATTCCATGATCAACTAAAATATAGATCATTCCATATCTCTGGTAATAAATAAAAACAAGAATAAAAATAATTAATGATATCATACTGATGTAATTCATGATTAGAGATATCAAAACATGTTTTCATGGCCTTATTCTAAGACACTATACAGATATCGGGAGATGTATACACCAAAACCCAAGTAATTTTGTCTAATGAGACCTATCAATGAATTGTGAGGCTATATATTTTTTCCCCACTAGCCACTTGTTTGAATCCAAGGAATTCATTATAATATTAAACAAGCCAATTCATTTCATTCCCTAAGGCATATTTGGATGAATAAAAACATGGATATCCATATGATTAAGAATACAGAATGTTAATTTATAAAAAACTATGTTATAATTAAATAATCATCAATAATTTCAATACCTTTTCCCATGTTAATAAAAGGTATAACATGATCTTAACCCGCCTAGGGGAAGAAGGTGGATGGTTAAACAATACATAGTCAACTTTACCATAGTAATTTGTATTGGAATAACGACATATAAAACTCCAATAATTTTCTCCATGTAAATAAAATGTATAACATGATCATAATCCATCAATATAAATAAATTGGATGGTTTCAAAATAAAATTACCCTAGTGTAATAGAGGAAACATATAAGGACATTGTAAGAGAAGAAAAATATCTTTGTAAAAAAATGCTTGAATGACACCACCTAAGAATGGATCATGAACTCGATTTTTTGGTACCCTAAGTTCATTCACAAAAAAGATAAATATATATTAGAGTGAAAATAGTAAAACATAATCCCTATTAAGGTAAATAATTTTGAAAATGAAAATGGAAATAGAAGTGAAAACATAAAAGATATTTTAGAAAACATTTTAATATTAACGTAAAAGACAATGTTATAGGTCACTTATAAAAATATTTTTCAAGAGGTGGAGTGGAAGATCTTTTAAAAAGATTAATTTTAAAAACAATCTTCAATATTAGGGCCTTCAAAATATATAAGGTTTATCATGGAAATTTTTTTAGAGGAATACAAAATATATGAAGTAAATAGAGAACCCTTATTAATATCGTGAAAATAACATCATTCAAAACTCACAAAGTAAAATGTATAACAATATATGTTTTCCCCCATATAGGTAGATAAATTACCACGTAATAAAATACTAGATCAAGAGTACCCAAACATAGAAGAATAATTTCATGACAAAATAATATATCTCAATGAAATGAGACTTGAGTTACCAATAAATAAATATTTCAAAAAAGTGTATTATGTGGTAGAAATGTAAATTCATAGAAAAAATATAACACCACAAAATATAATCAATTATTAGAATGTACCCAAATTTTAAGTCAAATAGTATTATCATAACTCAATGAATGAAAATTTGGTTACCCAAAGCTTTAAAATTTGGGTAAAATTTGAGTAAAACCCATTTGATGAAAAGGAACTGATTTAGATCAGAATTTACATTGAATAAAAAATCTATAATAAAGATACACCCATGGGCAGTGAATACAATATTCAATGTAAAACATGGTGCATAACATAAAAATACCACATGTAATTAGAGTTTGATATAGAGAATCCTTACAGTTTGAGTAACATTTAAATCAAAACCCCTTGAAAGAGAGAGATTACAATTAAAATTAAAATACATTGATTAAAATATAATTCATTATATAATATCTCAAATAGGTAGTATATACACCATATAAATGAAATTAGGAGAATAATACCAAACACATCTCAAAGAGAGGAATTTAAAATGAAAACCCTTACCTCAATCATGATTCATTTTTCAGTTGCACTAAATTCCCTAAATAATTAAATTAATTTTATTTATTACACACCCAAGAACCTTATTAATAAATATAACCATATTTAATCCTCATTTTTAATAATTCTACAAACACACATATTAGTTATTTTTTACATTTTTTCAACACCAGGTTTATGAAATCTTTATCACTTTGAACTAGTTTCTTAAAAGATATGTTGGCATGTATTAATTTTTCAAATTATATCACTATTAGATCATATATGTTACTATAATTTATTTTATAGGATATATTAAAATTCTATAATATTTTTTCATGATATTTTTGTTTACGATCCATGAGGATAAAATCAGTGAGGAACATGTTTTGGTGATTCTTAATGAATAAAGAGTGATTTCTTAATTAATAGTCAAATGTTGATATATCCTTAAAATAACAAAAAAAACATTATTTATATATTTTTATCATATTATAATAGTATTTTCTCATATTCAACCATGGTATAAATGCATAATATTTGTTCAAGAATGTGGTTAAACCGAACCAAACATGAACCTTATATGATTAATGGATGACTATGAGATAGTTTGGTTGTAATATAATTATAAAATAAGTAAAATGATACTATATGGTTTTTATTAGTGTGATATATCTTGATTTTTACTAAATGTAGATTGGATATAATTTAAATAAAGTCATTAGTTAGAAAGAAGATATCATATTCCTCTTAGAACACTTGTTTTACATGATTGAATTAATGATGATAGATTATTGATCGTATCATTTATAAGATCTCAAATTTGGAATACCAAAACAATAATTATACCATAAAAATTATATTTATCCATTAAAGCCATTATAATGACCATCCATGTAAGGTTGTGATGAAAATAAAAGAAGAAATCAATCATTCCATAGAGGATATAGTCCACACGCACACATGATTGATGATTTTGTTTTCCATTAACCAGGAGAAATTTATAATATATTTTATCATTAAATAATCCAAATTTTTTTATAAATATATTAATTATTTATTAAACTAAATATTATTACCATCCATGTAACATGGTTATGTAAAATGAAACTTGATGTTTTGTGGAGGCGGTAGTCCGTGCATGCACACACGAATGTCATTTATGTTTTTTTAAGGGGAAATGAGAAAACATAATTAATGATTATTCCAATAATGTAATAAAATTAATTATATAACCAATTATAATGTCATCAAATATTAATTTTATTATAATTGGAAAATAATAATATAAAATAAAGAAGTACTGTAAAAATTGTTACTCACGTTGAGCACTTTGAGATTTCCTTGGAAGATCTGTTATACATGGATGAGATATGCCAATATCTTATGAACATAAGCTAAAGAAAGTGAAATTTTATTATAGGGTAATCAAAAATAGTATGGTTTCACGAGTAAACCGAGATTTTAGGATTTCCTTGAAGGTTTGGTGAGAGGACCCTTTTATAATTGGCAAGTATGACATTTTTTTTAAATATTTCAACTTAATATAATGGTTGAACATGTTAAACATGTAAAGTGACATAAAAAAAATTATAATTGAGTGGAGGGTGATATAAAGTCTAAAATATCTCAACATATCAATTATAAACATATTTTTAACTTGTTTGAATCCCTTTACCCATTGAATAATTACTTTTTCCATTTAATCTTTTACCGTAGTAACTAGTTTTTATATAAGGTAACTTATTATTTATGTATAAAAATAATGTGGTAATTATTATATAATATGGACCAAATTATTATAATTTTTAAATATATTTAATTTTATTCAATTTATAAAATTGATAACAATTAATTTTAAAATAAGAAGGTATAGTGTAGAATTTTTTTTGATAAAATATTACCTATATTCTAAAATATCAAAAATGAGTTTGTAAATTAAAACCAAAATTTTTAAAATTATAAAATCACATATCAATATATACTTGGTCTTAAAAAAATTCTTGAATTTCCAATTCATACTTCTAAAATAACAATTTCATAAGAGTCATGTTATTTATAAAAACGGTATTCTATACTTTTCACTTAAAATATCATTCTTTTTAAAAAATACTAAAAATTAATATTAAGAAAATATTAATATAATGAACCAAAAAATAAAGTTCATTTTTTTCAAATTTAAATTCAAAATTTTATAAAATTAAATTTTAAATGAAAAGGTGAGATATAATGAAAAACCGTTTTTATAGGAAAATAACTTTTTAAAATATTAACCATTCACATTCATATTTCCAATTATTTAAAAATTAATTTAGTATTAACCAATTATTCATATCAAATATATTTTTTCATCCTTAATCATAATTTTCCTAAAATATCAACCCATATCACATAGAAATGAAATATTTATAAAGATACATTTCTAATCATAAAATGACCGTGTAATTCATTTTAGATATACCAATTGAATTTCATTAATATTAAAAGTAATTTTTAATTTTATTTATATAAATATTTCATAAAGTAGTTACTCATATTAATTACCATTTAATCAATTTCTAGGTTTTAATAGTCTAAATATATCATGGTTTTAATTTTATTTTGGTGTTGTCCATGGAGCATGTTATCAAACACATTAACATATTTAAAGGTAATCATATATTAAAATTTCAAGGTGTTAAAACACAACTAGATTATATTTGTGGGTGGGTGAAAGATTTTTGTAGGCCATGATATAGACAAGGGATTTCCCATGAATGATTGTGAAGAGGTTGTGATAGAAGTCCCATGTTGCTCTTGTGTCATGAGCTAACCACATTAGATCCCATTTTCTTACTAGTAAGAGATAGTTTTAAATCTAAGATAATTCTAGAGGACAATGTTTCTTTTCAACTCTTATTGTGTTGTTGTGGAATATCTATGAATCATTAAATGTTACAGTGAAATATAGATGGGTTTCTCTCATACAACCACTATCTATAATGATTATTAAAGGCGGTGACTGGAGTTCTCCCACTAGATATGGATTAGGTAACAAACTATTATGAGATGGATGTTAGTGTTTCTTTATTTGTCTCATCCCATGTGGTAGGATGACCATTTATTAATAAAGTTTTGGGTTTGAGGCTTAGAAAGAATCACCTCGATTGGATTCATATTTTCATTATGGTCTTACTTTGAGGTGATCCAGAGTTGATATCTATTGTGATGAAAATTTATGTTCCCTTATTAGGTTATGGCCATCTGATTTCTCTTAGAGTTCAGACCTCCAAAGATGAAGGAAGTGTGCGTGATGTGGATTATTACTATATAGGGTTATTTTATGAGTTTCTTGTTAAAAGATATAGTTGTTTTCTTTTTAGGGAATAAAATGATAAGGTGGAGAGGATGTAGTGACTATAATGTTTCCTAGCTGATAATTATAAAAAATTTGTGTATTAGAATTAAAAGATCGCCCCAGGGGTAAAATGGAAAATTTATACTAAAAAATAGTCTCATGATTTTTTTTCAATTATTTCTTTGATTTGAAGGTTTGGTGTTTATCCCTGGACTAAGCTGATGTAGAATTAAAAGCATGGAGAGCCCTCAGTAAAAATATATTAAGTATAAAAAATTATTTTTAACCCCCACACATGCATTCTTGAGAATTATGACTTTTCTTAAAAAATTGGACTCATTTGGGGAAACTAAAACTATGATTGAATCTAGAATGAGTATTTAACCTTAGGAGCAGTGTTAGTTTAGTTCACACCAAGACTCTTGGGTGTTTTAAAACGGGGATAGATTAATTAATTAGTTTAATTGATTTATTTAATTGGATGGTTAATTGAATCAATTTTATAAAAAATCATGGATGATTCAATATATATCTAATTATACAACCAATCTAGGGAAAGTATTATTTTTCCTAGGCGTAACCCTGGTGGGAGGATGATGAGAGGAGTGTTTCTTAGTGACAATGATGATGGATCAGAGGAATGAGACTGTATCTTCAAAAAATTTAATGAGCGGATCATATAGCTCTAATAATCGATGAAAGTGAAAATGTTTCACCACGAGGTAAGGATTCTTCCTTATCGTCCTACTTTGACACTTGTGATATATTTATATATAATATACTGATGTTTTAATTACTAATTTCTTGTTTATTAATTTGGTTTTATAGAATGGATTTGATGTTTGTTCTTTAGAAAACCCTCACACAATAACTGCTTATAGTGCTTCTTATTGACTCCATCAAGTTGTTTCTATTTGTATTTTTCCGTTATTCTCACTTTGATAATTCCCCTTTTTCATGTATCTTGGATTGTGATTTAGGGATTGATTGGGTGGCTAGTATCCACACTGACCACCATTACTCAGTTTACCCATATGTGTGATGAATGATCATGGATAGATATATCTTGGGTTAGAGGTTCAACTTTGGAGTTATAAAATTGGTATATAGATGATGCTAAATGAGTGTGGTGATGTTTTTGACATATAAATGTTGAAGAGAAAACTAAAGTGGCACTACTAGGTCTAGGTGCATCGGGTTATAATTGGATTCATGGAAGAATGATATTGGCGATGGATTCGATGTAGAGAAGGACCCTATAAGGGCTTGGATGACTATAAATTGACCATTTGAGGTTTAAAATCAATGAATTGGACATGTAGAAAATATTCCGGATTAATTAAAGGTTAAAATGGTGGGAGATCATAGATCTTAGTGAATTCATTTTTTCTGGGAACCATCCATAACAAAATAACCCCTTGGCCATGACAAAGAATCCCTCCCCCATATCACATGATTACTCATGAACTAATAACTCACCATGGATTAGTGACCCTTCATTATTTCATATAGGGAGTTTCTCCATGAACCATAACATGCACTATGAAATGGTACTCCCTTTACTTATGTTAATATAGTCTCCCTTGCTAGTCCATGATGTGGAAGGTTATGTTATGAACCCTAAGAATTTATATTTCTCCAAGATATCTACTGCACCATGGTTCTACCTATCATGACATGGTATATTTTCCCATACCTCCTTGGAGACTAAAACAAACATAGAGACTTCCCCTATTTTTCACATAGTCACAATTAAACCTTCCCAAACACTAAAAAAATTAAAATCCCACCTTGCTACATGGAATGACTATCATTAAATAGTAATTTTAACCATGAGAGAGATCTTTCATAGGAAGGTGAACCCTTTTCCATGACAAAGGGATTCATAGAATTCAATTATTTATTCCTAGGACTTTACCTTCATATCATCTTCATGAATTATTTACCATGTGTCATTTTCAAGAAAATAAATATCCTATCTTGATTATTTTTCTCTATAGATAAAAATATTCTGGTTCATTCATTAATTTTAGAAAATTTTGAAGATGAGATAGGTGGATTATGTATTTAGCCATATAATATTGGTGATCAGGTTCCAACATGACGATCAAAATATTTTTAGGGTTTTTAATCCACTCTAAAATAATGGATATGTTAGGTTATGGGTTTTCCCACCATCCCCTAGTAGGTTTGGTATTTTACCCATTTACTTGGGTCCAAAGTCCTCTACCTTTATATCAGATAGGGTTGGTATTTTATCCAATTACTCAGGATAAAAATCCTATATCCATGGAATCATGTTTTTTTGATGAAAGATATCAGATGGGTCTAGGAACCTCTATTAGAGTTGTCATTTTCCAACCTTCCTAGGGAGGGGATCCTCCACCATAGTTACTATGAGGTTTTGTGGGTTTCTTGAAATCGATAGTTTAGATACTTGGTTGGTAGTATGATATTGATGGACTAGAGTGTGAAGTACTACTTCGACTGATAAGTGTGGTTCAACGTTGAGAAGGATCTCCCTTTATGGATTCTGGATGTGGTGTAATAATTGGAAGGGTCGAGTGGTGTTGTTTGTTTCAGGACTTGTGGATCCTCAAAACCTTATGGGTTTCTTTCGAGATGCAGTTTGTATTTGGATATTAACTTTAGGGTTTTTGGACTCTTTAGTGTTATAAGATCCCTTTTTCCCATATTCTATGATATAAAAGGATTGGATTTGAGATTACCAAGACTCATCTATGTCCCTAAGACTTCTAGTGATTGAGAATGTATAGATTGTTTTCCCTGTCTTACTCTAGATTACTATCTAGTACCGAGTAATTTGAGATGACCAACTTTATTTATGGGTTCTAGGATGTCCTATTGGGTATGTTTATATTCACACTAATATGGAATTTGTGCCTTCATGTGTTTTGATTTTTCATATTACGCACAAGTTTAGAGATTGTCTTCATAGACATGGAGCTAGTATGTCTGGTATAGAGTTGGCTCATGATGATTCTTGGAAATTCATGATAGATCTTGGTCATCCTTTATTGTAGCAGTGAACATTGTAGTTGGAGGTTGTTCTAGGAATATATGAAAAGAGGATGAATTATCTCATATCTTGTATTTTTTTGGATTCAAAGTCTTGTATGTTGTATGGGTCCTTGGTATTTTCCTTTGTGGTGATGTATTTATACCAGATATCTCATGAATGTTTTGTATACAGTTTATTTGATTGTATATATAAACCCTACCTTTGTTTATATTTGTTTTATATATTTATATATAATAGTATATTTTAGGTTGATATATGTTAATGCCTCCCATATTGTATGATATGCCTACGCAGTGCTTGCCACTGGCCCTTGGCCTATTAGAGGTAGACTTGGGGTGGCACTCTCAGCTTACCATTGGTACTAGTGGGGCCTTTATGGGATGGATTATCTTAGTGAGTATCATGGGAGGAAAACACATGTGATTAGTTGAGAGATAAAATCAGTCAAGGGTCAAGGAAACTAACCCGCATGATTAGTTAGTGGGAGATTATCATGGGGACTGAAACTTGAGAAAAATCAGTTCATGTTTTCAAAAATAATATTTTTGAGTTATTCAAAAAAGGTTTTTTACAAGAAATTTATATAATTATAATTTATTAGTAAATTCACAAGTTCTACTACATATATAAAAGTTTAAAGTTGAAATGAAATGATTTGAAAGATATTGTATATACTAAGGGAGAATTATTAAAGTGATATAAGATTAAGATTAAGATCAAGTCTAGTGATCTGCTGTATTTTATTATATATTGAAGGCATCAAGATCTTGAATAAGAGGAATCATAAATGTTGTTGAATATTATGAAGTATTGGAGTAGATATTCTATTAATACTAAATAATACTAGAGATTGATAATGATCTTCTTGTTCAGTTTGGATTATTATTGTAAAATAGTGAGATTCAATATAAATAATTTTTGAGATACTAAGTTTTTGAGTAATAGTTATTGCTATGAATTTTGATATTAGGGATACAATTTATTCCTTATACTTGAATAAAAAATAAAAAATATGCAGTCATCCACCTTCAGGGAAACCTGGTAAAAATCCCATGTTATTTATTTTTGAATCTTTACTATTTATAGAAAGGTGAGTGAGAGTTGTTTTGAGTGGATCCTAATCTTAACCAATAAAATTTTTTGATTTATAATTAGAGAAAAATTTTAAAATAAACAATGATTCAACCCCCTTTATCAGTGTTACAATTTGATTGTCACATCCCGACCCAAACCAGGGCTCGAGCCAAAACTACCCAAATCCCACCTCCATAGGTTTAGGGGGTGTCGACAAGTACTTAAAGGCTTATCTTAATGAGATGTATCTTACTAATCTACCTATAATACACAGATTCAAGAATCTTGGAGCTGGTGAATTATTTTATTACCTTGGAATATAAACACAGAAGTCTTATTTTAAAGGATTGAATAGTTTAGTAGCATTTTAAAACCAGATACATACATAATAGTTTCATTACAACTTGAAATAAAGAAAAAAATTGTAAATATATTGGAAACACCAATAAAATTCTATATTATCCTTGAAATTAATTCATAATATACAACTTCACATCCTCATGAAAATAAAACATAAGAAATGGGTGAGATAAGATGCTCAGTAAGGGTAAGTAATACAGGGGTAGCATAAATATAAAGCATGGTGAATAAATAAAAGTACACATGACATTAAAACACAATCTTAAGAATAAAATGTAAAGAATTTAAAACTGATAATTCCATAATAAAATATAACCATGGATATTATACTAGTCAAATAATCACATGGAAAATCAATTACTAGTTCCATAATGAGGGAATGCATTATTCTGAACATCATAATCCTACCATCAAGGCCTCACCCAAGACACCATACATAACGGCTAAAAACCCATGCTAGTTTGTCTCATGAGGCCTACTGATGCATAAAGGGGACACAGCGGGCCCCACCCATCACTTACTAATTCCAATTAATTTTTATATGAAAGGTATTAAACTTAATTGAAACTAACATATAAAATGTAAATAACTTTCCCCAACCAATAAACATAAACACTAACCATTCAGAGTAACATGGTGAATGGTCTCAAGATTGCACATCCACAATCAAAATAATCATAAACCATTCAATAAAATATGGCAGATGATATAATAAAATATTAATCCCAATTAAACATAATAATAAATAAGAGTGTTGGAATATATTGAAATAATTTTTTAAAATCATCGAGTAATACTTGAGAGAAATACACTTTTACTTTGAAAAAAATAGTTCTTTTGGAAAAATATTTGTATAAAACCATAAAATAACTAATATAGATTTTTTCAAATTAAAATGTGTGATTTTATAAAAATAATTGGGGCTTAAAATAGATTATATAGTGAATTTAAAAATAGGTAAGAATTTGAGAGGTTACCTTGAATTGGGCATGTTTATCGGGAAGAATTTGAGAAAGTTCCTTTTAAAACATGTAACTCCCCATAAAATAAAGAAGGTTTCTGATTGGTAAACACACACACACACACACACATATATATATAACATTCAAAAAACAATTATTAGGGGTAAATAATAATAATTAATAATTTAATTGGGGTAAGGATAGAAAAATAGTAACCCAAAAGAAATGGGGGGTTTGGGTAGAAAACCCTTTCCTTATGTTTGAATGTATTATACACTTGACCTTAACGTCCTGGATAATAAAATTAAATAACTAAATTAATTAAATTAAAACCTAATATACATGTATTATATTTATTATAATTTTATTAAGTTAATTTATGGCCTTTTTATCAGTTATAACATACAATTTTATTGCTCAGGAGTATTCGTTTCCTTGGTTTTAACTATTGGTATACTTGTATATGTGTAATGAAGTTCATGAAAAATTAGTATAATTATCAAGAATTGTGATTAAATGTTATTAATGAAGAAACAAAATTTAAATTGGTATTGTTTAATATTTTTTTACATATATTATGATGAATCAATAGAAAACATGTTAATGGTAATCATTTAGCTTAATTTTATCGGGTGTTTGTTTCAATCACAATGTACTAGTTTTTTTATTTTATTTAATATTATGTATATAAAATGGATATAGAACATAAAATAAGATATAATACATATTTTATAAAAATTTTCAACCATAAAAATGTTTTCATGTCCATCCTTGAAGTATAAATTAAAGAAAGAAAGTTCTTCATCCATGAAGGTTGTAAATCAGAACCTCTTGGACGATGATTTCGTTTAAAAATATATATATATATATATATATATATATATATAGTATGGAGATTGGTAATGGGTATTACATTAATGTTATATAATTCTATTATATAGATGAAACTAGATTTATCATGATCATTTGGAGAGAGGAGGTGAGGAGAGGATAAGAAAAGAAAATAAATTTAAATGAAATTAAAAGAAAAAGGAAGAGGGTTTACCTCTTCAATTATCCTCCTTGAGAACTTCCTTACGGAAAGGGGTTTTGATATTTTGGAGATAACAATATCTCCTAGATGTTAGGAGATAATAGGTAAGATGATTTAGGAAGAAATTTGACAAGCTTCAAGGCTTAGACGTGTGAGGATAAGTGGTGCTGAGGGGTGATATTTATATTGGAGGAGAGGGGTGATTTCTCATTTTTTTATTCATTGTTTTATTATTTTCTCAAGAAAGGAAATAATGTTAATTTTTATGAATAAATACAACAATAAGTTCACATGATTTGAAACTAATGTTTCTTACATCATCCATGACTCAAGGAATTGTGTATTTAGCTTATAATGTATTTATACTATAAATTAACATCTTTTAATATTCACTAAAATTTCAAGTATTTCAGAAAAATACCAAAAATTTACCCTAACCATTTTTCAACATGTAATATTGAAAAATGAAATCCATTTTATGAAAATAATTTTATAAATATGAGAAATTTAATATTTAATTTAAGTCATTATTTACTTGAAAAATATAGTTTTAAATTTATAATTGATTTTACAAAACTTTCAAAAATTAACTAATGTCTCATAAAATTATCATAAAATCATAAAACCTAAAAATGTTTATTTATGAATACATTTTTTGAAAATAAATTTTATTTTAATTTTTTACTAATTATAAAATTGTAAATAAATATTTATGTCTTAAAAAATACCAACACTTAAATATTAATTTTTAAAATATTCATTTTCTTACATTATGATATAGTTATATCATAATTTCATTTATAATATGGAAAAATTTTATTTATACTTTAATTAGTGAGGTTATTATTCTATTGGCTAATTTACTATTTATAAGGATCACATTACTATTCCTAATGGCATGTTACTATTTCATCTATATAGTTTCCTTAACATCTATAAATATCTCTTATTTAATTATTTATTCATTTATGATGTTTTTATTGTGTTTTATAAGTGATTTTATTAGATTTATACTATATAAAATAAACATAATAAGGGAAATTTCATTGATATAGTTCTGGGTCATTACATTATCCCCTCCTACAAAAATTTCATCCTTAAAATTTTGAGATTATCACCCAATAAAAGGATTTGGGTAGTTTTTCATCATATGCTTCTTAGGCTCCTACGTCGCCTCTTCAATTTTATGATTTTTCCTAAGTAACTTTACCAGCCAAGTTGTCTAATTCCACAACACCTATTTTTTAGTGTTCAGAATCCTGATAGGCTCTTCATAGTATGATAAGTTAGGTTTCAATTATATTCCTTCATAAGTGAGTACATGCATTGGATTTGGAATGACTTCCTTAACAAGAAGATGCGTAAGATATTATGCACCTTAGAAAGGATAGGAGACATTTCAAAATGATAAAACACAAATCCAACTCTCTCTATAATTTCAAAAGGACCAATGTTCCTAGGGATCAGTTTCCTTTTCTTCCCAAATATTATAACACCCATCTATGGAGATACTTTCAAGAAAATTTGATCTCCCACTTGAAATTCCAAATCCTTCCGTCAATTGTTAGAATTACTCTTTTGCGTTCTTTGAGCTTCTTTGATATGGGTTTGAATAGTCTTTACCTTCACTATTGTTTTCTATACATGCTCTGGGCCTAAAAGCTTCCTTCCACCAACTTCATCACAATATATTGGTTTATGACACCTATTTCGGTATAATTATTCATATGGTGCCATTTAAATACTAGAATGGAAAATATTTTTGTAGGAAAACTCTACAAAAGGTAAATACAGATCCCACATACCTTAAAAATAAAGTGTGCATAATATCAACATGTCTTCTAAAGTTTGGATCATCATTTATGACTAAAATTGTTGGCCTTCATTGGATCTTATGGCATCCTAAAATTCTTTTTGACATTGCCTCTGCGGTGGGTATTCCAATTAAAATGGACAGGACTACTGAGGCTGTGAAATTTGGACACTATGCTAGGTTTCTGGTGGAAGTTGGTTTAAGTACTTGTCTAATTCACAATATAGTCTTGTCTACCTTAGATGATGATAACTCTTTAAAGGTGGAGTATGAGAGACTGCTTGAATTTTTTCTTGATTGTCATGTGATTGGACTTGTCAAAGAGAAGTGTTGTAAAAATGTTGTATGCACCTTTTGCGCATTAAAAGGGCATAGTGAGGTTTCTTGTAGAAATAAGGTGAGAAATCAAGCAACACAAAAACATATGGATGCTACTCCTTCATAGGAGGTGGATGATGCCTCTCGCGAATTCTCTCAGGAGCCTCAGGTGGTTATGGATGCAGAGAATATTGGTACTAATGTTTTGCAGGTGGTGGATGATGCTTCTCGGGATTTTTCTCAAGTTCCTCAAGGCGAGTGCATGAATTATTTGACTTATTAGAATGTTGCTCGGGGTGGGGGTGATGTGATTCCATGAGTATTGAAGAAAATCTTGGATCCTGTGCCTGAGGAGCAACAAACTCCCAGTGATGGTGAGATTATTTCAAAGACCCAATTGGAAATTTATAAATTAAAGAAAACACATTACATTTAGGGAAGGTGGGATGATGTGGAGGATGACTTCCCAAAAAACTAACTTACAATCAAGAATTGTCCAAATGTAAGACCGTGGTTGTGGATATTGACGATTCTCGACCTATTCCTCCTAAGAAAGTGAGACCAAGGAAAGACTACTCATACCTGAATCCAACCATGGTTACCAGGTCCCATGGTCCTCTGGATTATGATTCGGGATGGGAATATGACTATGACGGTTCTTATCCATGTGACTTTGATATTTGAGTTCTTTTATTTGGGCCTCCTTGGGTATGAGGGCATGTGTGCGTGTATGACCCCATCTTTCTTCTTGTTCTCTTTTATTTTCTTTTCATTAATAAAAAGGGATATGCCCTAATCATTGGGTATATCTCACATATTTCACTGTAGAGATAGTGTCTCTATATCTTCAGAGAAAATATTATAGCTTCTAACTCAAGATCATGAGTTGGATAGTTCTGTTCATGAGTTTTTAACTTCCTTGATTCATAATCAATAACTATATCATTCTTTATAAGTACACAATCAATTCCTTTCATTGAATCATAACTATAAATAAAAAATACACCATTTATTAATAGTATAGTAAATATTGGATAATTAAATAACCTCTTCTTCAATTATTCAAAAAAGTATTCACACTTATTTTTTCATATGAACTTAACCCCTTTACGAGAAATCTTTGTTAACGGGTTAGCTAATGAAGAAAATTTATTAACAAAATGCTGATAATAATATGATAAACCAATAAAACTACATACCTCAGTTATGTTTGTTGGTATAGGCCATTCTTAAATTTCCGTTTTATTCATATGTTCCACTAATATTCCATATTTAGAGACAACGTGGAAAATATGACAAACTATTTGAATCCAAAATTCACAATTTCTAAACTGCCCATATAATTCGTTCCTTATAAGAGTCTTTAGAATAATTTTCATGTGATTATCATGATCTTTGTAGCTTTTGAATTATATGAATATATCATCAATGAATTCCACAATGAAGTCATCAAGATATTTCTTGAAAACATTGTTCATTAGATCCATGAAAATGGAGGGTGAATTAGTTATTCCAAAAGGCACTACTATAAACTAATAATTCCCATACCTGGTTCGAAATGCTGTCTTTGGAATATATTCCTTCGTCACACACAATTGATGATATCCACATTGAAGTTAAATCTTCAAAAAGTATTGAGATCCATTAATTTGATCAAATAAATCATCAATGCAAGGTAAGAAATACTTTTTCTTTATGGTAATATCATTGATTTATCTATATTCAATGAACAACCTCATAGATCCATATTTCTTCTTGAAAAAGAGAACATGGACTCCCCATGGAGAAAAATTTGGGAGGATAAATAAATTTTCACTCAATTCCTCTAGTTTTTTCTTTATCTATACTAACTCCACTGTGGTCATTCTATAAGGACTCTCTGATATTTTCACCAGGAATTAAATCAATAGAAAAATTAATTTCCCACTCTGGAGGTTGTTTGGGTAAATCCTATTGAAATACATCAACATATTCTTGAACACTAGGTACATACTCAATTTAAATATTTCTTTTCTCTCTCATAGATACTATTTTCTCCTCCTCCTCAAGAATTGAATTCAATAGAGATAATGAATTGGATCTTGATGAGAATCAGATGATGATGTTTCTGCTCTAAAGATAAGGGATTCTACACCTTCCTCACAAATCATAATTTCCTTCTTCTTGCAATATATTTTCATACCATATTTTTCAATCTAATACATACCAAGGATTATGTAAAATTATAACATAGGTATGATAATAAAATAAATAGATAAATCACATTTATATGCCATAATAGGAACATCGTTACACATCTTTGTTTCTATAAGACTTCCCTTAGGGGTTTTGACTAAAAACTCCCTTGTTAAGGAGAATTGGAAATATCTAATTATTAATGAAAACTGGGAATATATAAAGGAATGAAATGATCCAGAATCAAATAAGGAATTAGCTAAATTTTAGGAGATTATTAATGTACCTTCAACCACATCATTAAGAACTTCATCCTCTACTTTTGTGACCACATAAGCCTGGCCTTTCTCCATTTGCCTTCTTTGGGAAAAGTTTACTTAGCACTTAGGAAAACCATTTGCATAAGGCCCCATATATTTATAATTATAGTATTTAATATTGGTAGCTTCTTTATTTCCCTTTTAATCACGGGCTTGGTGGAATTTTCCTTCACAATTATAACAAACACCCACACCCTTTAGGAAAGTACCAAGGTGTTTCTTCCCACAATTATCATAGGATGGAAGGTTAATTCTTCCCTTTCCCCCTTTTTCTTATTTCCTTTTATAGACTATTCTGCAACCCTCTTCTTCTCTTGAATTCCTTTATAGTCATAAAACATAGAGAATTATTTTTCTTTGTTGATATAACATGATACTATATCTTCATACAATAATGTTTTTGGGAGACTAGTTTCTTTCAAACGAATGGTTTTAAACCATAAAATAATCTATCAATCCTGCTCCTTGGATTAGGTATATATTCTGTGACATGACTTGATAATATTGTAAAGTTGGCTTCATACTTGGAAACATTTTCATCCTCTTTCTGTCTTAGGCTCAAGAAATTCCTTTCCATATCCACTTGTAGGTCATAGGAAAATATTTTTCTAGGAAAATTTCCTTAAAATCCTTCCATTACATACTTGTAATTTCTTCCTCCTCCTTTGTGTTTTGGATTAGTGACCACCAATGATCTATATCTCCCGATAGACAATAAAATTCAATGAAAACCTTCTCCCTTTCATTACTTCCCAAAGCGAGAAATATCTTCTCTAAGGAACTTATCCACTACTCAACTACAAATGAGGTTTCATTCCCATTGAATGATGGAGGTTTTTGTCTCAAAAAGAGGTCTAATATTTCTCCTCCACATTATGGATCAGGATTCTCCATACAAGTAAGGTTTTTTTTATAACTTGAGTCAGCTATCCCAGTATAGTTATAAGTTTCTCAGCACCAATATCAGCTCTACAACCAATATCATTATCTTGCATAGGAGGGAAATCCATACATGGGATATGTGTGTTTAAGCGGTTTCCATTTCTAAATAATGGAATAAACTATATTAGATTATTAATCATAATGTATAATCTCAATACTAGAAAAATAATTAACATGAATTGAAATTATATGCATAGTTATTCTCATAATAAAAAACATGGTTTATTTTGGGATATATTTACTTTTAAATCCTTCATAATGGTTTGTGAAGAAAATTTGAATTATCCTAAGCATATCCCTCAAGAGTGTCCAACCAAGTGTGCAGTAAGATCCATTTTTATATATAGGGTTACCCTGATTTAGGCCTGGAATACCTTTTCGGATTTCTTACTCCTGGGTACATATATTCTAAAACCACATCAACTTATAGTATACAGACAAGGATGTGTTGCTAGGAATACCCACATAATATATTCCTTACCAAAATTCTAATATTTCTTTTATATTCTTATCATCAATGCCTATATTGGGGTTAGGTTCCATAATCTATGTTTTCTAAATCTAGTTTCCATTGTTTCTACTGAACTTACATCGATACCAACTATAATACCCCAAACCCAGAATCCCTTAGCCGATGCATTATTTTATTACTATGTCAGATAAACAAGGAAATCGTATCCTAAATGAACTAATAGTTTTGTAGAATTGGAAAACCAGATACATACATAATAGTTTTATTACAACTTGAAATGAAGTACAACATAATAAATATATTGGAAAAACCAATAAACTTATAGATTACCATTGAAAGTTATTTATAATATACATATTCACATCTTGGAAAAAATTAAACATAAAAAATGGGTGATCTAATATTCTCATTAGGGGTAGGTAATATAGTGGAGTCATAAATATAAATCATGGTGAATAACTAAAAGTTTACAATCCATCAAAACATAATCATGATAATCAAAGGTTAGGAATTAAAAAATGATAATTCTACAATAAAGCATAACCATGGATATTCTACTAGTTGAATAATCACATATAAAATCAATTACTAGTTTCATAATGATGAAATTCATAATACCAAATATCATAATCATACCATCAAGGCCTCGACCAAGACACCATACATAATGGGTAAAAACCCAAGTTAGTTTGTATCATGAGACCTATTAATGCATCGAGGGGCTATAGCAGGCCCCACCCATCACTTAACAAGTCTAATTAATTCCTAATATGAAAGGGGAGAACTATAATCAACATATATATTCATATTGAAACTAACATATGAAATATAAATAACTTTCCCCAATCAGTAAACAACAATACTAACCATTCAAGGAAATATGGGGAATGGAATCAAAATAGAACATCCAAAGTAAAAATAATAATAAACAATTAAATAAGATATTTTTTATGATATCATGAAATATTTATCATAATTAAGCATAGGAATCAAAAAGAGTGTTGACAGAAATGGAAATACTCTTATAAAATCATCGAGTAATACTTGAGAGAAATACTCTTTTACTTTTCAAAGAAGAGTTATTTTAGAAAAATATTTGTATAAAACCTTAATTGAACTATTATATTTTTTTTCATAATAAAATGAGTTATTATAGAATAATAATAGTGGATTAAAACATATTATATATTTCACTTGAAAATATATAAGAATTTGAGAAGTTCAGTTGAATCAGGCTTGTTTATCAGGAAGAATTTGAGAATGATCCTTTTTAAAATATGTAACTCCCCATAAAAGAAAGAAGGATTATGATTGGTACATATATATAGAACATTAAAAAAAAATTATTTGGTGTAAATAATTATAATTAAGAATTTAATTCGGGTAAAGATGGAAAAATGAGTACCTGAAAGAAATTGGAGGTTTGGGTAGAAAAGCCTTACCTTATGTCCGAATGTGTTCTGCACTTGACCTTAATATCATGGATAATAAAATTAAATCCATTAATTAATTAATTAAGGACCTCTTATACATGTATTTTATTTATTATAATTTTTTTAATTTCATTTATGGCCTTTTTTATAAGTTATAAGATATAATTTTATTGCTCGGGAGCGTTTGTTTCCTTGGTTTCCATGATTGGTATACTTGTATATGAGTAATAAAGATTATGTAAAATGGGTATAATTATCCAAAATTGAGATTACATGTTATTAATGAAAAACCTGAAGTTTAATTGGTATTATTTATTATTTTTTCTCATATTTTAGGATGAATCATTGTAAAACATGTTAATGATAATCATTTAGCTTAATTTTAGCAGTTTCTCAATCACAATGAACTAGTTTTGTTATTTTATATAATATTATGTATATAAAATGGTTCTAAAACCTCAAATAAGAAATAATAAATTTTTTATAATTTATTTAAACAATAAAAATAGTTTAATGACCATCCTTGAAGGATAAATTAAATAACAGGAGTTCTTCGTCCACGAAGGTTTTAAATTGGCACCTCACGATTGATGATTTCGTTTTTAAAATAAAGAGAGAGAGAGAGAGAGAGTAAGTGGATTGATAATGGGTATTCCATTAACATGATATAATTAAATTATATAGATTATACCGAAGTTATAATTATTATTTGGACATATTAGGTGAGGATAAGATAGAAAAAGAAAATAAATTGAAATGAAATTAAAAGAAAAAGGAAGAGGGTTTACCTCTTGAATTATCGTCCTTAAGAACATCCTTAGGGAAAGAGGTTTTGGTATTTTGGAAAGACTAATAGATATTGGATGTGAAGAGAGACTAGGGAAGTGGATTTGGTCATAATTTTGACAAGCTTAAAGGCTTATAGGTTTGATGAGAAGTGGTGGTGAGGGTGGTATTTATAGTGGAGGGGAGGTGTGATTTCTCATTATTTTATTCATTATTTTTTTTATTTTTCTCAAGATAATATATAGTGTTTATTTTTACGACTAAATACAGTAATAAGTAAATGTGAGTTCTAAACAAGGTTTCTTACATAATCCATGACTCATGGAATATTTTATTTAGCATATAATGTATTTATACTGTAAATTACCGTATTTTACTATTCACTAAAATTTTAAGGATGTTAGAAAAACAAAAAAAATAACCCTAACCATTTTTCAATGTGTAGAATTCAAAAATAAGCTCCATTTTGTGAAAATATTTTTCTAAATATGAGAAATTTAATTTTTAATTAAAATCATTATTTGCTCCAAAAATACAGTTTTAAATTTATAAATGATTTGACAACACTTTCAAAAATTAAATAAGGTCTCGTAAAATTATCATAAAATCATAAGACATAAAAATTTAAATTTATTAATACATTTTTTAAAAATATTTTTTTAAATAATTTTACAAATTATAAAATTGTAAATAATTATTTATGACTTGCAAAAATACCAACACCTAAATATTAATTTTTGAAATATTCATTTACATACACTATGATATAATTATATAATAATTTCATTTATAATATGAAAAAATTTTATTTATACTTTAATTGGCAAGGATACTATTCTATTGGTCGATTTACTATTCATAAGGGTCACATTACTATTCCTAAAAGAATTTTACAATTTCATCAATATAGGTTCTTTAACTTCTAGAAATACCTCTTATTTCATTAACTCTTCATTTATGATGTTTGTATTGTGTTATATTAGTGATTTTATATTATCTATAGTATATGAAATAAATATAAGAAGGGAAATTTCATTGATATAGTTCTGGGTCATTAAAGTACCTGTACACACACACCCGATCGTCTCAACTCATAAGTGAAGAGGAATAATAATAAAAAGATGTAGTAACTAAAAAGTAAACCAAACATGAAAAATATCTATGGTGTAAAAGATTATGATAGTGAAAACTTAAAATTAAAGTGAAAAAAATACACACCCAACTAGAAGATGTCCCAACCTAAAAAAACTAGAAAGTAAAACCCCGAGAGAGCCCAACTCTTGATCTCTAAGCTATGACCACCATATGTGGTCCAAGGCACCCAGTATCCCTATGCTCTTATGAAGTCACCACTGACCTCTTCATTATCTGTATAAGACATGACACATGTTAGAAAATCCCATGCATGGGTGAGTATATATATACACAGTAGGATGTCTTGAAATCTAAATGAGGGAGTATTAAGAGACACGATTAGAATGAAAAATAGAATATAGTAAACAATGAATAGATCAACATAAACTAATAGAGTAAGAATATCCAAACATAAGGGGATTCACATGGTGTGTGCTTAGACTACACATCGAGTTTTTTCCACCCACATTAAGAGATTAACCTCATCCAACAATAAGGAACTTAACATGGTGAGTAGTTGGACTATGCCACATGTCTTTGCAACCCATGTAAATAGAGTAACAAAATCCAACAACATGGATAAAAATATATATATATGCTTAGAAAAAGAAAATAAAATGAGGGAGAATGGGGATCTCCATCCCATCCCAAAAGAAAGAGTCGCCATCGATTCTATATGTCTATCAATGATACACAACATCTCACACATCTACCCCGAAGTAACCATATAGAGGCGCATGCATCACCATTGTGCTGTACATATGAAGGGTATGATCTCCAAGTAGAGGACCCACACCCTAGTGTATCAGGGGGTTTCCACTATGGTGTCTCGAGGACCTGCTCCATATCCGATAGAGGGATTCCACTCGATTAATAGAGGAATTGCACCCAAGATGATGGGGGTTCCACTATATAGGTTGAGGAGGACCCATGACCTGGTTATATAGGGTGGTTTCACTCTAGTGTCATGAGTACCCACACCCTATCTGATAGGGGCTTCCACTTGGTAAATAGAGTACTTGCATCCAAGCTGATGGGGGGGGGGGGGGTCCACTCTATAGGTCAAAGACTCATGCCTTGGTACGAATAGGGGTTTCCACTTTAGTGTCATGAGGACCTACACACTATCTGATAGGGTATCTACTTGGTAGGTGGAGGACTCGTTCCCAATCTAAAGGGGGTTCCACTCTATAGGTTGAGGACCCGCACCCTGGTGCGATAGGGGGTTCCACTCTAGTGGATTGAGGACCCACATCTTATCCAATAGGGTGTTACACTTAGTAGATAGAGGACCTGCACTCAATATGATGGGGTGTTCCAGTCTATAGGTCGAGGATCCGAGCCCTGGTGAGATAAAGGGATTCAAATCTAGTGTCATAAGGACCCATTCCCTATCTGATTGGGGGTTTTACTTGGTAAATAGAGGAACCACTCCCAAGGTGATATGGGGTTCTACTCTATAGGTCTATAGTGATCCTTTTCCTAATTACTATCATCATCAAGCATCTCCTAAATAATCATAATTCCCAGAAAATCTCACATTTTTATCCCAAAATCCATAACAGAGGACATCATCATGTTTTATATGGAGAGACACTCAAGATAGGCTACTCATAGGCCAAATATCCAAGTCCAAACATAGGAGATATGAGAGGTTGATGTTTCATCAAAAGGAACCAAGGGGTAAATGGATTGTGAGGGGACCCACATATCATGTGGTCCTGCTCCATCATCTATCCATGTACCTTGAGGTATATGAATCACCAACCCATGTTTCACTAAATGGAATTCCCAAGCAACTCGGGGTACCTACATGTGCACCTTGGTTGTGTCTGTGTACTTCAACACATGATCATGTGCCTAGGCATGACCATGTACTTTAGTATATAGTGTGAACCTGGCCATGCCCTTCTTCACGGGGTCTTACCAGTGTGTTCCAACACATAGATTGTCTGGCTAGGGAAGAGGTGCACAGTGTGTATAAGGTCTTCATGTCATTTCATCCTTATAATTTTCCAAAACTCTAGCCACTAATGCCTAAGGGAGACACACAATGTTTTCATTGTGATACATGGTGTATAGTATTGTCTTTCAAAGAACTTAATATCTACACTCATGTATATAGACATGATTATTCTTCCATCATATCCAGCATTGTCTTCACTTGAAATTGGTGTATATATCCATCATTTTCCATTTCTAGCCATCTGGTGTCCAAAAAAACGACTCCATA
The DNA here is from genome assembly GCA_963277665.1 of Viscum album. Taxonomy (NCBI): domain Eukaryota; kingdom Viridiplantae; phylum Streptophyta; class Magnoliopsida; order Santalales; family Viscaceae; genus Viscum; species Viscum album. The sequence continues at coordinate 848,448,098 of OY728166.1, read as the reverse complement.
GAATCACTCGAAGGCCACACAAACCTCCATCATCCCGAACACCTCCCATTGGTCTCAAATATCAAATTCATGATAAACAAAACTTTTATCCATGATTAAACCCAAAATAGTCCCTTGATTTCTGATTTAATTGTCACTCGAGAAACTATTACGAATTTAGAGGTTTGATCGAGCTCAGTCCTGCACGGAAATGTTGAATCACAACCTCACGGTCTAAAATGATGAACACAAAGAAATTTAGAGGGAAATAGAAAAAAATGGTTTATTAATCTTTTCTAATAATTTTTGGCCAATGATCATGAATGGGAATATCCTGGGTTAGAAATTAAAGAATAATCAATTTAATTCAACACATGGGTGCATGAAAGGTTTATAAATTGGCATAGTTCATAGAAGGAATGATAATGCTCAATAAATTTAATCAAAAAGTGAAGAAACCACTAATTGATGATTTATTCCTAGTTCTTGGATCATTTTTCATCAAATATTGTTCTTTTCGACAATTGAAGGAATACATTGTGTTTGCTTTAACTTGATATGACCTAATACAAAGTATAATAATCATCTAATATGATTTTACAATGGAAGGAGGATGAATGCTATGGAATCCTCCTAGGGTTTATGAAGATAATTCTTTATGATTTTACATAGAGGTGATTTTATAGAAGTAATCCATTATGTTAATTTAATTAGTTAATTAAATCAATAATTTAATTAATCCGCTAAATGTACTACCAATGACCGGCTTATCTGAATTCCCCCACTGACCTATTATAGATTTCTCTTAGGGTAAAAATCATTTTATGGACTCAATCGTGGTCTTGGATTTTTAATTAGATCTTCCCTTTAAGAGTTATCTAATTTTATTTAGGAAAATGCGAAAACATAATATAAAATATATATAATATTTTTATAAAATTAACTCTGGGAACAATGGTTCTCATAATCTCACGTCATCTCAGTGCATGAATCCAAATATATATATATATATATATATATATATATATTAGAGTCTTACAAGGATAAAACTAGGTCTCTAAATCATTCCTTCCTTCAACATTTCCATTCTTGATAAGAAAAACTAAACAAAAAACTCTAGTTACTGAGCACACGTCCGGCTCTCTTACTCCCAAGAAATATCCTACACATTCTTATGCTACCAAAACACATGAAACAAGGGGATGATCCACCCACACAGGGTCCTCTCCTATTGATCCTTAATCACCACCAGGTGCTCCGTAAAATTGGCCACATACTCTATGTCCATCTATCACAAGTCGATAACATGCATAAGGTCATTCACGTATCTCCTCAATTATGAAATGTGTAAGATTTTGTGCACCTGATCCAACTGTTGTAGTAGGGAGATGCAGTAAGCAACATCACCAACACTTTGCATGATCTGGAATCGCCTAATGAACCTTGGGTATAACTTGTATCCCCAATTGAATCTTCATAATTCTCATTTTGGGGAGACTCTCAAGAAAACATGGTCTCCCTGATCAAACTCAAAGGGCCTACAAAGGTGATCTTCAAAATATTTTTGTCTTCCTAAGGTCATCCTCATATGCTCATGGATGACCTCAACCTTCTCCATCATTTACAACACCAAATCCGAACCCACAAGAGATGTCTCGCTGATATATATCTAGCATAAGGTTGTCATATAGGGTCTCCCATACAAGTCCTCAAAAGGTGTCACTCCAATTGTAGAGTGGTAGTTGTTGTGGTACACAAACTCTAATAAGAGAAATTGATTCTCCTAGCTCCAGCCAGAGTCCAACACACAATACCTTAGCATATACTCTAATAATTGGAGAGTGAACTTGTTCTATCCATATGTCTAGAGGAGAAAGGCTATACTCATCTTCATATGGGTCCCAAATGAATCATGAAGTCCTCTATACCATGACATGAACCATGAATCATGATTAGATACAAACTTCGAGGTCACCCCATGTAGGTGAACAATTTCTCATACATACATCTTCCCCAAACACTCCCCTGAACTCTTTTCCCTAATAGAAAGGAAGTGTACCGAATTCATGAGTCAGTAAACTATCACCCAGATAGAAAAACATCCCTTAAATTTCTAGAGAATACCTATCACAGAGTCCATGGATATGTCATCCCACTTACACTTTGGGATCTCAAGGGGCTGCAACAAACCTGCCGGAACTCGGTGCTCATCCTTCACCTGCTGATAGGTGATGCACCATGAGGAAAAAAATTCCATGCTCCACCTCATGTTGGACCACCAAAACTACCACTACAGATCTTTGTACATCTTGTCTACACTAGGATGTATAGACATGGGAGAAGTGTTGAACTCTCGCATCACCTCCCCCTGCATTGCGACTAGGAACACTGTCCATACCTATAAAAGGTTAACATGATTATCTCCTTCATAATATCCCTATGGAGAACCCCCTATGGATATCTAGTTATGTAATACCTCGTAGTCGATGTCTTTCACCTGGTAATCTCTCACACACTTGAGAAGAGGAGGATTCAACACCATCAACTGATGAAAAGTTTCACCCTCTTGGTCCGCCAGGGTCAGCTACAAATAATCCAACTACTCTGAATATTCCAGCACTAAACGAGGACAGAAATTACTAATAAGGGAATATACTACCACTTTTCCCTTCCCCAAAGTATAGACTATCTCAAAGTCAAAGTCTTACAGGAACTCCAACCAACTCCACTATCTCAAGTGTAAGTCTCTCTACATCAATATGTACCTGAGACTTTGATGGTCTGAGTAAACCAAAAAGTGATCTACTAGAAGGTAGTGTATTCAAATAATCAAGGAAAATAATTCCACTAGAATCTCTAGGTTGTTAGTCACGTAGTTCTACTCATGGGGTTTTAACTGCCTCTACCCGTATGTGATAATTTTCTGCCACTACATCAACATGTATATGAGCCCAACTCCTAAGGAATCTCAATACACTGCATACTCCACTATATCATTCTATAGTCTCAACATAGAAGCACTCATCTTCCTTAGCCTCAACTCTTAAAAGGATCTTTAGTAGTGCCCAGTCCAGGTAAAAGGCTTCCCTTTCCATATCATGGTGGTCAATGGAGATGCATTACCAGAGAATTCTTCCACAAACCTCCAACAGTACCCTACCAAGACAAGAAAACTCCGCACATATAAAGCACTATTTGGTGGATCCCAAGGAAGCACTGCATTGATCTTCACAAGGTCCATGACTAGAACATTATAAAAAATTACATGCCTCTGAAATTGAACCTCATGAATCCAAAACTGACACTTCGAGAGCTTATCATAAAGCTGGTGCTCCCGAAGAAAATCTAAGTCCATCCTCAAGTGCTCTACATGATTCTCCTCTAATGCAGAGTAGATGAGTATGTCATCAATGAAGAAAAAAAATGGTCCAAGAATGTATAGAAGATCTAGTTCATCAAATCCGTAAACATGGTGGGAGAATTATTCAAACTAAAGGGCATCACCATGAACTCATAGTGTCTATAGTGACATTGGAATTCCAGATTCAGAATATCTGCCTTGAGAACTCTCAACTGGTGGTAGAAGAACCTAATATAGATCTCTATAACAATATCACATTTGAAAATTGGTCAAAGAGGTTTTAAATCCTTGTCAAGGGGTACCAGTTCTTTATTGTGGCCTGGTTCAGGTGATGATAATTCACATAAGGATGCAAGCTCTTTTCGGACTTTTTCACGAACAACACTAGAGCTGCCTAGGGGGGCACACTAGTTCTGATAAATCCATTCTTTCTAAGGTCCTACAACTAAAAAACATCTCCCAAATCTTGGTAGGGGATATTTGATATTCCATTGAAGGTATTAGAGAAGTCTCAAGATGAAATTAAATACAAAAATCCATCCCCCTCTTCAGAGGTAGTCCAAAAACGTCTTTTGGTAAGATTTCCATATTATCCTATAAGACTAAAGTAGTCTAGATTTAAAAAAAATCATTCTACACCAAGGGATATACTCACCAAATGATGGGTGATGGAATATAGAATCATGCTCACAAAACTCACTCACCCTTCCATTTTCTCTCTTGCCTGAAAAGGTGAATCTTGTCCTATCAGTGAGAAGGAATCTGAATCATCTTTCGTGACAATAAATCTAGTATTGGACCATGGATATCAAATACATAATCAAGATTATGTCACAAGGTTCCATCATGATGACCAAAATTACCCACTTGAACTTATATCCACCAAGATATATATCTCACTGCTAGAAGATAAACAATACAGAAGAAGAGTTCCCCATAGAAACCTCAAGACAATGTTGTTGGGATAATGCATCAACTAGGAGCTATATCTCTCACAACATAAGTATAGAGATGAAGTAATAACTAGAACCCATTTCTACTGATCTAACGAAAGATTAGGAAATATACAAATTGTACCTCTGATCAACTTGTGCACCATGGGGTCATAAGCCTCCATAGACTGCAGGTGTCTGTGGCCCCAACCGCTAACTCCCCAAGCCAGACATGGGCTTCCTGGTGATGGTGGTGGAAGGATTTCATAGTGTAATTGACCAAGCACAACTCCTACTACTCCTATGCTTGCTCCACCTCCCTGGGGACCACCCTACCCTCTTCTAGGAGATCCATGAGCACGACACTGTCTTTGCCGTGGAAGCCCTTTTGATATCTATCTGCGCTCCTCAACACATCTGTTCAAGTAGTCATTTACTATATGACCTTGAATTTCACAAGAACAACACCTATCCTATTTGGGATTCCCTATTACTATAGTCTTACCCTAAACACATGCCTGATTATGATCAGAGGGAGGTATCCTATATTGAGATCCTATCGACTGGCCCCTGGTAGCTGAGGCAGATGACTCAAGTCTGTAGAATCTACTGCCATCTTCAGCTACCAAGTTTCACTCTGATAGTATGTATCTATCCCCAATGCGCACTTCAAAACCCATCATAGGTGGGGATGTACAAGGGAACCAAACTGGAATAGATCTCTCTATGGATTCCTTTCTCATACTTTCATGCTTTGAAGTAGACATCCCAGATCATGTTAAGAGAGTATCATGAATGTCCTGTGAACCTTTCTGCATACTCAACCACTATCATCCCTACCTGATGAAGTTTCAGAATCTCCTAAATCTGAACCAATCACAGGAGGGGTATTAATTCTCATAGAATAGCTATTGTAATTTGGGCCATGAGAGTGTCGACTCATCATGCATATGGGTAACAAGACTCCACCAACACCCATCTACTCTATGGAAAATGATAGATTTCAGCACATCCATATGATCTTATGGTGTATGAATAAGCTTAAAGATACGAACCACCAGCTCTATACAATCCTCTAGTGATTGGGGTATATATCACCATGGAACATCAATGACCTCTAAAACTAGAACATGTGGAGTGATACTGCGCACATACTCATCCATCCCTACAAGTATGAGATGATACTTAACAGACATGGGTGTTGTTACCTATCCACATGGAGGAAGAATCTCATGGGATGGACCTTGAAATGGGGCTTCATCACTCATAATATCATCATCATTCTCTAAAACTATTATCTTGGCTTGCTATCATCGCTGAGGCATCCTGAAAATTTAATCAAGACATACCACAATCAGATGACAATTTATATATATAATGGGGATTTGACTCAAGAAAGATAGCCAAAGAATCAATCTTATATGATGCATGTTCCATTTGATCCCTTACAACAATGCCATAGTATACCGAGTCAACAATCAGGTAGTAAAGGTCCTGATGAATGGATAAATCGGCTTCTCGTACCATCACTGAATTCCTGAGCCCGAGAGTTGAACTCGAGACACTTTGACATTATTTCCCTAAGTCCCAACAAAATACTCATAAGGGGATTCCACCAAACACTGTCTTAAGGATCGAACTACCTTTGATACCAATTTTTTATGTCCCGACCCTAACTTGGGCTTGATCCAAAACTACCCCAAGCCTGCCTCTATAGGTCATGGGTGGTGAAAATCTCTCAAAACATTATCCAAAATGGGATTAATTTTCCTAATGTACCTGTATGAAGAAACCCAACCATATCAATATACAAGTGTAGAGGAATAATAATTAAAATATGAAATAGATAGAAACTTAACCAATCAGGAAAGACCTCTACAGTGTACAGGAGTACAATAGTGAAAACTAAAAAGTAAAGGGAAAAAATACATGCCTAACCAGAAGATGTACCATCCTAACAAAACTGTAAAGTAATATACTGAGAGATCCCAACTTCTAATCTCCAAACTACAACCACCATACGTGGTCCAAAGAACCCAGTATCTCTAAGATAATCTAAAGTCATGGGAAACCTCTCCCTCATCAACATAAGACACGACACATGGGTGAACATCCCATGCATGGGTGAGTATGTACATACCCAGTAGGATTACTCGAAATCTAAAAGGGGGAGAAGTAAGAGACACAATAGGAATGGAAAGATATTAGATAGTAAACAGTGAACAACTCAACCCAAAACAAGTGAATAAGATCATCCAAACACAAGGGTGTCAACATGGTGTGTAGTTTAAATACATGTCGAGTTTTTCACCCATAACAAGAGAGTAACATCATCCAACCATAAGGAGCTCAACACGGTGAGTATGTGGACTAACCTGTGTGCACCTGCAACCCATGCTAAGAGAGTAACCAAATACAACAACATGGATATATATATATATATATATATATATTCTTAGAAAAAACCCAAAAGAGAGATAAAGGGTATCTACATCTCACGACCCAAACTAGGAAAAGAGTCTCCATCAAGTCCAAAAGTAAATCAATGATGCCCAACATCTCAAGCGTCTTCCTAAAAGTAGTTGTGTGGAGGACCACACCACATCACTATGCCACAAAACTGAGGGGGGAACAATATCCAAGTAGAGGACCCTAATCCTAGTGCGTCTAGGGGGGGTCCACTATAGTGACTCAAGGACCTGTGTACTATTAGATAGGGGGTTCCACTTGATTGAAAGAGGACCCTCACCCAATATGATTGTGGGTACCACTCTATAGGTCCAGGACCCATGCCATGGGGTGATCGGGGGGGGGGGGTCCACTCTATAGGTTAAGGAATCAAGCCTTGGTGCGACAAGGGTGTTCAACTCTAGTGACATTAGGACACGTTCACTATCCAATAGGGGGTCCTACTCAGTACATTGAGGAACTGTGCTCAATTTGGTGGGGGGGGGGGTTCAACTCTATTTGTTGATGACCCATACCTTGGTGCAATAGGGGGTTCCAATCAAGTTTCATGAGGACCCACACCCTATCTGATAGGGGGTTACTTTTGGTATATTGAGGACCCGTACTCAAGATGATGAGGGGTTATCTCTATAGGTCACTAGTGATTCTCTTCCTAATCACTACCATCATCAAGAACCACATAACTAAGATTAACTCCTAGAAAATCAAATATTATATCCTAAAAAGACACAATGAATTGAACCATCACGTTCTATGTGAAAAAACACTTCGTATAGGCTACTTGTGGCAAAAATCTGAGTCCAAACGTAATAGATATGAGAGGTTGAAATTTCCTCAAAAAGAACCCATAAGTAAATGGAGTGTGAGGGGACCCACACAACATGTAGTCCTACTCCATCACCTGGTTGTGTGTCTGGAGATACACATCTCACCAATCCATGTATCACTACACGGTGTGTAGGAAAACTACATGATGTGTCAAAGACACTCAAGGTCCCTACCCATGCACCTTGGTTGGGTCTGTGTACTTCGGAACACAACCATGTGCCTAACCATGCCCATGTACATCAATACATGGCATGCACATGGTTGTGTCCTTCAGAACAGGGTTATTCTTCTGTGTTCCAACACATAGATCATCGACATAAGGAATTGGTACATAACGTTTAGGAGGTCTACACACCGTTACATCCTTATAATTTTCCAAAATCCTAACTACCACAACATAGGTGCTACATGCCAAGTTTTCATCAAGACACATGAAATATATTCATCTTTTAAAAAAACATCATATTTATGCTCGATCATCCATATCTAATTGTTTCACCTTTAGATCTATAATTGTCTTTTCCCTAAATTGGTTGAACTAGCCATCATTTACCATTTCCAGCCATCTAGTGGCTCGAAAACCAATTAATTTGAATTGTTCAATGGCCTCACAAACATCCATCATCCCGCACACCTATATTAGGTAATATATGTTAAATACATGAGAAAAATAATTTTTTATCCAAGATTCTACCCCAAATCCATCCTTGATTGCTGATTCCTTCTTCTCTCATGAAACCATTGAGAATTCGGGGGTTTGATCGAGATCAGTCCCACTCAGCAATGTTGAATAATGAAATCAGAGTCAAAAGATGATGAATGCGAATAAATTGGGGGAAAAAGGACACAAAAACAAAGTTTTATCAATCATTTACAATAATTATGGTCCAACGATCCGGAATAGGAGTATCTGGGGTTATAAGAGAAAGGATAATCAATTTAATTAAATATATGGGTACATGAAAGGTTCATCAATTGGCATAGTTTATATAAGGGGTGATCTTTCTCAATAAATTTAGTAAACGAGGGAATAAATCATGAATTAAATATTCCTACATGGAGATTGTATCATTTTTATCGAAGAATGTTCTCTATAATGATTGAAGGAAGTCATTTCATTTGCTGTGTCCCGATCTACCCCAATCCAAAGTCTCATCATTATCTTATGTGATTTTACAACAAAAGTAAGAATAAATAATGAACATGAATCCTCCCAGAGTTTATGTGGATAAACCTAGAGGATTATCCAAAGTGGTGATTTTATATAAGTAATTCATTGCATTAATTTAATGAAAAAATTAAATTAATAATTTAATAGTAATCCCATTTTATTTAAGAAACTATGCGTGCATAATATAAAATATATTTAATATTTTTAAAAAATTAGTTTCAATCACATCGGGTCTCAGAATCGCATGCCATCTTAGCGTTTGGCCTAAAAAATATATGTATAAATACTTCAAAGTCTCACAAGGAAAAAACCGAGTCTCTATATATTTACTTTGTAATTTAAATTGTATTTAATCTAGTCTATGTTCTATCTTATTGATCCTTTTCTGTAATAAGTTGGAGATAGTGAATCTAAATTCTGAAAATAATAGAGGCATTCCTACATCCGATGGAAAATATTATCATGTGTGTAAGAATATGTCGAATCATTATCTTATTTCTCTTGTACTAGAAGTTATTGATGCTGCTATTATGGTTTTTCAACATTTGATATAGATGCACCCCTAAAATTATTTTATAAAAGAGATTTAGAGGTTGATATAAAATAAAGGAATAAAATTATAATATTTTTATCTAGCCAATTTTATTACAAATCTAGTGAGACTAAAATTTTCCAAAGATATTTGGTATAAAATTGAGAATATTTCTAAGGAAATTTAAAAGTAAAATAATAAAAGATGCATATTTGGAGAGAAAAGTTTGAAGATGATGAGATAATTGATAAATATTTCACAAGGATGAATAAAATGTTTAGTAACATTAAGTTCTTTAGAGAAAAATTATAATATTCAACCATTTTCATGAATAATGAGAAACTTCATTGACTAATTTGATGTAACAGTTTATAATTTGGAAGATAGAGATAAGTTGTCTCTTAATAAACTATATAATTTTATTTTTTAAAAATTAATTGAAAAATGTTCCTTTTTTTAAGAATAATATTAAACAAGAGAAGTAAATTGAATTTATGGCTATGAGATACCTCAATATCAAAGGGAATAATAATGAATCCTTATTATATTCTAAATAAGATGAGGAAAGTGATGGAGAGAATAAATTATTTCAAGGAATTTGAAAAGGGGAAGAGGTAAAAAAAAATGTAACGTTTCTTTAAAATGATTTAACAAAAATGGATTAAGGAAATTCTAGTTGATTACACAAGGAAAAAGAATGGAGAGATTAATAATATCAATAAAGAATAAGTTATTCCTTAAAGGAAATGGGGAAAATCAAGAATCCTAATATTAGAAATAATAAATTTCCAAAAAGGATGAGAAGGAATCTGATGAGAAAATGTGAAGAATATAAACAATCATCATAAAGTTTTGAGTTGAATATTGATGTTACCACTTAAAAAAAGCTTCATGTATCATGATAAAGAACACGAATTCACTTTATGTAGTGGTGATGAGGTTAAAGAGAGCTACAATTAACATATATTAAAATACAAGATTAAATCTTTTGTTGAGAAAAATACTAAGATTAGAAAATGGATCAGATATATTGAGATAGAAGTTGAGAATGAAAAAGATAATGGATATCAATTACTCTATAATAAGACTGAATAAATTGAATAAATTAATAAAATCAAGGTGATAATTATAGAACAAGAAATAATATAGAAATATATTGATGTAAAATCTATTAAAAAAGAAGAATTGTTGAATAAGGAGTAATCTAGTTGTCTTGTAGTTGAGAAGATTACACCAAAGCAATGGATATTTAGTTTTAATCATCTCATGATGCTAAGAATGTAATCCCAAAGAATAAGGTTCAAACATCACTTATTTATTCCATCGTTACTAAATATTTTTCAACTAAAAGTGAATGTCTTAAAGCTATAACTTGGCATGTATGGGTTGATAAAAATCATGAAAATCCACTCCTATATCAAAGGAAGTCTAATGTAATTTGACAAGAAAAATTTCCCTAAAAAAAGGAAAAATAAATTCTAAAATGAATCAAGATAATAATTATATTTTCGTAGATAGATTTATCATTTGTATGAAATATAATGTTTTAATATAGTTTTTTAGCGATATAGAGTCTATAGTAATAATAATTATTATTATTGGTATAACATGTCATTCTAATGGATCCAGAGAAGAAAATAAAGTGGGGGAGTTATCTAATTAAGATGAGAAATAATTATGTGATAAAGCAAGCTGTGAGAAAAAATTCACAAGTTTTTCTAATCAAACATGATTTGATTTCATATAAAAATTTGTTTAAGAATAAAAAAAGATAAAAAAAATAAATTAAGATTCCATGACAAACTCTACAAGATACTATAAATGATAAGAATAAAAAAAGATAAAAAGTTGAGAATTCACTTCTTATTAATGTTGATCTTAAATAAATTAATATAAGAAATCCATAGATACTTGATATTGTTTGTTCATCTCACATTAAAGGAGACACAAAAATATTTATGTATATTGAAAATTGTGATATAGGTGTAGTTATATTTGGGAATGAAAAATCATTAAAAATCATATTAATCGGTACATGTGAGATTGAATCACATAAACTAAAATACAGTGATGCTTTTTTGTCAATAGGATTAAACATAATTTGTTAAGTGTCATTCAACTTTGTGATAATAGGAATAAAATCATTTTTATATGTAATGATTACATCATAAAGTGATTAAATAATAGAAGAGTCATCACCAAGGGACAAATAAATATTAGTAAACTATTCGAAATCATGAATTTTGATGATTCTGTATATTTGAGTTCAAAAGATAAAAATAATATTTGGAAAAAAATAATTTTATATCTTGGTCAAAATATTTTTAATAAATTTTTATGAGTTTATGGGGTGAAATGATTTCCCCAAGTAAATAGATAAAGATAAAATATTTTTGAAACATTTCAAAAAGAGAAAATAGTGTACAAAAGTCACACAAGAGTGGGAATTTAGTCCACTAGGACACTTGAATAAATTCATTAAGACTTATGTAGGACAATGAGAAATAAATCCTCAATAGTTAATTTTTATTTCATCACTATAATTTATGATTTTATAAGAACGAGTAATGTGATTTTTATGAATCACAAATCTAAATCTATGAATATGTTCAAGATTTTCATAAGGTAAGTTAAGAAAGGGTTAGGGGTTTATATTGAGAAAATTAGAAGTGATAATTGAAGGTAATTTACAAGTAATTCATTTAAATCATATCTTTCTAATAATTAGATAAATCATTAACATATTGATTCATATACACCTCAATTAAATGGAATTACAGAGAGAGAAAAAAGCCTGATTGATATGGAAAGACCCATTCTTTCTGAATTCACACTCTAAAAATTATTTTGTAGAGAAGATAAAATAATTTATGTGAAAATTAAAAATATATTCTTATCAAGACCAAAATAAATCATGACTTCCCATGAAATTTGGTATAAGAATATGTCCACTGTGAAGTTTTTCAATGTATTTGGGAGCCCATTCTTTATAAAGATAAAAAATTCAGATCTTGGAAATTTTGGTGAAAATGACGAAGAAGGTGTGTTCATGTGTTTATTATCTAATGATACAAGTAATAAATGTAGGAATAAAAGGCTACATAGGTTGGTGGACTATAATGATACAATTATTATTCAAAATAAAAGAAATTTTTGAGAGTTAAATGAAACATATTTTGAAAACATATATGTGGATAACATGTATATTTCTAAACAAATGTGTGAAAATGAAGTTAGAAATGAACCTGATAGTATTGATATTGATTCATATTAGACTAGTGATGATGAATAGGATAATTGGAATTATAAATTGAAATAATTGAGGCTAAAAATCACATCTTCCTTGAAAATTCAATTAAAAATCAAAATGAACTTGTTAAAACCAAGATAAGACTGAGTTACAGTAACCACAGATATCTTATTTCTCAATTTGAGACAAAAATAGTTACGGAGGTTTTTGAGCATAAGAAATAGATAAATATAATTAATGAGGAGTTAGATAAGATAAAATGGAATGCTTCTAAAAATCTTGTTTCAAGGATATAAGGAAATAATGTCATCAGAACCAAGTGAGATTTCAAAAACAAGATTAATAAAAAAGGATAAGTTTAAAGAAACCAAACTAGATTAGTTTTAAAATGCTACTCATAGGTTGAAGGGGTTGATTTTGAAAATAAAATTTCTTCAATCATGATACTTGAAGCCATAAAAATATTCTTAGATATTACATCTCACAAACATTTTAGAATATATCAAATGGATATGAATTCTACCTTCTTTAATGGAGAACTAAATAAGAAGTTTATATTTAGAAACCTAGAGGTTTTATTATTAATAATGATGGAACCATGGCGTGAAGGTTTAATAAAGCTCTGTATTGGTTAAAATAATCCCCTAGAGTCCCGTACTCAAAGATTTATGGATGTCTTAGAGAGATTAAGTTCACTAATTAATGGAAATTTGATATAAATCCTTATATGATGAAGATGATCCCAAGAACTATTTTTATCATTATTTATATTTATAACATCATTTATTCAGGTGACACATGGTATTATTGGGAACCATATATAAGGTAAATGAAAAGGAATTTTGAAAGATCTATTCTTTAAGAGATAAATTTATTCTTGGTATTTGAAGTTGTTTTAAAAGAAACTTTTATTTTTTATCCCAAGAAAAATATGACCCCAGAGGATTTTGAAATGAAATATTCTGAAGTGGGATTTTCAACAATGAAATTTTGGGTGAATTTAAGAAATGATGATGCATGGAAGAGTAGAAATAAAAATGATTCAAAAATTTGATTATAAGTTTCTTTTAACTCACTTCATATAGATTTGAAATTGTTTATACAATAAAATTGTACCCTAAGTATGAAAGTAATCCAAAATAATCAAACTTTATAGCTTCTAATATATTCCTTAAATATATCAATGGTTATTGGAATTATGATCTAATATATAAAATAGGCAAGCAATTGAACTGGTTTAGGTACACTGATATTGATTTGGATGGAGATTGTGATGATAGGGAATCAACATTAGGTGATAGATTTTTTTGGGAGAAATTTGTGTGAGTTTTCATTGAAATAAGTAGGATTTATTAACATTAATAACTATAGAGGTTGAGTATATGATTAATACACATTCATGTGCATAAATTATTTGGATAAAAGTTTAATTATAATACTTAAAGGTGGGGATTGAGAATCCATTGAGTACACATGTGATAATGAAAGTGAAATTGATCTCTCTAAGAATCCATTGCGACACTATAGATTAAAAAAATTGAAATAAGAATTCACTTTATTAATGAGAAAGATGAAAATGGAGATACGATGTAAGAATATATTTTTATAAGGGATGAAATTACGGATAATTTCATAAATTCTAATCTAAGGGATAGATTTTATGATTTGAGGTTAAATATGCATGATCAGCTTTCAAAAATAACTTGAGTAATTTTTAGCACACACCATGTTCCTTTGGATTCTATTTTTAGGATGGTAGAATGTTACAAAAATCATTTTCTTCCATACTTTGACTCAAAAGCTGTTTTTAGTGGAAAACAGTGGAGATATGAGTGAGTTTATTAAATGAAAGTGCATTAAAACCACCTGTAACAAATTACTTATCATTGAGGAATGAAATTATCTCAAAAATATTTATTTATTTGGAAATTTAATTTCAAGAAACTTATTATTGATAAAGGTTTTTATTTGATAAAAGTTTGTGTGAGTTATTATATTTGAAAACAAATCCAAATGGGTGGGATTGAAGAATCGATGGAATTGTTGGTGAAGTTTTTTACTTTTTTAAATATTCATGAGAATCATTTTAAGATGATGAGTATGACTTTGTGTTATTTAAAATGTTTTTGAGAATAATTAATGTTTATGAGGTTGTTTAGAGGTGAGTTGAAAATTTTTGAATTAAATTTTGAAATTGAAGGTTTTGGAGAATTTCGAAAATTTATAGATATCTAAGGTTTTTATGCATACACAAAAGAAATTATTTGTTTTTAAAGATATGTAACATCATTCAATTCGTATTAAATATCCTTCATATGATACATAATATCTTACTAATGATATATTAGTTTTACCAAGATATTTTAAATCATACATAAGATATTGTAGAGTGAAATTTTACAAAGTATCAGATCCAGAGTGATAAGTAAGATTTTATGGGTTATGTGGATGATATACTAAATAATTCATAATATTCTTCAAAGAATAAATAAATTTTCAGAGTATACAAAATATACTTGATGTTCTTATGATAGTGTGGTGAAAATATGTAATTTATTTCTTAATGTGGTATAAAGGATAACCAGGGTCGTCTCACTTGATGAGGCTTTATGGTCAAAACACTCTCTATTTATGATTCACTTATTATATTTTTTTTGTTTTATATTTAGAAAATAAGAATAATTTTTTTTGGTTTTGTGGAATGAAAAATATAAAAATAAATATATAAATGCAATTAAAACAAAATTCATATAGGTTTGAGAGAAAGGATATTCTCTTAGGAGAATGACTAAGTGTGGATCTTCATTGTATTTTTGAAAATTTCATAATTACTTAATGGATACACTTGATAGAGTGGGAATATCCCTTTCTATAGAGGTTGTGAATATGCAGTGAACCCATTGTTTTAACTACATAACCACCTCCTCGATCAAGGGAGAAAATTATAGAAAATGAAGAAAAATCATGGGTGGAACTCAGTATCTCTATAAATAATCCTCTTGTCCTAACTTTAAGAAAGTAAAAATATTAACCGTGAATGTGAAATGACCCAATTTTAATCAATAGATTACTGAAAGAGAAATTCATTGGATTAGTTACTCATGATTATGGGAATAAGATATCACAATATATAACGAGATATAGAAGTGAAGGAATGAAATAACAATTGAATAAACCAATATGAGTATATGATTACAGAATTGAATAAAATCAAACTACATTATAAAACTAAATCTAAAGTTGTAAAAATCCATCCATATTTTTAAGTATCGTGGTCGATACTATAAATAGAAACAACATCCTCTTATTTATAAGCATCAACCTATCCTTATTTTTTTGTATAAAAATCCCATTAGATATTCTCTGTTGAATTCTAAAAGGTTTCCTTTTTCCATTTCACTATATATCTCACATGATCTTATCTTCCAAAAAATACATAGTATTCCTCTTTGGTGTTGATAAAAATATTTTCTTATTATTTTCCACATGGAAACCCCAGAGGGGGTTTGTTGGGTGATTATGTGGTGGACCAAAGTTCTCCTGGAAGTCTTGAAGAATTCTAATAAAATTTCCAAATTTCATCTCTTTAGGATATAATCATAATTATTTTCATTGACTTACAGTTAGTAAATCTTTGTAATCAAGTCTTACTATGGCTTGGAGAAGTCCTTATAATGGGTTTTAAATATTTACAATCACTTCCATATCTTATGATTTCCTTATGAAATCCTTAAGTTCAGGAGAAAATACTTTTGATTATCCTCTTATCTAATCTCTAAATTTTATCTTGTAGAATTGTTTCTAGAGTTACTTTAAATAAGTTACAGACTCTTGGAATAAATTTCAGGAAAGACTAAAAGTGAAAAATTGAGTAAAAGGATGACATTATTTTTTTGGGTGCCCAGTTGACCATAATGAATAAGGAACTATAGATTACTATAGTTAAATTAAATATTCATTTTTTAGTCCCCTATAATCGGTTAAAATTTCACACAAATCCAAGAATTGATAAATAAGTTATCATCCAATTATTGATCTAAGGTATAATTAGAAAAATTCAGCACAAGTTTTACTTTTTGGACCATGTTCCCCATAAAATATTGTGATCTAGTTTGTGGACTTCAAATAAAATATTTTCTCTATATTTTTACATTTAATTCAATAAAATTAAAATTAAAATTCAACACATAAAAAAAATTAAAAATAGAATTTAAAGTGTAGTCATAAGGGAAAAATGGAGTTTTAATTCAGTTTCCAAATTCATACTCAAATTAAAAATTCCAATTAAATATTAGCTTAAAAACATATGGATTTATCAATTAATATAACATATTAATAAAAAAAATTTAAAATCCATAATTAATTCATAGTTTTAATTCATCACAAATTATTCTTTTTATCTATATATGTGATAATTATCCATAAATTAACAATATTGGTGGGATTTTTAACATTAATATTCAAGTGAAAAATATTAATATATGGGCACTATCAATTTCCTAAAATATAAAAATTTCAATAACAGTAAATCCAATGAATTTTACTAATAAAAAAATTATCTCGGTTGGGTTCAGACACATAAAATAGAAAAAAATGAATTAATGATTTTTTCTTTATTGAAAATATCACGCCTCCTGTAAAAGTCCTATCCATAAACCCACTTCAATTTAAGACAAAGTCTAAGTTCTACATTTTTGAATAAAATAAAATTTATTATAATTAATATTTTAACAATTGATCTTTTTTGAATTCATATTTAACAAGCTTCTTATACCAAATTTCAATTTTTACTTCCTTGATACAACCAAACTCACATTCTTACATGTAAATTACCCACTTCCTCATCTGGTGTTAAATATTTCACTCACCTAAATCAATTCCTTTTTGATAATTAGGCATGATTTTATTTCCAAAAGTTTCAATTGGGAAAAATCTCACATTCATCACCCATATCCACATAGTTTCCTCATGAAACTACTTATAATATTTATAAGAAGATCATTGGTCAAGTAATGATGTTTCTTGACCCACTCAAGACACAATCCCTATTTTTTTATTTTTTTTATTTTTATAGTGCCTAATATCTCATATTTTCATATAGGATCATAATTTATTATTTTACTCTAGTTTTAAAGGATGTATATGAATTTATTTTTGGTTGGATTTCTGGGGTATTCTTTTCACAATGGAAAAGTAACTTAATTTAGAGTTCAAAATTCTAGTTTCATCATGTTATAATTCTAAGTCCATTTATTTAATCTCATACACGATCCTTTCATAGTTCATTAAAACCTCCATGAAGGTGGTGAAAAACTTTCACATTATTCCTATAAATTCAACCATTTCAAAGATAGTGAAATCCTAAAAATTATCAAGGTATTTTTTACTAGGTAAGTCAACATTTAAAACCAAAATTTTATAAAATAAAAACATACAAAAAATTTAATGTAGAAAACAAAACTTGAGGATCCTAAGCAAGTTGGTATCACTTTAACATTTAGAATATCACTATCCCCCCTTTTTATTAAAAAATGATTTCCTAAGTTTTTCAAAAAACTTTAATTAGGATGTAACCAAATCAAATATAAAAGATCAATATAACAAGATTTATTAGTATGAAATACTTTTAGTTAGTCTCCTAAGTGATGCTCACTAAAAACCTAAATGTTAAAGGATAAAATGATAAATAATAAATTTATTGAAAGAAAAATAATTAAAAATAGAGAGATAAATGGAATCAAAAGAAAGGGATAAATCTTGGTTTGTACCCCACATGGGGACCTAAGTTTTTAGTACCCCCAGAAGGGTTGTATAAAATTTTATCCATAATCAGATAGTGGATGGGGATTATGTGAGACAAACCACCACACAAATTTCTTTCCCTTATAGATCATATTATACTTCTTATAGAGGAATCCGTGGATAGAGTGAATTAGGTCTATCCATAATTAAGTACAATTTTAATGGTAGTGTGAATCAGGGGATTTATAGTCAATTTTTACCTTTTTTTAATTAATAACCTAAGGACTGCAACATAACAGCAACCGGGGTTGTCTCCCAATGATATTGCATTTAGGGAACTTTTTTATCATGATTATTATTACTATTATAAACCAACTATTTTATTTATATGGGGGGTTATAAGAAATATAATGAAAATAAAATAATTTCTAAAACTAAGAAGTTAGAAATGTAAATAGAAAAAATATAAGAGTAAGATCAAAAGTTAGAGAGAAGTCAAATATGGATCAATGTCCTTCCTAAGTGATTCTAACAGTTCATCCATTATAAATTACTTATGAAGAATTCACTCCAAAAATTCTCTCAACACATAGTCTGAAATCAATAAACCATGTCTCGTTATGTTTGGAAATTTGAAGCCAGTGACTGAGATATAAGAAAACAATATCCTTTCATAAATATCTCGTAAAAGTATTTGACGATTGTTAAAAACCATGACAATATTGAACCAATATGCCCATAGTTCTTGATCGAAAATTTAGAAGCTTCAACAATGATAATTGACCATCAAACTCCTAACTGAAATGAACTAACAGTATGAACCCAATGACCAAAACACACCAAGTAGCTATCTACCATTCAAAGGATGGAATATAAAATTAAACTAAATGAAACAATTATCAAACATCAATAAATTATTCAACAGTTGCAATTCGATAGAAAACTTATAGATTGAATGAAATGATAAAAGATTATAATGAATTCACTAGTAAACACCAAAAGGTGTACCCATAAGAAATAATCATTTGATTATGTCCACAGAATAATAAAGGTATTATATCTTCATATCCTTTATCGAAAATGAGTCTTAATCAATCTCACACGAAGATCTCCCAATTATGCTCTTGTTCGCTCCGCCTTTATTATCGTGAGAAATTTCTGTTTTTTGCTACCTCTAGATAGAAAGTTATCCCCTATCTGAATTAATACCCCTTTTATTTTCTAGATCAGTCACAACCTCCAATCCCCACATCCTTTGGTGAAAGAATAAATTAGAGAACAAATTTCTCATCTTATTATCACCTCATTGTCATTTTAGCATGTGGATTCTCTCATGATTGATTAGCCAATGATTCCCACCAAACTATGTCACAATAACTATAATTTTACCCATTATTTATCTATGATGTAGAAAAACCCCCTTACTATCAATCAAGAACTAGAGAGAAAACATTAAAAATTGAGCTAAACTCATCCCATATTCACTATTCACAGCCTTCGAATCATCAACCTCAAGATTTTTTCAAACCTAATAAATCCTTCATCCAAATAAAACTCACCCTAGAATTTCATGAGATTAGTTGGAATGAGGTAAAATTCAATCAGACTAGTTATGTTCACTCCCACCATCATGTTCAGTCACAACATTCAACAATAGAGCTTCAGATTTCAACTCAATTATTCACCATAACGAAGATAACTTCAGCATTAGGAATCTCCGACGATACCTAAACATGAATCTTCTAAGAAAACTCATCATCTTAATTATAATTTTATTTTTTTATTCCAAACATCTATGGTAAAAAATTCAACCTATTCTAATAAGAAACAACTCCGAAGGTCGACAAAAAAATGAGGCTTTGACTAGTTCATTGTCTTAAATTAGATTCAATAGGTTCAAATCCTCATCCAGGTGAATATCCATCATTAATTATCAATGGTTCTTCCATGGTAGATTCTGCATGAGCCAAAAAAATGGGTCTATCTTGAAAATCTCACATATATGATACAAAACCAAAGAATAAGTGGTGGATAGTTCAGAAGACTCAATATCAATGATGGAGTTCGACAAAGAATCTTGTCTCAACCTCAGATAGTGGAGCTCCTCTCTTTAACCTTGTAAGGCTCGGTTAAGTTTGAAAGATCAAATCCAAGATTATTCCTCAATAAATGGATTATCTCAAGTTTCCAGACACACATATATGTGAATTTATTTATGTACCCAAATATTTGGCTATGTGGGCATGTTTTTTAATTCAGATACGTGGGTGGGTGTTAAAATTGGTTACGTGGAAGTATGGGAATATGATATTGCTCTATTTAAAAATAAAAAATGTGGGTCTGGTCAGCTATGAAGTACCTTAGAATTTGACTACATGATATCGAATGAGAAATTGGCAACGTGGATATAATTTTTCAATTGGCTACGTGGATGGATATCTCCAAATTTAGCTATGTTGCTGGACAAAAATAAAAAGCCTTCGTCAATGACTCTTAAAAAATATTTTAAATCAACTGAGTTGATAAAAACAATAAAGAATAAATTAAATTTTATATGATAATTGATTAATAAAATAAAATTATATCTAAAAATAATAAATTCAAAATAAATAAAATTTTCAAATAATAAAAGATTAAATATTTAAAACAAAACTCTTAAAAAAAACTGATTTATTAATTATTTTAAATAAATATTTGATAAAAATTTATTAAATAATTAAATTATAATTTTACATGTCACCAATTATTTAATTATTTATATAAAATAAAATAAACTCTAAACTACAATTCACTAATTAAATAAAAAAATAAAGGAAATATAAAATGAATTAACAAGAAAATAAAATTAAACAAAAATAATTAAGTCAATATCTTAAAAGAAAATCTAAAATTAGATAATAAAATCATATTAAAAAAAATTATAATTGAAACATACAATAAAAATTAATTAGTCATAAAAAAGATTACTTTGACAGTTCTATATTTTATACAATAAACTGACACTAAAGTAAATTTACTTATTAACACATTATCATAACAAAAATAATATTATTAAATTAAATATATTATGTGGAAAATTTTTATCAAAATATCACCACATCAATTTTCCCACACTAAGGGTTTTCTTGTTCTTAAACAAATAATGATCCAAATTCAGTGGAATGAAATAAATCTCAAACAAGAAATACTATATGACCACAAGAAATTGGTTTTCAAAATGATTCCCCCGTTAGATTTCACAAAGAAACGAAAATATTTTACCCATAAGAAATTAATTATTTTCTATTGAAAAACTAATTCTTGTTTTACAAAAAATATTGAACTTAAAATTTTGAATTCAGATTAAACCCATTTCAATTTGAATTCAACTAAAATTAAAAACTTCTCTTTACCTCTAGAAGAATAGATTGATATAAATTAGCAAAAAATATAAATTAAATACTTTGTTTAGATGAAAAAATTTAATAAATTAAAAATAATATAAATAACTCATTCATCAGTTTAAAGGATAAAAGAAAACTTTCATCATGGATTAGGATTTTCATTTCATAATTCATTTAAATTCATATATTTTTTATTTAAATTTAATTTAAAAAAATTCAATGGTAAGGATAATTTTATAACATTCAGAAAATTTTTTAACCAAAATAAAACACTTTTCAAGAGTGAAATGAAAAATGTTTTACTCAATTATATCCAAGGGGTAATATAGAATTAACCTTGTTAAAGTGTCTACACAACACTCAGAATTTAGAAAAATTTAAAAATACTCAAAAAGTTTTAATGAAACTTGAGAAATAATAAAATTTGAAAAATTTTAGGGGATTTTTTGGGGCCACATTATGGTACGGTTTGATACATTGAAATACCCTCTCTCCACACTAAAGCTCAACATTGTCCCCAATGTTGAATTCAACGTGAAGGAAACACGTAGATTCAATTTTAATGTTAAAAAAATTTTAAAAATTAAAAAGATTAAATTCATGTATAGTGGGTGAAAAGAAATTTCAATGATATTTTTCCATAGAACATAAAAATATATCAACGCAAAGAATGCACAAATTTTTACTAACCGGTCGCCATTTCAATTGGTCAGTTCAAGAGAAAATATTTGTATGTCAGTGCATGTTCAAGGAATAGTTCAGAATGATTTCCAGTCAAACAAAGAATATTCACCAGTAAAATACAATACAAAATAATAAATTTAATGGTAACAACTAGCTTGTTTAAGCTTAAAAAATCATCTTGAAAAATATTTCCAATTTCAACTTTTTAAACAATTAAGTTTCAAAGAGGAATAAAAAACAAGCATAATTTCAGTGCATAAAAATGAGCAGAATTTTATCAAAAAACTTCCCTAAATTAGATGATTTTTTACTCTTAAAATTCATTAAAATGAATCCCTTATTTCTTTAAAAGTAAGTCCCTCTGGTCAAATTTAAAGCTCTTAAAATTGTAAAAAAATTATCATTAGATTTATGAAATTTCATCTCAAGTAAAAAGTAACAAGAGTGTAAGAATGTAAGGGGGAATAAATCGGGTTTCTTGAGCTTGTATCTCCTCTTGATCATTAAAAATTGAAAATTATCTACTCAAAATGATGGAGAGAGGTACATAGTTGGTTCAACTTAAATTTCTTTTTTATTGGGAACTACCTCTTGGAGTAGAGTTGTAGTAGATAGAGAAAGGTATTCAGGATCCTCCATTTTTTCATCAAAATCCATCACTTAGGTGGTTACTGTAACACCCTAGAATGATAAAGGGTTAAATGAATAAATGATATGACTCATTTCAACAATGTGCACATTCCTTTTCAAGAGCCTATCAGATTAGAACTCTATAATTAAGCATGCTTGACCTGGAGTAGTGATCCGGATGGGTGACCTTCTGGGAACTTTCCCAGGGTGTGTGTGAGTGAGGATAAAGTACACTAGAAAGAACTTGTGCTGGTGTGTGGGGGAAGTAATTAGTCAAATGACACGTTCAGACACATTGGTGGACACTAGGGTGGGGACCTTGTGTTTGCGACGAAACTGGTGGTACTTACTTGGCCAGGACCCGATGACCATTTTAAGGTGGGGGTGTATATACTGTCAGCGGGGCCTAGTTGTTACATTTGGAATCGGAGGTGGTACCCAGCCTTAAGTGCAATGCACTACCTGGGTTAAGATGAAGGGCCCACAATGAGGACATTTTTCTCTAAAGGGGTGAATTTAATGCCTCAGAATGATAAAGGGTTAAATGAATAAATGTTATGACTCATGTCAACAAGGTGCACCTTTGTTTTCAGAAGCCTATGTAATTAGAACTCTATAGTTAAGCATGCTTGGCCTAGAGTAGTGATCAATATGGATGACCTTTTGGGAAGTTTCCTAGGGTTTGTGTGAGTGAGGAAAAAGCACACTGAAAAGAACTTGTGTTGGCTCATGGGGATAATCATTAGTCAGATGACCCGTTCAGGCACGTGGGTGTACCATATGGTAGGGACCATGTGTTTGTAGGGAAACTGGTGGTAGATTCCTGACCAAGACATGAAGAAAATGTTAAGGCGGGGTGTCTGTGTTGTCAATGAGACCTAGTTGTTACATTTTGTATCAGAGGTGGTACCCATCCTTATGTGTGTTTCCCTGCCTAGGTTAAGATGTAGGGCCTACAACAAGGATGTTGTTCTCTAAAGGGGGGTGAATGTAACACCCCATAATGATAAATGGTTAAATAACAAAATCATATGACTAATATCAACAAGGTGAACCTTACTTTTTGGGAGTCTACCTGATTAGAACTCCACAGTTAAGTGTGCTTGAGATGGAGTAATGATCAGGATGGATGAACTTCTGGGATGTTTTCTAGTGTATGTGTGAGTAAGGATAAATCACACTGTTAATAACTTTTTTTGGCCCATGGGGATAATCATTAGTCAGATGACCCGTTCAGGCACGTGGGTGGACCCTAGGGTGGGGACCACATGTTTGTTGGGCAACTGGTGGTACCTGTCTGGACCTGATGACCATGTTAAGGCAGGGTGTTTGTGCTATCAGTGGGGCCTAATTGTTACAGTTAATTCTTCCAAGGTCAATGATAAGTAGAGAATTTTCTTCTCTTCAAAGATAGGGGGATCATGTGACATGTTAATACTTTAAAATTCAACCCAAAATTCATCCAAATCTTACTGATCACCCATTTTCACATCAAAAGACAAGTTTTCTGCATGCATCTCCTCAAGCCATGGATGAGTGAGGGTTGATGAGTGAGGGTTGATGAGTGTAATTCTTCATGTAACCCCTTCCTAGGAAGTTTCATAGGGTGTGTGTGAGTGAAGACAATGAACACTAGAAAGAGCTTGTGTTGGCCTCTAGGGATAGTCATTAGATAGATGACCCGTTCAGACACATGGGTGGACCCCATGGCGGAGACCACATGTCTGTGGGGAAACTGGTGGTACCTGCTAGTCCAGGACCCGACGACAATGTTAAGGTGGTGTGTCTATGCAATCAGTGGGGCCCAGTTTTTATAGTTACATCTTCTATGTTCAAAGATAAGTAGAGAAGTATTGTTTCTTAAAAGATAGGGGGGTAATGTGACAAGTTAATACTTAATAATTCAACACAAAATTCATCCAAATCTTACTAATCTACCATTTTCACGTCAACAGACAAGTCTTCTTCAGGCATCTCCTCAAGCCATGGATGAGTGAGGGTTGATGAGAATATTTCTTCATGTAACTCCTTCCTGGACTCCTTTGGTATTTTGACTAGAAAACATAGTGGGGATACTTATTCAATCACTTGTTCTAGTTCAGGTTCCTATTTGGGTTTCTCCAATTGCAGCACCTATGAGGCGAGGTGTCTGTGTTCTCACCAGGGCCTAGTTGTTACATTTGGTATCAGAGGTGGTACCCAACCTTAAGTGTGGTGCACTGCCTGAGTTAAGATGTAGGGACCACAAAAAGGACGTTTTTATCTAAAGGGGGTTGAATGTAATACCTCAGAATGATAAAAAATTAGACGACTAAATGATATGACTCATTTAAACAAAGTGCACCTTATTTTTCGGAAGCCTACCTGATTAGAACTCCATAGTTAATCATTCTTGGCCTGGATTTGTGGTTAGGATGGATGAACTTCGGGGAAGTTTACCAGGGTGTGTGAGAGTATGGAAAAAGCACACTGGAAAGAACTTGTGTTGGCCAATTGGGATATTCATTAGTCAAATGACCCATTCATGCATGTGGGTGGAACCTAGTGTGGGGACCACATGTCTTTGGGGAAACTGTTGGTAACTGCCAGGCCATGACCCAACGACCATGTTAAGGAAGGGTGTCTGTGCTGTCAGTGGGGCCTAATTGTTACAGTTACTTCATCCAAGGTGAAATATAATTAGAGAAGTGTTGGTTCTTACAATACAGGTGGATCATGTGACATGTTAATAATTTAAAATTCAACAAAAAATTCATCAAAATATTACTGATCTCCCATTTTCACGTCAACAGACAAGTCTTCTTCATATATCTCCTCAAGCCATGGATGAGTGAGGGTTGATGAGAATAATTCTTCATGTAACTCCTTATTAGTAGGTTTCCTAGGGTGTGTGGGAGTGAGGAAAAATCACACTGTAAAGAACATGCGTTGGCCTTTGGGGATAGTCATTAGTCTGATGACCCATTTAGGCATGTGGGTGGACCCCAAGGTGGGGACCACATGTCTGTGGGGCAACTGGTGGTACCTGTCAGTCCAGGACCAAATGACCATGTTAAGGTGGTGGGTCTATGCTGTCAGTGAGGCCCGATTGTTATAGTTACTTCTTCTAGGTTTAAAGATAATTAGAGAAGCATTGGTTCTTAAAAGATAGCAGGATCATGTGACCTATTAATACATAAAAGTTCAACCCAAAATTCATCCAAATCTTACTGATCTTCCATTTTATGTCAACTGAAAAGTCTTCTTCATGCATCTCCTCAAGCCATGGATGAGTGAGGGTTGATGAGAATAATTATTCATGTAACTCCATCCTGGACTCCATTGGTGTTTTGACTAGATAAATTAGTGGGGATACTTGTTCCATAGCTTGTTCTATTTCATGTTTGTGTTTGGGTTGCTATAATTGTAGCTGTTGTGAGGCACATACATATTCAAATAACCATTATATTTTTTCTTTCAATGTTTTTTTTATTTTCTCTATAAATCATTTCAATTGGTATTATTCATCACTTTGAATTTTTCCTTGTTCTTCTGCCTGATAATGGTTATTCTAGAAAAATAATTTCATTTTGAATACATTATGGATATTTTTTTTCATTTTTTTGAAAACAATGAAAATTATTTACAAAAGAAGATTTGAGAATTATAAGTGAAAGAACTAATCATCTCCCTAGAAACGATGCTATATTTTGACATGAATATCTTAGATAGATACAAAAGATAAATTTTAATTCTTAATATAGCACCAAGGGTGACTAGGTTCGTCCTACATTAAGATCTTTTGCGGTGAAAAAACATACAATTTTTTATTAATTTATTATTTTTTGGTTGTTTTATATTTAGGAATGTAAAATAATTTTTGGGTATTTGGTTTTATGGGATGAAAAACATGAAAATAAATATGTAGATTCAATGAAAAAATTAATTAGGGTCATATAGAAAGAAGATTCTCCTAAGAGAATCACATAGTGAAAACCTTAATTGTCCTGTGTTAATCTCATAATTACTTAATAAGAACTCTTGACCAAGTGGTAACATAATTATATACATATTATGTGAATATTTAGTGCACCGATCTTTTACACTGCACATTAACATCCTTGAAAAAGTGATAAAATTATAGAATGAAAATCCAAACCTTGGGTGGCACTAAATATGTAATGCGCCAACCCCATAAGCTCAGAGCCGATGCATTAATTTATTAAATTAGAATTATAAAAAGGAATAAAATATAAAAGGGACAATTTATTTATTAGTATTAAATAACTAGATACATAAATGGTTACCTTATTACATTGTTAAAACCTAAAATAGAACGACGAAAAATAATTTTAATCCTTGAACCCATTCAAAATTTCATCTTCATAACCTTGGGAAAATAAAACAAATAAAAGGGTGAGATTAAATACTCAATAATAGTAATTAAAGTGGAATAAATAATGAATTAATGAGAATAAATCAATATAGAAAGGTAAATAACTTAGAATAAATTCCATTTAAATTACTATATAATTCATAACTAATATGACAAAGTAGATAACTGAAACACATGCCATTTAATCATTAATATGAGAATAAAATTCATCCATAGATATGTAAAAGAAAAAATATAATGGGTAATAATAATAATAATAATTGAATTATCATTAAAGTAAATGATTAATTATTTGATATTGTGTATCTAGCACATTAACCAATACCATCAAGACCTTTCAAAATATGGTTTAAGGTTGTGTGTAAAAACATGTCAATTTTTCTTGGAAACCAACTCAATGGGGTTTTCACCAATTTAATTCATCTTATGAGACTACTAATGCATCATGGGGCTCACATTTAATGGTTCCCAACCCATACGACTTTCATTAACTAGTTCCCAACCTATAAAAATTGCATTAACCATTCCCAAACTTGTATATTTCCCATACAAATGATTCCCCATATATTTAATAATTGATAAAATTGATAAACAACGTGACTTACCTTAAAATATATATATTGAAAAAAATAATATGTATTTATCAATAATTAATTAGTGGAGTATAGGTAACAAAAAGGGTTGTTGATGTTGATGAATGAAAATACCATTGAAAGATCATTAAAACAATGCTTGAGGAAAATAATCTTTAAACATTCCAAAGTGTCTCATATCACTTTGAAACATTTGAATTAAAATAATAATTAAGGAATGAAATTAAATAAAAATATAATATCATGATAATAAGTAAATTCCTGATATACCATGTGAAAGGGTAGTGTATACACCATAAAAAAGAAACTGGGTTCATAACAACAAATAAGTCTCAGTAGAATTTACATTGAGACAAATCTCCTACAGATTTGTTTTAATTTTTTTAGAAGGATGTACATTTATAAAAGAAAATATTTTATTTGAAAATAATCTTATAAACATTTAAAGAAAGATTAAAATCATTAGGTAATCATGATAGAGGATAATTCCTTTCATTTTGTATAAGTTAAAAACATTACTTTTGTAATAAAAGTCATAGAGTACCTTGTTTTGGAAAATGAAAAAATTATTCCTTTTAAATAATTTTTTAAGAAGTATAAAAGGATT
Source organism: Viscum album (assembly GCA_963277665.1). Classification (NCBI taxonomy): domain Eukaryota; kingdom Viridiplantae; phylum Streptophyta; class Magnoliopsida; order Santalales; family Viscaceae; genus Viscum; species Viscum album. The sequence goes on along the minus strand of OY728166.1, from coordinate 848,419,562 downwards.
AAAAATGACTTTAAAAAATAATTGGAGAATATTAAAATCATTTTTTAGAAACTTATTTATAAAACACTAACATGGAAGAGAATTATTCCCAAATGGAGACTTAAACATAAATAATCCCAAATAACGATTATATTATGAAATAACCCCTTACCACTTTAAAATATATATAATCAAACACCCATGAAAGAAAGGAAATTATTTGGATATAAAAATACCATAATAATAATACTAATAATCATAAAATAAATTCACGGGTGATATATACATGACACAAAAGAAATGAGTTGTTTATAAGGCAGGTGTCCCACAAAAATAAAAGTGAGATAAAGACCCCTTACCCCACTCTTACTTTTTAGTTGTATGTGATTTAGAATCATGTATAATAGTTTAAATCATGTTATTAATTTATATCATAACATTATTAATATTTATAGTTTCATATATAATCTTATTATATTATTTAATCACTCGTTTGTCAATAATTTTCACCATTTTCACTATTTTAAGAGTTAATTGTCTAGTTTCTCGAGTATGTTTGACCGGTTATTTTTTGTTTTTATTGATTAGATAATGATTTAATCATATGGAAAAATTAAAACATGATGTAAATATCATATATATTCATTATATATATATATATATATTTATTATAATCCATAAAATTTATAGATTGAAAGTGAAATGCATCATTCTTGGAGATGGTAGGTCGTACATACAAATGAATACTACCTTCATTTCATTTCTGTATTAAAAGAATGAAGATTAAATGATATAAATGTCTATTAAAATTATAGTATCATATATATTTCATATATATCACAAATATTTGTTAAAACCATCCTTTATATATTCCATGTATAGTGTGAAAAAATCACATTGCTTTAAGGTGACGATAGTCAACACTTCCACAAACGATGTTATCGTATTTACACAAGATGGAGATCATGAAGGTATGCATTATATTAAAATTAAAGAAGTATTACTACAACATAAATATCATAAATATCATATAAAAATATAATTTCCCTCATAATGACCAACCTTGAAAGGTGGTAATGGAAAAACGAGCAACATCGTTTCGTGAGGCGGTAGTTCACCGCACACGAACGGTAAATTCGATACCCAATTGAAAAAAGTGTGTATAGTTCAAGCTTGAAAGATTAAAATGAAAAAAATATAAGTATGTTTATGATACTTGTTTTTTTATCTAATAATTTAATAATTATAATTTAAGGATCAAGGAAAGAAATAAAACTAAAGTGATAATTGGAGAACGTTACCTCTTATTTGGGTAAATCCTTTTGGTTTATACCAAAATCCTTGCTTGGTTTGATTTATTCCAAAAGTGAGGCTTATAAAATTAGGGGAGGGATTTTTTGAGATTAAGTTATCAGGGTTTGGATATGATATAAGGCACAAAGTAGTGTGAGTAAGTGAGGGAGGATGCTCCCTTTTATAATTGAGGTTAGGGGCACTTTTGGAAACTTTCAAAAAATTAAATTAATATAAATTAAATTTCAATTAAAAATGGATCCAAAGAGAGTTATTTAGAATATAATATGAGTTTTGGTGTAAATTCTCTCATCCAATAATTTTTATACATATTTAGGTCACATTCTTACCCTTTTCTTTTGGATTTATCGGTTAGTTAAAATCCTTAACTCTTACCATGACAACTTGGGTTTTTACCATTTTAGGGTAAGATAGTTCTTATAAAATGCCAAAATAACCATAAATGAGTCATGTATGAAATTTTAAACTTAATAACAACAATTTTTATGTTTTCTATATTTTTATGAATTTTATATCATTTAATAAATTAATAATTATTTTAAAATATCAATAATGTTAATCTTAATACTATTCATTTACTCTATTTTTTTTTAAAAATATTAATGCTCAACATAAATTCGAACAAAAACATTAAAAACATATCTAATATGTATAGTTAATCTATAAAATTCATGGATAGAAATAATTATATTAAATTATATTTATTTTAATATTTTTAATAACATTTATTCGACATGTTCATTAATTAAACAATTACTACATCATCATTGTGAAAGCATTTAATTTAATTATTAATTCCCTAATTTTTTTTAAAAAATTATCATGATAAAGTTAAAAATTTTATCTTTACAATTAATTTTTATAGTTTAAGATATCTTCTTAATAAAAATATATAAAAAATACAATACTATTTAAAAACATGAGTGTGACATATTGGACTTCCCTTAGAATAAAAAACTAATAAATGATTAAATTCATACAAGTGGATCCAAGATTCCATAATATTGGATCACATATTATTTTTTTTCAATAATAGATTATCCAATAAAATCATTACAAGTGTTAGGATAATTTTATAATATTATGTTTACCCTTAATTACCCGATTTACCCTTAACTGTTGTAATTAAAAAATACTAATGTTACTATTCATATTGTACAAAAATAAAATGAACCTATTTAATAAATTTGGACCCAATGATTACAAATATGGAATAAAATTTTCAAAAATAAAAAAATTTACAGTAATTAATTTAGAATTAATTCCGTTGAGGAACGAGAAAATGAGTTTTTAAAGTGAAAAGACTCAAAAAAGATTGAAATGTTTTTATATCCTTATTCAATGTGAAATTGATTAAAATGACCTAAATTAAATTAAATTAATTTTTTAATCTAATTAGACTTTAAAACTAATTAAAAATATAATTTAACAGAATAAATTATTTAGACGAAAAAGTTGTTTTCAATTAAAATAAAATATTTTATCACTATTCATCAAAACATGAAACTTATCAAAAAAATACCAAACCTTATACCAAACTAAAATTTTATATTATTATTTAAAATAAGAAGTATATTTTTAAAATAATATATATAAACTTTTTAAAAATTGGATTTAAAATATGTTCTCAATTAAAAATCGATAAAACTACCTTTAGAAAAATATAGGTTTTTATACATAAAATTGGGATTGTTCTTATCTTATGCCTGTTAAATATATTGGATGAATATAAAAAATATTTGATTGAATATATATTACATTAATATCATTGAATAATTGTAATCAGTTTAATTTATTAGGATAAAACAACTTTGTGAGCATATAAATAGTTCTTTATAAAAACATTTCTTATATATTTATTTGGTTACCATTTCTAATTAACTTGTAACCAATGAATTCAAAAAATTATTTTCATAAGCTAGTTAATAATATTCATAATCTCTAACTTAATTTTTATGCTATATATTATTATATTAAATAATAATATTTTAATAATCTATTATTATTCGTTAAAACACATGCTTGCGTGTAACACAAGATAACTCATTATAGTGAGTAGCATAAACTTAACATGGTGTTTCATATAAGGAAATAAATCAATAAAATTAAACATAAGAAATTATTTTAAAGTCATGGGGTGTTACAAAATATCTCCTTGATGATTACCTTTATCCAAACCCTAAATAAATACAAAATATTAATCATGCATGTGAAATGACTCAAGTTAAATCACTAGATTGATCATGGAAGAGATTACTAGGGTTATTTACTCATGATTATGGGAATAAGAGATCATAGTGGAGAATGATATAGAGATAATTAAAGGAATGAAATAACACATGAATTAAAATTACGAGTCTATGATTACAAAATTAAATAAAATTAAACTATATCAAAAACTAAATCTAAAGCAGTATAACTCTAGCCAGTTTTCAAAGTGTAGCAATTGTTCCCTTCAATAATGATAACCACCTCTTATTCATAAGAATTGTCCTTTTCATTTTCTTTATCATAGTAAAATTCCTTAAGATCTTCACTCTTGAATTCTGAAAATCTACCTTTTTCTTCACACTATATATTTCAAATGATTTGTTATTCCATAAAATCGACAACCTTCTTATTTTGTGTTGATCAAAATATTTTCATATTATTTTCCATGTAGTAGCCCATGGTTTCTTATGTGAGTGATAATATGGTGGTCTAAAATTCTCAAATATTTCCTAATTAATTATATCATGTCTTCCAAATTTTGTCTCTTTGGGCTGTCATTATAAGTTTTCACAATGAATTATATTCCATAAATATTTATGACAAAGTGTTACGATGGTTTGGAGAAATTCATACAATGGGTGTCAAATATTTACGATCAACAGTAATTTCTTATGATATTTCTAGGAAAGACTTATTTTTGTGATAAAAGTATTAAACTCATTATTTTCTCAAATTTAATACTTTCAACCTAAAAAATTTCATTAATAATTACTTCAAATAAGTTCCAAACTCTTTTGGAATAAATTTAGGGCAAGATTAAATGTTGAAAATTGAGTCAAAAGATATCCCTAGTTTTGTGGAACCTAGTTGAACATCATAAAAAAATTAAATATAGTTTTTTTTGATAAAATTAAATATTTTTTGAGTCATCTATATTGTTTAAAAATTTCAAACGAATACAAGAACTGATAAAGAAATTATGGTCTAATCATTGAAGTAAGGTTTAGTTTGACGAATAGAGTCCAACTTTGAGTTTTGGTCATATGTTATCAACAAAATATTATTATCCTACACGTGGCCTTCAAATTAAATATATAGATCCATATGTTAAAATTTATTTCAATAAATTTAAAATTAAAATTTAACAAATAGAAAATCTTATAATAAAAACACTAAACTGTAGTCGGAACGGAAAAACTAGAATTTCCATAAAGCTTCTAAATTAAATCTCAAATTATAAATTATTATTAAATAATCAATTAAAAAATAAAAATTTACCAATTAATATCAAATATGAGTAATTTGTTAAATCTATAATAGTCCGTTTTTTTAATTTAACCCAAATTATTCTTTGAATCCAAATATGTGACCATTACCCATAAATTAACAATATTTTTGGGATTTTAAACATTATAATTCGATTGAAAAAATATAAAAATATTGGCTCTGTTAATACTCTCCAGAGATACGTAAGAAAAATATGAACTTATTTAATATTTTTTAGTTTGAAAAGTTATAATAACAATAATAATTTTAAATCTATGATTTTGAGGAGTCCTATAAAAGGGAAAATAAATATGTTGATTATGTGAGGATCTTAAATGATTTAAATATCATGATTTTGTGAAGATTAAATCATGAATCAAGTAATTTTTTGAGAAGATATTTTTATTTCCTGTGGAGAAGATGATAATGAAACAATAATGAAGACCAATAGAGATGAAAAAAAGATTAAATAATGTCCCAAGGGAAATTAATTGAGAATTAATTAAGGAGGCCACTACATTAATTTTCTAGATTTTTCTAATATAATGATTTGTGGAATTATTAATTAATATCAAAACTAAATAAATTAATATAATTATTTTTTCTTAGTTTAAATGATAATATTTTGGTATTCTTGGAAATGTAGTTAAGGACTAAGAGAGGTAAAATTAGTTAAGAAATATGGAAACTAACCCACATTATCAATTAGAGGGAGAAGATCATTAAGAATACAATTTGAGAAAAATAGTTTATGTTTTTTTAAAAAATATTCTATAATGATTTTGTGAGAGGTTTTTATTTATATTTTTTTATAATTTATATTTATTGATTAATTCAAATAGCATACTAAAAATATAAAATTAAAAAATTTGAGATGAAATAAGGTGAATGATATTTCATATTTTGAGTGAAAATTATAGAAGTGATAAGAGATTGATATTAAGTTGAAGGATAAAAAGTTTATATATCCTACTATATATTATGGGTGTTAAGATATTGAAGAAGAGGAAGCCTGAACATTGTTCAAATTTTTTACGATTTGACAAATATCTTTTATTGATGTTGAAGAATTATTTAGATTTATGGGGATATTTTTGTTTCTAGTTTGGATTCTTATTGGAAATGGTTGGATCTAGTATAAATAATAGTGAGGAGATTGAGCTGGAAGAAGATTGATATTGTAATCAATTTATATTTATCACATGATTTAATTTAATACAGTAAGGATTTAGTCACCTACCTTGGTGTTAAACCTCATAAAAATATTATGTGAATTTTTTTTTCATTTTTTAATTTCTATATATGGGTGAGAGAGAGTTTGTTTGAGTGGATATTGATCTTAAATGGTCATAGATCTTGATTTTTTATTAGTAGAGAAATTTTAAAATAAAGAAACACTGATTCAACACCTAGTTCTCAGTGTCAAAAAATAATTTAAAGAGTGATTAAGAAATTAATATTTTTTAAATAAATAAATATTGATTCATGTGAGTATGGATAACTGTGTCCCCTACATAGATATCAATATGTAAATTGTGACACTATAGTTTGAATTGGAATAGAGGGTTTACCCTAGGGGTGACATAATTGTAGTTCTCATTTCAGGCTATGGGTCGGGCCTTCCGTAAGTGTGTTATAAAAAATATATTTAATTAAATTTAATTAGCTCAATGAAATCCTAAATATCTATATTTATTTTTCCATAACCCATGTAATTAAATATATTTTACAGAAAACTTTATTTCAAGAGTGATATGTCTTGATTGTATTAGAGATTGGATCTTGGTGAATGCATTCTTTGAGGATACCATCAATGAAACTCAATGCGGACAGATATTCTATTGAATGAAAATGGTAAAATCAAGGTCTAACTCATTATTTTCTATTTTTATACTATTTTATTCATGAGTTTATTTGTTAATATATTAATATTATTATTCTTAATTACTTTATATACACTTAAAATATTCACACAGTTATTTGCCTATTTTTTCCCAAAACATTAAGTCATCACCACATCCTTAATCATTGTCGAATTTGTGCTTGATGAATGGTGATCATACCTTCACACATTCCAAAACAAACCTTGATTCCTCCCCATTATTCTCCTACCTCCCCTCCCCAAATCCACCTATATTATTATCTACAGTTGGTGTTTTGAAAAAAATGGCATGAGATAATGATAAAACATTGGTTAATCTTGCAAGATGATGATTTTAATAAATCAACGACCAAGGGGGAATCAATGATGATTTGTGGGTAATGATGATTCACCCGAGGCATGGTGGCTTGTTATTTGGGAGGGAAGTTTAATGTTAGGGAATAAATTTTGTGATACAAATGGTTTTTGGGCAGATCTCTAGTGAATGATGGTGAGATGAGCCTTAATAGAGGATGTAATCAATCCCCAAAGATATGGTAGTGGCAGAGGAGGACCATTGTGGTGATTTAGGCATGATCGAAGGTGAAAATGATGGTAGAGGTACCTTTTCTGGTGATTAGAAAATATATAGGTTGTATACATGATCACATGATATGTTATTCTATGCCACATGTTGTGTATCATGCTTCCATTGATGACTGGGGTTTTAGATTGAGTTAAACGTCAGGAAGTGTACTTTAGTTACACATGTTGTGTGGGAAATATAATGTAGATAGACATGTAAAATGAGTACATGAACTGATAACTACTTGGTCCCATATGACCTTTCTTAAAGGGGGTCACATTCAGTGTACTTAATACATCACACAACTTGGGCAGTCAGCGATAGAAATCGAGTAAATTGTGATCTTAACACATGTACCTGAACACGGACTAAGATGGCCTAAGCTAAACCTGAATATATTTTAAATAATTTTCATAATTTAAATGTTATATCTAAAAATTAAAATCAAAATCCTAGAATACAAAATTTAATGTCTTTAGAAACTAGATACATAAACATATTATTTCACATTATTACTTCAACATCACCCACAAACATCTCAATATAATAATTCCTTTGACACATAATCATGTATATAATTCCATGGGCAAGATCATAAGCATGTCGGAAAACATGAGCATGAGATAAATATATAATTAAATGGATCATGAATCCAAAAGAGTTGTCCATAGATAATAATAGAAGGAAATATAACCACAAATGATCAAACATATACTACCATATAAGAGTGAGAAAACAAGAGACAATAATCATGAGACAAGGAACATAACAGAGGCATATAACATAGAAATGTTTCGTAAAAATAATCATATTGAATATTAACATTGTAAGCATAGAGAATCACAATAATGTATATGTATAAATTTATGAACATTGATATTTTCAGTAATGTGAATGCATTATCTTGTATTAATAATCATGTCCATGCATTACCTTGTGAACATAGCTATTCTCAATCATGTCCAAGAATTATCTTGTGAATATAGATATTAGAAATATTTTCCATGTATTATCATATTAATATAGCTATTCATAATCACATCCATACATTATATTGTGAACATAACTATTCACAATCATTTTTACGCATCATATCAAGAGATATAAGCCTTTAACCAATGCATTAGAGGGATATATAGGACATCACTCATCATGAAATGATAAACCATACATATGTGCCACATTAAATCAATCGTACATCTAATCATGAAAACCCATATAAATAAAATGGGTTATATAACAATTTTAATTGATATAACATAAAATGATATTAATAATTATCTTGGTTGATACCAAAAAAATAAATCTCCCAAAGGAATTCTTTCATAAGATAATTTAGAGAGTGATATTGAATATTAACCATAATAGATAAATCATTTGGAGATATATATGAAAATTAAAGTGAAATCATAAAAAGATATTTCATAAAACATTTTTAATATTATCGTCAAAATATAAAGGAATGAGTCACTTTAAAAAACCCTCTTTGATAAAGTGAGAGAAAGATGTTTTGAAAGAATTATTTTAAAAAAAACTCCCTAATTATGGGAACTTTAAAATAAATAAATTTAAATTTATTAAATGTGAAGGGGAAGATAAAAAATTGATGAAAGAAATATAATATTATTTTTTAATTCTTTTAAGGAATTTAGAGAAAAATCCATGTGGCATCCTGCCTTTTTATAATATAACATTTCACTAAATTTTACAAACAGAGGATCTTTAAAGTCTAGTGTCTTGGAAATCAGGGACATAAAACATGAAAACAACATAAAACATTCTTCAAATCCACTTGTAAGGCTTCCTCATATGTTCATACTACATTCAATTATTGCGTCTCATATCCTGGAGACATACATCAAAGTAAAGGGTGAGCAGAAGGCCCAGTAAGGGTAAACAAGGAAACAATTTACTTGTTATATCAATAAGAACTTGACCAAAAACAAAAAGACATGAGCAATGGAAGTATAAGAATATCATAGAGAAAATAACATGAAACATAACTTGAATATGTGGATACAAAATTTAACTTAGACAATCATGAACATATCACTGAAGTCCATCCCCAAGGTGTCATCTAAAATTACCAAGGTTACTCACCAAGGCATCGTTAAAATTGTAATCCCTAGAGATTACATCATTTCCCAATGCATTGGAGTGATATTAAGGAGAAACCTTAAATTTGTATTTATTATCATGTGATCCACATATATCATCATAAAAAATTTCATGAATAACCCATATAGCATAAAATAAATGGGTTTCATTTCATAATCGTAACGTTTTAAAAACAGCTTTTAAGACATGATCTTTATGTCATTTTAAACCCACGAAAAAGGAAAGTAGGTTTCATGTATGTAAATCCCAGAACTAAAATTGAAAATTTTTATATATATGTGAATAACCCTATAGAAGAAAGAGCTTTGAGTATTCACTTAATAAAATAAAAGAATTTGAGAAAAAAGAGAGACATTTTGAGACAAAAACTCTACAACATAACAACTATGTTACAGGGTTTTTGAAAACATTGAAAAGAGAAGGGAAATGGGTCACCCACTCATAAATGATCCATATAATAGTAGAGGGACAGAATATAAATGATATACGAACATGGTAACGAAATTTTAAGGGCAAACCATAGTAAATGAAAAACTTTAAAGGAAGACAAAAATAAGATTTTTCTTATGAAGAATTCGGCAGCCTAATGGTGTCACTTAAAACATAAAAAGAATGGATTGATGAGATTATATAGGGTCTCTCATCATGTGAAAAAAAGGAAATTATGATGAATATATATATCATACTCCAACATGAAAAAAAGGAACTTTAAATACTTGACATGAAAGTAAAACTTTGAAAATGGGAAGAGTGAAATAATCCCTTACAAAAATTCTGCAGCCTAACAGCGCCACTTAAACATTCATAAAACGAAATGATAAGAGTAATAGGGGATCTATCATCATATGATAATGAAAATTTAAGTAATAAGAATATAAAATAACATCCCCCAACATAATAACACGGGGATTAAATGAAGTGACATACAAAAGAGTACTTGAAAAGAAAGAGAGAGGTAGGATCTCTTACAAACATTTGGCAGCCTAACAGCGCCACTTAAACATTCATAAAATGAAATGATGAGAAAAATAGGGGGTCTGTCATCATATGAACATGAAAAGGAAAGTAATATTAATATAAAATAACACCCCCAACATAATAACATGGGGCTTAAAAGAAATGACATAAATGAGAGTACTTGAAAAGAAAGTGAGAGGTAGGATCCCTTACAAAAATTCGGCAGCCTAACGACGCCACTTAAACATTCATAAAATGAAATGGTAATAGAAAGAGGGGGTCTTTCATCATATGAACATGAAAAGGACAGTAATATGAATATAAAATAACACCCCCAACATAAGAACATGGGGCTTAAAAGAAATGACATAAACGAGAGTACTTGAAAAGAAAGTGGGAGGTATGATCCGTTACCTTGAAGAGTAACTTCGAAATATTGATGTTTGGGACCTTGGAAGGCTTGAGGGAACCTTGGGAGGACTCCTTGGGAGGTAAGGAGATCATAACTTCATTGAGGGGGATTTTGGAATAGAAAGGATGAGAGAATGGCTTGGTGTTTATAGGGGAAGTGAGAGGACAAGGCATTAATGGCCAAGGAACACCTCATTGGAGGTATTGGAAAAACCATGGGCTTGCCCATGGTATTTTCCCATGGTATTGGCCACTTGGGACATATCATACCTTATATTACTATTCATAATTCTACCAGAATTATTACATAATTATTACATCCTTAATGATGTCATTAAACACCCAAAACTCTAAACTGAAAATTCACTATTCACCGAAAATTCAACTTTTTCAGAAAAATCCCAAAATTTCACCTTAACCAAATATAGATGCTCTGATATCAAAAATGTACTCCATTTTATGAAAATCATTTTTTAAATATTTTTAATTTAATTTTTATATAAATATACTATTCACTGAAAATTTACTTTTTTTTTCAGAAAAATCCCCAAAAATCACCATAACCTAATATCGATGCTCTGAATTCAAAAATGAACTCCAGTTTATAAAAATATTTTTATAAATATTTTTAATTTAATTTTTAATTAAAAAACACTATTCACCCGAAAAAACTAATACTTTAATAATAATTTCTGAAACAGTTATTTATCTATTTTATTGAATCACATTACTAAATCAAGGTGCCTAAGTTATATTAATACTTTCTTTAAGTGAGATTACTAATCCATTTGGTCACATTACTAATCCTAAGTGTAAAATCACTATTCATAAATTACTATTCATCAAAAATTAAGTTGATCTTATTAGACTCTAAAATTCTAACTGAACATAACTATAGAAGACCATTTTCTGAAAATCATTACACATTATTAATTATTTAAGGTTTACATAAATATTTTTAAAAATATCCTTCTAAAATTCATCAATAATATGCATACTATATTTATCCGGACATTTGAAAATTCACAAACTTCACCATAAGAAGAAATCAGAATTTTTATTTAAATGAACATATTACACAAGGAAATTATGGTCTCGTTACATAACCCCTTATAACACCAGCATATGACCTAAGAGTAAGGTGTGCTAGGGTGATAAAATCTTGGGGTGGCTCGTCCAACATTGCCCGAGTAGTGATTTCTATCAACTTGAACTTCTTGCAAAGGTGATTCCGTTCCAGCTTCACATGATGAAGTTCGTCTTGGGTTTGGTCTAGAGAAAATCCCAAAGGTGCTACCTCCTTCCCAAGTTCCGTCAGATGGGCTTCGGTCGGCCCGAGACTACTGGATGGGTCCATCGAATCTTCTTTCTATATTAATTAATCAAGATCACTTTTATTTATAGACAATAATTGTAACATTTAGTTTCCAACAGTCTTATTGAACAATGGTCAAAAAACAGTCGAAACCCAGTGGTCTCATTTTAATTATACTCATTTTATTAAATGAAATAGTTTTGTTGCGTATAAAATGAAATAACACACAAAGTTAGGAAACAAAATTTATTCAAAATCTTGGGTCGTTACAATCCACATTATCGAAAAATTAATAAAACATTATTTTTAAAAAAGATAAAGAGAGATATGAAGAGAATAATTTACTATACACCTTTATGTTTCAAAATAAGAGAGGGAAAAAATAATGGAAAGAAAGAAAATGGGCAAGGAATAGAAAGAGCCTTTATAAAGGATGTGAATTATTCTTAATAACATCATATTTTTATGGAGAAAGAAATACATAAAATAATAAGACATTGATGTGAAATTTTAAATTCCAAAAACAATAATAAATTCAATATAATATCATCACAGTTTATAATAAATCAGTCTTGTATGACCATAGTCAAAGAGGAATGATTATTATTCAAATAAAGAAGTTGAGTCGAGAAAAACAATTCTTACCTTGGATTCCTGCTAGGTAAGATGCACTCAAAACTTCTGTATAATAAACATAACTATCTTAATCACCCACTTTAGAAACTTTTTCATGTATCTTAACTTTTATAATATTAATTTATAATAATTTTCTACACACAAATTATTTAGTTATAGTTTATTTTTTATTATCAGATGTTAGTAATTCTGTTTGTTTTGTATAATTCTTATAATGAAGATGTTGGTTCTTGTTGATTGATACGAAATTTATAATTCCTATATTGTTAAAGATATTAGAATCATTTTTTTAAATAATTTATGTTGTCCCATTTTAAATTTATGGATGTAATGGGTATGGTTTGTGATAATGTAATTTATGATGAACTTATTTCAAGTAATTTGGCGATAACAACGAGTTAGTTCATATAGATCATTCATTTTTTTTCATGTCACAATTATGAAACCATATTAATAAAATAAATTAATATTTAATTTTATATATCACCATTAATTAAGTTTTCAAAGTCATATTTGATATAAATTTATAACATCATTCATGTAAGTGGTTAAATCACCCCAAATAATAACATGTTATAATCAATAGGCGAGCATGTATACGAAATAAATTATTTTTTTATAATATCATTATTATTAAATAATCATGATATTATTTAGGTTTTATTAATGAAATTAATCTGATTGGAGGATTGGTTGAAGAAAAATATATAGAATAAAAGGTTAGAGAGTGGATAATACTCATGTTGAGAGCTTGATTATTCCCTTAGAGGAACTCTTGGAAATACAGGACTTGGAAAAAATTATTGTGAATAGAGGATACTGAATTTGGATGATAGATCTAGGAGTGGATAAATTTATAGGTTTTAAATAGAAACTCAAATTATAGGATCTGTTTTGAGTGGGTGTAATTGATCACCTTTTATAAGTGAAAATGAGGCACATTTCCTAGGAAACTTATGTTAGGCGTGTGGTAAAGATGAATTTATATGATAATTAAGAGAGTTAGGTAAATAAATGTTAGTGAGACACATGGTTATAACTTCCACACCTAAAAAAGGTCTTCTATAATGTCTATCTGCCAAATTTTGTTAATAAAATTCTAGCCATGATAGATTTCCTCTATGTACCCTTTGCTAACTTGTTTAATTATTTACCATGGTAATTATTATTTTTACTAAAAATAGAAGATGAAATTTCATAGAAAATTTTAACATGATGGTATGAATTTTGAATCCACTTAATCTAATTCAATTCCTAGATATGATAAAATTAAATTTTAAATTAAGTATAAGATTTATAGAAAAAAATATTTTTATACAAAAATGAATAATTAATTAACTATTGTTATTTGTATTTATTATAATTTATTAATTAAATGACTGTTAATAAATTTGTTTTTATATATAAACATTACATTAAACTAATCATTTAAAATTGATAAAGTTAATTTAAATATATATAAATTACTTGACACTTAAAAAACAATTCATTTAAAATAACCCTTTTACCTTTATCGTGGTATTTTTTTTACCTCAGTAACTTATTATTATGACTAAAAATGAAATTTAACTTATTAAAAAATCTTAATATTATAATTTAAAATATTAAATCCAATTTATTTGATTCAATTTATAATAGTTATAATATTTTATTTTAATATAAGAACACATTACACCTAAGAAACATTTATTAAACTATTCTAAGAATAAATGAATATCTTATTATTAACTAATATTTAATAAACATTATATTAATTTTTAATTATCATATTTTCAATAATCTTAATTAAAATCATTCTATAGAAGTGAATTATTTAATTTAAATAGAAAAATAATTCTTTAATAAATATCTCTTTTTACCATTAGATGATTTTATCTTTATTTCTAACCAATTGATAATTAATGTTTGAATTATTTTTTTATATGTGTAAAAATAAAATTAAATTTAATATTCCAAATGTGAAAATTTTTATTTTAATTAAAAACATATAATATATAATAAAAATAATGTTTTTAAATAAAACATATTTATTTAGCTATGAATAATTAAATTCATATTCATTATTCCTACTTAATTATTTCATAGATTCTATTTATTTAATTTATTAATCATTCATTTTTATTAATCCATTTTATTTAATCAATACTTTTAAAGTAATATCTTGAAGAAAAATGTATATTTTATAAAAATAATTTCTTTTAAATAAAAGGTATTTTAGTAAAGGAAATAATATCATTTTATTCTATTAATAAATCAATTATTTTATAATAAATAAGTTATTTATAATGAAAATATATATGTTTTATCATCTAAATAAATTTTATTCATATCAACTATATACCGATAATTCCAATCAAGTAACTTCTTCACTGGTATTATACATGATGACTATTATAACGACTATATTAGCCCACATTACCTCTTATAAATGCATTGCATTCTAAATTCACAAAGAAAACTTCTCATTCGTTAAATTTATATTAAGGATTTTTTTATAATGCTTTCTCCTTTCATAATGTTTTTTTATTATTGGTTTAATTTTAATAATGCTAATTCATAAGTGTAACGATAATACAGGGGATCTCCTAGTTATAAAGATATTATTCCTTTTCAATTTATTGTCTTGTTTTAATTTATGAACTTTTAATAGATGTAATCATTCATGGTATGTAATATTCCATGGTATATAATATATGGGTTCATGTAACTTTATTGTAATGTTCTACTATGAATGAATAAAGTGTTTTTTCGTTTGATTTATATGTTTTATGATTCATTTCCTAATCCATTCTAATTATTTTTGAAGAATACAAATAATATTCTAGAAACATAGGCATATAGTTTAAGGAAAGAAAATGGGTCCAAAAAACTAAGGTGTTACATTATTTCCTCTTTAATAAATCTCATCCCCTAATTTTAATTATTTCCCACCAATTAAAATAGTTAAGGGTATCCATAAGATAAAAAAGACTCAAGATATAAAATGACACTCACAATATTAGGTAAGACTATGAATCTAATATATTCCTTCGTAATAATCAGATCCCAATATTGAGTTTCTTCCAAACTAATTGAGAAAAATACCTATCACTATTCAGTATTAAGACTGATATTAAGGATGACTTTTCTAAAGGTAGTTCATAATCATCTATATGCTAATATTTGATGATGGAATGATTTGGGATATGAAATGAGATTTCCTTTTACCAATACTTTATATGACCTCTATCTAGGGAGAATGAATAGATTATCAGTATCACATTAAATTCTACAATGTGAAGAAGAAATAAATATATTGGAAGTATCTCCCCACAGATATCGATCTAAGAAGAGTTGTATACCTTTTATGCAATCATCGCACCACCTGGTGTTCTCATCGTTAATTCAATATCCAATGTTTGAGTTGGAGAATCAAAATTTTTAGAAACATTTCATGATATGAAATAATGTGAAGGAATAGAATCAAATAAGACATTTATAGATCAAGTTTAGAGAATTAGTGAATCTTTAACCAATTTAATATCTTGTTTCACTTCAATAGTAGTGATTGCATATGCCCTTACTTGTTCGCTTAGTCAAGGAGGTTATTGATGCCTATTATCTTCATTATCCCTTGGATTTGGGAATAAATATTCATAATTTTCGAATTCCCCAAATTTAAAACTTTGAATGTTTAGTGATATATTAGGAATAAATTTATTTCCCTCCATAATGTTAACCAAACACTTCATTTTTCCTCTTTAGTTTGTTACTCTATACCCTCTTTTCATATTCTAAAAAGTTATTCATATTCCCATGTGTCATTTCCCTAGATGACTCTTCCCATATTCTTAACAAGTAGAAAATTGAATCTTATTTCTTCTATGGTGTTTATCACATGAACTCCCATAAAACTCTATTTTTTATCTTATTGGATGTGTTTATAAATTTAGTAAGGTTCAAGTTTTTAATAATAAATCAAGATAGTAAGTTTGTAACAACTATAATAATTTTCACTCTAGATCTTTTCCCATTTGGTTTCTCATTGAGACAATCACTGAATTGTTCATCACACCCATTATTTATCTGGTTCCTCTTATTTCCATCCATTTAAGAAAATAGAGAAAAGTTAATAATGAGAATAATTAATTCAATAATAATATATAAAAAAATATTAACTTAAAATGAATAACTCATAAATGACATATATAACCAAAATTATTAATTTATAGGCTTTAATCTAGGTGATTCGTCATCTATTTTCTAATAGGTTCCCTAACCATAACAAAAGAACATATTCAAATCTTTCATAATGGTTCTCGAAGGGAAAGTGAATTATACAAATAATATCCCCTAGGAGTGTCAAACTAGGTTTTCAATTTGGTCTATTTATCGTGTACCGAGTGAATATCGAGTTAATCTCCAACTAACCTTTTTATAGGTTATTACATCTCAATGGATTTTAGTTAGAGTTTTCATCCACTTGTTTGTATCCAGAGAGGGATATCATGGTTATGAAACCACACACTCTTTACTTTACCAATGTTTTAAAATGTTTTTATATTTAGGATTATCCATAGGGTTTTTAATAATATTTTATTGTCATAAACCCAAAAAAATAAACCTTGCTTTGATACCATATGAGATAACATGAACTAAACATGCATATATGTTACATCATTTTCATAATTTAAACATTAGATCTCACAAGTAATATCACAATCCTATAACCCAAAAGTGTTTTATCTTTAGATACTAGATATATAAAAATATTATTTCACATCATTTTTTAACATATCCCACAAATATATCTACATAAGGATTCATTATACACATAAACCTATATATAATTCCCTAAGAAATGAAAAAAATATCGAGTAAACTCAAATTCTCCGTAATGGAAAACTTATCAAGGATTCATAATGGGTTATTTCATAAGCATGCAATAAAACATGACCATGGAATAATTATATGGTTAAAAGGATTATGAAACCATAATATTTTTCCATAAATCAGGATAAAGGATATATAACCTCAAATGAACAAACATATACTACAGAGTAAGAGTGAGGAAATAAGAGGAAATAATTATGATCTATGGATAATAATATAGGCATATTACATAGAAATGAAACATAAACATAATCACATAAAATCATAACATTTTCAACATATCTAACCACAATTATATCCATGAATAATGAACAAACCTATTTGAAATCATATATAAACATTATCTTGAGAATATAGATATTAATAATCATGCTTATGAATTATCATGTGACCATAGCTAATTGAATTCATTTCCACACATTATCTTATGAACATAGATATTCAAAATCATGTCTACACATTATTTTATGAATATATATTTTCACAATCATGTCCATGCATTATATTGTCAATATATCTATTCAAAATCATGTCCATGAATTATCTCACGTGATATAAATCTTTAACTAATGCATTAAAAGGATATATAGTTCCCCAACCATCACATAATGATAAAACATATATATTCCACATGATGAACCATATATCTCATCATGAAATACCATGTAAATAAAAATGGCCCACATAACATTCTTAATTAGTATCACATAAGATGATTTCAATAATTAGATCGGGGGATACCAAAAATCCAATCTCCCAAAAGAAGAATTTCATATTAGAACTTAGAGACTGGTCATGAACATTACCCATTAGTGATAGATCTTTTTGGGATAGAGAGGACAATGAAAGAGAAATCATAAAAATAGGTTTCATAAAATGATTTTAACATTATTGTAAAAAAAAAATTTATAAGTCACTTTCAAAAATACTTTAAGATAAAGAGAGAAGAGGAATTTTTAAAAGAATTAGTTTTAAAAAAACCCCCACTAATTATATCTTTAAAAGAAATAAATATCAGGTTAGTAAATGTGAATCGGAAGATACAAAATTGATTAAATAAAATTGAAATTCCTTTTAAAATATTTTTAGCTATTTTTAGAGAAAAATACACATCGAAGAAAAAATTCTAAAACTTACTTTTTAAAATAGATAAATAGAAATATAAATAGTACAATTGATGATACATATTTATATTACAATAAATATTAGGAAATATTTTTAGAAATAAATATTACTAAAATGGAAGAGAAAGAACCTTTAAAAAGTATAGGAATTATTATTAATGATTGCATTACGATTCACTGTTTTATTTCACCCTTACGCCACTTTTCAAATAGTTTTGAATTGAAAATTACCAAAAAATATTATAAAATTTCATTTCAAATTTTATTCAATTATTTAATTTTTATCACTTTTTAAAAGAAAAATTTTCATTTTTTTGATGATTGCATTGAAGGAGGAAGGGATTTGGAGGGCTATAGATGATGCATAAAAAACGGACTAAACTACATGGAATATGAAGTAAATATGTACATCAATTTACATGATATGAGAAATAAGTGAATCTAAAGGGGATGGAATATTTTAAGATGTTGTAAAACTATGTGGTATATAACTCATCTCAAGAAAACCAAGCCTAATTCGTTGATATGGTGGCCTAATCAAACTGATCTCTTCAGGGAACCAAATCTATTCGATGTAAAACATTTGGTTTGATAATTTGACAATATGTCCCATTTATAGATTTCAAATGGTTGAAAATTTTACATATTTATATTCAATATGTTGGTCAACAACCCTTAAATTTTTTATGATCCAAGATATGATCGTTTACTAGTCTAAAACCCTAATAGAAGTGCTATCTCTAAATCTAGGTTCCCAAAACCACATTTTTTTTGCTATAAAATGGAACCTTGAGAACTTCATTTGAAATTTGGACCGAGGAATGAAGTTCTACCATTTTGGAGTTATATAGGATTCCTCTCATCACCTTGGAGGTTTTGGAGTTCTTTATCCTCATGGGTAGATTTGAAATAAAGAATGAGGTCCACCCAAGATTCCTCTTCCTCTCGATGACAGGCTATATGTTGGGAGTTCATTGTAAGCAAGCTAAAAATATAATAAAGGGAGTTATGAAATTTGTATCTCTACTATTTTGATTTATTTTGGGTTCTAAAAATTTTCATCTAGAAGTAAATTACTTTTATTCATATTTTAATGCTTTGTAACCAAATGAAATGCTCTTTACTTCTAACTGATCTATGTGATGTTTTGAGTGTGCGACTTGTGTTGTTCCGATTGGAAAACAAAAAACTCTTCTTCTACCCAACTTATTTGTGATTTCAATTTTATTTTAAAGTTATTATACCATCCATAAGAACCATACCTTATCTATATGATTGTTATGTCAAGGTTTGGTTCTACATGAATTGATATAAAAACATATAAAATAATAGAGATTTTTATTAATTTCAAAGAGAGACTTACTCAAAAACTGAATTAATATTTAAGAAAAATGAACTTGAAAAGTGTGTAGTTTACTCAAAATGATCCCATTTTCTCATATTTTTCAAAATCCATGATGTTTTTCAAATATTAAACATTATTTTCATTAAAATATTTTTCAAAACCACCCCTACATTTTATTTATTTTTATTGAAAACATAGACTATAAATCACCAAATAAACTTGAGAGATGACCAAAGGTCTTTCTAAGACTATATATAATCATATAAAACTAGTTCAATTTGACATTTCACGAAAAAGAGATCATATTTTGGAACTGTTTTCGACGAGATCGTTGGTTTTTAGTGTGTGTTTTGTATAAAAACATTGTGTATTTTGTAAATATTTGTGTGATTTTTCTTCCTCCACATTTTTAGTTGTTTTCTAAAAATATTACTTCTGCAGGCCTTGTGCATTCCAAAATATTATTCGAAGGAACTAATTCCTTTTGAACACAAACTAGAGAGGATATTGTGTCATTGACACCAAGAAGTACCAAACAATCCCTTTAAGGAGGATTCATAGAACATCAACACTATTCTTGTTCCTTCTTCATTTTATTCTTCTCATTATTATTCTTCCGAAACCAACATCAAGATAGAAATAAAATTATATGTTACAGTTAAAAATAAGTGAAAATTAAACTAACTAACCAATCTTGATATAGTGATCCATCCCTCTTACATTCAAATCATAGCCAAAGCACCTACTTCTGAACTAAAATCCAAACTCATTCACTTATTACAAAAATTTCATGGGATGACTAGTGAAGAACTACATAATCACTTATAGAAATTCCATACTATATGTTCATTGTTAAAACCTTATAATGTGTATGTATAATTGGTTAACCTTAGGTAATTCCATTTCTAATTAGAAGAATATACAAAATATTGAGTATAATATATCAACTCCCCAATTAGAGGATGGGTAGACATGAAATTCATTTTTATTGAAAAAAAATTTCCAACATATTTATCCTTAATAATAATAAAATAAATTTCTTTAATAAGACAATCACAAGGGGAAACACTTCCTGAATAATCGGAACATTTTAAAGGTATTTGTTCATGTTGTCTACACCACCAAATAATTGTTCAAATTTTAATAAAATACATTTATGAGGTTTTAACTCTAATCGATCATATCATGATTGATGTTTTTATAGGTGGATACCTAATGGACTAAACTCCAATCACTATAAGGAATCTCACTGAATACATGGTACAAAAAACTTAATAGTTTCGTATGAGGTCCATTGTACCCATTAAAGGTTCCCATGAGGTGCAAAGTTCTGAATTCAAGAAGAAGGTGTAAATAAATTTCGAAGTGGTAAGTACCCTAATCTGACCACTTGATCTTTCCCAAGGGAAATCCCAAAATCCTCCTATAATTCATTTTGATATCGGTGCCAATAAAACCCACTGTATGACCAATTCCCCCAAATGAGATAATCTTCTGAGAGTCATGAGGCAATCTTCCCAAGAAACCCCTATAACTAACCTATTAGGAAATAAATATACTATCCATATAACTATGTATGAAAAAATTACAAAGAAAATAGGAAAGTGGTTATTATAACCATCCTAAAAAAACCTTACAACTAGTGGAGGTGAAGTATTCATCCTCCACCACCACCTAGAAAATCCTCCACCACTATAAAGGCCTTTTTAACAGACCCCTCCAAAACCCGATCTTAGCCTCATGGACATGATAAAACAAATGGCTGTAAATAATTTCAAATTAAAAAAACCACCTAATATTCCATACATGAACTAAAAACCCAACTAGTCCAACTATCCAACTAAGTGAATGAAATCCAAAGTCAAGGGTCTAGATGAACACCATACCAACCTCTTTCCAATCCCATGGAAAATGATAATGTATATACTATTTCTCTTTATAGTGGTAAATAAAATTTTCCATCCAGTGACTCTACACATAAATTATGTCACCCTCCTAAAAAAATCTATTTCTCTACCAACTAAAGATTCAAGTAAAGACAAATAAAAAAATGGTAAAAAAGTTATTAATCAGGATTCCCATAAACTATCAATTCCTCTTCCCTTTCCCTAAAGACTCTATAAATAGAATAAATTTCTTGATAACAAAACTGATAAAGAAATCCTGGATACATATTAAAAGGTCAAGTTAGGATTCCTCTCCTGGATGTAGTTAAAAAAATTCCTCGCTATGCCAAATTTATAAAATAAAATTTTACCCAAAGATGGAGACCAATGATGAATGAGAGAGTCCAATGTGGAAGGAATGTATCACCTTGATACGACTAGTGATTTAAACCAAATGCAAGGATTAAATCACTTTTTAAGATACCTTTCACCATTGGGGAGACTTTTTGTCATATACAATGCTTGATTTAGGTGCTTCAATTAATGTGATGCATAACTATATGCATAATTATCTTCAGGTAGGATATATTCAACTAATGGGAATCATCATGAAACTTTCTAACCAAATCATGACACACCAAACATGAGTGATCAAGGAAATCCTCATGCATGTAAATAATCTCATATTACTGGTAGACTTATATATTTTTGAAATTGAAGAAAACCAAGACCAAGGACATGATCCTATCATACTTGGAAGTACCTTCCTTAACATAGAAAATAAAATCATCAACATTCCAATAGTATGTTAACCATAGAGTTTTTGGGAGAAAAGTTAAGTTTCAATATCCATGATGCTATGAAACACCCTATTGAAGAGAAATACCTCTTTATATCTATTAGATGGAAGTTCTCTCTAATTTCACACACAAACAAAATTCTCTCCTTTGACCCATACTATGATTTCTTTATCTTCTTCACTCTTTAATTATTTGGGTTGTGATTCATCTTTTGAGTTTTTATGGGTTTTGGAAAGCATAAATATTGTGTATTAATTGATGATTTCCTGAAAAATGAGGATTCTATTACCATAAATTATACTGATCAAGTTGTAAATTCTTATTCCTTATCTAGGGATATTACCATTGAGTAGTTAGATGAGATCATTTACCTCTCAATTTCAAATTCACTACCATCAATCTAAACCCCCTGAATCAAAACTTAAACTACTACATAAAAACATGAAATATTAATATATTGAGAGTAGAAACAAGTTTCATTTAATAATTTATAGTTTAATCCCTCCAGGTAATGAATTGTGATTACTAAATTTTTTTGAGGGAGTATAAATAATCATTCTGATGGAAATTTTCTAACTTTGTTGTTATTAGCCCATCAATTTTCACGCATCATATATTATTAAATGATGATGATAAACCGATGATGTAGGAACAATAAGACTAAGCCTAAAACTTATAGATGTTATTAAAAATGAGGTAACCAATTTATTGGCTACTAGAATACTTTACCCCATATTTAACAACCAATAGGTTAGTCCAGTGCTGGAAGTTCCCAGAAAAACTGGTCTAATGGTAATAAAAAATGAAAATAATGAATTTGTTTCAAACTTTGTGTAGATTAGTTAGTGTTTCTATATATACTATCATCTAATAAACCAAAACACTTGGAAGGACCAATTCCCATTATCGTTCATTGACTAGATACTAGATAGGCTAGTAGGTAATTCCCACTACTCTTTTCTTGATGGGTATTATGGATACTTTTAGATCTAGATTTCCCCTTTAGGATCAGGAAAAGGAAACCTTTACTGGACCCTTTGTAAAATTTGAATATAGGTGGATACCATTTGGTCTTTCCAATGCTCTTGGTACTTTCCTGAGATAAAAATGTTAATATCTTGTTGTATTACCTGAAGAATTTTTTGGAAGTATTAATGAATGATTTCACTATATATGGTTCTTATTTTGACCAATGTTTGAGTATTATTGGTTCTATATTACGTCGCTGTATTAAAAATAATCTTGTATTAAATTATGAGAAATGAATTTTCATAGTGAAAAAGGTATAGTTCTTGGAAATATCATTTATGAGGATGGTATCCAAGTAGATAAATCAAAAGTAGACATTATTTCTTCCCTAAAATTCCCTTAAAATTTGTTGGATGTGTGGTCTTTCTTAGGTCAGGTTGAATTTTATAATTGTGTCATTCATGAATTTAGTAATATTTAACTCCCCTTCTTGCACTTACTCCAAAAATAAAAAGAATATATTTTTGATAAATAATTTGAGGATGTAATTTTAAAATTTAAATAGAGTATCACTTCAACCCTGGTAATCCAACTACCTCAGTGGGATTTAAAATTTGAGCTCATGTGTGACACCTCTAACTATACAATTGGGGTATTATTATCACAATAGGTCAATAAATACCTACATGTAATAGCCTATTCCTCAAAAAAATTATACCCTAACCCTGAAAACTACACAAAAACAAAAAATAATTTGTTTCATTGGGTTTTTTGTGGATAAATTAAGGTCCTACCTTTTAGGTTCCAAAGTAATTGTGTTCTCAGACCATGTAGACCTCCCGTATCTCCTTATGAAACCAGAAGCTAAACCATGTCTCATTCTCTAGATGAACTAATTTAAGAATTTAATCTTGAAATTAGAGGTAAAAAGGAGTATAGAATGTGGTATATGACTATATTAGTAGGATTTTCACACCATTGGACCACCATATTAACCCATCCCTCCCCATTATATAATTCTTCCCTAATAAGAACCTTTATGATATAGTGGACCTTACCCATTGGTATGAAGACATTATAACATTTTTGGTGGCACCAAGGGTCCATATATATTTATCACTTTAAAATCACAAATAATTAAACATTACTCATGAGGGTACATTTGGGATGACCCATATTTTTAGAGAATTTATAGTTACTAGGTTATTTTTTGGTGTGTCCCTGGCCATGAGTTCACCTTTGTTTTTAGATTCTTTAACACTTTAGAATGTGGGGTCACTTTGGCTCTCAACATATATCTTAATGGGTCAATGACTATGGACTTTATTGGCTAACATTATTTAGATATGCTCATCTTTTTTGTAGATAATGAAAAATATGTTAATTCATGGGGAATATCACAAAGAGGAATGAAAGGACCCCGCCACCCATGTTATTTCTTGATATCTTCGATGCATTGGGAATTGAATTTTGGGGGCCTTTAAAAATTCATTTGGATTTGTTTACATCTTATTGGATTTTAACTAAGTATCTAAATGGATGGAAGTAAATTCTAACAGGACCAATGACTCAGGAGTGGTTATTGATTTTTTGAGATAAAAATTTTTCAGTAGGTTTGGTTTGACAAGATTCATCATTAGTGATGGGGCTTCATGTTTTTATAATCACAACATGAAAAACTTCATACATAACTATGGGGTTGTACATAAAGTAGCTACTTCATATCACCCCCAAATTAACAGAAAAGAAGAAATTTAAAATTGGAAAATTAATAAAATCTTAGAAAAACAGTACAACCCAATAGGAATGAATGGGTTTTATTCTTGAATAAATCCCTTTGGGCATACCAAAACACTTTTAAAACCCTAATAAGAATTTAAATATATTAGATAGTGTTAGGAAAGGCCTGAAACCTCTTCATGGAGGCAGAACACTAGGCATTTTGGTCTATTAAACAATGTAATATTAACCACTTCAATGAAGGTGATCATTGAAAGATACATCTTTATTATATGGAGGAAATTTTAAGAGACTCATATGAGAACTCCCAAATATAGAAATAGGGAACCATGGTTTAAAATAACATCCTCATCCTTTATCATCAGTTACAAATTGGGAAGAAGGTCCTAATTTATAATTAAAACAAGATGTTACATCCAGGTAAGATCCATTAACATTGATTTGGACCATACACTGTTACTAATGTCTATCCATTTGGTGTTACACAGGTTCAAAATGAAAAAACAAAACAAAAAGTCATTGTAAATAGATAGTTTCTTAAGTACTTTCATGAAATAATTTCAGAGTCCCTAATGGAGGAACTCCACATTCAAGAAGAAACTTACCAGTGGTCCCTACTAGATTTTAACCTTCATTCCCACATTATATTTTATTACAATGAGGAAACTTTACACTATAGGTGTGGGGGATGTGTAAATTCGTGGGTTAGATAGGATCTGTTATCATATTTATTTTTTTCCTCTTTTAACTTTCTACATAGTATTTTTACTTCTCCTAACTTTCCAAAGTTCTTTAGGATTTTCGTCATCTTTATTCCTTTTTCTATTTATGCCTATTATTTTTACCTTCCCCATTATTTTTGAAATAGTCATTTTTTATTCCCAGCTAACTGAGGAAATTATTGAAAATTCCTGATGAATTTTCCTATTTCATATATTTTAACATTTAAATAAAATTTTTTTCACTGATGGAATGTGAATTTTAACAAGAATTTAACAATGAGTTGTGGTTTTTTATAAAATTGGTTGTTTGTTAATGATATAAATGGTTGTATCACTATGAATCATTTGAGATGATTAATACCACATGTCTGGGTAGTTTATGGGTTAATAATTTTACTTAACATCTTCACACATATTTTCCCTGAACCATAAACTATGAATATTTATTACTCATAAAATAGTAAAAAAAGTTACTTTACTATTTATCAGATTTCCAAAATGATTTTTACAGAAGATCATTCCTTGTATAATCTATTTGATTACTATTCTAGATTGACTTATGCTTGTATACCTATTATATGATTGTTTTGCGCCCTAAAAAACAAAAAAAATGAAAAAAAGAGTAAAATAATATAAACCGATAAAGAGGGGAGTGATGAAATGAAAAAAATATGGGTATATCTAGGACATGAGATTAATGTTCCACTTCTGATAATTATTAACTGAGTGTGTCATGAAATTTGATTGTAAATGATGTAGGGTTGGTTCGGTGGAAATAATCAAGTAAGCATAATGTTTTTAAAAAATAACTTATATTTAATGGATAAAAATTGGAAAAAGAGCATGAAATGGTTATCCCAAACACACATGCGGATAGTTAGTGACATAGTTTAATTGTGAATTCGTTACTTATACTAGCATTATACATCTCCATGAATATATTTCTAATAAAATTTATGATACATCTTTTTCCATGATCAATGAGAATAACTCCTTGGTGTAGTTTTTAATTTGATCACTTTTCTATCAAGAATTAAATTTTAATTGAATGTTAAATATTCATGAATTTTGGAATATATCCATGCATAATTTTTGAAGTGTGAATTTTCGTAGGATTGAAAATGTTTAGGTGTGGGGGTGTGATCACACCACGATTCACTATTTTATTTCACACTTACACCACTGTGTTAAACTGGTTTTGTATTGAAAATTTCAAAAATAATAACAAATTTAACTTCAAATTTTATTTAATTATTTAATTTTTATCCAAATTAAAATTTGAAATTTTAATTTTTTTTATCATTATATTATAGAGGAGGTGATTTGGAGGGCCATAGATAATGCAGAAGAAAAATGGGCTAATCTACATGGAAGATGAAGAAAATATGTCTACTATTTTACATGTTATGTGAAATTAGTGCATATAAATGGTTTGAATGTTATTGATCTTATCCAAAACATATTGGGATACAAATAATCATAAGACTCCCAAGCCCAATTCGTCCATATGGAGGCCCAACCAAATTGATTTGTTCAGGGAACTGAATCTGATTGAAGTCACAGGTTTCGTTTGGTAATTTGAAAATATATCCCATTATAGTTGTTAAATAGTTGTAAAATTTTACATGGTGGTATTAAATAGGTCGTTAAATAACTCTTATCTTTTTTACATGTTGAGATAAGCCCATTTACCAGTCTAAAACTAAGATACTAGTGGTATCTCTAAATCTGGGCACCCAAAACCACCTACCATTTTGGATATAAAAGGGAACATTGGGAACCTCATTTGAATGTTAGAAAAAGAGTGAAGTTATGCTATTTTGGAGTACCATATTAATCCTCGCATCACCTTGGAGTTTCTATATCTCTCTATCATCATAGAGAGAGATGAAATGAAGAAGGAGATCCATCTAAGCTTCCTCATCCTCTCGATGGTAGGCTAAACGGTGGGCATTCATTGTGAGGTAGAAACACATCTTGGAAAGGGAGTTAGGACACTATTAATGCTAATGGTTTAATGTATTTTTGGTTATAAAACATTTAATTTATAATTATATTAATTTGATTCATATTTGAATGATTTTTTTGATTCAACCGAATGAAATACTCTTTACTTTTAACTGATTATTGCGATGTTTTGAGTGCATGACTTGTGTTGTTCTGATTGGAAAACACAATAATAATTTTATTCCCCAATTATTTGATATTTAAATTTTATTTCGAATTTCTTATACTATAGATAATATCTGGGCCTTGGCTATATGATTTTTATGTCATGATTTTGTTCTACTTGTATTGATATAAAATCCTAAAAATTAATCCAGATTTTGATTAATTGCAACCAAATACTTACTCCAAACCTAAATTAATATTTGAGAGAAATTAACTTAATTTTCTTATTGAACTCAAAATAAACCATTCTATTATATTTTTTATAACCCACTTTGTTTTTCAACTATAAAACTCTTTAAATTCTGTTATTTTATTAAAAATACTTTCAAAACTACCCCATGTTTTTAGTTATTTTGTTTTGAAAAAACAAACTATAAACCACAAAATATCATTAAGATATGAATTAGGGTCTTCCCTAGAACACATATAATCATAAAAAACAATTAAATTTGACATGTCAAGACAACACGATCAATTAACACTGTCATATTTTCATGGAGAAAGAAATCCATCAAAGAAGAAGACTTTGATTCCAAATTAAAATTATTCAAAAAGAATAAATATAATAAAACATAATTAAATATATAATAAATCAGTGTTATAATACCGTATTAAAATAGAAATCATTATAAACCAAATAATGGGTTTGATTAAAGAAAAGACCCTACCTTGAATTCCTATTGTGTCAAAAATCATCTAACCTCTTGTATTATAAACAAAAATATTATAATAATTAATTCCATAAAATTATTCATTTATTTTTCTTTTTATACCCTCTATTTAAAATAATTTATTAGACTCATATTAGATAGTTATAGTTTATTTTAATTATCAAATACTAGTATTTTTTTTGTTTCATACAAGTTTTATAATGGTGGTTTTGGTTCTCATTTATTGATACCAAGTTCATCATTCATTGATTATTCAAGATAGTGGAATCATTTAGTTTATATTATTTCTATAGAACAATTTTCAATTGATGGAAGTCATGATTATGGTTTGTGAAAATGGAATTTATGATGAACTTGATTCAAGTAATTTGGTGATAACAACATGTTAATTTATATAGATCGTTAATTTTTTGTGTTACCCATAAAAAACCATATTTATAAAATAAATTACCCTATAATATAATATATTGATAGTAATTAATTTTCCATTATCATATATTATAGAAATTTATAGCATCATTTATGTAGGTGGTTAAACCGACACAAACAAGAACATGCTACAATCTATGCATGATTATGAATATTAAATTGATTCTTTTATTAAAATATCATTATTATAAAAGTATAATGATATTATTTATGATTTATTAAGGTTATTAATCTAATTAGAGTAGAGGTGGATGAAAAATACAGTGAATAAATGAGTAAAGAGTGGATTATACTCACATTGAGGGCTTGATTATTACTTTAAAGGACCTCTTGGAAATAGGGGACTTGGGAAACCTTATTATGACTAGGGGATACCAAATATAGAATAGGGGTCTAGGAAAGGAAAAATTTCTAAGTATTAAAGATTAATTAAAATTATTGGAGTGGCTTGGAGTGGGTGGAAGTGATCTCCTTTTATATTTTAAAATGAGGGACATTTCCTTGGAAACTTAAGTTTGGTGAGTGGTAATGATGGAATTACATGAGGGTTAGGAACCATAGTTAAAGTAATTTTGGTGATACATGTGGTTATAACTTACACAATAAACAAATTTCTTCTACATTGTCTAAGTGAAAGGTTGATTTAATAAAATTTTATCCATGGAAGATTACCTCTTTTGAACCTTTGTTTACTTGTTTAATTAGTTTCCATTGTATGATTTTATAAAATATATTATGACCCTTCTTAACCAATTTTATTGTGTTTATTATGAAATTTGAATCAAATTAGAAGATATTATTTTTAGAAAAACTGTTTTTGTAGAAAAATGAATATTTAAATATTAAGTGTTATTCTTGTTATTTATTATACATTAATAATTAAATGGTTGTATATATATATATTTACATATTTAAAAATTATTAATCATTTAGAATATATCAATTTAATTAATTTATATAAAAATTACACAACATTTAAAAAAAATAATTCATTGTAAATTACTATTTTACCTTTATCACGATAACTAAATTTTACATCTGTAAATTATTTCTATACTTAAAAATGAAATTGACCATATTACCTAATTTCAATATTATAATTCAAAATAATAACTCGATTTAATTTTATACAATTTTAAAAGGGATTAGATATATTTTTAATATAAAAACACATAACACATAGAAAAAAATATTTTAAAAATTATATATCTTTAAGCATAAAATGAATTTTTTATTATTACATAATATTTAATAAACATTAGATGAATTTTAATTTATAATATTATCAATAAATTTTATCAAAATAATTACTCAGTAGTGATTAATTAAAATTACATAGAAAATTAATTATTTAAATGATATCAATTTTTACCATTAAATGATTTTAGCTTCATTTATAACCTATTGATAACAAAGATATCAATGATTATTATTATTTTTATATGTACAAATGACAAATTTCAGTTAATATTCCAAATTTTAGAATCTATGTTTGAAATAAAAACATATAATATATAATAAAAAAAGATTATGAATAAGAATTTTTTTTGTGTGTAAATGAATAATTAAATTTGTATTCATCATTAATAATTAATTATTTCTTAGATGTTATTAATTTAAATTAATGATCATTCACTTTTATCAATACATTTTATCTAATTCTTTATTTAAAAGTAAAAATTTTAATTAAAATATATATTCTTTAAAAACAATTTCTTTAAAATAAAGGGTATTTTCAACAATGAATTAATATCATTTAATTATATTAAAAAATAATTTTTTGTTGAAAATAAGTTATTTATAATGAATCTTCATATGCTTTATAATCTAAATATACTTCATGCATATCAACTTAATAATGATAATTCCAAACTGGTAACTTGTTTACCTGTATTATACCCAATGACTACATACCCCTTTTACAATGGCTATATTACCCCCATTAACTCATATAAATTCACTCAATTCAAACTTCATAATGCACACTTATCATTCAATAAATTTTCATGAAGGAATTTTCATAACTCTTTCTCCTTTAATAATGATTTTTAATCATTGTAGGTTTAGTTATACTAATGTCGATTCTCAAGGGTGATGATGATATAAGGGATATCTTAGTTTTAATGATATTATTAATTTCTCTTTATTGTACCATTTTAATTTATTCACTTTTAATGGATGTAATCATCCATGGTATCTAATATTACATGGTATATAATACATTATTTCATGTAAATTTATTTTAGTGTTCTATTATGAATTAATAAAGTTTCATTAGTTTGATTCATATATTGTATGACTCATTTTATAATAAATTCTAATTATATTAGAATAATAAAAGAAATATTTTATAATTATATATTTATAATTTACATAATTAAAATGGGTCCAAAAACTTGGGGTGTTACATGGAAACACCATGTAGTTTGTCCCTAACATGACTCATCTTACTTGAGTACACAATGAGTACCACCAAAGTCCCCACACATCATGTAACTTATTAGGAATTCCTTGTATATTGACCCAATCATAGAAGGTATATTCTAGTAAATGAACCAACTACTTCCTAGGGGTGAAATATCATTTCCCAAAAAGTACAAGACATATTTTTTTTAGGTTAAGTGTTTTTCATAAATTCTTACCCAAGACTCAGATTTTGGTATATGAGTAATCCATCCTGATCATTTTTCCATATAGAACAAAATGCTATATCCCTCGCTAATATTGTAGTTGGGAGATGAGAAAAAGTGTGTATTTTTGGTATCTATATTTTTTAGGGCCAACGGTTAGTTTCAAGCATGATGGTTTGAGTGGACACACGATCAATAACTCTCCTAGTGATGGGATGATGATAGATCATGATTCATCTATATTATCCCAATATTTTTGTACTCCCCTACATAATCGTGAAAAAGTCTTACAAATTAGGCATGGGGTCAATACTCCCTTGGTTCCAACATGGAAAGGGACCCCTGAATGACATATAGAGACAGTAACTCCCTCACTCATAGGGAATAATATCTATACCCATATAGTTATATACTCCCTTGTTTGATTTAATTTTCTTAATGAGGTTCAAATCCTATGCCAGGGTTTGGGAATCCCATGACAGACACACATACTTTAGTGAGGCATGCCCCCCATTATAGATTTTGTGAGGTTACTTGGCTTTTTTAATGGATGAAAAATTATATGAGGAAGGTTTTATTACTCCTGTTATAAACATCCATTCCCTAGAAAGGTACATATCCACTAATATGTTTCTATATAAGAAGCATTGAATTTCTGAGAATTGAGATATTTGGATTCTTTGGGTATTTTAATGCCTCATGAATATTTATTACCTTAGAGATATTATTTATAGTTGGGATATCAAATTATAACTTTTTGAGCCCTTTAGTAGTGTGATAATACCTAGTTTATCATTTTATACTATCATTAATAGAATAAAGATATGATTTTTAGGTCCCCCCATTTCTATATGATGTCTAGTTGTAGTGTATATCTGGATTATTTTCTTCTTCTCAGCTCCTCTCTTATTTTAGAGTCTAATATGACATGTTTTTTATTCTATATTTTTTTGTTTTATGGGGTCCTAATAAGTATGTTTATACTCACCCAATCATGGTATTCATGCCCACATGTGTGTGTTTTTGTGAAAAAAATTCCTGGTTTAGAGGTGACACTAGTGGGTGTAGAGCTAGCAGAGATGGTCATGCTAATGCTTTGTGGTGTATGGTGGTACATGGTGGTGATGGTTACTGTCATAGGTTTATCCCCATGTTTTTATAACATGGGGGTGTTTTCACATGGATAAATTATATTTTACCTTGTGATTTTATGCTATACATAAGCATTCTCCCTTTTTGGTTTCCTATGCAGTGTTATACTAATTTGATGATGGATCATTCATGCATTATATATAAATAAACTATTTATTTATATATATTGCTAGTGCTTATGGTTATTTCTTTATATATTTGAGATGTATGCCTATTATAGGTTGATATAGTCAAATTCCCCCCATGTATGGTATACCTTCATTGTACTCGTCACTATCTACCAACCTAGTGAAGGTAGGCTTGTGATGGAACACTCAACTTAGCATAGACCCGGGGTGGGGTCCCAATGGTTCAGTTCATGTTAGAGGGAATCAAATTGGTTCAAGTCATAGGTACCATGTTTGAAGTTAATGGTATTGTAAAAAATTTCTTGGAAATTTCGGAAAATGATGTTAAGAGGTTTCTAGTTTCATTATCAAACCATTAAACCTAATGTTAGTGAAATGACCAACATATCCATTCATAAGGACTTGGATAATCTGTTAACCAACTCAAAACCTCGAGGAACCCATTTTAGGGTACATTCAGGATGGTACATAAATCATGTAGTGGTTATTTGTGATCTTTCATGTCCTTATCATTTTATCTCATCCATATATACTATAATCCTTTGGTTATATCCTATAAAATGAAGGATTTCACCTACATATAGCTAGATCGTATTCAAAGGTGGAGTCATGATGGGCCCATTCTATTTCTTCAGCCTTTAAAAAATTATTAGTTGAGGGATGAGGCATTTATTCAAAGACTTAATTGAGATATATTCTTTCCTCATAAGTAGAGAGAAAATATCCACCTTTTTTTCTTAGTATAGAAATTAGTGTGGACTAGATGATAATTCTCACTAAGCTAGAAGAGAATACCCATAGTCCAAGTTGACTACATGAGTTCAGAAAAAAAGGATTCATAGATTCCAAGGTGAATCTAATCCTCATATGAATGGTGTTTGGGTAGTGTTTTCAATTTACACAATTCATATGGTTTAAACACTCATAGACCTGATGGTGAATCTTGCATCGAGTTCTTTATATAGAAAAATGAACAATTAGTGGATGTTATATTTTTCAAAATCATGATGATATTGTTCTAACATGGTTGGATTTTTAGAACTAATACACATAACCAAAGTCATTAAGGACATTTTTATTTCTAAATATGACAACCCCTTTTTAGGGTGGAATAACCCTGTCTGAGTTTTCATTGAGGATCACAAACCTCACAAGGCACTCCCATGACCTGATTCGTAGAAGATTTATTCAATCTTGGTAGTTTTAGTGGAGATTTTAGAGATATAATTAGGGTTTGGGTTGGGATATTACACATCACAACCCATGATAGAGTAATTTAGAGAGCATTATGAGATAAGAGTGTTCTGGAATAGGTGCACTCAGTTTTGGGAACATTCTGATTTGTTTCCTAGGAGAATTCACAGTGGTGCTATGGGTGGACCACCATGTTAAAGATATAATTAGGACTAGGGAACTTCCCATTGAAGATATTTTCCTAATGAGTAGTTATTGAGGTTTCGAAATCATTGGCGTAGAGATAGATATAGGTGGATGAAACATTTATCCACTCCCACCAACACCACCTCCAGAGTAATAGTTAGAGATGTAGGAAGATTCACACAATGGAGTACTATTGTCAGGTTTCCCCCAATGTGTCTAAAAGTATGATTTTTTACCTTTATTTAGAGACCTTCATACTTGTTTATGTATATGTGATCTATTCTTCCTAAACCATATTTTTAGTAGTTATATTTTTAATGGAACTTCTATACAGGTCTTATCAACTAGATAATTTCCAATGATGGAAATTGTATTCCACTTACACTTTTAGTGAATTGAGTTTATCATTTGTAATCAAATATATCTTTACTGGGAATCATTCATGGGATAAACGAGACTTGGTGGTATCATCCTTAGTGTTTATTGGTTACCACTAGTATTGCATGATGATATGTGGTTAAGAAAACAAGGCGACACCGACATTCGTTAGTGAGTGGAACCCACTCAAGTACGGAGAGAAGGTCTAACCCTCAAGAAGTTATAGGCATATTCTCATTTGATGGTAATAATTTCATTATAGAAAATAGAAATAGTTGGGTATTTAATTCATGTGAATGTGAAGGAATACATGAATTCTTCCATAGGATGGCCCATGGTTGTCCCTTGATGGGAGTCCGATATATGAATTGATGTATATTTAAAAAATGATTTATGTATTCTTTGATATAGAATGATAAATTCCCTTTTTATGTTCACATGAAACATGGGCGAAATTTTTTCCTATACTGGTTCATGGAGGAGAATTTTGGGTATTTAGGGATTTTCCTAGTCTTACCATTAGAGTTCCATCTTTGCAATAAATATTTGTAATGTAAGTTCTAGGTTTACAGAGAGTTTTCTATGAGGAATATTGGTTAATAGTATATAGTGGAAGATATAATCTATATAGTTTGAGGCTATGGTGGATAATGAGATAAGAGTGATGCAACAATGGTCTTTTGGATGACTATATTGGTTGGGGATCCCATGCTTAATTAATAGAGGATACACTTGAAAAATTAGCCCAAAAAATAGTTGTTTAATGATGGGGGAGGGATATGTTTCTCACTTTAGATCAATGGTGGTGGTCCCACACCCTCCATTCACATGATAGGGGTACATAGTGGTGATATTAATTGAGTGGTCTTCTGTGACAAGCTATTCTTATGTGACTGATCTAAAGTTTTTCCCAGAAGGAGGTATCAAATAATCCACTTCCCCATGTGGTTAGTAGTTTTCCCATAACATTCGTATTGAACATTAAGAAGGATATTTTTAGTTAGGATCACCAAACTAAAGCTTGGTAATTAATAGTATATGTCTATAAGAGTATTTATTAATTCTCATTATGTGGCATTTATAGATTTGTGTTAGAGGATTTATTTCTAAAGTATTTGGTTTTTAGTTGCTCGAGTTATGATATGTGTTATCTTGGGTTATGGAGCTCCAAGAGAAAGGTCATCTGAATGGTCAAGACCACCCACATTGAACTATATCACACGACACCACCAATAATCATGTAACATTCCATCCTGGCTGCCACACACCGGTGCCCCAAACTGGTTAGTCAAATGACCTCAAGCACACCTCTCCGTATGCCAAAGGCTGTTGAATAGCAGTGAGGGAAAGATATATTGATCATGGGGAGGCTATAAGCTCTTTTATTAGATTAATTCACCAACAAAAATAAAATAACAATAGTAGAATAACATATAAACAAGAACAATACCAATATCACGTGATAACCAAAACTGGAAATACCGTAACAAGCTAAAGTAGTAAACAATACCATGCTAAAGTATTTGTCCAATGTCTAAAATGAAAACTCAAAAGTAAAGACATAGAAGTATCCTCAATTGGGTCTCGAACCACATCCAGTTCCATCATCCAATCTCCATCCCAACCCAACCATCTACCTCAGGGCCTTTACACTTAACCTTTCCATAAAATTCAAAGTCTATTCAGGTACCGATTATTCCACCTGAGTAGGGTACGAGTATAACTTAGTAAGCCACCACCAATGGTGTCTAAAACAATATCCATTCAAAATAAAGTTTATGTAGTTGTATAAATAAATAATTAAAATTCATAGTAAATAATTATCACATTATCAATTAATAATTATTTAACCACATCATCTGATAGGTTCCCATAGACACCCCTACCTCAAACCCTTATTCAGCTCAACCCAGAGCCTAAAGTATTCCTAAGTGATGTTATAACTCAAAATACCATTGTTACAATTATTTAATTCATACTTTAATGCCCATTTTACCATTCACACATTACACAGTAGAATGGCCATGTTCCCATTATTTAATTCACAGCTAAATGACCATGTTACCATTCATAACACATACATTAGAATGACCATGTTACCATTATTTAATTCAAAACTAAATGACCATGTTACCATTCATACCTTACACATTATAATGACTATGTTCCCATTCTTTAATTCACAACTAAATAAGCATGTTTCCATTCAATAAATAATTGATTCAACAATTAATTATCCACATCAATTCCATTAAAAATTCCACAATTAGTTAAATTTAATAATTTATATTATTTAACTCAACAATTAAATAATCACATAAACCCCATAAATTAATTCTCAAATTAATTGAGTATGTTAAAAATATTAATTAATTCATAAATTAATTAATTAAAATCTATAACTCAAAATACTATAATTAATTTCATAATTAATTATCTTTAATCAACAATCTCTATAACACATAATTAATTTGATAACTAATTATCTCAATAAAGAACTAAATATCTCATATTTAATTGACCAATTATTTATCCCCGAATCCCAAATTTCAGAATTCCTTCATTAATTAATTTACTAAATTAATTAATTAAACTAAGAAATTCAATTTCAAAACAACTCTAGAAATTTTACAATTTGAAAAATCATGACCATGGTATTTGAATTCTAGACCACCTGCCTCAATTAATTAATGAATGTTCACCCAAAGAAAATCCCCAAATATTTAGCAGAGTAATGGCGTAGAATGGGATCCAGATTTATAACCCTAAATAAAGATAAAAAATTCAAGATCTATTCTATCTAGATATGGATCCACATTGATAGATATAGATTCATCCAATCTGGATCTAGATTTAAAAAAATAGAGGACCACATCCCACTAAAAGAAAGAGAGAAGAAAGAAGGGGGGATGAAAAACCAATGAGATATGATCCACTTAATGGGAGGGACTAAGATATTTGATATGGGATTAAAATAAGAATGATTGGAGGCTAAGAAGGCTTGGAATTCATCTGTAGAGGTCCAAAATAGTGAATTATGCCCTATGGTTGAATGAGGGTTGAATTGGAGTTAATTAAGGGGTCCAGAAAATTTTAAAACTAATTTTTGGACTAAAACAATTCCCACACACAGTTTTCCATAACCGTGCACATAAACCATGAAAATATTTTATAGGGGTGCATGGTTTGAAAAACCATGCACCAAACTTACAAAACCCCACTGTCCAGGGATACACGATTTTCTAGGCTGGGGTGCATGATTTTCTCTAACCATGTGCCAACCTTGGACTGCCCTTTTTCTCTAATGTTTCACAATATTCACCCAATTCACCCAATTGTAAAACCCAAATTAAAAGTACTCAAGAAAAGGAAAAAGTGTACCTACAATCAAGATCAATTCATCTCTAAAAAAGACTAGGATCTTACAATCACCCCACCTTATAATAGCTCATCCTCGTGCTCCACTTCCAAGAATCTCTATGATTTCGAGTCATAAAGATCGGGCCACTAAACCCTAATATCTTCTTCCCTTTCCCATGTTTCCTCCCTCACATGCCCATGTTTCCACAATAAATTAACTTTTGGAATTGTCTCTCCATACAACAATTTAATAATATGATCCAACATAAGTATCAGATGCTCCTCAAAGGATGCATCTATCTCATGCTCAACATCATCCACATAGATCACATGATAAGGTTTGGGGTAATACCTCCATAGTTGTGACACATAGAAAACCTCATGCATAACATTGTACTTATATAGAAGAGGCAATTGGTACACCACTAGACCGATTCTCTCTACCACCTCAAATGGTCCAATGATCCTAGGTGTCAATTTTCCCTATCTCCATATCTTGTAGTGACCCAACCTAGGTGAAACTTGAAGGAATACATGATCACCCTCTGTAAACTCTATGGTTCATCGACACCTATAGGTGTACAAATTTTGACTCCTCAGAGTCATAGACATATATTTCTGAATCAAATATATCCTCTATAATGTCTATTGCATGAGACTTAGTCCCAACAACTCAAATTCATCTACCTCCATCTAGAATATAAGTGATCTTTATGTCCTCTCATAAAGTTCCTTTTATGGTTCTATCTATATCATTTCATGAAAACTATTTTTATAAGAAAAATACTCTAAATCCAAGTGTTTCTCCCAAGATCCATCTAAGTTTATAACACACGCTCACAACATATCCTAAATAACCTATATAGTACACTCTGACTTCCCATCTGCTTGTGGGTGGAAAGCCGTACACAATGAAACCTATGTACTGAGTGAATTATATAAGCCCTTCCAGAATCATAAAGTAAAATGAGAGTCACAATCAGAAACATTAGTATATGTAATCTTGTGTATATGAACTATCTCCTAAATATACAAAACTTATGGTTGATCCACTGAGAAGGTATCTTATATAGACAATAAATGAGCTAGTTTTGTCAGTCGATACATAATCACCCAAATAACATCATTCCTCTAAGGCATCCTCGGGAGACCCACCCTGAGGTCTATGGAAACTGCATCCCATTTCTATTCCGAAATGGGAAATGACTGTGGAAATCCTCTAGGTTTTTGATGCTCTACCTTTACTTGATAATAGGTGATATCATGAATCTAGATATCTATTTTTTTATTCCTTATCACCAAAACTATCATCATATGTAATGGTAAATTTTTCTCACACATGGATCTATTGCCCACTTTGAGGCATGAAATTAACACATCATCTTCTCTTGCATACTTGTAGACACAATAACCCAATTCCTAACATAGATGATCTCTTCCTCATCTATGATTCAATTTTAAGGTGACTCCCCTACTTCAAGGCTTTCCCTCAAGGGAATTTTTTTTTGAACCTCATACCACCTATCCATGATCCATCTCAAATGTTTAGAATCCAATGAAACTAATAAAAACGTCATATTCTCCTGAATCCCTTGAACTGCAATGTGTATCTCAGGAAATAAATACATCATCTTCTACTCAACACTAGACTCCAGAAACACTTGAGTCAGAGTTTTCCTGCTCAAAGATTCTACAACACTATTCACATATTCAGGTGTATTTTCCAGTTGAAAATCAAATGAATGCATATAATCAACCTATCTCCACTAGTGAAGATTTAAGTATTTATGTGAAAAATGTACTTTAAGATCTTATGATCAGTATACATAGTAAACGTTTCTCCCAAAAGATTGTCCTGCCAACAATTTAAGTCAAAAACCACTTCATCCAACTCAAGACCATGCAAAGGGTATTTCCATTGATGAGGCCTCAACTTATGATACCCATACACCACAACTTAGTCTCCTTGCATTAATACAGATCCACATCCAATCCTAGAAGCATCACAATACACCGTGTACTCTTCACATGGATTAGGTGGGTTCAATATTGGTGCTATTTTGAAATAATTCTTCATCTCCTGAAAGGAATCCTCAAATGTTTCCAACCATTCAAAATTTATCCCCTTTTTGGTCAAGCTTGAAAGCGGTGCTTCCAAATGAGAAATGTCATGAATGAACCACCTATAATATCCATCTAATCCCAAAAATATATGGATATTGAACATGTTCATGGGATGCTACAAAGAAACCACTGCCTGAAACTTCTCTGTATCCACTAACGTACATTCCTCCGAGATGATGTGACGTATGAAGTGTACCTCATCAATACAAAACTGGAACTTAGATAGATTTGTGTATATTTTATGCACTCTCAGTGTATTCAAGATGATGTAAATTTTTCAGGAATGATCATCATAAGTCAGGGAGTACACCTGAATTTCATCCAAAAGCACTACCACAAACTGATCCATGTATAGATAGAAGACTATGTTCATAAGTCCATAAACACTACAGGTGCGTTTGTCAACCCAAATGGAATTATGAAGAACTTATATAGGCTATACCTACTTCTAAAAGTAGTCCTTGGTATATCAAAAGTCCAAAATTTCAGTCGATAATACCCCAATTTCAAGTCAATCTTTGAGAATACACAAGCTCCTCTTAACTGGTGAAACAGATTGTCAATACATGGAAGAGGATACCAGTTCGTCAAAATCATCTGGTTCAACATCCAATAATCAAAACATAAGCAAAAACTCCCATTAGCATTATTTGAAAACAAAATAGGTTAAACCCAATTAAATGTACTTGGATGGATAATTCCCTTATCCTCAAACTCCTCTAGCTGAGTCTTGAGATCTTGAATCTCTTTCGGTTCCATTCTCTATGGTGGAATAGAAACCGGCTCTGCCCCTAACATGAGATCAATGGTGAATTTCGCATCAATCTTAGATGGTTACCCTGTAAAATCTTAGAGAAATACATCATGAAACTAGTCCACTATAGTTATATGGAAATCCTTCCCAACACCACCATCATCTAGTAATAGACTAGAAACCTGGGCTATGAGTTCTCCCAATTGCGAATTAATTGACCCTTATCGACATTCTTGGATATCCCACTCTCCATAGTCAATGTAGTTTTGACCTTTAGAAGATGTAAAAGTTACACTCTTATAAAAAAATTAAACTGGTATTGGTATGGGGCTACCCAGTCCATACCCAAAATTAGGTTGAATCCTGACATATCTAGGATGTAGATATCCCACATAAAACAATACTCACCGACTTTGAGAGAACACCCTTTGTATAAATAAATGTCTTTAGATAGTACTCCCAATAGTTTATCTACAGTCATAACCCTACTCACAAAATTCAGTATCAGGCTTAAACCATTCACAAGTTTTAC
The DNA here is from genome assembly GCA_963277665.1 of Viscum album. Lineage (NCBI taxonomy): Eukaryota > Viridiplantae > Streptophyta > Magnoliopsida > Santalales > Viscaceae > Viscum > Viscum album. The sequence continues at coordinate 848,377,740 of OY728166.1, read as the reverse complement.
AGAAATAATGAAATGAGAGGTGATAGTATCAAATAAGGCACTAGATAAAGTATAGGCTACAATAATATTAACTCTCACTATCGATGGTCCGACCTCGTTATCCACAATTATAGGTTTTACCACATGAAATTTTCATACCCCTCTTCCCTGTGATGCAGTCTGACTCCCCTGTGCTACACTACTCTGCTAATATGGGAGCTCTTTCCCCAAAGTACCACATCCAATATCTCTACCTTCGTGGCCAATAGAACTCCAGCTCCTAAACTGATATAGTGAATAATATCCCCTTCCTACACTCTGAATTTTCCCAACTCCACCCTCATTTCACATCTATCATATGGTCGTTCAAAAATTTTATTTATGTCCCATTTTTCCACAAGATCGACACTCTACTAGTGGTTAGGGAATTTTTCTCTAGAAGTGACCTGACCTGCCACACTGGTGATAGATCACTCAATCAAGGTTCTGTAGCCCTATTCCCTCTGTCTGGGTGCTCTATTTCCCATTACCTTGGCTAACGCTGTTGTAGCGACACTCCCTACTCTCAAGAGCCACACATCTTGATCATCCAACTGAATCTATATCTCATGAATTGGAATCCTCTTTCAGGTTCCCCTTATCTATTAGAGGTTGATCTACCACCTCATAAAACTTCTTTAATCGAAAACGATTAACTTAGGACTTAATCTCACATTTAGGACCATCTTAAAAATATATTGTCATAGATGTCTCGAAACCTTCCAATGCTATTGAAAAGCATTGAAAATCTATAAAACATCCAACAAAGTCTATCATAGACATACTCCCATGAGTCATCCTCATGAACTCATCATCTCCCTCTTGCCTCAACGTATCTAGATAGAAGTGCTCCAAGGAAATATCCAAAAAGTCCTTTCATAACATACCATCAACCTATCTAGTCCATGCCTGAACATCCCACTAGTTCTTCACTAATTCTCGTAGCATGTAAGCAACGAAATTGACCCTCCTCTCTTAAGGATTCTCCAAGTGGTCCTGTATAGTCTCAATAGAGTCAACCCAGAACTTAGCTTCCTTGGGTCCACATTCTATAGTAAAAATTTGAGGGTGCAGCAACTGGAACTACCTCATCAGAACGATCATAATTTTTACAACCTCCCCTAGGTCTCTTCCCATTAATTACATGAACTAAGAAAAGTTTTCTTGTAACTACTCTCTGATATCTTCACCCTCCACAATTGATTAATTAGGTTCTATCATTAGAGTATCATTCCTAGTCATGTCCTCCGGCTATCCTCTCAACAAGCATCGTTATGGAAGCATAATCTCTATAATAAAAAACATTCACCTTAGGACATAGTTCAAAAAAAACAACATGTTTAAATAAGAGGGAAACACAACAATCCACATAAAGTCTTTTCCTAAACCCTTACCTCATGGTCAAAAACTGAGGTGCTATCACTATCCTTAACAATTATACACATAGGTCTTCATTAACAAGGGTAAAAACATTCTCATTATTCAATTTTATAATTTATTAAACCATTTATTCTCATCTTGAATCATTTTTAAATCCTTCACAATTTCATGTATGGTGTCATTTTTATTTAAATTTCACAAGCAAGGAAAAATAGTTCAAGTTCAAAAACTCTCCCATAACCCTTTCTCTCATGAATTCCTAAAACTTTGCATGACACAATAACCATGAGTTCCTTGAATGATGCATAAAAACTCAACTCACATGCCATTCTAGGACACAAGTAAAATCTCAAAATATATCAAAATCAATATTCACAACACACAAAAAGTGTCTCACCCAAGGTGAAATAACATCAATTGTAACATCAAAGAGAAATAACAACAATCCCACCCTAGGTACTTGGGTTCTCCCCCATATATGGGTTAACTACTCCCATGAATGAGATCATAAACAAGACTTTACTCTTCATAGTCTCATGTCTAACTTTCCTAAATAGTAAGATAAAAGAAAAAGAAAATAAAACTACTATGATACCACTTTTTAATATCTCTACCTTGGTACTACACACCGGTGCCCTAAACAGGTTGGTCACATGACCTAAAGCATACCTCCCCATTCACCAGAGGCTACCCACTAGCAATGAAGGTATGATATATCGATAATGGGGAGACTATAACCTCTTTTATTAGAGTAATACACAAGTGGAAATAAAATATCAATAGCTGAATAACATATAATCATTTACAATAACAATATCACGTGATAACCAAAAATGGAAATACCATAACAAACTAAAGAAGTAAAAAATTCCATGCAAAAGTACATGTCCAATGTATAAAATGAAAACTCCAAAGTAAGTACACTGAAGACTCCCAAAGTGAGTCTCAAACCATGTATGGTTCCCTCATCCAATCTCTATCCCAACTTAGCCATCTATCTCAGTTCCTTTACCCTTAACCTATCTAGAAAAAAAAAATTCTATTCTGGTACTGATCAGGAAACCTATGTAGGGTGTGAGTACATATCAGTAGGCCACCACCAATGACATCTAAAAATATAACTAGTAAAAATCAAGTATATGTAGTTTTATAAATTAAACACTAAAATGCATAAGTAAAAAATTATCACATTATCAATTAAACTTTATTTAACCACAAAAACCCCTAGGTTCCCACAGACACCCATACCTCAATCCCTTATTTTTCTCATATTGAAGCCCAAATTACTCCCAGGTGATTTTATAACTCAAAATTCCATTGTTACCATTATTAAATTAATACTTTAATTCACATGTTACCATTTAGACATTACACAATATAATAACCATGTTCCCATTCATTAATTCACAACTAAATGACCATGTTACCATTCATACCACATATAATAGAATAACAATGTAACTATTCTTTAATTCAAAACTAAGTGGCTATGTTACCATTCATACATTACAAATTAGAATGAAAATGTTCCCATTAGTAAATTCAAAACAAAATTTCCATATAATCATTAATCACATAATTAATTAAATAATTAATTATCCACTTCGATTCCATTACCAATTCAAAAATTATTTAAAAATAATTAATTCCACTAGTAAACTCAATAATTAACAAATCAAATAAACCCCTTTAATTAATTCCCTAATTAATTAAGTATGTAAAGCCCATTAATTAATTAATTAATTAATTAATTAATCAAAATCTATAACTCCAAATATTATAATAAATTTACAAATTAATTATATATAATAAATAATATACCTAACTCATAATTAATTATACAAAAAATTATCAATCAAAAACTAAATATCTCATAATTAATTCACCAATTAATTATCCCAGAATCCAAAATTTCACATTTCCTTTACTAATTAATTTACCAAATTTATTAATTCAACTGGGAAATTCAATTTCTTAACAACTCTATATGTTCTAAAATTTTAATACATATAATAAAAATCACAAATATTAGATTTTAATTATATAACACCAACCTCAATTAAATGACAAACGATACCCAAATAGAAATTTCCAAAAATTCAGTAGAGTAACAGTGTAAAAAGAGATATGGATCTATAACCCTAAATCAAGATTAAAAAATTAAAGATATATTCAATATAGATATAGATCCACAAGAATATATGTAGATTCACCCAATATAGATCTATATATATCAAAACAAAGGAAAAAATACCACTAAAAGAAGGAGAGAATAAATGAGGGATGGAAAACCAACAGTATTGGATCCACTTACTGGGAAGGATGAAGATCTTCAATTTAAGCTTTGCATCGCGAAGAATGATGGTTGATAAGTCTTGGAATTCATCCGTACAGCTCCAAAATCATGAAATAGGTCATAAAGTCAAATGGAGGTTGAATTAGAGTTAACTAGAGGGCCTCGGTAATTAAAAAACTTATTTTGGGGCAAAAAAAATTCCCGCACACAATTTACTAGGAAAGGGCACACAATTTTCCCTAAATGTGTTCCTAAACCATGCACCTATTTTATAGGGGTTAATAATTACTCCCAAGAGGGTGCATGATTTGAAAAACCGTGTGCCAACTATGAAAAACCCTACTATACAAGGTTTCATGGTTTGTTGGGATGGGGAGGGTGGTTTGCTTTAACCATTCACCAACCGTGCACTATCCCTTTTTCTTCCATTTTTCTCAATTTTCATCCAATGTCACCCCAAGGTAAAACCTAAATGAAAATTACTCAACAAAAGGAAAATGAATACCTAATATAAAGATCGATTCATCTGTAGAAAAAGTTGGGATCTTACAGAGCAGTGGTATGATGGTAGGAAGTTTAATGAGTGTATTCTTGTTTCTTGATGTTCTCATTAATAAATTTTTTTGAAGGTTTGAAAATAGAAAATCAGTTTGTTTTCAATGGAATAAATAAAAATGTTTTGGGATAGAGGTATGGATATAGGTTACCAAAGATGTTTGGGAAAATATTGGGTAGAAAGGCTCAGTTTTTCCTTGATTGTTTTTCTAGATACATTGGTGTATAATATTTTTCTATAGGGGATGATAAGAAGCTAAATATTGATCAGAAGAGTGTACTATCTTGTAGTTTTTATAGATTTAGTTTGAATATTCATTATATACTATATAGAGGAGTCCAACACTGATAGATTGTACCTATGATATAGTCATATGGAATTCTATTTAATTGCAGTTAGTATAAATATCCCCATGACGTATTCTTAAGGATAAACCATTAAAAGATGGATACTAGTTGTTTATTGTTTTACTTCATCCCTACAGTTGGGAGACCTTTGGGTGAGAAAAGTTTTTTCGGTGTGGAGGCCTAGAGAGACTCGTATAATGAGAGATTATTCTTATACTATGGTTTAGTTTCAAGATAAATTTTAACATATACCACTTGTGATAGAATATAAGCACAAATAAAGAAGTGAATATTGGTATGGTGATAGGATATGTTCTTCACATGTATAGTCATGTAAATTTTTTTTATATAGTTTGGATCACTAGAGGTAAATAAAGTACGCCTGTATAATGAACCTAGATTCACATACATAGATATTACATTTTAATATATGAATATTCAATTCATCTTATAAAAAAATGCATGAGGACCATAATGGTTTAGTGTCTTTGGAAACTTGGATACATAAATAACTAGTTTACAAGTGAACTACATCATCTTCCAGTATGTTCTTCACAAAAATCATCCTTCTATGAAATATCATACATAGTACCTTTTTTTATAACCTAAGGAAACTAAACATAAGAAATGTTGAGCTCAGATGCTTAATAATGGTAAATAAGGGAGATATTAATGATCACATAAGCATAAAATGGGTATAAGGGCATGAGAACATGAGTTTAAAATTTGAAAAATCCATACCTTTCATATCAAATATCATAATATTGGACATGGAATAAAGCTTAGCAGTTCATAAAACATGAATCATAAATAAAACAAAGAACATGATCCATGAGCACATGACACTGGCATAAGAAATAGATTTTTTGTATACACATAAGCTTATAACATTTGGAACATGTATAAATTGGAACAGGGTCACTCATTAAGTTAAGGACATTAAATCACACCCCCTCATAAACTTATGAAAATTAAATATAGGTCCATTCACATTCTTATAGACATGAAACAAGGTCCACGCATAGCCATATTGGCATGAAACTAGGTCCACACATAACCTCATGGAAATGAAACCATGTTCAGATATAACCTTTTTCATATGAAACCTGGTCTATACATAACCTTATACATATGAAACTCGGTCCACCCATAACCTTATGGATGTGAAACCATATCAAAAAATAGAATTGTGAAAATGAAATCATGTTCTTAAATAACATAATAAACTCATGAGTTATTCATATTTACCCAATACATAGTATGGAGATATAGTTTCTAACCATAAAATAATCCCTGAATTTTTGTGCCATAATATCATAAAATATTTATCATATCATTACCCAAGAAAATGAAATAGGTTTCATAAATATTTCTTCATAGTACAACCTGCGGAAAGAATAAGGTTTCATAAACATCATGTCATCATAATCATAATAAATATAGAAAAAGAATCAGGATGGTATCATTATATCACATCACTAGTAAATATTAAGTAACATCAAATTATATCATATTATTTTTAAAATGATTTTGAAATATCACTTGGAACATTTCTTAAGGATAATACACTTTCCACTTTAAAATATTTTCCTTAAAATATACAAAATTCGTAAATATTAAAGAAAAATTATTATCTAAAAATAAACTTGTAAACTTGTAATGGAATCCTTAAATCATTGATCAGTTATTATGGTAGGAAATAATATTAATGTAGTATATGTTGAAACCTAGATTCCTTTTATATTTTCAGTAAAAGTCAAAAGGGTATTGTTTGGAAAATGATAAGAATATTACTTTTAAACCATTTTGTAAAAAATAAAACATGGTTAATTTTTTCAACCAATCATTGGATAATAGTAAATTATTTATTTAAAATAATTTTTGAAAAATAATAATTGGAAGAAAAATTATTTTTAAATGAAGAGATAGATAAAATCAGTTTTTTCTTACATTTTTTTTCTCTATAGTTATTAACAAAAGGAAAATAAAAGGAAAACATTTCTTCTTAAGAAATAACTATAGTATAAGAAAATTAATGATGTTATTGAGAAGTATATAATAATATTTCATCATAGGAAACTTATCCATAAACAATTTTGATATACAATTGGATTGTAACATAAAACCTTTACCACTTTGAGAACTTTTAAATCATAATCCCCATGAATGAAACAAAATTAGATGGATATGAATATCCAATTTTTTTTATAATTATAATAATAAATTTCATTCATTATTAATATATACACCACATAAATGAAACTAGTGGTGAATATGACACATGTCCTATGGAAATAAAAGTGACATGAAAATCCTTTACCTTAAGTATTGACTTCATTCATACAAAATGAAAAATCTTTTATAATAAATATAGTTTTAATATAAATATATTATAGAACCATAATCATATATATAATATCATATATTATTTACTTATAAACTTTTACCACTTTATTATAAACAATTATTTATTAAAATCACAGTTTCAAGTGATAACTGCTTCGTTTTTCATGTATGTTTTGGTTTGGTAGTTTTGGTCCATATAATTTGATTATGGATCCATCATATCTATAATTTTAATCAAGATATAAATATCATATAAATTAATTATAAAAATATTTAGAGTCATTCATAAAAGTTATATATAGAAAAATGAATTACACCCTTCATGGAGATGATAGGCCGTATGTACGCATGAACACTATTTCATTTTTTAATGGTTGGAATGGAAGAGAATTAAATTTAAATTAAAAATTAAAGAATATTTTTAATAAAATATAATATATATATATATATATATTTTAATCAAATCTATCATCATTACCATCCATTTTAAAATAAAATGAAAAACATATCACATCACTTTGTAGAGGCAGTAGTCCACAAATATGCATGAGTGACATTATCATTTTCCCAAAGATTGTAAGGTAAGGAGTTATATGTGATATCATAATTCCAAAAGTATTATTATATCATAAGTTTCATATAAATATGTAAAATACATCATTATATCCATCCATGAGAGGTTTTTATGGAAATAAATTACATCATTTTGTGAGGCGGTAGTCCACCGTACACACGATTGACTGTTTCATTTCCCATTTGATGGAAGAGAAGATGAGTATAGGTTATTCAATTAAAATAACTAAATATAATTATATTAAAATACTGGTGTTATTATTTCATCACATTAAGAGAAAATTTGAAGAAGTGTGAAGAATAAATAAAGTAAAAACACTCGGTTAGGAATGATATATATTCTTGGGATAACCACCTTAGGTTAGCACAAAAAGTCTTATTAGTAGGGTTTTATAATAAGAATAAGGAATCTATGACATGGGGAGGGAATTAAGAAATTTATTTTGTTAGTTATTTTCCAAACAAAAATTCTTTCGTAATTTCAATATAAGAGGAGAGTGGGTTTCCTTTTATAAGCGGGGGATTGGACACAATAGGAATTTTTAAAAGAAAAAGTTATACCCACATTTTAAACATGATAAAAGGCTGAAAATGTATATTTATAGAACCTTATAGGTGATAATATCACAATATTTAAATATAATATTAATCTAAAAAGTTTTTAGATCATTTTAACTATTATATTTTTAGTTTAACCCCCGATAAACATGTTTTAACCTTAACCATGATAATTAAGTTTAATTATTTTTACTATTCATGATGACCAAAAATCAAATTGTAATTATTATATAATATTAATTATTATAATTAAAAATATGGAATCTATTTTACCAAATTCAATTCATATAAGTGGAATAATATTTTTAAAAATTAAACTCACAGACACGATGGAAAATGGTTATTCAAATAAATTTTTTTCATAAGTATAGAACATTTTAATATCAAAATTCAATATGAAATTAACAAAAATGGATTAAATTGGGTTAATAAAGAAAAATTTAACTAATTATACTTTTAAAAACATATTAAAACAAAATGTAACTTTTAAAGCTTTTAAAAGAGAAGGTGTGTTTTTATAAATATCGATATTGTTCACTATTCATGAAAAAATTAACATTTTATAAAAATTATTAAAAAATTCACTCTAAGATAATTTATACATGTTGTTTTAAAAAAATTATTTCATTTTTTTAAAAAAATTTATCTAAAATTGAAATAATTAATTTTATTATCTATTAACAAAAAGTCAATGAAAATCATTTTTTTTGAGAAAAATGTATTTTCGAAGAATATAAAGACTTTACCAAAACTTAAGTATTTATATATCAATACATTTTATCTATATAAAAATTTAATACTTAATTTAAACAAAACTTTATTCCTATTCATTCCACTATGTTTAATTTCTAGGTTATAGCAGTTATGTTGTAAATAATAATATTAATAGTATAACGCATTTTTTTATAACTCAGTTTGCATGTAATGTAAGTTATCATAAAAATAAATTTATTTGAAAAAAATATTCCGAAAAATCTTGGGGTGTTATGTTATACCCCCCTTAAAATGAATTTAAACCTCAAAATTCCATCACTATGATACAAGAAACTGAGTATACATCTGCCTCATCATATTCTTGGGTTTCCATGTAGCTTCCTCAAGCTAGTAGTTTTTCCACAACAGTTTGACCATGGGTGTGGTATGTTTCATAGAAATTTCTCTATAAAATTCTAAATCTCCTCAAGTTATTCTTCATAGGAAAGATCATGATCAAGTGGTATGAATTTTGAGTTCATTACATGTGACAGACCAGGTATATACTTCCTTAAGAGAGATACATGGAACACATCATAGGCTTGAGAAAGGTTTAGTGGAAGTACCAAGTGATAATCTACCACCCCTAATCGATCAAGATTATTGAAGGGAAAAAATTTCTAGGGATTATATTTCATTTCTTCTCAAATATCATAACCATATTACATATATAAATTCATAGAAACACCTTCTCACCAACTTCAAATTCTAGATTACATTGATTATTACCATCTTAACTTTTCTATCAACTTTGTGCTCTCCGTATTTGTTTCTAAATTGATTTAACTTTATTATACATTTATTTAACTAGATCTAGTCCCAATATATTTCTTTCTCTAATTTTATCCCAAAAATTTTGATTTCAACACTTATTTCTATAGTGGGCTTCATAATGATTCATCTGAATGCTTGAGTGAAATCTATTTTTGTAAGAAAAACTCAACTAGATAAATGTGTTGATCCAAAGAACATTTGAAATCCATATAACAAGATCTTACAATATCTTATAGGGTTTTAATTATTCCCTTAGACTGAACATCTGTATGAGGATGACCAGATGTGGAGAAACAAAACTTCATATCCAAATCATATTGAATATTTCTCCAGAACTTCGAGGTAAACATTGAATACAGATCATATACAATAGAATGTGGTGCTCTATAAAACCTTTACACTCACTAAATGTATATCATATCAAACTGGTATCAAGAAAAATATTCTCTAATAGTAATGAAGTGTGATGACTTTTTATGGAGATCAACAACAACCTGTGTAGAATTATTCACTTTAGATGTTTTGGGGAGACCAATGACAAAATCCATAGAGATGTTTTAGTATTTCAATTATAGTATGGGTAATGGTTGTAACATCCCCTTAGACTTTTGTATCACATACTTAACTTGATGACATACCAATAATTAAGATAAAAACTCTTTAATATATCTATTCATTCCATCACACTAGAAATATTATTTCAAATATCTATAGATCATTGTACTTCTAGGATGCATAAAGAATAGAGAAATGTGGGCTTCCAATGAAATATCCTTCTTTAAATTAGGAATGGATGGAACATATACATGGTTTCAGAACATTATCATTCCATAATAATCAAGGTCAAACTCAGGAAAATTTGTAAACATGTTCTATATCTCAACATCATCCTTCTATGCCTCTTTAATCTTTACTTGGATTTATGGGTTAAAACTCATTTGAGAAAAATAATATTTATCCCTTTTACTTAAAATTTCTAGATTCATCCTTTGATAATCCATAAATATTTGATCTTTTTTTATCTAGATCATAGAAAATCTAGAAAGATACTTTCGACTCAAAGCATTAACCACCTTGTTTTCTTTCCCAGGGCGGTAATATATCAAGCAATCATAATCTTTAATCAGTTCCAACCACTTTTTCGAGAGCATATTCAACTCCATTTATGTGAATATATACTTTAAAATTTTATAATCAATATATATATCACACATTTATCCACAAAGATAACAAATCTATATCTTTAATGAAAAAATTACCATAACTAACTCAAAATAATGAGTTGGATAAATTTTCTCATGACACTTCAATTATCATGAGGCATAAGATATCTCCATATCTTTTTTAAATCCCATGGTTTTCTCTATGATAAAAAATATGTTCCCAAAATAAACTTAATCTTCATCTGTCACATATTTTAAAATCATTAATACTAATAAAGACATCACATATGCCAGTTATAGGAATTTAACCCTTATCTCCCTTCAATTGTGCGTTCTAGCCCTATGAACTTAAAGGATGTGACATGTTTTCCTTTTTACTAATTCTATATTAATATAATTATTATATATTCCTTAGAAATATGTTGAAAATATTTAAAAATAACCTCAATCATCAAAGTTTATATAATCCCAAAAGGTTATCAATACCTTTTAACTTATAAAAAGACCATTCTTCCTCAAATAACACTTCATGTTGAACTAAGAGTTACATATACGTTATTCCAATAAAATATGTCTTAAAATGTCATTAATCACATTAAAATCCCATCACTTAGAACCTAAAAAAGGGTGTCTATTAAATTAAACTTACGATTAACCTTAAACTCATAAATCCATGATGGTATATAGAACTATTATGTTAATCTTACATTAAGACATATATGCTTCTAAAATTTATGCAATACTTATAATTTTAATGATTATTATAACCAAAATACATGAGGAAAAAAAATACAACATAATTCTTAAATACCAATACATAAATACTTAAACCTTTTTACTTTATTAATTTGGTATAACAAAGTCCCTTCCTTGGTCTAGGGGTAACCCTTAGTTTAGGACGTTGATTCAGATAATTCCCAAGATACCCACATATTACACATCAAATTCCTTATCAATTCATTACTCTATGACCTTCATTTAGACATATAAAACATCTTCTCCTCCATTTTAGATATTATTATAGGTTATTATTTCCACCATCTTGTCATGTAGAAAGTTTAATATTATTTCCTCAATGTTTATTACCACATTAACTTTCATAATATCATTTATTCCTCCTATTTTTCATGTTAGGAATCACACCAAAGTTAAAATTATTAATGAAATATAAAGATAGATTATTGGGCATAATCACAATATATTTCTCTCTAATTATCATCTAATTTGGTTTCTCATAATCTCTAAATTGTCCATCACATTTAGGTTTAACATATTTCCTCATACTTCCATCCATTTACTAAAACCAAAAATCATTGTGTGAGAAAAAATACTCATAGTGGGAAACCACATAATCATGAAAAGCATTTATAAGATTTCTAAATCCTAAGACCTTACTTTTAATCTATGAATCTTTAGGATTAACCAAGGTCATTCATGGTCGCCATCTATTCAAATACTTTATGATAGTTCATAAAGAGTTTCTAAATTTCCAAAAAATATCCCTTGGGAGTGTCAAATCAGGTGAACAGTAAGGCCCATTATCATACACTGAGTGATGATTGAGTCAAATACCAATAAACCCTTTTAAGAGTTATTTACCCCAGTTATAACTGTGTGAGAACTACATCCAATTTTTTTTGTCACAAACCAACTCAGGTCAACCCCAAATTGGTCACCTAAGATGGGTCGTGACAAGGCCTAAGAGGCATTCCATATCCTGTCGAGCAAGAAACTAGTTCCAAAAATCATATATCATACACTTGGGAAGGGTTTATCACTTAATAAATAATTATAGAAGAAGAAAATTAAAGTATGCATAATAAAAATGATAATCTTATAATCAAAGAACATAAATAAATACATAAACAGACCTAGGTATAATGAAAATAGAAGAAAAAAGAAAACTAAAAAAATAAAAAATTAACCAAACTAGAACTGACACGGTCTCTGTGTGACCTCTTGGTCACCACCATCTTTAGGACCAACCCACATCACAGGAAAATCTGAACAAAATATAATCATTGAAAACAGATCAGGTCCACCAATACTGAGTGGTAGAAGTAGGGTGTGAGAATAAAACAATTCAGTAGGTAAAGATAATTAGAATCCGTACATGTCACGACCCGCCCTCGGGGTCCGTGCCGTGACTACCCCAAGCCCGCCTTCCATAGGCCAGGGGCTGGCGACTAGCACCAAGGCATAAATCCCGGTAAAAAGGGAAGGCATTGCCTTTGTAAAGTAAACAAACACCACAGAGTAAGCAAGCGGAAAGTAAACACTAAGCAAAAGTAGAGTACAACTGAAAGTGCGGAAAAGTAAATGGGCTAGTATACAAACCCAAACTGAAAGTAAAGTACAACTCGAAAGGGAAAACAGAAACTGAAAAGTAAAAGTCGCTACACCGTGCTGTCCACTGGAAATCCCACCTGAAGGGTGGGTACAGATAGCTCCACTGCTCCACGGGTCCCGCCGTCCGCTCCGAGCACGTTCCGCCCAGTGGTCCACCTCCAGGTACCGTCCTGCTCTGCAAGCCTCAGCTAAGATCAACGTTGTCCGTCGTCTGCAACCAACACAACGTAGTGCGGGAAAAGCCCGTGCAGGGGTGAATATAAGCTACTCAGTAGGGACCCCGAGACCCCTGAAGGTCTCTCAAATCCACAAAGGATAAACCACGAAGAAAGGTGCAATCACGAAGTAACAACCGACACTGCTTAGGTATATGCCCATACATATACCTAAGTCATCAATTTCAAATACGCTCCAACCTCCGAGCCCAAGTACAACTCAGTCCACACAGGATAGTAAACGTATTCCACACAGGAAAGCAAAACGAAATCCACACAGGATAGCACAACACAATCCACACAGGAAAACAACAGGATTCAGCTCACACAGGTATACTTCTTCAAAGGACGATAAAGATGATCTCTGATCCATCTAAGTCATCGGACCCATGAAGGATCGATAGGTAACTAAGCCCCGCAAAAGACCCACAAAGGATCGGGCCCACGTAGGACCTGTAGGCGCTGGTTCACACAGGACCGCTGAGCGCAAAGACCCACACAGGATCGGACCCACACAGGATCGGGCCCACACAGGACCTGTAGAACTGATCCACGTAGGATCGCTGAGTGCTGTAGTCGTCATCGTCGAATCCACACAGGATCTCTGTACTGTCGTCGTCGCAGTCACAGTAGCAGTAGCAGTAGTAGCAGTAGTAGTCACAGTCGCAGCCATCACTAGGGTTCCCGCACACAGCAAGCTCTTTCGGAGGGTCTGCTCCATGAGCCGAGAGGCTGATACATCAACTGTCACAAAGTCCAGAGTTGATGTATCCAAAAGTTCCGTATCATCAACAGAAACTCAACGCAACAGACGGCGCGTCGATCGGACGCCCGGTCTGAGAGTTATTGGCATTTTCGTCCCCGGGGCCCGGTTGGTTTTTAAGGAAAAACCAACCCGATCATACTCCACCTGCGTCCAAACCTCGGGCGGAGTATGCCAAAAGATCTGTCTCACTAAGAGGAACACAACAAAGCTGTCAGCACGTCAATCGGACGTCCGTAGCTCAAGATATGAGTGTTTCCGCTCCAAAGGCCCGGTTGGTTTCGTGAACGAACCAACCCGGCCAAACTCAAAGTGTTCCGAAACTTTGAGTGCGACATACCGAATCGACCGTCTCGATCCAAGGATCGTGTTGCCGTAGACGGTTCGGCATTCGGAGGTCCGTGGCTCAAGTGATGGCCAAAAGACCGAATTTGTCTCGAAAACGGGGGGTCCGGGTCCGGGCCGACCCGGCCCGACCCCCCCTGGGTCGGCCCGAACCGGGTCCGACCCGGCCCGGCCGGCCGGCGGCGCGGCGGCCTGGCGCCGCACGGAGGCAGCGCGCGCGGGGGGGGGGGGGGGGGGGGGGGGGGGGGTGGGCAAGGCCCCCCGCTTCTTCAAATTGGCGGCGCGGCATAGCCGCGCCTTTTTGCCAATCAACAGCCCCCCCCCCCTGGGGGCCCGCTTTGAGGAGGAACCGGGGGGCCGCCTGCCCCCCCTCAAGGAAACCGCCCCCCCTCATAAATGGGGGGGGGGGGTTTAGAGCTGGCCGGGGGAATTAAATTCCCCCAGCCTTTGACCTTCTGGCCGGCCATCTGCCCGCCGGTTTTTTCTTCAACGAAACCAGAAAACCGGTCCCCTTTCCGGCTTCCGACGCCGGCGGCCCAGCCGCCGATCTTCTCGTCCCTCCACGGCCCGGAACCGGCCGCGATGTTCGTCGTCCGGCGCGGTGCGACGGCACCGCGCCCCTCCGCCGCGCCTTTGATTCCCTTCGACGCGGCGCGACGACGTCGCGTTCTTAATGATTCTACCACGGCACGGCGCGACAACGTCGCGTTCTTGATGATCCTTCCACGGCGCGGCGCGACAGCGCCGCGCAATATAATCATGCGATTATCCGCGTGGTGTGACAGCACCACGCCATCTTGTTTCCAACCGCAAGATAAATCAACAAGAACAAAGGAGGGGGTTCGGACGTGTTCATGCGGTCCGGCCCCCTCACGTTAAACAATAACACATATTTAAATCCTCACGTTAGACATGCTAGAACCACGAACAAGGATAAATAAATAAACAATTAACAACAACCCCTACCTTGGGTATAGGTTCGAAGATTTGTCAACGTCCCGCGGAAGACAACGTCGCGGAGGTCTGGCATTGCGGTAGTCGTTCGTCAAATCCGATGACGAAGAGGTACGTCCGAAGAGGTACGTCATTGGCGAATCTTCGTATGCTGACGAAGGAAGTCCGAGGAGGAAGCGGTGTTCCCTTTCATTGACACGGAAGATGAAGAAGAGAGGAGCGGCGTTCTTCATCGGAGCTTGAGCGTTCTTCGTCAAAGCTTGAGTGTTCTTTGTCAAAGTTTGAAGAAGAAAGAAAAACTCTCAAACCTCTCAAAATGGATAAACAAATCTATCCAAATAAAATAAGCTAAGAGCTTATTTTATTAAGTCAACCAAACCTTTTTTAATTTCAAAGGTTTGAAAAAGTTTAAACAACTCAATCTCATTAATAAGCTATGTTGTCAAAACAATTAAAGAGGGGTTAAAGGGAGTTTTGAGAGAAGTTGAAAAGTTGGGTTTCGTGTGGGCCCCACCACACTTAATCCTCTAAAGGGAGGTTAAGTGGATGTGGGTCCCACCTTTAACTCCCTTTGGGAGAAGTTAACTAACATAAAAAATAAAATAAAAAGTGTTCCACGTTTTTATTAAACTTTTTATAATTCTCCCAAAAAATTAACTTTCGTCCCGCAATAAACGCAACTTCCGAAAAGGTCTCCTTAAGCGAATATCGGCGCTGCGAGTTCATCGGTGCCCTCGGATTTCAATTCCAAGCACCGGATCAAAAGTTAGGAATTCCCGCTCGTTCGTTCATTGAACGTACCCGAGCCAAACTTCGGAAATTGATTCCGGGCACACCGGGCCTCGGAATCAGGTGCCGTCAGAAACCGCACTCTTGTAAAATTCCAAAGAAAATTAAGAAAAAATTTCCCTTGAATTTTACGGGTCTTTACATTACTCCCACCTCAGGGCTTTACGTCCCCGTAAGGATAAATCAAAAACTAGGGAAACAAATGAGGGTACTGAGCACGCATCTGAGCCTCCCGCTCCCATGTGCTCTCCTGGAGATTCCCGTGCTGCCATCTAATGCGCACAAGAGGAATCGATCACCCACGTAGGACCCGCTCCTGTCGATCCACTATCTCCACCGGGACCTCCGTTAAAGTCGCCCCATCGTCAACGTCAAGCTCCCCATGGTCAATGATGTGCGTCGGGTCGTGCACGTATCTCCTCAGCTGAGATACGTGGAAGACGTCGTGCACCCGGTGCAACTGAGGTGGCAGAGCCAGGCGATAAGACAACTCACCAACCCTGCTGAGGACCTCGAAGGGTCCGATGAAGCGCGGAGATAACTTGCCGCCTCGGCCAAATCTCCGAATACCACGTCGAGGTGAGACCCGCAAGAAAACGTGGTCACCATCCTCGAACTCCAGTGGCCTCCGCCTCCTGTCAGCATAAGACTTATGACGGCTCTGAGTTGTCCTCATCCGCTCCTGGATGACCTGGACCTTCTCTGTCGTGGCCTGGACCATCTCCGATCCCACAAGTGCTGACTCCCCAGGGTCTGTCCAGCACAAAGGAGATCTACAAGGTCGACCGTACAATGCCTCGTACGGTGCCATCCCGATGGTGGAGTGGTAGCTGTTGTTGTACGCAAACTCCACCAAGGTTAGGTGGTCCTCCCAGCTACGACCAAAGTCTAGGACACATGCGCGGAGCATGTCCTCGAGAGTCTGAATGGTCCTCTCCGTCTGACCATCCGTCTGAGGGTGAAAGGCTGTGCTCAGACGTAGCTGCGTCCTGAACACCTCCTGCAACACCTTCCAAAGCCGGGAAGTAAAGCAGGAATCTCGATCGGAGACGATAGATGATGGCACACCGTGGAGTCGCACAATCTCCTGAACGTAGAGACGTCCCAAGCTCTCCACTGAGCCCTGCTCTCTAATGTGTAAGAAGTGTGCTGACTTGGTGAGTCGGTCAACAATCACCCATATGGAGTCGTGACCTCTGGAAGTGCGTGGAAGTCCAGTCACGAAGTCCATAGATATGCCGTCCCACTTCCACTCCAGAACCTCCAAGGGCTGTACCAAGCCCGCTGGTACCTGATGCTCTGCCTTCACCTGCTGGCAGGTGAGGCATCGAGAAACGAACTCTGCTACTGCCTTCTTCATGCCCGGCCACCAGTGCTGTCGTCTGAGGTCCTGGTACATCTTCGCCACTCCAGGATGTACCGCCAAAGGAGAAGTGTGAAACTCTCTCAACACTACCTCTCGCAAAGCGACTGGTACCGTGGTACGTCCTCTGAAAAGGATGTCGTGCTCTGCTCTAAGGGAGAAACCATCAGGTGCCTGTCCTGAGGATATCTGTGCACGCCGTGTCTCACTGTCAGCGTCCTCACGCTGTGCCTCTCTGACCCGCTGTAGTAGTGGAGGGGTGACTGTGAGAGACTGGAGGAAGGCTGCTCCATCTCTATCCACGAAGGATATCTGTAAAGAGGCTAGCTGCTTCGTCGCCTCCTCAAGTAGCTGAATGCCCGTCCTCCTGCTGAGGGCATCGGCTACTACGTTCCCCTTCCCAGGAGTATAGACTATCTCAAAGTCATAGTCCTGGAGGAACTCGATCCATCGCCGTTGTCTCAGGTTCAGGTCCTTCTGCGAGAAGATATACCTGAGACTCTGATGATCGTAAAAGACTGTAAAGCGCTCGCCCATCAGATAGTGTCGCCATGTCTTCAGAGCGAAGACCACTGCTGCTAACTCCAGGTCATGGGTAGCGTAGTTCTGCTCATGCGGCCTCAACTGACGTGATCCATAGGCGATCACTGCCCGCTCCTGCATCAGAACACATTCGAGTCTGGTTTCTGATGCATCGCAGTAGACTACGTACCCTACTCCCTCCTCAGGCAACCTCAAGATAGGTGCGCTGGTCAATCGCTGCCTCAGCTCCTGGAAGCTCTGCTGACAACTGTATGACCACACGAAGGGTTTCCCCTTCTTCGTCAAAGCTGTGAGTGGTGTCGAAACTCTAGAGAAGCCCGGCACGAATCTCCGATAGTATCCAGCTAGTCCCAAGAAACTCTGAACCTCAGTCACGCTCCTGGGTGGCTCCCATGCTAACACAGCCTCAATCTTCGCGGGATCCACTGCAACTCCCGCCTCAGAGATAACGTGTCCCAAGAAGTGGACCTCACGTATCCAAAACTGGCACTTCGAGAGCTTACCATAAATCTGGTTCTCTCGGAGTGTGTATAGTATAACTCGCAAGTGATAGGCGTGCTCCTCCTCAGTCGTAGAGTAAATCAGAATGTCTTCGATGAAGACCACGACAAACCGATCGAGGTATGGCTGAATGATCCTGTTCATGAGAGACATGAAAACTGCTGGAGCATTGGTTACACCGAAAGGCATAACCAAGAACTCATAGTGGCCATACCGACATCTGAAGGCCGTCTTCTGCACATCCTCGTCTCTGACTCTGAGCTGATGATAGCCTGACCTGAGGTCTATCTTCGAGAACCACCATGCTCCCTTGAGCTGATCAAAGAGGTCATCAATCCTCGGTAGCGAATACTTGTTCCTCACTGTCACCTAGTTTAGGCGACGATAGTCAACACAAAGTCTCAAGCTCCCGTCCGCCTTCTTGGCGAACAATATCGGGGAAGCCCAGGGTGAAACACTGGGTCGGATGAACCCCTTGTCCTGCAAGTCCTCCAACTGTACCCGTAGCTCACGAAGCTCGGCGGGGGGCATCCGATATGCTGGAGTGGATATCGGGGCTGTCCCGGGGTACAAGTCAATATAAAAGTCTACCTCTCTGCGAGGAGGTAGCCCTGGGACATCGTCGGGAAAAACGTCCTCAAACTGATCCACCACTGCATGAAAAACCAGGACTCCGCACGTCAACTGCTCCAAGGATGAGGCTAGCCAACTAATGATTGATGGGCTGTCCTCTCCTCCGCGGAAGTCCATCCTGTGCTGCTAAGGCTCCCTTCTCGCCGGTGAAGGTGAACCTGCTCCCGTCGGTGCGTACACATATCACCTTGCGCCTAAAACAGTCAATCTGTGCATGGACCGTAGATAGCCAATCCATGCCCAAGATGACGTCGTAAGGCCTCGACGCTGCTACAAGAAGATCCCAGCCGAAGCTCTCGCCTCCTAGAGTAAGCTCACACTGCCGGCACCAGTGCGTAATCGTCGAGTCTGCTCCCGTAGGAGTCTTTAGCCGTAAGGATCGAGCCAACGGCTCTGTCGGAATCTCCGAGCTCCGAACAAGGGCAGCGGCTATGAAAGAGTGACTCGCTTCTGTGTCTATAAGAACTGCAGCAAGGGTGGAATAGACACAGATAGTACCTCGAATCATCTCGGGTGCACCGTGGTCGTAGGCCTCTGCTGCCTGGAGTTGTGCCTGTCTCTAACCGCCAGCTCCCTGTGGTCGGGGTGGACCTCCTGGTGGTGGTGGTGGCAGAGCCTCAAAGCGTCGCCCACCACCGGCTGCTCGTCCAGCTCCTCTGCCTCGTCCGCCTCCTCCCTGCAGACCGCCACGGTCGACCCTCTACCTCTGCCTCGGTGGTCCCTCAACTGTCTGCTGCTCCTCGGCATGGCGGGTCGGGTAGTCACGAGCCATGTGGCCCTGCCCGCCGCACGAGTAGCACTGTCTGCCTCTCGAAAGACTGGCTCTGCGCTGTGTGTCCCGCACTGCTGAGCCAGTGCCCTGAGGTCGTCTGCCCAAAGGTCTGGTCTGCCTGGACCCCTGAGTCATCCGTCGACTGCCTGCTGCAGATGACTCTGCCACGTGCCGCCCTGCGGTGGGTCGCTGTGCTGGTGTAGACTCAGCAAGGAAGCTCTCGATCAGAAGGGCCCGCTCCAGTACTCCTGTATGAGTCGGTATGCTGAGGGAGATCAGCGATGCCCTGATCTCGTGTCTCAAACCCTACCCGAAGGTCCAGGCCCGGAAGAATGGGTCCCGTACCATGTCGGTCGAGTAGGACGAGAGATCAGTAAATCTCGCCGAGTACTGAGCGACTGTCATGCTGCCCTGCCGCTGCTGAAGAAGCTCCTGGATACGCACCGCACGAAGGGTGGCTGGGACGAACTCCAAGAGGAAGAGGCTCTCAAAGTCCATCCATAGAAGAGATGCCTCATCTTGCACCTGGAGCATCAAGCTCCACCATCGTCCTGCTGCTGCGTGTAGTAGGCTCGCAGCGAGGATCACCATGAGGTCTGCTGGTGTCCTCACTAGCCTAAACACACGTACCACTGCCTCCAGACAGTCCTCTGCTGCCTGGGGATCCATCTCCCCGCGAAACTTGGGTGGTCACTGGCGCTGAAACTCATGCAGTGCACTGAGGCGACGTGCATCGTCAGCGGCTGGTGCTGGAAGCATCGGGGGCTCGGTGGGTAGAGCTACTGCCGGTGCCACTGCTGACAAATGGCCCTGCACCGAGGCCTCGTCGCTCGGTGGGATGTCGTCACACTCGACTCTCGGAACCCTAGCTGGCTGCCGTCGTGGGGCCATCCTGAAAAGGAAACAGGTGCGCCACGGTAAGAACAGTATACCTGGTGAGCTGATATAAGTAATCACAAAGAAAACTTTGAAACACACACGCAATCAATGTTTTTCGTTTATTAAGTCGGGAATCAGAAGTCAGGGTCTTGGTGTACGGATACATCGGCCGCCGCACCAACACTGGACTCCCTGGACTGATAACCACACTCAATACGCTAAACATTATTGCTTCACATAGAAAAGATCAGAGTTCGCGGTAGAACCGAACTCCTCTGATACCAATTTGTCACGACCCGCCCTCGGGGTCCGTGCCGTGACTACCCCAAGCCCGCCTTCCATAGGCCAGGGGCTGGCGACTAGCACCAAGGCGTAAATCCCGGTAAAAAGGGAAGGCATTTCCTTTGTAAAGTAAACAAACACCACAGAGTAAGCAAGCGGAAAGTAAACACTAAGCAAAAGCAGAGTACAAATGAAAGTGCGGAAAAGTAAATGGGCCAGTATACAAACCCAAACTGAAAGTAAAGTACAACTCGAAAGGGAAAACAGCAACTGAAAAGTAAAAGTCGCTACACCGAGCTGTCCACTGGAAATCCCACCTGAAGGGTGGGTACAGATAGCTCCACTGCTCCACGGGTCACGCCGTCCGCTCCGAGCACGTTCCGCCCAGTGGTCCACCTCTAGGTACCGTCCTACTCTGCAAGCCTCAGCTAAGATCAACGCTGTCCGTCATCTGCAACCAACACAACGTAGTGCGGGCAAAGCCCGTGCAGGGGTGAGTATAAGCTACTCAGTAGGGACCCGAGACCCCTGAAGGTCTCTCAAATCCACAAAGGATAAACCACGAAGAAAGGTACAATCACAAAGTAACAACCCAAACTTCTTAGGTATATGACCATACATATACCTAAGTCATCAATTTCAAATACGCTCCAACCTCCGAGCCCAAGTACAACTCAGTCCACACATGATAGTAAACGTATTCCACACAGGAAAGCAAAACGAAATCCATACAGGATAGCGCAACACAATCCACACAAAAAAACAAAAGGATTCAGCTCACACAGGTATACTTCTTCAAAGGACGATAAAGATGATCTCTGATCCATCTAAGTCGTCGGACCCACGAAGGATCGATAGGTAACTAACCCCCGCAAAAGACCCACAAAGGATCGGGCCCACGTAGGACCAGTAGGCGCTGGTTCACACAGGACCGATGAGCGCAAAGACCCACACAGGATCAGACCCACACATGATCGGGCCCACACAGGACCTGTAGCACTGATCCATGTAGGATCGCTGAGTGCTGTAGTCGTCGTCGTCGAATCCACACAGGATCTCTGTACTGTCGTCGTCGCAGTCACAGTAGCAGTAGCAGTAGTAGCAATAGTAGTCACAGTCGCAGCCAGCACTAGGGTTCCCGCACACAGCAAGCTCGTTCGGAGGGTCCGCTCCACGAGCCGAGAGGCTGATGCATCAACTGTCACAAAGTCCAGAGTTGATGTATCCAAAAGTTCCGTATCGTCAACAGAAACTCAACGCAACAGACAGCGCGTTGATCGGACGCCCGGTCTGAGAGTTATTGGCATTTTCGTCCCCGGGGCCCGGTTGGTTTTTAAGGCAAAACCAACCCGATCTTACTCCACCTGCGTCCAAACCTCGGGCGGAGTATGCCAAAAGATCCGTCTCACTAAGAGGAACACAACAAAGCTGACGGCACGTCAATCGGACGTCCGTAGCTCAAGATATGAGCGTTTCCGCTCCGAAGGCCCGGTTGGTTTCGTGAACGAACCAACCCGGCCGAACTCAAAGTGTTCCGAAACTTTGAGTGCGATATACCGAATCGACCGTCTCGATCCAAGGATCGCATTTCCACAGACGGTTCGTCATTCGGAGGTCCGTGGCTCAAGTGATGGCCAAAAGAACGAATTTGTCTCGAAAACGGGGGGTCCGGGTCCGGGCCGACCCGGCTCGGCCGGCCGGCGGCGCAATGGCCTGGTGCCGCACGGAGGCAGAGCGCGGGGGGGGGGGGGGGGGGGGGGGGGGGGGCAAGGCCCCCCACTTCTTCAAATTGGCGGCGCGGCATAGCCGCGCCTTTTTGCCAATCAACGACCCCCTCCTGGGGGCCCGCTTTGAGGAGGAACCGGGGGGCCGCCTGCCCCCCTCAAGGAAACCGCCCCCCCCTCATAAATGGGGGGGGGGGTTTAGAGCTGGCCGGGGGAATTTAATTCCCCTGGCCTTTGACCTTCTGGACTGCCATCTGCCGGTCGGTTTTTCTTCAACGGAACCGGAAAACCGGTCCCCTTTCCGGCTTCCGACGCCGGTGGCCCGGCCGCCGATCTTCTCGTCCCGCCGTGGCCCGGAACCGGCCACGGTGTTCATCGTCGGGCGCGGTGCGACGGCACCGCGCCCCTCCGCCGCGCCTTTGATTCCCTTTGAAGCGGCGCGACGGCGTCGCGTTCTTGATGATTCTACCACGGCGCGGCGCGACGGCGTCGCGTTCTTGATGATCCTTCCATGGCGCGGCGCGACGGCGCCGCGCAATATAATCGTGCGATTATTCGCGTGGTGCGACAGCACCTCGCCATCTTGTTTCCAACCACAAGATAAATCAACAAGAACAAAGGAGGGGGTTCGGCCGTGTTCATGCGGTCCGACCCCCTCACGTTAAACAATAACACATATTTAAATCCTCACGTTAGACATGCTAGAACAACGAACAAGGATAAATAAATAAACAATTAACAACAACCCCTACCTTGGGTATAGGTTCGAAGATTTGTCAACGTCCCGCGGAAGACAACGTCGCGGAGGTCTGGCGTTGCAGTAGTCGTTCGTCAAATCCGATGACGAAGAGGTACGTCCGAAGAGGTACGTCGTTGGCGAATCTTCGTATGCCGACGAAGGAAGTCCGAGGAGTAAGCGGCGTTCCCTTTTGTTGACACGGAAGACGAAGAAGAGAGGAGAGGCGTTCTTCGTCGGAGCTTGAGCTTTCTTCGTCAAAGCTTGAGCGTTCTTCGTCAAAGTTTGAAGAAGAAAGAAAAGCTCTCAAACCTCTCAAAATGGCTAAACAAATCTATCCAAATAAAATAAGCTAAGAGCTTATTTTATTAAGTCAACCAAACCTTTTTGAATTTCAAAGGTTTGAAAAAGTTTAAACAACTCAATCTCATTAATAAGCTAAGTTGTCAAAACAATTAAAGAGGGGTTAAAGGGAGTTTTGAGAGAAGTTGAAAAGTTGGGTTTCATGTGGGCCCCACCACACTTAATCCTCCCAAGGGAGGTTAAGTGGATGTGGGTCCCACCTTTAACTCCCTTTGGGAGATGTTAACTAACATAAAAAATAAAATAAAAAGTGTTCCAAGTTTTTATTAAACTTTTTATAATTCTCCCAAAAAATTAACTTTCGTCCCGCCATAAACGCAACTTCCGAAAAGGTCTCCTTAAGTGAATATCGGTGCTGCGAGTTCATCGATGCCCTCAGATTTCAATTCCGAGCACCAGATCAAAAGTTAGGAATTCTCGCTCGTTCGTTCACTGAACGTACCCGAACCAAACTTCGGAAATTGATTCCGGGCACACCGTGCCTCGAAATCAGGTGCCGTCAGAAACCGCGCTCTTGTAAAATTCCAAAGAAAATTAAGAAAAAATTTCCCTTGAATTTTACGGGTCTTTACAGTACATGTAATTTTATGAAATAGTCCCTATATGATAGTTGGAAATACATTTAGGGGAAATATGGTTTTTAACATTTGAAGGGACAAAATCATCTTTCCTTTATTTGAAAAAAATATTAAAAAAAAAGAAAAGTAGGGGACACATCCCAGGGAATATATAAATGACTGGATAATCTAGACTGATAAAACTGTAAGGTATAAAAAAAATTCTAGAAATAAAGGAAACAATATAGGTAAAATCAATAAAATACCAAATAAACAAGAAATCAAAGTGATTTAAAATAAAATATGAAAGTAAAAATATATAATCATAGGAATTTCCTAAACACCCCTAGAAGAAATCGCTGTACGTACTTAGTTTGGACTGACCTACTGACATATGGTTGACCTCCATAGTCAATAACTAACATGAATTCCCTAAAGTATCCTGACTAGTCGTAATGACCACCTATATTATCCACTTTCCATGGGGTTCTAATCTATCTAATTGGGTCTAGAAATAAACCATATCTCAAACCTTTAGAATATTTATAGAAATACCATGATAATAGTATAAAGAAGATTGAGGAGGCCATCACATGATTGGCATTAAACATAACTCACTGATTCCACTATGCATGCCTTGCCCAATCTCCAACACCAACTATGTGAAGTCCCTCTCATTGGAAGGATTACCATAGGGCTTCCAATATCACATAGAACATTTCAAAAGTTCCAACCAATCCTACACATCATATGAATTTAAAACCAAATTACAAAACATCACAAAGTACCAATAGAGCCTTAACATTTACAATCCCAACTATTTGTAGTGAAAGTACCTTTATTCTCAAATTTATTACCAATAATAATTTGAAAACATAATTCATGCTAAAAAGGTTCCAAATAGGCCTTTAAAGTCATGAGGGTTTGCAAATCATGCCTTAAGGTTCCAAATTGACTAAGATTTTGAAAACATAATTGAAACCACATTTGATTTCATTGGAAACTGAAATCCATTTAGAGAATATTGAGAGTTTTTAGGAAAACCATTTGGAAGATGGGGGAGGGAAGTGGAAGGAAAATGGGATAATGGAGTTTCAAAAACAAAGGTTTTAGTATGAACATATTTATGGATTCACCTTTTATATGCATGTTTCTATGTATATGTGCACCCCATGAACTTATATATATGTCCACATTCATTAGAATATTAATGGATAACCATAGGGAGGTCTATGTGTCCAATCAAGAAATATAATGAGTGTCACATCATATCAAAAGGGTTCACACATAGAAAATAAAAAATATAATAGATCCAAGATGACATAAAAATATCAATTTCACATATCAACCTCCTACCAAAACTCATACAGGGTCAAACATAATCTTAAAGTACTCAAATTAATTTTAAAGTACAACTTTAAATTTTATCAAACACCTTACATGCATATACTTATTGGTATAGATGAGGAAATCCTTTTAAACCCCATTCACATAAAATTTATAAAATAAAAACATCATAAAAAATCATACATACACATAAAAAATATGATAAAAACATTTAAAAAATAATTATAAAATATCAAGCATCAAACTGAATGTTTAGGAAAGGAAAAAAATAGATGCACCAACTAAATGATGTGAGAATGCGATGAAACGATGAGACAAGAAATAAATAATTCCAAGTAGAAAACCAAACACCCTAACATATAAGAAAACACAAGATAATATCATCCCTCTACCCGTAGGTTTTGGAAAATATGGATTCAATCCAATAAAACCAAGAAACCAAGATAGGGAGAAGAGAAGAGGATGAAAATGAAGAAAAACCAAAATAAACTCACCTAGAAACCATAGAGGAGTATCAAAGGTGGAAAAATATCCAAGAGAGAATGGTTTGGGAGTCTATTTATGCTATTAGGTTGATAAATAGGGAGAGGGTTTGAATTTGGGTTAACACATAAGAGGGAAAAACATGGAAACTCGTGTTTTTTGGAATCTAGGTAAGTCGCATGGTTTCCCTACACAATTTACCATATCAAGAAAAAACCATGCATACCCTATTAGAAGGAAGGGTAACCCGCATGAGCTGGATACAAGGTTTGGAAAATTTTGAATCATCAATGCCAATCATTTTTGTCAAAATTATAGATCCTCTCACATGCTTTCTACATAGTTTCTATCAACCGTGCATAAGCCTTGTGACTTACCTTAGAAACAACCAACAGGATACACAGGTACTCATTTGGATTGAATGATTTGTAAAAAATCATGTTTATTCCATGAAATTTAAAATGTGCAAGAAATAAATATTCTAGAAATGCCCTCTGCCTCCACCGTCCACACAATTCCTCTCCAAACTGTGAAGAGGTCCAAAAACATCTTGAAAAATCCAAAGCTCAAAAATTATAACTGAGAAATGAACCCAGAACTCAACCATAAGATCAAAATCTATGAAGAGAATTAAAACTAAATGAAATAAAAGAAAAATGAGGTTGGGGCGTGACAATTATCCACACTATAAAAACTTTATGCCCTAATAAAGTTACCTATCCAAATGAGGAAAAAACCTAGAACTTAAAACTAAGAGAGGCCAAAAAACCATAAAACTTGGTGTGAAATTTAAACTCCACAATTCACACCTAATAAAATATTGAGGAAACTATAAGAAGATATATGGTGGGTCTCACCGCCATTTAGAAACCAACTAGCATAACAACACTGACAATAGAACTCCCAACACGAGGAGAACCCCAATTAAAGAAACTCAAACCAAACATGAAACCATTCCATGATTTATTATTTACATAATACAAGAACATCTTAAAAATGAAAATAATGAAAAATTAAAGCTAATCCAAAAAAGAATAACCACTTAAAGATTCACATAAAAAAGCACCACTATAAAAATTCCCATAAATAAAGACTACAAGGATCCTTGAAACAAAAAGGATTTTTTCAAAACAAAGACAACCAAAATAAGGAGAAATTAAATAATCCCTCGCAAACAAAATTAGAGGAAAACTATGTTCCAACACACACACACTAAAAAATTCCTGACTACATGAAGAGATTCACTCTAGGGCTTATGGTTGGAGCCCTAGTGTCTTGAGGAATCTTCTGGCCCATAGTCAGGAGCTAGTATCCTCCAGCCGGAACATCTTCTTATAGAAAAACAACTGTAATAACTTCTCAAGATTACCCAAATGAAAAAACCTTTAACAAGTCATTAGAGTATTACAACAAGTTTTCTTCAAATTCTAAAATTGACCAAACTGAAATCACATGTTTGGGTGGTCCAATGAACAATAAGTAGAAGATGAAAAAAATAGACTTCTCAGAAATTAAATCCACTATGTTATACACTTCAATAGATGGGGAACCTTCATTAGTTCCATGAGAAACCATATTTCCAACTACTATAGACTGTGCTAGGGAAATCAACTCAACTAACACACCTCATCCACTAGCTTTCTAAATAAAACTTTATTTGACGAGAGAACATGATCCTTAATCTCCGAACTAAGATCCCATATAAATGGAGGAGAATAGAGTGATTCCTTTGATTATATATCTAAAGGAAAAAAACCAGCTCTTTGAAGTGGTCAATATATTCCTTCACTATCCCTTTACCTTTCTGAATAACAAAAAAATCTGTTAATTTTTTCATCCTCACCTCCTCAGGTATGAACCATAGGATAAAAGTGGTCTTAAATAATTCCTATGATTTCCGAACTTGAAAAGTGTTGGATTTGGTGTCCTATAACCAAATTTTTGTACATTTATTACATGAATATTTAGTGTATTTTATTATTAAACATCTTATTACATATTTTTCATTATTCTTCATGACTATAATGTAATAATGTACTAGAGTATTTTTATAATTAATAAGGTCATAGTAGTTCCCCACTCTGATGAGAACCTTGAAGTGCTATGAAAATATTCTCAAATATAGTTATGTGGTTGTATGCCATACTATAATGGGACACACAGTAAATAGACAATCAGGTTTGAGTACTCATAATAATATGATTCTTCTCATCATGAAGTTCTCACTTAGTAATCTCTAAGACATGAGATTTTGAGAACATGCCTGCCAGTAGTAATTCCGAATGTTTTGGTGTTATCAGATATTCTTAACTTCAATCATGTGTAATCATCCTTATATTTTAATATTATCATTAATATGTTTCATGACTCACGCACTTATATTTTCTGATGAAAAACATCACTACATACGTTGGCGGGAAGTAGGGTTTGTTGGGTACATCATGAATGACTTGTTATTAATGGATAATCCCACGAAGGATTTGTACCTTCCATTTATGTAAGTTGATATCTCATACCTTTGATTGAAATAGAACCGTTGCCCTAAATTCCATGGCCATGGTGTAACAACAAGTTTATTTTAGGTAGTTAAATAATAAAGCATCAATAATATTGTTTGATGACACTATCATTA